>OX596280.1:39082758-40332758 GCA_951394225.1 Harpalus rufipes | reverse complement strand
TAAAATTATGCGATGAAAGTATTGACAGAACTAGATCAATTATGGGATCAGTAATTCATTCGCTTTTTTGTACTGCAGAGTTTCATTATTTATAGATGTTCTTTTGTCAGTTTTTTAATTTAAAAAAAGGTGATCTAAAAAAGCATTAATTCTACATTTAATGGATAGAGATTAAATTGGAATTATTTTTCGTTATTAAAAAAGTATTTGAAAAATAAAGGTGATAGAAAAAATTAATTGGAATGTATTTTTCAAAATTGGAAATCTAGTGATTACCATTGCTGGAAATGCCAATATTCTTTTATAAATTCCAATTAGAAGATAAATTATTATCGCAGAGGGCGTTTATTATAACCATTAACTCAGGGGTAGCTACTCAATTATGTTGATGAATGGTTAGGAATAGTCCCACATTTAGTATTATCAAGGCAAAGTCCCAGCATATATACGATCCCAAACCCATAATATTTCGGCCGGTTTACATTTTCAACAAACAACAAAACTTATGCAAATGGTGTAAAATTTCTACTAATTTCTTTTGACTAGTTTAAAATATAGATTTAAAATTTACAAAAACTATATGTTGTGTTTCCGTCATTTAATATTGGTTTACATCGCCTTTATTTGTAATACCAGCTTTAATTATTCTATTAGGCATTGCCCTGCAAAGTTTTCTGTGAGTATTGTTCCTTATGTCTTGCAAGGTTGGTACGCACTGGGTTTTTGCGAAGTTGTTTTTCATTGTACCAAAAGTAAACAAACCGAAAGAATTTTGTATAAATTTCTAACCATTTTTGTACGTTTTATAATTTGTTGTAAATGTAAATCGATCGAACTATTATGAGTTTGGGCTCGTATTTACACGTTTATTGGAATAAATTGTTGTTGGATTGCAGTCATATTTTTTTTATTTAGTAAAAAATTCTCGGGTCGACCGGTTTCGAGCTCCACATGAGTCTTCTTCAGGAACTGAAGCATAATTACAAAAAAATTCATCAGTGAGTACTAACAAAGATGTGAATTAATTAACAGAAATTACTTACTATGAACATTGAAACAAATGACAAAAATATATAAAAGTAAGTGCAACATAAAGCACATGGATTTTGTCAACGGTATTGAAGAATAAATAAACATTTGCTCTTAGGTATATATATATATATATATATATATATATATATATATATATATATATATATATATATATATATATATATATATATACCTAAGAGCAAATGTTCTACGTGAGCCACACCCATGAAACTCCTTAAGTACTAAAAAAATATATATTATACTTAATTAATATTAAAAAATCGGTGCGGGTTATTAAGTATCTTAACACGCAAAAAAACAGTACTTAAGGAGTTCCATGGGTGTGGTCACGCAGAACATTTGTTCTTTGGTTTTTATATATAAATTTTTTTTTAGGAATTATTAATTTATTTTTCTATACCTGTAACGAAATCCATGTGTTTTATATTGCACTTACTTTTATATATTTTTGTTATTTGTTATAATGTTCATAATTCAGTAATTTCTGTGAATTTATTGATATCTTTGTTAGTACTGACTGATGATTTTCTTTTGTAACTTGTTTTTGTAATTATTCTTCAGCTCCTGAAGAAGGTCATGTGGGAACCGGTCGACCCGAGAATTTATTAAATAAAAAAAAATTATGACTGCAATCCAGCAACAATTTATTCCCTCATCAATACATCCAAGTCAAGCAGCTTTTTCTCTTATGTTTATTATAATTTTATTTGTACCTTCAAAAAGGCGAACTTTGGTACATTGCATGTTTTAATCGAATTTAAAGTACGTATAGTAGACTTCATAGGACTAATAATCATTAAAGGGTATAATACTTGTACACCACAAGATGAATAGAATAGAAAAATAATACTTACAGTTTGCTTGTTCAGAACTAGTTTAACGTTAAAAGATATTCACTGAAATATTGAACATCAGATTGGGATTCCTTTTTTGTAAGATTTTATTTATTTGTGGTTTACAGGTTTTATACCACCGTAATTTTAATGATTATTGTCTTTATTAAATTTGGAAGAATATTTCAGTATATAAATAAAATTAACAGAATGATTCGGCTTCGTGAAATTTATATGACAAATAATACTTTAATATTTTATTTCATATTTCAAATCCTTATACATATTCTCAAATTCTTGTACTCGTAATTGGCCCCATTACAATAATTCTCCCTAACCTTCAGGAAATCATTAGAAGATAATAAGACTATGAAGAAAAAGAAAAACTCTTTACATTCGACTCCCATGTGCTTTAACTGCAAATTAAATCCTATTAGACTCCTCGCCAACCTCTTTTCCATTCGTAATGAGCAGTAGCTAACCACTAGCACCCTATTACCCAGGACTCGTTACAGTAATAGTGCCCAGCTGGCTTGTGACTTACCCCTAGCTGATTTCGTAGGCGGGGTGATGCCCTGGGCTTCGTAGAAAGCTGGGAGGCCGTAGTCTGTGACTTTCAGCACCCATCGGGCGTCGATCACACAGTTGCGGGAGGTAAGGTAGCCGTGGATACGGAGGGGTGAACTGTGCAGATACCTCATACCCTGAAAGACAAAATTAGAGAAATGAATGAACTAGATCAGTGTTTCTTAACCTATGTGTCACGAGGTGTGTCGCCGGAAAATTCCCTATTTTTTTTTTTAATTCTAATATTTATATATAAAAAATCTGATGTGGCCAGCACAATACCTTCCGTCAATTTTACGAATTTTGTATAAATTCCACACAGAATTTTTTTGTAAAGTATTCTATGGGCGTTTTCTTTTTAGGGGAGAAATGAATTGATCTTACCTAGTACTGAACTGAACTACTGCTAAAAAGAACAGTATGTTTCTTAAAATAAGAAGTAAAAATAAAAAGTAGAAAATAAAAACATATATAACATTATACTTATAACATAATAATCTGCTGCATTGGCTTATAGCTATAATCTGTTGAATTACCTTATATGATTTGTTTTACCATCTTAAATTATTTTACATTTCCAGTAAAATCATTTCACAAAGATATTAAGTAAATTTCATTTGACACTGATATCTGTCAATTAGTAATATTTGAATATTTCTGTGGTGCAGTTTTTAGCAGCATTTGGTTGCAAGATATTTCTTTATAATTCTTTATCTCTAAATTCATTGAATATGAAGAAAAAAATATAATTAGATCGAATAGAGAATAACATTCTTTTATAAAAGGTCAAAATGTGATATTTAACAGCGTTTTTTCAAGAAAAACTGTTAAAATCTTCAAATTAAGGTACTTGCGGTTAACCAATCATAACCAAAATCTAATCAACTCTTCATATGGGCGTACAAAAGAGGAATATGAAAGAATTATAAATTTTGGAATTATAGTATTTGAGTTATCGAAGGAGAATTTTTTGTCACACACACACACACGCACACATACACATACAGACATCATCGTAAAAAAAGTAAATTCGTATTGTAGGGACTCTAAAACGAGCTTTTTCATTAAAACTCATCATCGAATTTTTTGACCAAAGACAATACCTATAGGTGACGGAAGGTAAAATGAATATCTATTTAAATTCAGCCGTTTCCCGCTTCGAGTGAAGCGCCATTGGTTGGTTAGTGTTGTAAATAAAGAAAAATCTGTTGTGGCCAGCACAATACTTCTCGTCACTTTAATTTTTGGTTACATAAGTATTGTAACATTAGGTGCGTTCAATAAGCCTAGCAAAACAAGCAACCGGATGTAAAATTTGTTGAACGACTTTGCTAGCCTAGCATTTGCGTCATTTGCTTGCATGCGCCAAATTTCTCTCTTGTCTTACTAACAACGTATCAAATATAATGGCGGGAAAAACAAATTACACATATATGAAGTTAACCTGTACTCTTTCTATCTCATTTTATGGTGTTTATGTCAACCACACGTGAAAAAAGGGTTTCAAAGTTTTGTGATGATAATATTATTAAAAATTTGAAATTTTTTCTTAGACCTAAAAAATATCTTCAAAATTAATCCCACTATCTGCAAATAACTGTACATATCTATAAATTCATTTTGTATAACTTTCCAGACCAATAAAAGAGATACGAGATATACACATGTTATATATGACAACTGTATAACTTTCTCGATGATAGTTGTGAATAACAGTTCGTCATATAGCTAGAAAATCGTTCAGTGTACTCAGCAACAAGTCTCGTTCGCTTATTTAGAATTTGCTTGATTTGCTTACTTCATTGAACGCATTTCTTATATACCTACACTCTACACCTAAAATTCTACTTATATCTATTCTTTATTTTTAGATTTTTAAATTCATTGTATGAAGAAATTTTATCCTACTCTTCTAATTTTTCGAAATGTTTCCAATTCATTGTCGGGAATGACAGTATTTCTGAATATGTAATATACTTATAATTTTAAATATTTAACTATTAATACAATAAGAAATAATATAATGTATGTATTTCCCAGAAAAAAGTCCCTATCCGTTACAAACATTTTGATTTTTTATTTGGTTTCCATGACATTATTTGGGATGTGAGTTTTATTACAACAGATTATTTAATATTTTATATTTCTTTATCTCTAAATCTATAAAAGGTATAATACAATATTTATCTGTATCAGATAGAGAATTTAATCTTCTTTAATACTTGCAAGAACAAAATTTTTAGAACAATAATATTTACAAGAATTTTTTTAAGAATCTGCTACTCCCGGTTGTCCAATTATTACCAAAACCTTTTCAATTCTTCCCAGTAATGTCCGATTGAGAAATACGTAGTTAAACAGATATTAAGTATTATACTTTTTGAGAAATCGTCCTTCCAACATCGATACACACATACATCCACACACATACATCCAGACATACACACACCCAGACATAATCGTAAAAATATTAAAATCGGATTGCAGGGACCTTAAAACGTGTTTATTCATTAAAATCTGGATATGCGATTTTTAGCATGGATCCAATACCTGTCTTAGTGAGAGGTAAACAGTATTTATTGGCGGTTTTCTTTTCTATTCGGATGATTTCTCTAGCACAGGTATTAATCGTATTAGAAAGTTTAGAAATTATTTTCCGCTACTTGACACTAGAATTTATTTGTAACAAAAATATCTATCTTTGCAATTTGCAACTAAGCTTGCAAGAGGAAGAAGAGATGACCGAAACCAATCAAAGTAATCAGTCACTGGACATTCAGTACAATAATAATGCTGGACAATTTTGGATAAAAATAAAAAATGACACCGAAAATTTCTGAAAAAGCAATAAGATTTTTGTTACAATTCTCCACATTTGTGAAGCAGGATTTTCGGCCTTGAATGAAAGTAAGCAAAAAAAGAGAACAATTAAAATCAGTAGAAGATGGACTAAGAGTAAGCCTGGAATCGATAAATCGATGTATAAAAAACTTTATTCTAATCAACAGTCCCAACCGTCGCGTTAATTAAATTTATCTTCTTGCACATTTTTATTTATTAAAAAAAAGACAGGTTTGTTAGGTACTCGTATATCGATTTTTAAACTTATTTAACACAAAAAGTATATTATTTTGTACCATATCCAGAATTTTTTTAAGCTATACAGTTTTTCTACTTATATTATTTTTACTGTGCCGCAAAATTTTAAACATTTTAAAGTGTGTCACAGCTACAAAAAGGTTTAAAAACACTGAATAAATAAAAAAAAATATATCATCACGGCATATTATCCATTGCTGGGTGTGCCAATCTGCTTTGTACACAGATTTCGGTAATGATGAATTGTTTGTACCGTGCGGGCGGTTATCAGCCGTCATCTCACAGGCTTTTATTGCTGGCATGGAGAATGCACCACAGGGGTCAATTATGTACCATTAAAATCCGATATAATTTTTGGCGTCGGTCGGATCCCAAGATTCGCGACCAGACATTGAATTAGATAATGACAAAAGGGATTACATAAAAGGAAATTATTATAAAATAATGGACGGTATTAAATTTTTATGATTAGTAGTAATGTTGCGTAGGATGGAACAAATTCGACTTCCTTGTATGAAATACTTTGTTATTATTCAAAGCTGAGAAGATATTACAGATATTTTCATTTGTTTATTATAATATAATATTAAAAATCTTTCAAATATTTTTGTAGACAAAAAAAGAAGACTTGAATTATATAAAAAAAAATCTTCGATAGTATATATTCGAGTACGACATAAACTTGCATTTTGAGTGTAATAAAAAAACTACATTAGGTAGAATATTTTTACCTCTCGCTAAGAGAGGTATTGAATTCATACTAAAAATCGCATATCCAGATTTTTCTTTATTTAATGTAAAATTAATATTAGTTACTGGCGAAAAGTAATGTGCTGGGATCAGCTGTATGATAAAATGTAGTCTCTACTAATATTCAGACATAAAATAAGAACATTTACATGAATGCGTAAAAATCCATCACATTTTTTAATATATTCATAAATTTGTATGAAAATGTCTAATGTAAGGAAATACTTGTACCTACTACGTTTGCTCTCCAAATTAATGTGTTGTAAAGGCTTAGAGTCCCACTCTTCATTTTAACAGGAAAGTTTTATAGCAAGATTTATGATTCCGCAAATTAAATCTCGTAGAAATTGTACGGCTTGTTAGAATAGCTTTCAGAGTGCAATTTATGTTTATTACGGTAGGACCACAACTACATTACGTAGCTTGACCAGACCAACGATATGAAACTGAAAGGCTGAAACGTCTGAAACGTTTTGGAATAGGCCGGTGTTGTGATTTTGCTGATGTGAGCACAATCCTCAAAGGGAAAGGAAGACAGCGGACGATATAACCGCAAACGTTTTCAAACTTTTGTTAATAAAGGATATTATCAACATTCTATATTTACCAAATATACTACCCTTCTAACCAAAAATATTTTAAGGTACAGATTTTAATTATATATGAATATGAGTTTCAATAACTTCTTTCATGCGACTATAATATACCAACCCCGGCCGTAACTTCAATAGACGAGCGTTGAATCGTGAATCAATGTTACGATATAAAATCTATCGTAAGGGCGTTTTCATACGACGCTATAGCAACACCATATATGGTCAATGATAAATGGTAAATATATTTACACACAGAACGATAATTATCTACCATAAAATTCTGCGAATAAAGTAAAAATTGCTGTGTTGCCACACTATGTTGTGAACAACTATGGAGAGACGACACTGTGTACTATTGGCAATAATTTTAATAATAAGAAAAATTAAAGAAAGGAAAAAATCCTAGAAAAAAAATTGACGTTTTTGGGTTCATCTACTGTTACGAGCAGGATATGTAGTTATGTAGATGGTACTTCCTTTTTACCTTCCGTCACCTTTAGGTAAGGAAGGTATTGTCTGGGCAAAAAATTCAATGATAAGTTTTTAGTGAATAAGCACGTTTTAGGGTCCATATAGTACGATTTTACCATTTTTATGATGATGTCTGTCTGTATGTATGTATGTATGTATGTATGTATGTATGTATGTATGTATGTATGTATGTATGTATGTATGTGTGTCTGTGTGTGTGTGTTTATGTCTGCCTGTGTGTGTGTGTGTGTGTGTGTGTGTGTGTGTGTGCGTGACAAAAGTTTCGGATCGCATAACTTCAATACCACGATTCCAAAAATTATATTTTTTTCGTATTCCTCAAGCTTACATCCAGAAGAAGAGGTGATTAGATTTTAGTTATAATTGGTCAACCGGAAGTACCCTCATTTGAATATTTTAAGTTTTTCTTTCATTTATTGACATTTAACGTTATTATAACTTAAAGAATATATTATTCTCTATACAATTTGATTGCATTTTATATTTGATATTCAATAGATTTAGAGTTATAAAGAATTATAAAGATATTTAATTTCATAAATCAGCCAGTTATACTAACCATGGAAACTGCTAATATATTCAGATAATTCAAATTGCTAGATGTCAGAATCAGTGACAAGTAAATGAATGTGGCAGAGTTGAGGATGTTGAGATAGATGTTGGGGAAAGATACGGTAAGGAATAAGAGAATAAGGCAAATAACTCTAGTGTTAGAAGTTTCTAGAAAGATACAAGAGAGACATTGGTTTGAACATGTCATGAGGAGAGATGAAGAATATGTTGGAAGAAGAATGAATAGCTTAGTAATAGAAGGTTGAAGAAACAAGGGAAGATCAAATATAAGATGGAAGGATTGTATTGCGGAAGACTTGAGAGAAAAGGAACTGAATGAGAACGACACGCCAAACAGAAATGAGTGGAAGAAGAAAATAAAAAATAGCAACCCCTACCGAATGGGAAAAGCTAAAGAAGGACAAGTTGTTAGTGTCAAGTGCAATTTGTATAGTTTGTTTATGAAATAATTTTACTGGAAATTTAGAATCTTTTACAAGAAAATTTATGTATGGAATTTATACATAATACACAGGATTGACGGAAGGTATTGTGCTGGCCACATCAGATTTTTTGACTTGATCTTTATGATCTTCTAGATTAGATTTATCTCATATGCAAGGTCTTTGTTCTATTAATTTAATGAGATCAATGGGATTATACGTATCGATAATTCATCTTCTTGGCTGTCTTCTACAACTAACCAATTGTAACACTGCGTAAATTGAAATGAACAACTAATGGTAAGTCGTGTGAAAATATTTATAAACTTGTATTGGTATCGCAGTAATAGAATATGGTGCGATAACCGTAGAACATATTGCGTGCACATGCTATATAGCGTTACCATACTGTTTATCGTATCGCGAACGTGTGAAAACTGCTGATTTGAAAACAAGTATTTTTGATGTGCGATATCGCGACTGTTTATCGCCCGCGATTTATAGCGCCGTGTGTAAACATCCTAATGTGACCGAAGCTTTTTGACTCGCTTTTTGGTATAATAATAAAACACAAAATAATCCTTTAAGAATAAAGAATTTCTACGATGATTGTTGGATAATTTTTATACAAACAAAATTATTATCTATGTTTGCGCTATTGCAAAAGTTATTTCAATGGAGTGAAAATAAACATTTTCCAAATATTTTTACCTCTCGCTAAGAGTAAAAGTAAATTCTCTATCTGATACATATAAATATCTATTATATCTTTTACAGATTTAGAGATAAAGAAATATAAGGTACATCATAATCTATTGTAATAAATCTCACAGCTCAAATAATGTCATGGAAACCAATTCAAAATTAAAATGTTTGTAACTGAAAGATAAATGTCAGTGTTAAAAATCCAGAGACATTACTGAAATCTAAATATAAAGAATAAATGTAAATACAAATTTTGGTGTAGAGTGAAGGTATCCAATAAATATTAAATACAATAGGGCGCGAGCAGTCATGTCACTTTGTTGGCCGTGACAATCAGATATGGGGGCCCGTGTTAAAATGATAGCTAGTAATTATGTACATAGATGTCAAATATCATAATTTTTCATTCTAAATTTAGTGATTTTGCAATTTCATATGGTTTATTTTCCTCGACAAGTAAATTCAGCACTCCTGGTGACATATTAACTACGTGAATTTAGGAAATCTGGAAATATTTAATGAAAAATTCTGACATTTGACATCTATGTACATAATTACTAATTGTCATTCTGACACGGGCCCCATACTGGTTGTCAAGGCTAGCAATGTCACATGACTGCTCGCGCCCTATACTTATGTAACCAAAAACGGAAGTAGCGAGAAGTATTTTGTTGGCCACAAAAGGTTTTTAATTACATAATTCATATTTCAAATAATTTCTTCTTAATATAAATTGTAGGCTACACATAAGGTTTATTAGTAGGTACTGTTATTATCAATAGTAATACAACTGATATGACCATTTGATATAAATTCTGAGTATGCCCCATTTCTCAAAAAATTCATATTAAACCATTTTAATAAAACAAATCAAATGAAATTATAACAAATATTAAATCAATTGGGAGTTTCAAGAAAGTTTCTTTCCAACTATTGTAAGAGACGGACGTGTTTAATTGAGCTCCGTAGTGATTATGTAATTTGATTAAATCTATAATGAATTGTAATGAAATTAGGTTAAGTGAATTGAAGTAAAAAAAATGCAATGAATATATTTAATTTAAATGAAGGTTCTCGCTAATAACATAGGACAAACATGGCCTCTTCTCCTAAGATGAAGAGAAAATTGAAAGAACAATGTTTTGTGACTTTAAAAGAAATAAAGGCAAAATCACTGAAGCAACTCAAGGCTTACCATAAATTGCATTCCTCAAGGGTTTTGCAGATGGAACATCTTCAAATTGACTCATTTCTCGTTTTTTCCATCCCTCCGTTTAAATTCAGATACAATAACGTGATTTGAATTCGGCATGAAATTCTATTTCTTGTCATATAT
The DNA here is from genome assembly GCA_951394225.1 of Harpalus rufipes. Classification (NCBI taxonomy): domain Eukaryota; kingdom Metazoa; phylum Arthropoda; class Insecta; order Coleoptera; family Carabidae; genus Harpalus; species Harpalus rufipes. The sequence continues at coordinate 40,322,332 of OX596280.1, read as the reverse complement.
CGCTCGACTGCTTCCGATGAGCGGTTCGCGAGTTATATAGACATTTAAACTGACATGAAATTTCTCTAATATTTTGAACAATTCCAGAGATAAAGTACGATAACGAGGGTTGAAAATTTGAATTGGGCTTGAAATTCTCTTTCATATCATGTATCGTACGAAGGGCAATAAGTGCTTCCTGCCGGGAGAGTCGAGATCTCCAATCCGATACCGCGATGCTTATTACGTTTTTTGCACGGTCGACGCACAAATTTTAAAAATATAAGATTTGAAAATTTTGGTTGTTAATTTTAAAGTAAGCTTTGATCGTTATTTTTATTTACTTACTGCCTCCGCAGTGTAAATAAAGCCCACTGCCGTAGAAACCCTATCAGTAAACATTAAGAAAACCCGATCATGCAAAAACTATTTTAATTGAAAGTTTATACGATTTTTACCTCTCGCTGAGAGAGGTATTGGATTCATGCTAAAAATCGCATATCCAAATTTTATTGAATAAGCACGATTTAAGGTCCATAGAATTCGATTTTAACATTTTTACAATGATGTCTGTGTGTGTGTGTGTGTGGATGTGTGTGTGTGAGGTTGTTGGAGACACGATTTCTCAAATTCTATAAGACTAAAGACCTTTTTGACAACGGATTCCTCAATCTAACAATAATGGGAAGAGTTGAATAGATTTTGGTATCAATTGGAGAACCGGAAGTAGTAGTATCTTAAAAAAAAAAAAATTAAATATTATTTTTTTGAATTTTTTTATTATTAGTATTAAAGAACATAAAATTCTCTATTCGATACATTTTAAAATTTTATTATATCTTCCATATATTGAGATAAAAAAGTAATGTAATATATAAAATAATCTGTCGTATTTCAGAGCCTAAACAACTCTATGGTAACCATTAGATGTTTGTAAATGACAGAAAAATGTCATTGTCAAAAACCAACAGTAGTTCGTAAACGTATTTGAGCGGTATTGGCAGCTGAATTCTAAAGCTTGACCTACAATCATTTTAAACAATTAATTATTTCTCATTTGAAATTAAATTGCGAAAGTTAAATTAGAATTTTTAAAGTATCGTTATGAATAAAAATATGGAATTAATCAAACATCATTTTTTTAACGAAAAAAATATAAAACTCATCTGCTTGTACGATTTTTGGCTATTATTTCGACTGGAAAAATTACAGGGTAAAAAATTTTTATCTGAAGAAAAGGTTGATGCTAAGTTAGCCTTGTAAGTATTAAATTTAAAAAAAATATTCTTTAAAAGCCTCAAATTTGAAAATGTCACAAAATATTCAATAGATATTTTACAATTAATTATTGAAATTTGTGTAATACTTTTAAAAGTCATGCTATCTGAAACAAAATGTGACGTCAGAGTTCATAAACATGTGACAAACTATCGCCTACTTTTATTCATATAAATAACGTCAGTGATAGATAAACTGTTTTTCTATTGACTATGAATGACGTGCTGTATACGTACTTTGACGTCACAGAAGTGCGATGTTGTTTTTCATGACTATTTCTGGCGCCAATGTTTTTATTTCATTATTGACGAAAATAACAACAATTAATATTATTTTTATTACTAAGAAAAAAATATGTTGTGGCCAGCACAATACCTCTCGCCACTTCCGATTTTGGTTACATAAGTATAGGGCGCGATGTCATGTGACATTGTTGGCCCCGACAAGCAGATATGGGGGTTCGTGTCAAAAACATAGATATCAAATGTCAGAATTTTTCATCAAAAATTTCAAGATTTTCTAAATTCATGTAGTTTGTCATACTTGAAGTAGACAAGCAAATATGGAGGCTCTTGTCAAAATGACAGTAATTATTTACATAAATGTCAAATGTCATAATTTTACACGTGGTTAATTTGTCACCAAGAATATGGAATTTACTTGTCGAGGAAAATAAACAACATGGAATTGGAATATCATGAAATATTGGATGGAAAATTGGCATTTGACATATATGTACATAATTACTAGCTGTCATTCCAACTCGGGCCCCCATATTTGCTTGTCAAGTCCAACAAAGTCACATGACTGCTCGCTTCCTATAAATTTCTCATGTCTTTTCTTTATGTTTAGATTATTTTTATAACTTTAAATTTATTTTTTGAGGAAGTTTTCTCCTATACATCGAAATATTCCAAATTCTTCCAATTTCTTGACGGGATTTTTGATGGGTATATGCATATAGCTTTAAAGGATATTTTTTTTAAATTTAATACTTACAAGGCTAACTTAGCATCAACCTTTTCTTCAGATGAAAATTTTTTACCCTGTAATTTTTCCAGTCGAAATAATAGCCAAAAGTCGTACAAGCAGATGAGTTTTATATTTTTTTTCGTTAAAAAATGATGTTTGATTAATTCCATATTTTTATTCATAACGATACTTTAAAAATTCTAATTTAACTTTCGCAATTTAATTTCAAATGAGAAATAATTAATTGTTTAAAATGATTGTACAAGTTTTACTGTTCACGGCAACATGATTTCCTATTTTACGTATAAGAAGTTTGAAAATTTACTGAATATTTAAAATATAGGTTCATATTGCTTATTGGTTCCTCAGGAGTCGCTTTATATTTATCCGATACTGATACATACCTTTTTATTCCTTAAATCTTTATTTAGTATGATCCCTTTACCTCTATAATCTAAGGTAATTGGATGTAAATAGGCAACTTATGAACATAATAATAATGTACAATAATTCACATTTTATATTTCAGTACTACGTTTTCACCGTGCGTACTATTCAAGTAGGCGGATCAAATACATATTAAAATTGATCTTAGTAGGGTATGTTTACACCGGTATCTAAATATAAACATAATAAATATTTTGGTACACATTTGGTAAGTTACACGCTCTTGCGTAGATTCAACTTTCACAGTCACCCTAACCTAAAATTACTTTATAAGGAAAAATAGTTGTGAATCTATGTAATTTACATCGTCACATTACTAAAGTTGTAAATATTACTAAAATTATACAATTTCCCTAAATATTAGTACACAATTTTAATTGAATTAAACCTTCAGAGATGGCAGCAAATCTTCAACGTACCAAAAATGTGTACCAATTACCAATTGCGTACTAAATGTTTGGTACAGAGTGTTTACACCGTTTACACCATTCGTTGCTACCTTTTACGTCACTCGACATGTGGATAAGCGTGTAGTACGCTCGATGTATACATACTCATATCTAGGAGTAAATTGTGAATACCATACTTCAGTTAACATGTTAATTATCGCTCATGCTAATAAGGATCACTTTGTGCTGTAAATAATTGACTTTATCGAATAGAATTTTGGACATACAGAACCACAATCAGTCACTTAGTTTACGGCCACACACTCCATTATTTCAATTTAATAGGATGAAAGCCCACGAGGTTCAATATTGTATTTAACTCAGTTGGCACTTAAACTACGGTATTGGATTACAAACATTAGCTCGTTGTTTACGTTAACAATTTTAGCGTAAATTGAATATTTATGCAATCTTCTTTAATTTTGTGTAATACGAGCCCAAACCCAAATGTATTCGTAACCTCTGAAAAAAATATATTAACAGTAAGAAGAAATACATTTTAGATTACAATAGTTAAGACTATATTTGGGCAATTTTTTATTTTATTTATTAATAAAGTGTACTGGATTTAAATATAATGTTATTACCTAAATTTATCATTTTAACAATGATCTACGGGCAAATATATGACAACAGACACGTGTTTTTTTTTTTAGTTCCATTATTTATGTTAGTATTATTTATAAAATTGAAGGTAAAGGAAACTGACAATATATTCAATTAATTGCTGTATTAAATTTCATTCTTTTAGGATAATTATTTGCAAAGTGATATTTATTTATTATACCTACAATTATATTGCATATAAGAATCAATAAACTTTGGATACTATGATTATTACTCCAATTCAACAAATTTTAATATGGTGTATTAATAGAGTGAGAACTTGAATACATTGTTTATAATAAAATTTCTTAGGTTTAATAATAATTTATTTGCCAATAAACCATTGTCTGCATGTGACAAATGTTTTCGTCTTTAATAATTCGCAAATAATTTTTATTAAAGTAATAAAATTTAAGATGGCAATTAAATGAGTATATTGTCAGTTACCTTTACCCTCAGTTTTATAGATAATATTATCTATAAAACTGAGGGTATATACTAACATAAATATTGTATTATTTACTGTTGGAACGAAAAATTTTGGGACTTTTGTCATATATTTGCCCGTAGATTATTGTTTAAATGAGAAATTTAGTTAATAACATTGTATTTAAATCTAGTACACTTTATTAATACATAAAATATAAAAAAATGCCCAAATATAGTCTTAACCATTGTAACCTAAAAAATTACTTTTTATTCCTGTTAATATATTTATTTCAGAGGGTACGAATACATTTGGGGTTAGCTCACATCTCCTTGCTCGCTATGACGAACTATGTTCCGTGCGTTCGAATCCCGTCGACCGACAATGTGCGATTTGTCGTAAAAATAAAAAATAAATACAGCTAGATGCATTTGTCACAATCGGATGTTACAAGCTGGTCACTTATACATTTTAAATAAATGTATACAGGCTCTAGACAGTTACATCAGTTACAAATATGTTATGTTATGCCGTCTTTTCGCATAATATCATTCGATATTGATGTGATCATTCCGATGAAGATACAGTTGTGTTTCGATACAAATGATTCTCATTTACTACGAGACCAAGATACAATCACTGTAGGATACGATTTGTATTGTGTAACAATGTATTCGAAGAATAAAACATCGTAATAACTATTATATCGTTCATCTTCCATAATAACGTTGTATCTCTTAAATTATGAAGACGCGCATATATTAAATTCCTATAATTTTCAAGTAGATAATCTCCGGCTTGGAATAACGTTGCTTCAGCAATTTTAGTAATAAAATATTCAGAATAAGACGCGGATAAAATGACGCATCCACATGCGCCAAACCTGCTTGTAGATTGAGAAAAAATGAGAGACTATTTGGATGAGCTTCATGGCCTACTTTGCGGGAAATTGAATATGTTTTATAGATTATTTTCTTGTTTCTCAAGGAGAAATGGATATGTCGAGATTATGATGCAATTGAGAACCGCACTAGGGAAATACAAATCATTTTTATATCTACTGAATTCCATTAAAATGATTAAATTATGAATCAATTTCAAATTACGAAATTTTTTTTTTGTGCGATATTTTTTAGAGTTATCAAAAGCACAATTACTCTATAGCAGGAGTCAATTTAAATAGAGAGGAAAATATTAGATAAGTGACAAGTAGAATCGGCAAGGTACATGCATAAGATCCGAGTGTGTTATGTAAACATTAAAATAACGTTTAAACGCACTCGTACATCGCACCGGTTTTTATAGTTACTGGGTTACTGGGAATGGAACGTTAAAATTTCAAAAGTTAATGATAATTACATTTATTTTGGGGTTTCTGCGTTCCAGCTAAAAATACTTTAAAAACTGACATAATATATACACTATATTAAATGATTATTACACACTACAATGTGTTGATGGGGTTTCCCTATGTTACATCTTTTTATAATTGACCATTTCTAGCCCTGAAGAAGACTGTTGTACAGTCGAAACGTCGGCTAGGAAATGAATAATTTATAAGACTGCGTATTCGATTATTTTCCATTCCTCTCTTCTGAAACCAGTCGATCATCAGTTCAACCTTTATAGTTACTATTTAGGTCAAATAAATTCTATTATATTTGCAGTAAAACAATAGTTAATGGGGGATATTTCATAAACAATATTGAAAATTTAAAAATATATCTACATCACGTTTGTATTCTACTAGTTTATTTTCATAAAGTTTTTTTTCTCGTTGATGCCGATAAAACTTCAGTGAGAAATATTTTCAGGCATTACATCAAAACAGTCTTCCTGCGGATTTCCTATTCTTCCGTAGCGTCCATTATTTCTGGTTTTATATGGTCAATAGTCACACTGATGCAACTCCAAATAGATTTGCTTACTAAGCAAACGTTCGAATCTCGTAACTTCAATTTATAATGAAACATGCAAAGTCAATAAATTCTACTACACTCTACATCTACACTACATAAACATCTTCGGAAATAAAAGGTATAGTTCACACTGTGTACAAACAAGAAAGAGGATTATTTATTTTTGAAAATTCAAATTATGTAAACCTTATACGTTATATATAAATAAATATCATCATGGCTTTATTTTTTTTTACATTCCGTCAGCTTTAGGTAAGGAAGGTATTGCCTTTGGTCAAAAAATTCAATGTGCATGTCTGTGTGTGTGTGTGTGTGTGTGTGTGTGTGTGTGTGTGTGTCTGTGTGTGTGTCTGTGTGTGTGTGTGTGTGTGTGTGTGTGTGTGTGTGTGTGTAACGAAAGTTTCGGATAGCATAACTTCAATACCACGATTCGAAAATTATATTTTTTTCATATTTCTTAAGTTTACATCCAGAAGAACAAGTGATTAGATTTTGGTTATAAATGGTCAACCGAAAGTAACCTCATTTGAAGATTTTAACAGTTTTTTTTTGAAAAAACGCAGTTAAATATCATTTATTGACATTTAACGTTATTATAACTTAAAGAATTTATTATTCTCTATACGATTTGATCGCATTTTATACTTCATATTCAATAGATATAGAGTTAAAGAATTATAAAGATATTAAATTTCATAAATTGGCCAGACATGTTAACCATGGAAACTACTAATATATAGATAATTTAAATTGAGAGATGTCAGTATCAATAGGTGCGTTCAATGAAGTAAGCAATTCAAGCAAATGCTAGGTGAGCAAAGAAAATATTTCAAATTTAACAACGTTATGAACATTCATCACAAAACTTTGAAAGCCTTTTTGACACGTAATTGATATAAACACACCATAAAATGAGATAGAAACAGTACAAGTTAAATTCATGTATGTATAATTTGCATTTCCCGCCATTATATTTCATAAGTTAGCAAGACAAGCGAGAAATTTGGTGGTTGGATTGCTCGAGAGCAAATCAAGCAAATGCTAGCGTAGCAAAGTAGATAAACAAATTTTACTTACAATTGCTTGTTTTCCTGGGGCTTATTGAACACACCTAATGAAAAGTAAATGAATGTGGCAGAGATGAGGATGTTGAGATAGATGTTGAGAAGACACGGAAAGATACGGTAAGGAATGAAAGAATAAGGGAAATAAATCTAGTGTTAGAAGTTTCTACAAAGATACAAGAGAGACGATTACATTGGTTTAAATGTATTTGTGTCATTTTGTCATAATAACATCCAATTATTTCAAATTTAACTGACAAGCGTTAATATACTTGAAATATTCCATAAAACTTTCATTCAAAATTTCATTTAATTTTTTTCTGAAGGTCTTTAAAATTTATTTTGCGAAACTTTCCATGAAACTTTCAATGGAACTTCCAAAAAATAAGTTTCTGAAATTTGAAAATCTCTATTGCCGAGTAAATATGAACATATTTGTATAAACGGCCGAACTACAGCGACACCACGACAGCACTCTAAATTTATATACGCGGGAGAAACACGACCGCGCCATGGATGCATGGTATTAGACCATACAGCTCGGCAGCACCAAGGCTACGGCTACTGTGTAATAATAAATAAATTTTAAAATGTTTAAAGCACATTTATAAATGAATAAATATTTTTTCCACGACTGAGACAGAGAGTTGGTTTCTATGGTACCAAAATGTTGACTGAAATAACACATTTTTTCTCCAGGAGCAGAAGTACCTACTTCTGCCCCACGGGAAATAATCTGAACAATTACCTCTGCCGGGCGAAATGTACATAAAACAGCTTTGTATACTTAATATAATTTAGCATAAGGAAATTATATTGTTTTGACGATTGTCGCGAAACAAAAACAAAAAAAAATCTAAACCTACTATTACTAATTATAGTATTACGTTTCGAATTATTTTAAAGAAATATTTGTTATTCAAAAGATGATTGATTGAAGTTCGACATCCGGAGTACAAATGAATAAACACAGTCGCATTATAGTGCGGCCGTGAGTGTGCATTTTAAAAAAAAAATTGTATTGTGCACGTAACAAGATGTGCGGGCGTGCTTATTCGCTAAACGGACCCTGTGCGGCCGTGCTGCGGCCGCAGTGCAATCGAATCATATAATTTTTTCTAGAGATACCTATACGCAATTATGTGTAAATGACAAATAAATGTCAGTAAAAAACAAAGTTAAATTAATCATAGGGCTGGACGGGTTCGAATCCGTTGCAGGTCAAACGTCCAAAATAGTCCGTGTGGTGCACTCTTCACAAAAACTTTGAGCTGAGTAATCGCTTTTATTGGCACAGATATGTCCTCATGCGAATAAAAGCAGATTGATTAAAAATTAATAAATGATAAAAAAATCGCCAAAGCACGCATATGAATATTGTATGACGTAGCTAAAAATATAAAATGATGAAGGTAAAAACGACGCTCAAAGCCAGGTTTACAAAGGCTTTAGCTTTGCAATGTCATTTGCTATAATCGAATTATTTTCCTCTTAACAATTCTGTAAAGAATATACAAAAGTGTTTGAATCTAAATACTTAATCCAGTGTGCCATGAAATCAAACAAACTCTGCAACCGGTGCAAATACTTGCGCAAGTCCTGAAAGTAACACAAAGCTCGACGTTTTCAGCTTTCAGCATTTCAGCTGTCGTGTCACAGACGAACAAACGATGTAAATGTGCGGCTTGTAAGTTTGCGCGTTTGACAATCGACGATCAGCAACACGACCTGCCCAAACACAAACAACTTTCAGATCGCGGTTTACCGTGAGAACGAGCAGGAAACAGGTGAAGCGTCATTACAGCCGTTTCAGGCGATGCTGTTTTACACACGATTCGGGCGGCATACTAAATAAACAAACAAAACATGAGTTACTCAATTTGGGCGTGACAATTTAAGTAACACAATTTCTACTGTCACTATCGTAAGAGCGTTTGACAAGTTACTAAATTTACTTCAAACAGGTTTTCTTGACATATTGTACTTTATTTGGAATTAAATTTTTAATTTTTGTGTATGACAGGTGCTATAAAAGTTTTTAAAAAGTTATTAGTTTTTAAAATATTCGAGTTTTTAATATTTTTAGCATGTACGTCACAGCATTGCTATCTATTTTCACTCTTCACCTTCACCATTTACACATCTACTCTTTTTCAAATTCTTACTACTTTTAAGCGTTCTATTATTGTCAAATTGAACCAAATAACATTTGTTTGCATTTATGAAGCCACGCCAGAGAGAAACCATAAGCCTTTGTATATGGAATTGAAAGCTTATGTTGAATGACATAGGAAGCAAAGTCATGTCAATATGGCAATCAAAACTTGGACTATACATATAGATTATTTCTAAACCTTTGTCATAAATTTTAAGGGTAGTACTGACCACAATGAGTAAAAAAGCAACATGGTTCGATCTTTAATAGTATTCAAGATATAAGGCAGTGAAAAATGAGTTTTTACAGGGTTTACCTTTGCTACCTCGAAAACTATCAAAGTTACGACTTCGATTAAAGTAAACTTTTTCTTTACCTTTCAGAGGTCATCTTTAGATGTGCTTTTGTTTTTAACAAAAAAATCAAATAATTGTACTATAAGTTAAATGTTGTGGCGACCTTGGCAAACATTTAATTTTCAAATAACTTCGTAACTATTAGAATTTGAAAAATATGTTTCACATAAAATTTTATTGTTTTTTTATAGTCTATTACTGACATATACTAAATTTTGTTCGATGACTATCTTTGATTTTGGTCTGTACTATATACCCTTAAAATTTGTGACAGGTTTAGAAACACCCTGTATACGTTCTTTTTTATTAATTAGTATTTTATTAAACTGCTTATTATCCAGCATATTTCCAATTATTGACCACGAATAGATGAATTTATGGGACTCCAATTATTATTAGCGAACTCCACTGTTTGAGAACAAAATGATATTAATATATACATTATAAAATATAAAGAAAATTATTATGGTCTGACGAAGAACAATTAAGACCCCATTGAAGCACTTAAATTTGCATATTTAAATGCAAAAAGATTTTTACATGAAATAATTCTATGGAATTTTATGTATACGATGAGTTATCATTAGTGTTAAGTATGTATTATAAAATGGATAAAAATATGTATTAATAAATAAATATTAATAAAAAATGAAGATGCAGATGTCGTTACAGTAATTAATGTCCAACAGGTATATGGTGAAAATGATTAGGTAGAAGACACACGTCGTCAATCTAAAAAAACCTTATAAAAAGAAATATAACTTGTATGAGTTGTTGCTATTGTAATGTTGTCAAGAAATTGATATTGACACTAAAAAAAAACAAGTAGAAGCATTTATAGCCTACTAACTTCCTAAATTTTATTAAAACTTTCTGATCCGTAATCCGTAGAATATTAATACGTTAAACGTTGAAGCACGTTGCATCACGGGAGTTACTACGAGCATAAGGTATCAAGGGTGTTATAAGGGCAATATTGCCCGAGGTCAACAGTGTAATTTGCAACGTGCCTCTGTCATTATTGTCCATTTAACTCCCGTGGTGCCCTCAACATTTAATGTTTTACTACATAATTTTTTAATATTTTACGGATTACGAGTCAGAAAATTTTAATAAAATTTATGAAGTCGGTAGATTATGAATGCTTCTGCTTGTTTTTACCTTCTGTCACCTTTAGGCAAGGAAGGTATTTTCTTTAGTCAAAAATTTTGATAGTGAGTTTCTAATAAATAAGCCCATTTTGGGGTTCCTAAAATACGAATTTACTATTTTTACGATGATGTTTGTAAGTGTGTGTTTCGGATCGCATAACTCCAATACCGCGATTCCAATTTTTTTCGTATTGCTCAAGTTTAGATCCATATGCAGACATGATTAGATTTTGATAGTCCACCAGACGTACCCTCATTTGCAACTTTTAACAGTTTTTCTTTATGAAAGCAGTTAAATAACATTTATTGACACTTAATGTTAATAAATTTTAAAGAATATATTTTATACTTCATATTCAATAGATATAGAATTAAAGATATTAAATTTCATACATCAGCCAGTTATGCTAACCATGGAAACTGCTAATATATTCAGATAATTCAAATTGACAGATGTCATTATCAATGAAAAGAAAATGAATGTGGCAGAGACTAGGATATTGAGATAGATGTTGGGGAAGACACGGAAAGATAGGGTAAGGCATGAAAGGTAAGGGAAATGGCTTGAGTGATAAAGTTTCTAGAAAGATACGAGAGAGACGATTACATTGGTTTGAACATGTCACATGTCATGAGGAAAGATGAAGAATATATTGGAAGAAGAATGAATAGCTTGGTAAAAGAAGGTAGAAGATACTGAGGGATACTGAGATAAATAAGGGTACTTCCGGTTGACCAATTATAACCAAAATTTAATCAGCTCTTCATATGAATGTAAAGGAAATAAGATGAATACGAAAGAATTATATTTTTTAGAATTGTAGTGATGGAGTTATCGTTGGATTTTTTTGTCACACACACAGACACACATACAGACATCATCGTAAAACAAGTGAAATCGTATTCAAGGGACCCTAAAACGTGCTTATTCACCAAAAACTCACCATCAATTTTTTTGACCAAAGACAATATCTTCCTTACTTACAACCTAAAGGTGACGGAAGGTAAAAAATAAGTATAAAAATAAAGTACATACTTCGGTATCTTTCAATTTAACTATTTCATTTATAAATTGACTTCTGACAGCCATTTAAATCGAAAATGGAAATACTCCAGAATAATAGTGGAAGTACTGAAGTAGGAACAATAGTGTTTGAGTTCGTGCCAAACTATTTTGTGGAATAGGGCATGCATATATGTATATTTTATATTTGTATGTATATTAATAGGAAATAACTGGGTCATATTCAAATTCAGGATACCCCATCTGTGCTGTCACTATCTGTACAAGTGTTTTAGTTTTTTCCGCTTGAACTCTTGAAATAATATCAGAAACTATATCTGTGCTATTTCTAGTATCTTACTGAAAAGAGAAAATAAAGTTCAGGTCTACACTTCTATGGTGATCTAGCCCTGCTTGGAAGCTGTGATAGAGATGACCCAATTTTTATTGTGCAAGTTAATTGATGTTGATGAGTGATGATAAAGACGCAGAAACTCCCATGTTACCAATACGTATTTAGGGCGGTAAAGAAAGGTACCATAAGCTTACAATAAAACGTGAATTTCAAAATCCAATTCATTGCTTATAATATGTTTTAAATTTGAGTTCACAATTTAAACCACCGAGTTTCAAAATTCTTTACATCAGCATACAAATAAATTATGTTTGTTTGAATTATCTGCCAATTTTTAATAGTATTCCCTGACTTTTTAAAAAATCTGTTGTGGCCAGCACAATACCTTCCGTCAATCCTGTGTGTTATGTATAAATTCCATATATACTTGCAAAAGATTCTAAATTTCCAGTAAAATTATTTCATAAACAAACTATGGAAATTTTACTTGACATTAACATCTTCTTCTTTAGCCTTCTCCATTCGTTAGGGGTCGCTATTTTTTATTTTCTTCTTCCACTCATTTCTGTTTTACGTGTCGTTCTCATTCAGTTCCTTTTCTCTCAAGTCTTCCGCAATATAGTCCTTCCATCTTATCTTTGATCTTACTCTATTTCTTCAACCCTCTACTACTAAGCTATTCTTTCTTCATCCAATATTCATTTCTCCTCATGACATTTTCAAACCAATGTAATCATCTCGCTTGTATCTTTCTAGAAACTTGTAACACTAGAGTTATTTCCTTACCTATCTTTCCGTGTCTTCCCCAACATCTACTTCAACATCCTCATCTCACCACATTAATATATTTTTTATTTATACTGACATCTGTCAATTTGAATTATATGAATACGAGTATATTAGTAGTTTCCATGTTTAGCATAAGCTGGCTGAATTATAAACTTTAATTTCTTTAAAATTCTTTAACTCTATATCTATTGAATATAAAGTATAAAATGCAATCAAATCGTATAGAAAATAATATATTCTTTAAGTTATAATAACGTTAAATGTCAATAAATCAAATTGTTAAATCTTCAAATGAGGCTACTTCCGGTTCACCAATTATAACCAAAATTTAATCAGTTGTTCTTCTGGATGGTAACTTGAGGAATACGAAAAAATTATAAATTTTGTAACCGTGGTATTGAAGTTATGCGATCCGAAACTTTTGTCATACACACACAGATACACATACATACATACATACATACATACATACAGACATCATCGTAAAAATGGTAAAATCGTATTATAGGGACCCTAAAACATGCTTATTCATCAAAAACTTATCATTGAATTTTTTGACCAAAGACAATACCTTATTTACCTAAAGGTGACGGAAGGTAAAAATAATTATGTGATTCTCATAAACTTACATACTTTAAAAAGTCGGGATTTTAGAGAAAAATATATTTTACCCTAACCCTTCCAAGCCGTCGTATAAACTTGTGCAACTGTTAAATTAATGAGTAAAAATCATCTGAGGAGAGTAAAAGAAGCTTAAAATAGGAATTAATAATTTAAAAATATTTGTTTTACTTACGCGCATATTTATTTTAATTATACGTATTAGAACGAGAAAAGTTAGAAAAACATGACCTGTAAGGTTTTTTAAATGGTCTTGTTATGTAACAAAAAATGATAGTACGTACCTATACTTTTTCTTAATGAATGCAGAAAAATAATACATTTCCGTACTGTCATGAATTGGTATTGATATTTACTATCAACACGCGACACGAATAGACAGAAAAGTTGACTCTATCGGGTCCAGCAATAAAACTATAAATATCGTAATTTTGACAAAGTGGCATATCGCTCACTGCTTGCATTATAACATTGGATGCCAACGGGTCATTATTTGCGCCGATCTGTTGAAATGAAGACATGCTCCGTATAGTAAAATACAAGCAGTAAAATAATTTTACTGTTCCTTTGACATAAATGTTATTTTTGTTTGGAATTATTTCTAATGAGAATAAAAGCTGTAGTTTCAAATAATATTTCAAACTAAAATAGCATTTATGTTAAAGGAACAGTGAGATTATATTATTATACAGAGCACTCAGAGCAGGTAAAAGTGCCATGCAATGTATGTCTTCAGTTCAATAAAGTCAGCTTCAAGTTTCAAAAGTCTTTTGCATCCCGCATTTTTTTGACAAAAGAGTCACACTTTAATCATTTCTGACATTTTGCATTCTTTTCATAATCAAATTACTAATTTTACGTACTTGTTAAAGAAATTATTTCCAAACGGTGGTCGAAAATAGCTATTTGTGTATTAAGAGCGCAAAATGGTACATTCTCGATGGAGACATTGTAGACGACCGACACAGGAACGTCGCATTCTCTCGTAGTAGACAATGTACATTTGCGCTCGAAACACACACAAGATTTTTTCTACAGGTTCAGCGCGGCGTTCAGCCGCTCTGGCCAGCGTTAGACTAACAAAATGTTGAACGGTTCGCTAGAATCTACCGCTAATATTGCGCTAGAAAAAATAGCTAGCGAGAAATATTTGGTTCAACGAACGTCAGTTTCTAACAAATTTACTACCTGGTTAGTAATATTTACTTCTGGTTCATCTTCTAACAGTTCAAGTAATAATTTCCGTTTCAAAATGAAGTCTGCGAGCAAATAGAACAGTCAATTATTTTCTTACTTTAAACAGTGCTTGCGCGCTAATTTTAATAAATGAATACCGTTCAGTACGCGTCTATCGTTAATAAACAGCGTTATATTTTTGCTAGTTCAGCGCTATCCTGGCTGAACGTGAGCAGTGTTTAGAAACCTATTCTTACCTACACGTTTTTAGCGTATATCTGTTGCAGGATATAAAAAAATGAAAATTGTTTATTTGCTGTCACTGGTTGCTATCGCAGTGTTCAGAGTGAGCATTTTTTACCACCAGCTACCCTTGGTAAGGGAGGTATAGGGATCGTGCTAAAATCGCACATCGAGATTTTGTTAAATGACCCGTTTTAAGGCCCCTAGAACCCAATTTTGACATTTTCACGATGATGTTTGTGTGTGTGTGGATCCTCTTTACGCTCTAACTTAAATACTATCGTTCAGAAAATTTTGAAACCTTGTATTTCTACCTTATTCTAATATGGAAAGGAACCATTAGATTTGGATGTAAATCAGATAACCGGAAATGGCACTTTACTGGAAGCTCAAAATAGTTTTTCTTCGAAAAATACCTTTACATGTTATTTTTTCGAGATTTATGTTATATAAAAATGAAAGATTATTAAATTTTCCGCAGGTTTGCATACATACTTTTTCCATATATATTATGGATAAATTTATAATATATAATATAATTTTAATCCCCAGAGCTTACGCTTTAATAATAAATAGAACAATAATTATATGGAAAGGAACTAAATACAGTTACCAGCATAAGTAAATATGTAGGAATATAGGTAAGAATATAAATAAATATATCATCACGGCATATTATCCATTGCTGGGTGTGTCAATTTGCTTTGTAAGCAGATATGGGTAATGATGAAATATTTGTACCGTGCGGGCGCTTACCAGGCGTCACCTCACGGGCACTCAATGCTGGCGTGGAGAGTGCACCACAGGAGTCAATTTTGTGCCATTAAAATTCGAAGTAATTTTTGGCGTCGGTCGCGATCGAATCCGTGTCCCCAGATTCGCAATCAGACACTCAGGCACACGGCCACGAGAACCCAGCATAAGTAAATTTGTAGGAATACAGGTAAGAATATAAATAAATAAATAAATATATCGTCACGGCATATTACCCATTGCTGGGCGTGCCAATCTGCTTTGTACATAGATTTCGGTAACGATGATGACATATTTGTACCGTTAGAGCGTTTACTAGGCGTCACCTCACGGGTACTCATTGCTGGCGTGGAGAATGCAACACAGGGATCATTTTTGTGCCATTTAACATTCGAAATATTTAGCGTCGGTCGGGATCGAACCTGGTATTTAAATTTAATTTTAAGTATTTAAATGTTTTGTTGCACATAAAGCCGATTTCTCGCTATCATTCATGGGAATGATGGTGAATGAGAAAGAAGAAGTGATGCGTGAAAGATGAAATTTTTACCGAATGAAATTATCTGTGACTGATTGTGAATGACGAAAAAATAGCGGCCCGTGAAAATTTGATTTTTCTCGGAGATCACATCTTCTTTTTCATTCACCCTCATTCAAATGAATGATAGTGTGACATCAGCATAAGCGACAAAGTGACATTTTGCGATGACAAATGTAAATGCATATTTTTTGCAGCCTGTAATCGTTTGTGTTTGACAAAGGACTTTCAACACGTGTTATACGCACTATTTTTTTATACTCCTGCAAAAGAATTATTATTTTTTAAATGATTTGACATTTATTGTATTTTTTTGTATTTTTTATGCGTATCTATGACAATAAACATTCTATACAAGAATCATAAATAAAAGTTCTGCAAAGAGTCGCTTTCAGCATGAAAAACAAACCAGAAAATTTTATTTTCAGAACAGGAGCTGAAAAAGATAATTAATGGAACTCTTTTACTTCAGGATGTTAATAAAGTAATTGTTACATGCTCATATTGTTTCACAATTTGGAAAGTGTTTACGTAAGGTATGTGTCTAATCGAAGTGGTGCAGGCTGAAATGGAATCAGGTATTTGTAGGTGTGAAAGTAGGAGCGGGTGAAGGATAGGATGGTTACCGGGCGTCAATCGATGCCGCCGAATTTGCATATTTTATACGGTAGTCCCTGACCAGGCTTTGCTTGTCAGATACTTTCAGTCTGACACTTCATTCATGTCAAACAAGATATATGGCGCTCTAAATGAAAAGGGTTTCATATTTTTATTGTGGGATTCACGGGATTGACTTTTCGCGGACAGACCCAAAATCAAACATATTTTATCTGTCTCACTGAATAAGAAAATGAAAAGGGACAGATTTTTATCGAGGGATGATTTTTAAATTAAATCAAGAAAAGTTTGTAATAAAATTGATGTGAAAATCTAAAATAAATCTATTAGCGTTTTTCATTTTTACCTCCCGCTACCTTTGGTAAGGGAGGTATAGGGATCGTGCTAAAAATCGCATATCGAGATTTTGGTAAATGACCACGTTTTAAGGTCCCTACAATCCATTTTTAACATTTTCACGATGATGTCTGTGTGTATGTATGTATGTGTATTTCTACCTTATTCTAATATGGAAATATCTGATTAAATTTTGGTGGCAATCGGATAACTGGAAATGGCAGTTTACTTGAAGCTCAAGATAGTTTTTCTTCAGAAAATACCTTTAAATGTAATTTTTTCTCAATTTGTTATTATAAAAATTAAAGATTATTCCATTTTCTACAAGTTTGCTTTAATACTTTTTCTATATATTGTATGGATAAATTTATAAAGTAATATAAAAATTATATACATAGGTAAATGGCGGGAGGTACTGTGTTGGTCACATCAGATTTTTATATTTAGTTTTGCACTAATGCCCGGCACTAGTTGTTGTTACAACACATACGTAGTGCATTTTAAATGAAACATGGTACAAAAGTCCAGAAAGATTGTTGGCTCTGACTAGGGTTACCACCCGTCCTCCTTTGCCTAATATTTTTCCCCGTCCTCTTTTGCGATGAAAATGTTCTCTCTCACATAAAATTTTATATTTAATGATGTTTTACAATAATTTGAATATCTAAATATATCTGTATTAGTAATATAATAATTTCGAATAATATTCATTTTTTAAATTGAGCGGCAACCGGCAAGACTACTCAGTTATATTCGGGAGAGAACGATGACATGCGAAAGGAATGCAATGATACTCGATTCTGTCGATACGAAACCGGTACCGATATTTATTAAAAAATATCGGCGATACTGACATCGATACGAACAAATGAATTTGAGAAAGCAAAGATGAATACATATTTACTTGTGAAATCAAAATTACTTTTGACAACATAATTTTTTTTTCTTGGGTATTTCTTGACTGTTGGTATGATGTAAAGGTTATAGATACAGCATTCCAATTATTTATCTATAACCTTTACAACATAAATTTTACTCATACTTTTCGGTAAGTTAGTAAATAAAATTAACATTTAAAAGATTTTTATTTATAAAATATATTATTCTCAAGTTGTGGGGAGACAAGTTTGTCTAAGTGAGACTTGTCGTAGTATTTTTGCACTACTTTCTTCAAATTTGGCTAAAGAACTTCATAGCGCCAGAAAGTGAACGGGTCTGCTTCTCTTTCATTATTAGGAGGCTTTCAGGGGTCGGATGCTGGAGAGTTGGCCGAATGAAACAAAATGTTGGGAATCATGTATCGACAAATAAATATCACCGATCCTGATATATTGGCTAAAAGACAGTATCCTTGAAATATGGGTGCCGATATCGGTTGTTCCCTGTATTTTAGAAAGCGCTGGACTCAGTGTAAAACGCTGGGTTGAATGTAACAATGTAAAACTCATTTAAGCCGTTAAGCGCACAATTATATATTTATTTTATTTCTAAATTTTATGCGAGAAGCGAGTACTAAATCAATAGATAGGTAATATTATTATTATAATTATCGGAAACTCATCTACTCTGCGAGTGTAGAGTTATTTCATTTTTATTTATTTATTTTTAAACGTTTATTTGTGATCTATTGTTACATCGCGCCATTTTTTGCTATCTCTAGCTATGTTTGTTGCATCTAGTGTAGATAATCCCTTATCTTTTAGTATTTCTTTTATTGTTATATCCCAGGATTTTACAGCTCTTCCACGTGACTTCTTCCCTAAGAATTTAGTTTTCCAAATTTTCTTTGATAGTTATATACTGGCAAGCCTGTAATTTTTTTCGCAATTTGCAAATTATACTTGCCGTCAAATACGTATGCACTGAAGATGTTTACATTCTTGACAATTCAGTACAGCAATGCTGTAAATGCTAAGTAATAAAGAAGCGGCAACACTGCAGGGCAATGGCCAGGGCGCATAAAAGGGAAAAGTTAAGCATCGGTCCATATTTATTTAACGGCGACTATAGTTATCTAATAAAATAAATAAATTTATAAAAATAAAATTGTTTCCATGGCTTACTTGGCTAAATTAACTAAAAAAATAGTAAATTAGTCGTTTATTAGAATAAAATGTACATAAACAACATTACCTTATTGAAGAGAGAAAAAATACTGTAACAAAAGAAATACCTCCCGCCTTTTTATAACAAACATTAACAATAAAATAACTAAAATTCACTATACAACATACTTCCGTTCCACTCCATTTTCCTCACAAGTTCCATTTCTCTGGCTTTGAGAAGACCTACTCTTCTAAATTTCAAAATAAATATGAACATCAATAATATACAACAAATTTTTCTTCAATATTAAGCAGTCGATATGCCAAGGCTATTTTAAATTTTCTCTGACGGTTTGTATTTTTTATATTTTTCATATCATTACAGTTTCTATGATTGGCATGCTCACCTAACCTTAAAACTTATTACGCCTTTATATTAAATATAAAAACAAATTTATCACTCCCCACCACCTTTCCCGCCATATTACTATATATATTTTTTGTATAAATGTATAATATTTTTTTTATAATAATTTTTATATTTGTAACAACTACAACATGATGTACATTTTTTCAGCTGTAGGCTCCAAAGATGCTAAATCTGTTAGCGAAATCGATAAGCCACATAAATATTTTTTTATAAAAAACTCAAAGTTTAATTACTATTCATAAATCACAAAAGAAATACCCTCCAATGGCGTATTAAAGCAGAATCCAAAGAAGCCCGGGGTTCTGGCGCAAAAGTTACTACGGATCCAAAAATCCTATGAGCCCAAGATACACAATGATTTTAGGGCCGCGAAGAGCTAAAAAAACAAGAACCGAGACGTGTCCACGAGGTCGCAAAAATTCAATGTTAATACGCCACTGATACCCTGTATATTTTATGAACCACATATTATGATCACATACCCCATTAAAAATATAATATATCCACACTTTATTTTGTATAAATTTCCCCTTTAAATATCGCTCTCTCTAAGACTAAATTTATCGTATTATTGTTTGTGTACACAATGAAAGTTGCCATTTCCTTCCTCCAAATGTCGCCGTCTATTCAGTCCTGCGGCCTTTAGGCGACGGCGACGGCATATGGTCCACACACAGTTGGATGGATGATCAGAAGTCGATAGGCATTTCTATCGCAAAATCCGGTGTTTGTTGTTAAGGGATGTGCGGAGAAAAGTAGTTCAACGTGGTCGGAAACTTTTTTTCTTATTAACAAAGCTTGTTCGGATATTTCAACGGTTTTGAAATTTAGTATGTATCGTTGATTTGGAGATGCTAAACAGCTATTCTGCGTGAGCTCCTTATATGCGTTTATCTTTGTTTTTGGCTAACTACAATATGTACCATTTTATAAAATAGTAAATAATATCTGCTAAATTTATAGTTTGTAACTATAATTACAGCGACAGAATACGCGAGAAAGCAAGATAAACCAAACGTCACTTATAAACGATTTTGAAAAATTCAACATGCAGCTTGAAACGCATGGTATTTTTTGATAGATTCACCCAAAGGTGTATAAAAAATAATTTGCAATGAAATATGACTATTATTATTTAATTATTTTATTTGAAATCGGCACTAAAGTAATCCATTATACGATGTCATGCAAATACAGTGTTGCCAACCTCATGATAATTATTGTACTTGTAAGATAATTTAGACAGCTGTACGACGTACAATAGTAAATTTGTACATAAAATTGTGCATAAGAGCGAACTAAATAATTCCGATGAAGAAGTTTGAGATAAAACACAATTTTGAGTGTTCTTTACAATAACTTCAATGCCCGAGATTAGCAATATTGAGTGTCACAGTGACAGCTATGTAAACATGACCTATAAAAATAAATATTCCTATAATTTTCGCAATTTCTCGATTACCAATAAAATGTAATATGTACCTCGGCACAGAAGTTTCTTTTTATCAGTCATACAACGACAACAATAGTAAAAATCATTGTTAATCCTTGATCAACAGTGAACACACGTTAAATACACATGTTTAATAAAACTAAAGACCGAGCAATATTTAACACCTCGATAAATGATAATCAATCTTTATTAAATAACTATATTTAGGTGTTATATCGACACTTCTTATTTGTTATAGATGTAGAATTACCAACATAAATATGAAAGACGGAAGGTTCATATTTATTTAAATACATAGCTTTTTTGGCGTTACTCTAATTTTGCCGAAGCGTGTAAAATGCATTTTGGGGTACAGATAATATTTGAGAAAAACTGTTTTCCCAAATTACGGATTCTCGCGTACTTTTTAATTAATAATATAGACATTATAATATATTTTTTTGTTTTTTTTTACCTTCCGTCACCTCTAGGTAAGGAAGGTATTGTCTTTGGTCAAAAAATTCGGTGGTGAGTTTTCATTGAAAAAGCACGATTTAGGGTGTCTGCAATACGATTATACTATTTTTACGATGATGTCTGTATGTGTGTGTGTGTGTGTGTGTGTGTGTGTGTGTGTGTGTGTGTGTGTGTGTGTGTGTGTGTGTGTGTGTGTGTGTGTGTGTGTGTGTGTGTGTGTATGTGTGTGTATGTGTGTGTATGTGTGTGTATGTGTGCGTATGTGTGTGTGACCGCGGTTTCGGTCGCGATATCTCCAATACTAGAATTCATATGCAGACTTGATTAGATTTTGGTTATAATTGGTCAACCGGAAGTACTCTCATTTGAAGATTTTAAGTTTTTCTTGAAAAAAACTGTTAAATATTATTTACAGATTTAATGTTATTATAAATATTAAAGAATATTCTATTGTCTATGCCAATTGATTGCATTTTATATATCATATTTAATGGATATAGAGTTAAAGAATTATAAACAAATTAAATTTTATAAATCAGCCAGCTATGTTATAACCATGGAAACAGCTACTATATTAAGAAAATTCTAACTGATAAATGTTAGTGTCAATGAATAGAAAATGAATGTGGCAGAGATGAGGATGTTGAGATGGATTTTGGAGAAGACACGGAAAGATACGGCAAGGAATGAAAGAACAAGAAAAATAACTCGAGTATTAAAAGTTTCTAGAAAGATACAAGAGAGACGATTACATTGGTTTAAACATGTCATTAGGAGAGATAAAGAATGTATTGGAAGAAGAATAAATAGCTTAGTAATGAAAGGTAGAAGAAACAGAGGAAGACCAAAGGTGGAAATGCTGTATTGCGAAGTACTTAAGAGAGAAGGTACTGACTTAAGACAACAAGCACAATAGAAATGAGTATTGTGCTGGCCATATCAGATTTTTTTAAAATATTATTATTATTGTATATAAGTATAATTTAAATTTATACACTGAGCGCGATGGTTATAGCTCGAACAGTGAAAATTATACCATGAAGCCTAAATCGGAGGTCTTAATACGCCACTTACATTAAAAGGGAAAAACATTTTTGTAGACAACTTTTTTGTAAAAATACCACAAGAATTTTGTCTTCTTGTAGTAGTTGACATAACAGTAACCCCTAAGGTGGGCTGTACTATACAGTTTATTGTCTGTAAAGTAACACTTTAAGCTTTCAAATGAAATATATTTAGTGATGAATTATGCTCTGTCGCATATAAAATACATTACCTATCACAGGGTAATACTCGTGGGTGTATTTAGATTTTAGACATATTTCGGTAATGATGACATATTTTACTGTAGAAGTCATTTATCAGACGTCATTTAAGGGTTATTTAAAGTTGTCGTGGAAATTACAGTTATTTTCGCGCGATAAGTAATGGACGTATTAAGTTATTCAACAAGGCCACTCCCCTCAAAATGATTTATTTCATTTAAGATTAGAGAAAAATAATTAATAATCTCCTTTCCCATAATTTCTGATTAAGAAAAAAACGTTCTTCCTTAGTTTTTGTTGATTAGAAAATGAATTCAAATATTCTTTTATTTAAATAAGTAAACAAAGTGAAAACAGCAGAACAAATGGTTGTTCTTCAACAATGATTTTTAACATAAACAGATTAAAACACAAATCGAGTTGCGAGAACTCATTACGTGAAATTACGTTGCTTTTTTTCCGGCGGAAAGTGTGAAAAGTGTCGACGAAGAGTTTGTCTTTTATTTCTTTTCGCTGTTATTTAAAGACTGGATTTTCGAGCCTAATATACACAGCTTGTTATCTTATATTTATGAAGAGCTAACTAAAAAGCGATTAATCATAATTCCTATTAATCTTCAAGGCCTCTTTCTGAAAGAGAAGATTAACTAATTTTTTCTCAAAATGCGTAGCTTTCTATTCTATTTGTATACAAATTTGCCTTTTCACCATTCTGGGAGCGGTTACATTATTCATATACTGTTACATGATATATTTATTCATGATTTAGCCCTCCTAACAAATTCAGTATAATACATTTCGAAGTAGGTAATGTCTGTGCCAAAGGTAAGAATAGAAGTAATAGTCTTAAATGACAAGGTAAGGTCCAGGTAAATAAATACTTTCAGTATATAACGCTCATTAATTATAACTTAAAAAAACTGTTGTGACCATCACAATACCTCAATACATTTCTTGCATACACAAAAAAATCTAATTACACCTAATCGTTATATTTACGTATTTTCTATAATTTTAAATTTATTCTATGAGCAAGTTTTCTCCATTTCTTCTAAATGTCCGAAATACATTGAATATGAAATATATATATATATATATATATATATGTATAGCCACGTTATATACAACAGGGTGCCCATTTTAAAACGTCCCGCCTTTTTTAAGTTTAAAAATAGGCAACACAGACTACATTTCATTAGCCACTACGTGTAAATTATTTGTACTTTAAATAAAATAATCTCGTAGGTAAGTGCAAAAATGACATTGAAAACGTCAATGAAATGTAAATTCGAAAGTCAAACGTCTTTAATGAAATTACAAGTAAATAAATACAATAGTAAGAAATTAATAAATGATAACTAGAATAAATTAAATTACAATAAATGTTCAAATTGTCTTCCTCCTCTATCGTGACATAATGCTATTCGTCGTTCAAAATTTATGTGAACTCCAGCTAACATCCCCAGGCTTATAGACCTGCATGACGCCACTATCCTTTCACGTAACTGATTTTCATTTTCGATGGGGACACTATAAACTTCATTTTTAATTTTCCCCCAAAGAAAAAAGTCTAATGGTGTCAAGTCCGGACTATGCGCGGGCCACGAGTACTCCGCTTCTCTGGCAATAACTCTTGGGCCAAAAGTTTGCGTTATATAATTTCGCACATCTCGATGGTAATGTGGAGGGGCACCATCATGTTGAAACCAAATTTCTTGCCTTACATTCAACTCGACCTCTTCCAAAAGTTCTGGAACGTTATTTCTTAAAAAATGTAGGTATCTTTCCCCAGTTAAATTTCCCTCGAATAAATATGGACCAATTATATGGTTACTAACATTCAATTTGAATATTCTCTGAAACTTTGATTCTTCGTACCAGTAAGGATTTTGCTGAGAGTAATAGTGAGAATTGTGCCTGTTCATACAGCCATTATTTGTAAAGGTAGCTTCATCAGTAAATAGAATTTTAAATAAAAAATTTGGATCCCCACGTAACTGAGCACTCACAAAAGCACAAAATTGTAGACGACGGGGAAAATCGTCTTCATTTAAATGTTGCACAATTGTGACATGGTATGGATGAAATCGATTTGCCTTTAAGACGTTAAAAACAGAACCTTTACTAATTCGCAACTGTCTTGCGATTAGTCTCTGACTTGTGTGGGGATCTTCAGTCACCATTTCAATTACAGCAACTTCATTTTCTGCGTTGTGACTGTACGGTTTCTAACTTTTTTTTAAAATTGCCCACGTTGTCATAAATTATTTTCAAGCCTTCTGCGTGTTCCAATCACGATTGGAAGGAGTTGTTTTGTTCGGGTATCTTCTCATACAGACGAACTGCAGCTTCAGAGTTTCCACGGAACTCACCTAATATCAACAGCATGTCCGTCTTTTTAGAATAGTCGTACATTATGCAGTTTTGATTTGATCGCAATAAATACTGTCAATGAAGCTGTCAATATTTTTTCTGAAATAAATCAGCAGTCACTTAATCGTTAATTACAATCAAAATTATAAAAACCAAGTCACTTATGAAAAGTAACATGGATTGCCTATTTATGAATTATCAGGCGGGACATTTTAAAATGGGCATCCTGTATATATGAAGGTATATAACAATGGTAACTGTTAAATAAATGCGAAGGATTTTTTGAAATGTGGGTCAACTCTCCTGGACTTACTCTATGTAAAAACCTGGGAATTCTAATATTTTAAATAATGAAATGTTTTACAAAGTTATTAGCTTTAGTTAAACGATGTTAATAGGTATGTATGTTTACGTGTAAAAATTTTATATGCTCAAGTTGTAATAAATATTACATAACATTGTACATTACGAACTTGGAGTAAAAAATAAATACCTAATAAATGTTGTGGTGTTTTCATTTAGAAAATGAAAATAGTTCATAAACAAAATTTAATAAGAACATGAAATTAAGTTGCGAACTCCTTTTTCTTTATAATTCTCCTGCCGCGGAATTAGCTTCTCCATTAATTAATGAGCTTTTAATGTAATACTATGTAAAAAATTGAGTTGTAAAAATATATAAAGCGGCTGAATTTATGTAGAAATATTATCCCTGAATCACAGTCACTCACCTTTTGTTTTGTATGAATCCCAATCTACATCATTTGTCCCATTAATAAATATTCAATTTCATAGAATTCTTAGTAATAATTAAATACATAAATCTTTATATAAAATGAAGATATTTCAACATTATAATGAACTGATTTTTTACCTAAAGATTAAAAATGGGACAGATAGATAATCAATATATATTCATACCATAATATTCATCACCATCGCCGTTTTTTTTTTGTATTTTGTTTACTACGAAAGGGTTGATAATCTTGTGGAGTAAATATGTATCAAATTTAAGTTTTCTTCTGTTGTTGATAAAATAATACACTGTTTCGTTTTAGAAAACATGTATTCGTATCTTTCTATGTACCTAGTCATGCTAGAATAATTGAGAATAAGTATTTTATCTTCCACTTGAAATTAAGTTGCGCAATTTAAGTTAGAACTTAATAAATATTTTTTTAAAAGTATGGATATGAATTAACTAAAGAGCATTTTCTTTAATTTTTGACAAAACAAAATTAGAATTTCCACCATACTCACTTAATTTGCAAAGATCGACTTTTCGTTATTTTTGAATTAAAAAAAAAATGGAGGGAAAAAGGTTTTTAATTGAAGAAGAGATTGATGCTGTAGGTAATAGTGCAATCATGATTATATTGAGAACATTCCAAAAGAACATTGGTTTGGAGCTTTTTAGAAGTGGAAGGAAAGAATAGTGAAGTTATTATATTATTAAAGGGAACTACTTTGAACACTTTTAAAATAAAATTCTAGAAAATATAAACCAAATGTCTTATTCTCAATAATTACAGCGTATCAATAGTACAACAAAATATCTTTAATATTAAAAAAAATGCCGATAATTAACTTAGTTATTATTTTTATCATACATACAGCTAAATAAGTAGAATGAAATTAATGGAGATAGGGCAAGTAGTAATGATTCGGGGGAGTATTTGGATAATTTTGTAATTATACTTAAAAAATAAAACAAGAATATAACGGCCAATTGTATACCAAGAGTTTTTTTTATCATGGCTGATTTATGAAATTTAATATCTTTATAATTCTTAAACTCTATATCTATTGAATATGAAATATAATATGCAATCAAATCGTATAGAGAATAATATATTCTTTAAGTTATAATAACGTTAAATGTTAATAAATCAAATTTAACTGTTAAATCTTCAAATGAGGCTAATTACGGTTGACCAATTATAACCAAAATGTAATCAGTTGTTTTTCTGGATGTAACCTTGAGGAATACGAAAATATTATAATTTCTGGAACCGTGGTATTGAAGTTATGCGATTAGAAATTTTCGTCTCACACACAGAAGGACACACACACACACACACGCACACACACACACACACACACACACACACACACACACACATAGACACACATACATACATACATACATACATACATACATACATACATACATACATACATACATACATACATACAGACATCATCGTAAAAATGGTAAAATCCAATTATATGGACCCCTAAAACATACTTTTTTTTACTAAAAACTCATCATTGAATTTTTGGACCAAAGATAATACCTTCTTTATGTAAAGGTAACGGAAGGTAAAAATAAACGCGATAATACATTGCTGTCAATCATTTTTAATGTAACTATGGTAATGACATACGTCTATGTTCACTGATAAAAAAAACTCTTGGTATAGTTAAATTTTAACTATTGGTTAAATTGACAATATCGTATCGATGTCAAATGAGTTGTTAAATATTACTGTCAAAATTTCGATACGCACTTGTAGTTAAGACCACGGTACAACTGGCCATAAGAGTAATTTATATTTTCCATGTATAGAACAGCTTGCGCTTTAATGATGTATGTCTATTATATTTGTGAATATATCGTTACAACTAGAATAACTAACATAGAATATGAAACCGTATTTTGTATTTTTTTACTGTTTTTTAATAAGAAGAAATACAATGGTTATCTGTATTTTTAGAAACGTATGTTGGCGTAGAAAATAAATAATGTATTTTTTAGATATTTGGCAGCAGTTAAAAGAAAAATAACACATCATAATGGTTTTTATTTTTCACTGGGGTTGTTATTCTGATCTCCCCAGATATCAATATTCAACTTGCCGACTCATAGCTGTTACAAAGTAGGTACACCAAAGAGGTTCCGGTTTGCTATAATACCTGTAGGATACGGAATATCGTTGAAAACAATGAACACTGCTATTACAAAATAGAATCATATGAATAAAACAAAGGTAGCTACCGGTTTAATACCGATATTATAGATCACACAATATTTAAATAAAATTTGAAAATTAGTCAAACAAGTAAATTCATTTATGTATACAGAGTGTTTCCTTTAAAACAACCAGCGCTTTTAGGGCGAACTAATGACTTTGGAGAAAAATATTTTATACAAAAAATGATCAAGAATAAGGAGCTAATTTATCTGTAATAATAAATTGAAAATTCAACAAGTGGTTCTCAAATGGTAGAACAAAATTATATTTTTTAAATGGTATCCTATATAATTTTTTAGCCCATTAGATAGACATTTTTTTCTGATTTCAACAATATAAATATTGTAGGAGGTGGTATGACAATTATTTCGAGTTACTTAGGTTACACTAGTAGTAAAGCCATTTTTTATTACATTACTTCTAATTTTGAATACGATTTTTCTCGAAATAATTGTTAATCAACCCTATACAATATTTATATCCTTGAAATAAAAAAATCTGATGTGGACACCACACGACTTCCTTGTACGATTATTAAACTATACATATTTTTTTAATAACTAAATTACAAAATATTAATTTTAACTTCAAAACGGTAAGATATATAGCGACCATAATCTAACCCGGTTCTTTTTAAAGAGAGTTTGGATTACAACAAAGAAATATTTGATTACAACAATGAATATGACTAATTTCACAATAAAAATATAATATTTGTTATTGTACGAATTATAAAATTGCACGTATTTAACGTAATTTGACATGAACATTTTTATTTTTTTGTCCTAATCCATAGCTAGCTTTATTACAAAAACAAAAAAGTATACAATTTTTAAATTTACATATCTCGCTTATGCAAAGGGCTAATTTAATAATACTTGATGTGCTAGACGCAGAAATTAATTCTCTAAAACTTTTATTTGAAGCATTTATTTCTAAAATCAAAATAAAATCATTTTATTCAAGAAAAACTGTTAACAACTTCAAGTAATGTACCACTTCCGGTTAGCCTATTTTAACCAAAATCTATTATGTTATTTCGATTGACATAAAAGTCTTGTATACCAAATTTGAAAAGTTTTGGATTATATTTTAAAACAGTTTTTCATTAAAATCTATTATTGGCTTCATGTAAAGTGCCACTTCTGGAAATTGTGTAATAACCAGAAAGGGAGGTGCACAACTAGATGTTATAGGAGTCCTAAATACAAAATTTGAACTTTCTACGGTTTACCGTTTTTGAGTTATGCGAGATACGTACGTACGTACAGACGTCACGACGAAATTAGTCAAAATGGATTCAGGGATGATCAAAATGGATATTTCCGCTG
The DNA here is from genome assembly GCA_951394225.1 of Harpalus rufipes. NCBI lineage: Eukaryota > Metazoa > Arthropoda > Insecta > Coleoptera > Carabidae > Harpalus > Harpalus rufipes. The sequence continues at coordinate 40,292,769 of OX596280.1, read as the reverse complement.
AAATCTGAAAACCGAAATTTTTCGCGATTACAATACTTCCTTTACTTACGTACAAGGAAGTAAAAATCTATATAATGGGCTACAAAAATATATAGGGTACCGTTTAAAAATATATATAATTGTGCTCTACCGTTAGAGCCACTGCTTATATATCGGTTTGTTATTACTGACAAATTAGCCCCTTATTCTTAATCATTTTTTGTATGTAACATTTTTCTCTAAAACCATTAGTTCGCTCAAAAAAGCGCAAATAATAATAATAAATAAATAAATAATTAAATTAATAAATAAAGAGAGTAAATGAAAAAAGTCGAGTAGCTATATGCGTTAAGCGTTAGGTGACCGGTTGTGATTCGGATGGCTCGGATTTGATTCTGACCATCAAAGTTTCTTGTTATTCGTTATAATCTAATCTCTTACATCTTCTTCATGATCTCCGTATTTCTAATACTTGTTCCTTTTCCTCCGATAAGTGTATTTCACTAAAATATATTATTGACTGGAATGGGCATTCCTACTAATGATAGTGAAGGCCTATTGAATGTCGGCTGCTGGAGGAATCAGCAAACATTGAGACAATTAGTGAGTTGATGAAAATTACTTTGTGTAGTGCTCTCCGTTTAGTGGCTTTGGCACAGATTTTAAATGTGAGTAGTAGGGATTATACATACTATGTATACAACTATTCGGCTATGTTCAGTTCGACACGAACATGCGCGAAGAGGGCCAGCAATTATCATTCAATGATAGGTAGAGAATGCGAGTTCTAGTTATTAATATATTTCAGTGGTGTATTTATTTCACTTTTTTACTTCCTTGTACGTAAGTAAAGGAAGTATTGTAATCGCGAAAAATTTCGGTTTTCAGATTTCAGCGGAAATATCCATTTTGATCATCCCTGAATCCATTTTGACTAATTTCGTCGTGACGTCTGTACGTACGTACGTCCGTACGTACGTACGTATCTCGCATAACTCAAAAACGGTAAGCCGTAGAAAGTTGAAATTTTGTATTTAGGACTCCTATAACATCTAGTTGTGCACCTCCCTTTCTGGTTATTACACAATTTCCAGAAGTGGCACTTTACATGAAGCCTATAATAGATTTTAATGAAAAACTATTTTAAAATATAATCCAAACTTTTCAAATTTGGTATACAAGACTTTTATGTCAATCGAAATAACATAATAGATTTTAGAAATAAATGCTTCAAATAACAGTTTTAGAGAATTAATTTCTGCGTCTAGCACATCAAGTATTATTAAATTAACCCTTTGTATAAGCGAGATATGTAAATTTAAAAATTATATACTTTTTGTTTTTGTAATAAAGCTTGCTATGGATTAGGACAAAAACATAAAAAAAGTTCATGTCAAATTACGTTAAATACGTGCAATTTTATGATTCGTACCATAACAAATATTATATTTTTATTGTAAAATTAGTCATATTCATTGTTGTAATCAAATATTTCTTTGTTGTAATCAAAACTCTCTTTAAAAAGAACCGGGTTAGAATAATGTTAATTTAAGAATGATAGTAGTAAATGAATTATTTTTTGTTCTATATCAAAATATTTCTAGGGCTTGGCTTAAGCCTGTCAATATTTTGTAATTTAATTATTAAAAAAATATGTATAGTTTAATAATCGTACAAGGAAGTCATGTGGTGTCCACATCAGATTTTTCTTGTATAATTTTATAACTTCTGTTTATTAATTATCATTCCATTGATGTACAGTTTATTGTATTTCGGGATTGTATTTCGAATTTCTTTCATTAACGGTAACAGCCGGTTTCTTTCTTCTACAACTTCTTTTGGAAAATCATCAGAAATTACTGTATCTGTTCCTTGTAGATATTTCCGACAAAAACCTTAATTTCTTGCGATACTGAAAATGTGTGGAACAAACAGTTCGAGTTTTAATAATGGCGAAATTTCTTACCAAATAGTAACAAAATAAATCTTAATCTTGCTGTAGATCATTATGATGTAAAGACAATAATTAAAATTAAAAGATATAAAACCTTAGATTTTTATGGTACTGAAACTATGTGAAACTGACAGTTCAAGCTCAATGGCGATACTTTTCCAAAATTGTAATAATCTAAAACTTCTTGATATAGATTCATCATACTCACAATACAAAATTCCTGGTGTGAATTTAAATTTGACTTGTCAATAGCTCAATAACTGACTATTTAGGATTTAAAAAAGGAAGCCGCTTTGCAACTTTTTAATTTTAATTTAGTCGACTTTAAAATTGATGTCTGATTCTTAATCTAGTCTCGCTTTTAATGTTTTGAGTAATTTTTTAGGGCACAGTTTGAAATTAAAAATTTGCATGTAATAACAAAATGTTTTCCCCTCACCTGTTCATACAAAGACATGAAAAAGTTTTATTTTCCACGTCACATTTTTCTTTGCAAATATTTTCCTTTGGTGTTATTTTATGTAATTTCGTAATTCATTGTGAATGAAAGGAAATCTCCATATACATTCTTCCGTCTCATTTAATCAGATTATACTGCGAAAATAGAGATTTTTTTAAATTGAAAATTTAATAAATGACGAGAACATATCTTGAGGAAAATATCAGAAGCTAGGTGGTAGGCCTTACCTTTCACAAATATCAGGTGACTTTTCATTTCATCCCTTCAAAAATGAATACAGCCTCACTCGTTTTACAGGGTTGGGTTAAAAAATTCACGAAATGAAGGGATTTATTTACTTAATTTATGTAATGACTGTATTATCATACGCTAAATAAATAAATACACAAATAATAACTATTATGCATGTAGGTGGTACCTATGTACTCCAGTACTCTAGGCTAGAGATGTAAAATACTCAGATATTTATTTTTCAAGGTGGGTTATTTAGTGATTAAAAATAGAGAAAATATGGGTATTCAATATCACAGAAAAGTACATTATTGAATATTTTCTTTGTTAAATAGAATAAACACAAAAATTACTACAGAAATAAACAATTTTTTAATCGAAACATGTATTATTTGTTAAGACTTGTTTAGGTTTACAATGGGGTCCTCCACTCATATTTTTTATTTTAAATAAAAGTTGGTCTAATTTTGAAGTAATTCATAGTATTAAAATGTCTTAATTGTGTTTAGTTTCACTGAATATGATTTTTAACGTCAATATGACGTCACGACGACACCTATTGCTATCTTTCTCTCGCATTAGGCTCTAGGTGCGAGAGGAAGTTAGCAATAGTCCGACGTCATAGTGACACGGACAACAAATATCAAATATCTCGCAAAATAATTATTAAAAATAAGTTTTTTATCTTAATCGTTATTTATTGAATAATATTTTAAGTATAAGTGTACATTTTATTATTTTTACCTCTCGCTGAGAGAGGTATTGGATTTATGCTAAAAATCGCATATTCAGATTTTAATGAATAAGCATGTTTTAAGGTCCTTACATTCCGATTTTAATATTTTTACGATGGTGTGTGTGTGTGCTGATAAATATAAATATTTTATTATATCTTTTATAGATTTAGAGATACAGAAATATAAGATATATAATAATTAGTCGTAATAAATCTCACAGCCCAAATAATATCATGGAAACCAATTGAAAAAATATTTTTTGTAATTGACAGATAAATGTCAGTGTCAAAAATTTAGAGACATTACTGAAGATTTTTTCTGGGAATTATATACATTATGTAAGAATATTGTATTAATAGTTAAATATTTAATATTGTAGGTATAATACATATATCATTTAAAAATACTGCCAATCCCGACAATGAATTGGAAACATGTCGACAAATTTCTTCATAGAATGAATTAAAAATTAAAAAATCTGAATATAAAGAATAGATATAAGTAGAATTTTTGGTGTAGAGTGTAGGTATACAAGAAATCTTGAATACAATAGGGCGCAAGCAGTCATGTGACTTTGTTGGCCTTGACAAGCAGATATGGGGAACCGTGACAGAATGATAGCTTGTAATTGTGTACATAGATGTCAAATATCATAATTTTTCATTCTAAATTCCATATGGTTTATTTTCCTCGACAAATTAATTCCATATTCCTATTGACAAATTAACTACCTGAATTTAGCAAATCTCGAAATTTTTAATGAAAAATTCTGCCATTAGGCATTTATATACATAATTACTAATTGTCATTCTGACACGTGACCCCCCTATATCTACTTGTCAAGGCCAACAATGTCACATGACTGCTCACGCACTATACTTATGTAACCAAAAACGGAAGTGGCGAAAGGTATTGTGCTGGCCACAACAGATTTTTAATAATAAAACATTCGCATTGTATTTTCTTTCAGAGTTCATATAGACACCCAGTATAAATTTCTTGATATTTCCATGGTTATGGTGGAAAACCCCATTGGCTAGGTAAATAGACTTAGGGATGAATACCGGGAAAACACCGAAATTTTATTTATTTACCTATTGGATATTTTCCTGGCTCACATTACTACTCCAGGTTAAACTGAAAAGCTTAGTGCCTTAATTTAAATAAGCTACATCGTTTACTATTTATAGTCGTCTAATAAGTTTTGCTGCAGTACGTATTATGCATTGAATTTGCCGGGACTTTCTGTTCTAACTCGTTTTCTTATTAGGAAAACTAATTTAAAGGTTGATTTAGCACAGGATGAAAATTCCACCCCCTATAAGTTGTGATACCGTGTTACTTAATTAAAGTTTTTCTTGGTATGCCAACGTTTTTGTAATTATCATTTCTAGGCGTTTTCTTCCTCGTTTTTCCCTTCATCGCAGATTTAAATCAAGATTCTTTATTCTGAAGCCCGCAGGGACTATCCTTATGTTTTACCGTCATTTGTGCTTTGTTGAAAATAAAATAATGGAATGTTTTCTGCAGAACTACTATGTAAACGTTTCTGTCATGTGCAACTGGGTTTTAAAGTAAACAAGGGAATCCATTTGACGAGAAAGGAAATAATATCTGTTGACTATCACTCACATACTTTGTTGCGAAATTTTTGAGTAGTTAGTTTTTTTTAAATGTGCGATTCTGTTTTTGAATATTCGGGATTTGAATGATTCTGTGCATGCATATTTTGGTTTTAAATATTCCGGTGTTAAAGACATTCCCAACACTGATAATTTACAGAAATAAAAATGTATACGAGGGTGGATTGAAAAGTTTCCGGAATGACATATATATATATTTAACATGGCCTACATTTTATTTTTCTACATAGTCACCTCTGAAGGTCAGCACATTTGGTCCAACGTTTTACTAACTTTTCGATTCCCTCCCGAAAATGGTTTTCTTTGAGATCCTCAAAATAAGCATTTACTGCTTCGATGGCTTCTCCGTTAGATCGAAATCTCTTTCCAGCGAGAAACGTTTTGACTTGGGGAAAAGGTGGAAGTCCGAGGGAGCCATGTCGGGCGAGTACGGTGGATGGGGGACAATTTCAAACCTCAGTTCGGTTATTTTTTGTTGAGCAATAAGACTTGAATGAGCTGGCGCATTGTCTTGGTGAAACAATATCTTTTTCTTTACCATTCCAGGGCATTTTTCTTGAATTGCTGCTTTCAGCTTGTCTAAAAGTGTGGCGTAGTATTGTCCAGTTACAGTTTTTCCTTCATCAAGATAATCAATTAGTAGAATGCCTTTGGCGTCCAAAAATACTGACGCCAGCACCTTTCCTGCCGATTGAACTGACTTCGCTTTCTTCGGGGCCGACTCACCATGTCCAAACCACTCTTTCGACTGAATTTTCGTGTCTGGAGTGTAGTGGTGTATCCAATTTTTATCCATGGTTATGAAACGTTTTTTAAAATCGACCGAATTTTTCTTAAACAACTCCAAATTTTCGGCTGAAGTTCGTGCTCAAATGCGCTTTTGCACCAAACTAAGCAAATGCGGCACCCAATTGGCGCACATTTTTCTCATGTCCAGCTCATTATGTAAAATATGAACTACACTTTCATAAGAGAACCCTATGGCTTGCTCAATTTCACGCACTTTCATTCGGCGATCTTCCAGAATCATATCATAAACTTTACCCACAATTTCCGGTGTAGTAGCCGATTTAGGGTGATTAGCAAGTGGCTCGTCAAAGGTGTGTGTTCGGCCACGCTTAAATTCCGAAACCCAGAAACTCACTGTGGAAAACGATGGTGAAGCATCCAACCAGGTCTTGTTCTCCGTTGCCGTCTTTCCTTCCAAATGAAAAAAAACTTGATCACCGCACGAACTTCGTTTTTATGCATTATCGATTTAACACTAGGTAGAGCGACACAGACGATTTTCACGATTAGACTAGACAGATTGTACTGAATTTTCTTGACAGTTCATATGAAGAGTTAAAAAAAAACAACGACATAAGATTGTTTTCGAAAAACCAAGGTCTTCTCAGTGATTCCGGAAACTTTTGAATCCACTCTCGTATAAGTTGCACCACTTTATCAGTGTTTATGTCTCGTTGTAGTAGTGGATGAGTAGGTGGCCGAACTTCACAATACTATACTCAGAGAAAGAGACACAGTGTATGGCAGTAAGGCCCTAATGTTTATGAGATAATGCTGATGCCATATTCAGAGAGGGTGTAATGCTCTAATGTTTACGAGCAGATGTAGATAAAATGTTCGGGACGTCTGCGATACTTAAAAAACATTAAATTAATGTGAGTAGTGACTTAGCATTTCTGGAGGGTGCTGTTGCCAGAATATTCACTGCTACCTAACTGGTTGCGTAAGTTGTCAAATTTAACTACTGAGATGTTTGTTTATGTTTTGTTAGTTTAATTATTTAATTATGGTCTGATGTAACGATGATACGACACTGCAATTAATAGTTGTTAATTAACAGGTATGAATTAATCAGTATAGGTATTGATTTAGGCTCGATGGTGGGCAGATCACTGTAGTAATTGATTCTGTATGGTAGAGCCGTATGGTAACAATGTGGTAATATACTTTTATTTATTTACCCCTAGTATCATAGGTAAATTCCCCGATAATGTACTAATAATTACGAAAAACTAGAGATTTCAAATTTGGTTCGATCACTTTGTACAATTAATTTCGATGAAAACATTAAAGAAACTCTTAGATAGCACTATACCTTATACGTAATAAAGTAAAGTAGCATCCTTTTGTTGTTGTAGACGATTGTGCGAGGATATAGTTCGTTTTTGTTTTTATTTTTGATCAATTTTAGTTTTATTTTTCAACATAGTCCCCTTTTAAGTCGATACACTTTTTCCAGCGATGCTTCAAGCTATTTAACCTGTGTAAATGGTAGTTGCCATCTTGCTCTGCAAAACAGGTTTCTGCGGTTGTGATGACCTCGTTCGTTGAAAATATCCATCTTCTGGTCAAACTTTGAGCTCAGAAAACAGGAAAAGTCAATGGGGGCCAGATCTGATGAATAAGGGGAATTTCGGCTGTATCGACCTTCGACTTTTAAGTCATAATGGAGCAGAATTTTTTTTCTTCAAATGCTACCGTCTTTTTGAAATATCTTCTTTTAACTTGTTGAGTAATAATGCGTAGTACTTCCCTATCATTGTTATATCTTTTTCAAGATAGTTGATGAACAAAATTTCATGACTCAAAAAATAGTCTGTGTACCTTCCCGGCTGATGAAATAATTTTTGTCTTCTTCAAAGCAGGTTTACTCTTTACAATCCACTGTTTCGATTGTTTCCTTACCTCAGGAGTGTAACGGTGCATCCAAATTTCATCAATAATTATATATTCAACTCATTTCGCTTAAACAGCTTCAAGAGGGAAGCGGAACCCAACGCGCAAACGGCTTTCTCGTGCTTTATTTTTTATGTAATATATGATAAACGCGTTTATTCTACACGCATATAACCTCTACTATCTCTAATAACCTGGATTCGACGATCATCCAGTATCATTTGGTGAACTTTTTTGATGTTATCGCCTATTGGTGATAACCACAGTTGTTAACCGTCCGAACGAGTAACGACAACGACATCTACATAATGAGTCTCAAAACTTTTCAGACAACCCTCGTAAGTTGAATGTATGGAACCCGAAGTCTATCTGTAAATAAAAAAAAATCTGTTGTGGCCAGCACAATATCTCTCACCACATTTCTTGTATGCCTACACCCTACACCGAAAATTCTACTTATATCTATTCTTTATATTTAAATTTTTAAATTTTAAATTCATTCTATGAAGAAATTTTGTCCTGCTCTTTTAATTTTTTGAGATGTTTCCAATTCATTGTTGGGATTGACAGTATTTTTGAAGGGTATATTTTAATATACCTATAATTTTAAATATTTAACTATTAATACAATAATAAATAATATAATGTATTTATATACTCCTCATAAAAAGTCTTCAGTAATGTCCCTGGATTTTTGACAATGGACACTGACATTTATCTATCAGTTACAAACATTTTAATTTTTCAATTGGTTTTCATGCCATTATTTGGGCTGTGAGATTTATTACCACAGATTATTTTATATATTATATTTCTGTATCTCTAAATCTATAGAAGATATAATCAAATATTTATATGTAGCAGATACAGAATTTAATCTTCTTTAATACTTGCAAGAACAACAATTTTCAAAAAATAATATTTAGATTTTTTTTAAGAATCTGCTGCTTCCGGTTGTCCAGTTATTACAAAACCTTTTCAACCCTATTCAGTAATGTCCGATTGAGAAATACGGAGTCAAACAGATATTAAGTATTATAGTTTTTAAGATATCGTCCTTCCAACATCCACACACATACACATACACACACATACATCCACACACATACATCCACACACATACATCCAAACACAGACATCATCGTAAAAATGTTAAAATCGGATTGTGCGGATCTTAAAACGTGCTTATTCATTGAAATCTGAATATGCGATTTTTAGCATGAATACAATACCTTTCTTAGCAAGAAGAAAAAAAGAAAAAATCTGATGTGGCCAGCACATGACATCCCGCCAATTCCACGTTTAAAATAGTAACGAGCTTTAAGTAAAGTATCACTTCCGGTTGATTGCTTGTAAACAAAATCTAATTTGTTGTTCCAATAAATAGAAAAGTCTGTAATACGAAATTTTGTATTATATTATTATGATTTTCCTCGAAAATCTATTAAGAGCTCCAAGTTACATACCTCTTCCGGTTTATTATATATAGTCAAAATCTAATATGTTATTTTCAATCATATACGAATTTTAAATACCAAATTTGAGAAGTTTTGGATTATATCATAATATATTTTTTCACGAAAATCTGTTCAGAGCTTCAAGGTAAAGTATCACTTCCGGTTTATCAATTTTAGCCAAAATCTAATATGTTGAAATGTTTTGGATTCTATTTAAATTTTAGTATAGTTTTTCATTAAAAACTGTTATGGGTTTGAAGTAAAGTACCACTTCCGTTTGTCTGATTTTACCCAAGATCTAATCAACTTTTTATATTAATGCAGAAAGTTTAAATATTGAAAATAGAAATAGTTATCGTGGAAGAAAAAAAAACGTCACATACATACACACACACACACACACACCCACAGACATCATGTTAAAAATAGAAACAAAGTGTTGTGGGGACCCTAATACGTGCTTAGTTACTGAAAACTCACTATCAATTTTTTGGACCGACAACATTACCTTCCTTGCCTATGAATGTAAGTTGGCGGGAGGTAAAAAGATACAAGAATTTGAGGAACTGTGAATAGTTGCAGTTTTCGAACCTGGTTTATATGAACAACAGGTCATGTAACGTACTACGTATCGTATATACAACATTCCTAAAAAATTTGTGAAAGAATTTATTGTTATTAAAGGAACACGTTTTTTGCTGTGTGTTGTGAATGATTAACAAATTTAGTTACAACTTAATGCTCCAAAAAAGCTAAGAAGAATATCCCCTGAAAGTTTCCTTGTGTAGAGGTATTTAGTATTTTTTTCTCGCTTATCTCAGTCCATGAGTAGAAAAACAAGCACGTCGTGTCTGCCACTCGCGTGCTGGAAATCTACTTCCTTTCCGGTCAACATTCCTGCCATTGATTAAATTTCGCACCATTAGTCGCGGTTCACAAGTTCACTTCTTCCGTTTCCAGTTCCAGTTCGAAAAGTAAGGTTAGAATTCACTCGGCTCTGAATTTTTCATTAAACTTTGGGTGGATGAAAAGAGTAGATATTTGTAATATAAAGCAGTTTATTTTCTAAAATTTGCAGTAGAAGTTTTTTTTAATAAATAATAATTTAGAACAATTGACCGTTACAATTATACATAGTTATAGGGGTATTTTAGATATCACACGAGTGCACGTAACGGCAATTTGTCACATATTTTCTGCAACTTTATGCATTTCATGAAACTTTTATATGTGATAACACGACGATTGATCTGCAACTGGTTTTACATCTTTTTCGAGAATATTTTCTGTTAGAGGGTGGTGACTGGAACTTCCGAACATACAGTGGCGGACACTTTTAAATATTTTATTGTTACCTTCAGTCACCTTTAAGTAAGGAAGGTATTGTCGTTGGTCAAAAAATTCGATGGTCAAAAAATTCGATGGTGAGCTTTTAATGAATAAGCATGTTTTAGGGTCCCTAGAATACAATTTTACTAGTTTTATGATGCTGTCTGTTTGTGTGTGTTTGTTTGTTTGTGCGTGTGTATGTATGTGTGTCTGTGTGTGTAACAACAATTTCTCCGACGACAACTCCAACACTACAATTATAAAAATTATAATTCTTTCGTATTCCTCTTCTCTACATCCATATGAAAAGCTGATTAGATTTTAGTCATTCGAAAGTACCCTTATTTGAAGTTCTTAACAGGTTTTCTTGAAAAAATGCAGTTAAATATCATCTTTTGACATGTTATGTTATTATAAACATGAAACAATATTTTATTGTCTATACGGTTTGATTACATATTTTCCTTCATATTCAATACGAGTAGATATAGAGTTAAAGAATTATAAAGAGATTAGCTTTGATAAATTAGCCAGCTATGCTATAACCATGGAAACTGCTGATATATTCAAATAATTTTTATTGACAGATGTCCGTGTCAAGTGAAATTTACATAGTATATATGTTCGAGTTACAATTTTACTGGATATACAGAATATTCATAAAGGAACTTTCGATATGGGATACATATAATTGACGGAAGGTAATGGGCTGGCCACATCACATTTTTTTTTAAATATGTTTGTAGTTCTCGCAAATTTGAATCTTATTTTCTAAAGTTAGTATATTGAAGCATATCAATTGTAAGAATAATACACAAAATAGATCGTTTTTACCTCTCGCTAAGAGAGGTATTGGATTCATGCTAAAAATCGCATATCCAGATTTTATTGAATAAGCACGTTTTAAGGTCCCTACAATCCGATTTTAACATTTTTACGATGATGTCTGTGTGTGTGTGTGTGTGTGGATGTGTGTGTGTGGGATGTTGGAAGGACGGTTACTCAAAAACTATAAGACTTAAAATTTGTTTAACAACGTATTTCCCAATCGGACATTCATGGGAAGATCTGAAAAGGTTTTGGTAATAATTGGACAACCGGAAGTAGAAGATTCTTGAAAAAAAATCTTCTAAATAATATTTTTTGAAAATTTTTCGTGGTAATATTAAAGAAAATTAAATTCTCTATCTGATACATTTAAATATTTTATTATATATTCCATAGATTTAGAGATAAAAGAAGTATAATATATAAAATAATCTATTGTAATAAATTTGACAGCCGAAAGAATGCCATGAAAAATAGTTGATAATTTAAATTATTTGTAACTGACATAAATGTCAGTGTCAGAAATAATGAGTAATGAATTAAAAATGTACTTGGAGAATCCCTTAGTTCTTGATCTGTGACTATTATGGAGATGACAAGTCTAGGTTGAAGGACTTAAATTTGTTTCAAACATTATGGGACAATGTACACCAGTACTGTAGACTAGAGTAACTTTGAATTGCGAAAAAGCTATCAAATTCTTCTCAAGTAAGTTGTAAATATTGACAAAATCGGAGTGCAATCTATCCGTCACTTTATTAAAGGGAATTAAGGTTATTTAGATATAACAAGTATGAAAAAATAAAATATAAAAGAAGATATATAAGAATAGATGCACAATCCAGATATATACATTTTAGACCGCCCAAAATTAATGTTTTTACTAGAAGAATATGAAGAGAAAGTAAACAAAGTTGTTCGAATTGAAAATTGCTGTTACCAGCCTAATATTTATATATGGTAAACTCTACTTTGTAATTTATTGTAACATAATTTATGGTAAAATATCTTCATGTTGAGACATGCTATTATTGAATAATAAAGAAGTTTATACGTCATAGATTTATATGAATATATTATTTGTATTTATAAAAATAATCTTTGCTTTATGCATACAGCCAGGTAAAATATACGGCGAGAGGTTATGTGCTGGCCACATCAGATTTTTTGTATAGGGATATACAAGAGAAAATAAAGTTACTATTTGCTGAACAAGAAATGGTTTTGCGTTAGCGGTTAAAGCAGGACAACGATCTGAAGCATTAATCAAAGTTTTTTAAAGATGATTTTTAGAAAAAAATATGTTATAAAATAGTATTCTCAATTTCCGGACTTAAATCCTACAGAACATCTTTGGAATCATACATACATATGCAGGAAATTTGTGGATTTGATGCCCCGAAGATGTCAGGCTGTATACAGGCTTACAGTTCGTAAGGTTATGCAACAAAATAACCATAATTTTTTACAATGAGTGCCCGTGAGGTGACGCCTGGTAAACGCCCGCGCGGTACAAATATGTCATCATCATTACCGAAATCTGTGTGCAAAGCAGATTGGCACACCCAGCAATGGGTAATATGCCGTGATGATATATTTATTTGTTTTATTTCTATATAATGTATTTGTTTCTATACTTTTATCTACGGGTTTTTCTTAAATACAGGTATTATTATTAAATGTTAAATGTATTTTTATAAATCTGTAGTATATGATATACTATTATTTTTGTTATGCACAGAAATATTAACTAAAATTACATCGTGAAAATAAAAAAAGTTTACATACTTTTGGAAAGAAACAACAAGAAATAGAAAAGAATGGAGGAGCATAAGCATGAAGATATGAGGCCATGAGAACAGGGACTGATCCCCCGAAAGAAGAGAGCTTCAAGGAAGCGGCGCAACAAGGGGTGTTATCGCCACCACATATATATACTTTTGTCTGCCATTGTTTAAAAAAAGTTGCATGAAATGCGAGAAAGTTGCAGATAATATGTGATAAGTTGCATATATGTGCGTATGTGTGATATCTGCCTTCAGAATTTAACTAATTGGTAGAAAAATACTCAAACCTATAATAAAATGGATATTCAAGCACATACAAAGAGCACACTATTGTACTTAATATTGTTTATTCACCACACCACAACTGCTGCTTCGTACAGCGGACAGTACACTACTAATCCCCAAAATACAATTCATTTATTGGCAACATGCTTTATGTAATACTTACTAATTAATTAGTTATTTACAAATATCTTACATAATTGTTTTGTGTTAGAAATAATAATAAATTTTATTTTATATATGTAAATTGAATACTCATAATATTATATCTTTCTACTGTAAGTTTAAAATTAGTTGAATTAAAGGAGCACTGTTCCGTGTAAATAAAATTGTTTTATTATCTTGAAATTAGTTCTGTTTCAAATATTTATCTATGAGTAAGATAGTTAATTAAAACTGCGAATAAGATTACCGCAGGATATAAGTTTTATTAGTTTTAAAATTATATGTACGCTCAGCAGTAGTGTATTTAAGAATATTTATATAACGGGGGAGGAGAATTATAGAACATATATTTTGAAAATAATATATCATTGTATTCATAATTAAATTCGCTAACACGCCGGGCCAGTCTAAGCTTGAACTATGTTTAGTGAGTTTACTGAGCGGTCTGTTAATTTTCAAAACTGAATAATTATTATGTAATCTTTGTAAATGATTTAATATTACACAGAAGTCTGTCAGAAGCTATTATTGAATTTGTGAAATCTAATGTAAATATCCAACGGATGAATGGCTCAATTTCGATAATTAATTACAAAAGGGTTGGAAAGGAAATGTAGAATTGACTCAAAGGAAAAATGCGTCTACATTAAATGGAATCTTGAGTCTACATTACATTCCCGATCACAGGAAACGGACGCCAGTAACGGAAATTATTAAATTCCGGATGCAATTTATCGAAAACGTGCAAAAATCTCGACATAAAAATTATACGCGTCTGTGAACTATCGTATTTTTATTGTCAGTCCATTTTTCCAATATCTTTCAGAATTACTGGAAATTAAATATTTGAAGTAAACGACGCTTAAGTTTTAGAGTGTTCCAGAGCTCGAATCTCATGAAATGCAACTAATAATGAAAAATCCGTGTTCAACTAGTGTTGAATCCAATATGTGACACCGCTTGAAACTTGGGTGTTGGAAACTTCCAATTAACTACAAAGAAATTGTCGTCAAATTGGATTTTTTTAGTTCTGTTCTGCAATGTCATTGAAAAATTGAATTCCAATAGGATGGTTTCAGAAATTTATTTGTAAAAATAAATATTTTTTTATTATTTTAATTTATGGACGGCTGCGCAACTGCTTTGATCATATGCAGCCAATGAGATGATGGAAGATGACATGAAAAGACCATATTTTCCTATGATTCGAACCCAAAACCGGGGTCGATAAGACGTCATACTTAATAAAGTGTATAATAATAAAAAAAGTAATGTTTGAAGAAATTATAGTCGTAGTAGAGTCGCGAAATAGTGAACATAAGTACTATATGTAAAATGAACTATCCAATGTAATGAACACAAAAATAAATTCATTGACTTCATACTGGACTCTATATGAACAATTAATGTCTCAATATAGTGAACCCATAGCAGTCCTGCGCAATGCGTCAGCTTCGCTGATGGTCTCTTGAACGACGCGCGGCTCAGCTGATCTGAATACATTCTTAGGGACTTTTTCTGTGTAGTGTAATACGTATAAAACTTTGTTGTGTGTACAGGCGCCGACTTTTCTATTACCAAGGGATGGCCAATTTTTTTTTAATAAAAATAATATTTATTGTTTTTATATATATTTTTTTCATGAAATTTGTATGTTAATAATAATAATTACAGAAAAATTAAATAAAATACAGTTTAGTTTAAGTACCTACGAATCTTATGTCTTTTTATATTATTTTAAACATGTTACGCCTAACTGTGTTTTTTAAAAACAAAGCTATTTGAAATTATATTTAAATCGAGCTTATTTTTAATTTTTGTATGACAAGTACAGCGATTTAACTTGTCTTGTTCTTGTGTCATTTTCGAATGTGAAACTAAAATGAAAATTATGGATTTAGTAGCCATCTATTGAATAAGTTCCAAATGAAAGTTGACCAGTATTGCAAATGCCATGATTGAAATATTTTTAAATTAATGAGATCGAAGCAAAAGCGCTAAAAAATTATATAGGGGCAGGGGGGCCAAAACATGGTTTCGCCCCTTCTACATTTTCTCAAGGGGAGGGGCAACGTCCCCTTCCCCCCCCCCCCCCTTAGTCGGCGCGTATGGTTTTGTGTGTTATATAATACAAATCATCGTAATACATAATGTCACCTCAAATAAAATATTTGAAATTGAAAGAAAAAGCTGAAATATTGGAACATTTAAAAGCAGGTAGAGAATAGAGATAATAAGTTCAATAAAAAACAAAAGGATACAAATTATGAAAAATGTCGATTGGACTTTCACCGGATTTGGAAAAAGGAAAACAGTAAAATCGGGAGTATATACTAAAATGGAAAAGGCCTTTCTTTAAAAGTGGTTTTTAAAATAAGTTATGGAGAGATAATTAACGAAAAGGCAAAGAATTTGCAACCAAAAATTAATGATAAAACTTCATATTATGCTAGCAATGGATGGCTACAGTTGTTCAAATTTTTTTTTCAAACATTTTTGGGCTGAAGAAAATGCAAATGAAATAGTTTTCTAAAATTCTGGTTCTTCAGGACATACGATCTAAAAATTAATATTTTAATATTTAACTTGTATTAGTAATTAAAACTAATAAATACAATTAAAATTATATTGTTGTAATCGGAACTGCAGTCAAACATTTTTCTGTTCCAATCTGGGGATTCGGGTTCGATTCAGACCGACGCCTAAAATTACTTCGAATTTTAATGGCATAAAATTGATCCCAGTGGTGCACTCCCCATGTCAGCAATGATTGCCCGTGAGGTGACGCCTGGTAAGCGCCCGCATGGTAGAAATATTTCCTCATTACCGATATCTGAGTACAAAGCAGATTGGCACACCCAGCAATGGGTAATATGCCGTGATGATTTATTTATTTTATTTTAATAAAAAAAATGTTTTAAATTTAATCCGAATTATCAGAATAGAACAATAACTGATCAAATTATCTCTTTAGGACCTTTTACCACACATTTTAGAAGAACTTTTTATCAATTATAAAATTTTATGTACATAAAGCTTCCAAATTCAATATAGATGAAAAGCGTGATAAAATTTATTCTAAATGTTTTTACTGTTCTTCCCGATTTTACGTTTTATTAAATTTCATATTTGAAACCCCTATAAACCAAAAAGTATCATAAAACATAATTAAAATTCCATCATAATAATTTTATCTAAATTTCCATATTTGATTTTGAAATACAAAATCATAGCACACTGAACCGTTAACATGAGCAACAGGACATAAAAACAACATCAATATCTGTTGTATCCATTTCGAATTTTGTAGGTTTCCAATTTGAAAACAATTCTCGTAGCTCACTAGACTAAATAATAAAAAAAACGTCCAGGCTAATCATATCACTGGGTTGCACATGTTTCGAATGGATAACCAATAATTTGAATAGCAGAGCAAACAATACTCAAACTGCTGGACACCGGTCTTGTTGCTGGCAGTAATAGTGCAGTTAACTCGATATACTGTGCACAATTGAATGTTTATTATGATGTATATGCAATTGGCATTTGGAATTGTTTTCGCGCTAGATTTGTAAACAGTTCACTAAATTCTTGCGGCAAATTAAGTATTTTTAAATGAACCATCCAGTAACAACTTCAATTGCAATGTTAAAAATAAATGTAAACACTCGTTTATGATTCGTAAATATTGTATAGAATCAGAATTTTACATGACGATCATTTTTCCTTCCATCACCATCAATGTAAGGAAGGTATTATCTTTAGTCAAAAAATTCAATGATGAGTTTTTAGTGAATAAGCACGTTTCAGGGTCCATATAATACGATTTTACCATTTTCTCTCTCTCTCTGTGTGTGTGTGTGTGTGTGTGTGTGTGTGTGTGTGTGTGTGTGTGTATGTGTGTGTGTGTGTATGTGTGTGTGACGAAAGTTTCGGATTGCATAACTTCAATACCACGATTCCAAAAATTATAATTTTTTCGTATTCCTCAAGCTTACATCCAGAAGAAGGTGATTAGATTTTGGTTATAATTGGTCACCCGGAAGTACTCTCATTTGAAGATTTTAACAGTTAAATATTGAGATTTAACGTTATTATAACTTAAAGAATTTATTATTCTCTATACGATTTGATTGAATTTTATACTTCATATTCAATAGATATAGAGTTAAAGAATTATAAAGATATTAAATTTCATAAATCAGCCAGCTATGCTAACCATGGAAACTGCTAATATATTCAGATAATTCAAATTGACAGATGTCAGTATAAATGAAACGAAAATTAATGTGGGAGAGATGAGGATGTTGAGATAGATGTTGGGAAGACACGGTAAGGAATGAAAGAATAAGGGAAATTTTTAGAAACATACAAGAGAGACGATTACATTGGTTTGAACATGTCATGAGGAGAGATGAAGAATATATTGGAAGAAGAATGCAAAGCTTAGTAATAGAAGGTTGAAGAAACAGAGGAGGACCAAAGATAAGATGAAAGGACTGTATTGCGGAAGGAACTGAATGAGGACACGCAAAACAGAAATGAATGGAAGAAGAAAATATAAAATAGCGACTCCTAACGAATGGGAAAAGCTAAAGAAGAAGAAGATATCAGTGTCAAGTGAAATTTGCATAATTTTTTTATGAAATAATTTTACTGGAAATATAGGATTTTTTGCAAGAAAATTTATGTATGGAATTTGTACATAATACACATAATTGACGGAAGGTATTGTGCTGGCCACATCAGATTTTTTAATTTGGGAATATACCTAATTGTGTCACAAGAGCTGAGATATATGTGCATGTAGTGTTTAATAATATAATTTTGAAACATACATATAATATTAACAGAACTTTGGACTTCCATAATCTTTTATTATTTAACTAAACCCAAAAATAATAAACCGTTGCGGTAGTTGAATCTGCTGCTGTTATTAGATGTACTGTTCAAATGGGGTAAGTGACCAAGTGACGTCACCATGGTAGAATCGTAGAAAAAGACAGGTAGACTGGGAGGGAAACAAATAGTAGCCAGCAGATATCGGTAATGTTGATGACATTCGTACCGTGCGGCTGTTTAGCCGGTCTCACCCCCCGAGCACTCATTGCTGGCGTGAAGAGTGCACCACAGAGGTAATGTTTCTGCCATTTAACATTTGAAATAATTTTTGGCGTCGATTGGGATCAAACCCGGTTCCACAGATTCGTGACCAGACACTCAAGTACACGGCCACGATGCTTCTATACAGGGTGATTCATCGGTTCTTTCTTTTTTAATAACTCGATTATTTTAAATATTACGAAAAAAATCTACAGTGAGAATGATTAGGCAGAAGATGCACGTCATCAACCTGAAAAATGAAATATAATTTGTAGAAATTATTAGTTGTTACAATTTTTTTAAAAAAGAAGAAAAAATATACTACTTATTATTAAAGAAATGTATGTATTAATAAATTTACAATTATTTCTAAGTCAATCCTTATTCCTTTTATGAAATATAAAATTATTTGACACAACATAGTCATTCTCAGTAGTGCAACGTATAGTACGAAAATAATACAATTATTTCAAATAATTTTATATTCCTTAAAAGGAATAAGTATTGACTTAAAAATAATTGTAAATATCATTAATATATACATTACTTAATACTAGTATTTTTTTCTTCTTTTAAAAATAAATAACACCCAATAATTTCTACAAGTTATATTTCATTTTAAAAGGATTTTTTTAGGTTGGTGTCGTGCGTCTTCTGTCTAATCATTTTCACTATAACAAAGTTTATTTTATATTAAAATGTCTATAAATCTGCAGTAAAGGTTTTTCTCAGGTGTTCCATTTTTACGCAATGATATTTAATTTTTATATTTTCAAATGGAAAATTCTATATACGTATTTATCCAAATTTGAAAAGTACATGAAATTTGCTATCCAACAGTATAAGAACCTTCATCTTCATATGTTAAATTAATAAAAATTAATAAAATATACAATAGCGAATATTATATTTTTATTAAATACAGAAGGCTTTGCATGTTATTATTTTTACATTACACCTTTGAAATTTAAAGAAAATAAATAAATTAAATATTTCATCTATTTCAATACGATATTTCAATATTAGTAAATCTTTTATTTAATATTATCAGATAAGCTTAATTCAAAAAATAGTATTGCAAAGCCTTATTTACTAAAAATACGATATTTTGATCATTTGCCATTGTATTTATTTAATAATATAACATGAATGTTTTTACATTATTGGATAGCAAATTTTATGTACTTTTCAAATCTAAATAAATATATAGGGTGTGCTATTTGAAAATATAAAGTTACAAACCATTGCGTAAAAAATGGAACACCCCAGAAAAACTGATACTGCAGAATTATAGATATTCAAAATAAAAATAAAAAAATCCATAATATTTAAAATAATGGAGTTATTAAAACAGAACAGACCGATGAATCACCTGTAGAATCACGTAGAATTTTACGGTACATTTTTGTGAAATGTTCATAGTCTGTTGACACAAACTTGTGGCAAATTTGTTTTTATCAAGTCAGTTTATTTGTAATACACTTTTTGTGATGAGAATGTATAAAATGAGACAAAATGACTCCTAAACGCAGGAACGTGTTAAATCAGAGAACGAAGCAGCAGAGACCACTTACTTTATCTTGGTCAAGCAGTACGTTGTACTTTTTATTTATTTATAAAAATTTGAATAAAACATCACTCACCCTGACGAGGTCTGTGAGCAGCGATAACCGGAAACTCCAGTCCAACTTGATTTCATCCTGCACGAGGACATCTTCGAGGGATCCCCTAGAGCACCACTCCCACACTAGTGCAGGACGTGAGGGTTCCGTAAGACACCCAATCACAGGGTTCAGGTTTTCATGTCGTAGTCCATGAATTAGTAGCAGTGCCTCCAAGGCTTTGGTTTTCAGTTCGAAGCCACCGGTTGAGTTGGTTAGGGCTTTCATGTGTACTAGGTCACCCTGCAATAAAAATATGGTATATATTTCTTTTCTTGTATAAAATTCAATTGAGGATATTCCCACAAAAATGGAATAAGACTATTTATTGAAGTTTCCTGTTTATGGGGCCATATATTTGATTCCGGTTGCATCACATAGTGAGCAATAAGTGATCAATCAAAAACTAAACAATGATTGGAAAATATGTATAAGTGTGTAGGTACATTCATTATTGTACTGGAACCAAATTAGTCTATATTTGAATATTTGTATACCACGGGTTAAAAATAGCTCTTTGCAGACCGAGGCTACGGATTGATGTCCGTGCGTAGTGAGTGTGGGCTGCAACTAGTTTCAATATTTTTTCTACATTCAGAAAAATTAATCGATTTTCAAATGTTAATTACATTAAAATATTTATAATTTCCATTTAAGGTATATCACATATACGATATGAAAGCGAATTTGAATATCTAGTTTGTAAAACATACTTTGTAAGCCGTTATTATTAGCAACGGTCTGTAATTATTCACTTTCTGTAACCAAATGACGTTCGAAAAACCTACGGTTTTACTTTTCGTCACCAGGTAAAAAAGGTATTGTCTTTGATCAAAAAAATCGACGGTGAGTTTTTAAAGAATAAGCACGTTTTAGTGTCCCTACAATACGAATTTACTGTTTTTACGTGTTTGTGTGTGACAAAAATTATAATTCTTTCATATTCCTTTTTCATACGTCCATTTGAAGGGTTGATTAGATTTGGAATATGATTGATTCACCGGAAGTACCCTCTGATTCGAAGATTTTAACAGTTTTTCTTGAAAAAACGCTATTAAATATCATTTTTTACCTTTTATGTTATTATAAATAAAAGAATATGTTATTCTCTATTCGATTTAATTCCATTTTTACCTCTCGCTAAGAGAGGTATTGGATTCATGCTAAAAATCGCATATCCAGATTTTATTGAATAAGCACGATTTAAGGTCCATAGAATCCGATTTTAACATTTTTACAATGATGTCTGTGTGTGTGTGTGTATGTGTGTGTGTGTGTGGATGTGTGTGGATGTGTGTGGATGTGTGTGTGTGTGTGTGTGTGTGTGTGTGTGTGTGTGTGTGTGAGAGAGAGAGAGAGGTTGTTGGAGACACGATTTCTCAAATTCTATAAGACTAAAGACCTGTTTGACTACGGATTCCTCAATCTAGCAGTAATGGGAAGAGTTGAATAGGTTCAGGTAACAATTGGACAACCGGAAGTGGTAGTTTCTAAAAAAAAAATTCTAAATATTATTTTTTGAAAATTTGTTACTACAAATATTAAAGATAATTAAATTCTCAATCTGACACATTTAATTTTTTTATTATATCTCGTATAGGTTTGGAGATATAGTATATAATAATATAGAATAATGTGTTGTAATAAATCTCGTTGCCCGAAAAACAGTTCCGATATTTAAATTTTTGTAATTGACAAATAAATGCAAAATGTCAGTGTCAGATTTTTCTGGGAGGTATGAGTACATACATTTAATATTATTGTATTATTAATTAAATATTTATTTAAATTGCAGATATGTTAATATTACATATATCCTTAAAAATTACCGCTAATACCGTCAATGAATTTGAAGTATTTTGAACATATTAGAATAGTAGGATAAAATTTCTCATAGAACGAAAGAAGAGAAACAATTTCAATTATTTGTGTGTTCAAGAAATGTTAAATTCGTTACTTATAGGGCGCGAGCAGCCATATGACTTTGTTGGCCTTGGCAAGCAGATATGAGGATCCGTGTCAGAATGACGGCTAGTAGTTATTTACATAGATGTCACAATTGTCATGTCATAATTTTTCATTCAAAATTTCATAATATTTTGTTTATTTGTCATCCATTAGTATGGAATATACTTGTCGAGGAAAATAATCCACATGGATTTGGAAAATCATAATGTTTCGAATGAAAACTTATGATACTTGACATCTATGTATATTACTAGCTGTCATTCTGACACGGGCCCCCAAATCTGATTGCTAAGGCCAACAAAGTCACATAACTGCTCGCGCCCTATGCAAAATAAAATGAAAATGGCGAGAGGTATTGTGCTGGGCCATAACAGATTTTTTTTCTTTATATTCAATGAATTTAGAGATAAAGAATTATAATGAAATATCGTGCAACCTAATGCTGCTAAAAGCTGCACCATGGAAACAGAATATTCAAATATTACTAATTGACATATGTCAGTGTCAAATAAAATTTAAATAATATCTTTGTGAAATGATTTTACTGGAAATATAAAAATGTAAAATGGTGGCAAAAATAAATCACATAAGGTAATACAACAGATTATATAGCCATAAGCCAATTCAGCAGATTATTATATTATAAATATAATGCTATATATGTTTTTATTTTCTACTTCTTATTTTAAGAAACATACTGTTCTTTTTAGGAATAGTTTAGTTCAGTAAGAGTTAAGATAAGTTCAATTGTCCCCTAAAAAGAAAACGCCCACAGAATGGTTTACAAAAAAAAAACTGTGTGGTATTTGTACAAAATACGTAAAATTGACGGAACATATTATGCTGACCACATCAGATTTTTTACCTTCCGTCACCTTTAGGTAAGGAAGGTATTGTCTTTGGTCAAAAAATTCAATGATGAGTTTTTACTGAATAAGCATGTTTTAGGGTCCATATAATACGATTTTACCATTTTTACGATGATGTCTGTATGTATGTGTGTGTGTGTGTGTCTGTGTGTGTGTGTGTGTGTGTGTGTGTGTGTGTGTGTGTGTGTGTGTGTGTGACAAAAGTTCCGGATTCCATAACTTCAATACCACGATTCCAAAAATTATAATTTTTTCGTATTCCTCAAGTTTACATCCAGAAGAACAAGTGATTAGATTTTGGTTATAATTGGTCAACCGGAAGTAGTCTCATTTGAAGATTTAACAGTTAAATTTGATTTATTGACATTTAACGTTATTATAACTTAAAGAATATATTATTCTCTATACGATTTGATTACAATTTATACTTCATATTCAATAGATACAGAGTTAAAGAATTTTAAAGAAATTAAATTTTATAATTCAGCCAGTTATGCCAAACTTGGGAACTAGTAATATATTCATATAATTCAAATTGACAGATGTCAGTATCAATAAAAAGTAAATTAATGTGGCAGATATGAGGATGTTGAAGTAGATATTGGGGAATACACGGAAAGATACGGTAAGAAAATAACTCTAGTGTTACAAGTTTTTAGAAAGATACAAGAAAGACGATTACATTGGTTTGAACATGTCATGAGGAGAAATGAAGAATTATATTGGAACAAGAATGAATAGTTTAGTAATAGGACGTTAAAGAAACAGAGGAAGACCAAAGATAAGATGGAAGGACTGTATTGCGGAAGATTTGAGAGAAAAGGAACTGAATTAGAACACATGCAAAAATAGCGACCCCTAACGAATGGCAAAAGCCAAAGAAGAAGAAGAAGATGCCAGTGTCAAGTGCAATTTGAATAGTTTGTTTATGAAATTATTTTACTGGAAATTTAGAATCTTTTGTAAGAAAAATTATGGAATTTATACATTATACACGAGAATGACGGAAGGTATTGTGCTGGCCACAACAGATTTTTTTATAAGGTGATCAAAAATAGTTTAAGGTCACGTGATCTCGTTTGTTCCAAATTAATGTCAAAATTATATTCCAATATACCATAATCCGTCAAAAGTAATTCCACATACGACAGATGATGACAGGAGCATGACATTTGATTAATATCATTGCCGTACGTTGATTCATTTGATATTTGTTTCGGATGGGATACCTTCGTGAAAAATCTTTAATTTATTTTCATTATAGCTTTTAATGAAGAGCGTGACAGATTTCTTCTTGAAGCACATTTTCGTTCGGGTGAACATAAAAAGACGGTTCTTGAGATTATTCTTATAACAGCTTGCAAAATTCGAAAGGTACGCCCATGAAAATAATAATGCTGTACACTTCAGCCATTTTTGATCACTCAGTAGATCGTGGAAAAATATTTATTTAGATTTTTGAAAATAAAATAATACAAAGTTGACTCATGTAGTATACTTAACTATTTTTAAACATCATTCCCTTTTTCATTTTCATAATTTTCATCAGATAAATGTAAATGTTTTCTCAAAAGCCAAACAATTACAAATGTTTTTAATTTTTAATAAATAGATATTTTGTGAAATTATTTTCGTACCTAATAAAACTAGCATTTTTTTGTACTAGTGCAAAGAAGTTATTTGACATACGTAATATATTTTATTTTTGTAATTTTATTATTATCTTTATTATTTAGTCCGCGCCGTATTTACTTGCAACTTGCAAGTTCTTTTCGGTTGTTTCTTTTGTCCTTTGTGGTCTTGCAGGTTAGGCCTGGAATAAGATGGAATAGCACTGTCAAGAAACCTCTGAATATTCTTATTATTTACTATTTTAAAATTAATGATAAAGCTACGGACGTTACTAAAATCAATCCAGAGTTAGAAGATAAATCAAATGTGTTTTTGTGAATGATTCCTTCACAAGATTCAAATAATGCTTTCTGCAGTAGCAGCATTTGAAACTTCAATACTTCCAAGTACGTTTTTTGTAAGCTTTACTTTGCTTCCAAATGAATCGTCGATGTAACCTTCAGCCAAGGTGAATGATTTTCTTTCACTGTGTGTTTTAGACTTAGCAAAGAGTAAATCGGAAGCAACATCAGCTAATGTAGGTGTGTAACAATTATTAAATTTATTCCACTATTTTTTTCAAAAGTATTATTATTCTGAAAGAAAAATAAGTTGGTGTTCATTTTACGAATCGACAAAGATCAATATAAACGCGTGAAAAAGTCAACATATTAAATCGGTATCAGTTACAACATTTTGTAAGCTTTACATTTTGATTGAGTCAAGACTGGACCAAATCGAGGTGACATTTAGTTTTTGTCATCATTTTTTGAATTCAGCAACATCGCATGTGATTTGTTGTAGGTATCGTACATACTTATTCCGTTACT
Organism: Harpalus rufipes; assembly: GCA_951394225.1. NCBI lineage: Eukaryota > Metazoa > Arthropoda > Insecta > Coleoptera > Carabidae > Harpalus > Harpalus rufipes. The sequence goes on along the minus strand of OX596280.1, from coordinate 40,267,190 downwards.
GATACTGGGACAACCATTGATAACTATTTTAATATTCCTAACTACTGCTAAACTATGCTAGAGACACTAAAAGATAGTATTGCCAATGCGTAAGGTCTTAAATAACTGATACCATATTGAAATATTTAATATAAACATCCAGTGTAAGTATATCCTTATATTTATATCTCTTGACTACAAAAAGATTTTTGAGTGCAACAAAAATTCTTTATTACAATAAAGAAAATTTGATTACAATAATGGAAATGACATACAAAAACGTTAATATAAGAATTGTAATTATGTTTTTACTATTTTACTGTATCGTCGACATAAATGCACATATATCCCTCTTATTATATCCTTTCGTTTAAAAAGAAAAGATTTTTGATTACAATAAAAAAGTGCTTAATTATAATAAAAATTAAAATTAACTAGAATAATGAAAACAGTATATGTAATAATTACTATATTACTGTAACCTGGACATCCCTTCACTTAACAAAAAAAGTCTTATTACAACAAAAAAAAGCTTAAGTACAAGAAAGTAAATTTAATTACAATAATGCAAATGACTAAACAGACCAAAAATTGATTATAATAATAGGAGTAATTATTACTCTTGTAAAAATATAAATGTTGGAACTGATAGGGTGTGGAATCACATCCAATAAAACCGGTAAGTGAAAACAGTACAGAAGACAGACGGACGCTGTGGGCTGTAGTTTATATTTTAATTTCCAATTCCAATTATTGACCCGGTTCTGGCCATTTATCTAATTTTAAACATTTGTTTTTGTTTAAATATTATTATTTATATAATCAATAATCAACGACCGTATGTTTCTGACCGATAAACCAGTTAATGTGTATGCCTGCAACTAATAATTATGAAGACAAATGAGAGGTAATATTCAGACGATTACCCATTCAGATATTAACAGTGTTCATTTTTGCTTGAGTATATGGATATATGGTATATATGGTAGTAAGGTTATTTGGATAGGGTAAACGGTAAAATATATTGCAAGTTAATTACATACTCGTACTTCAAAAATGGACACCATTCAAAATTACAATATCGATGAAAGAAAACCAATCTATCAGAGAATATAGGAAACAAATATTCAATAGAATGTGATGAAACTTGACTAGATTTTAGATTACACAATCTATTTTAATTTATCGGAAATACATTCCGTTCATAATCAAAACTGCGCACAGACTTTGTCTGAAATATTTGGAATGCACTATCAGGAAATTCCTCAAATTCTTTCATACTGCACTTGGATTTCTCATATTTGAGTTTTTGGTTATTTTAACCCTCTAGTTGGGCAACAAAATTAGACCAAAATGCGTTTTTTGTACTGTTCAATCAACAAGCATTTAAATATAAGTTTATATAAGTTTCAATCGAAGAATATCCATATCACATAATGACGAAACACGAAACACCAATGAAAATTAATAAAACAAAAATCCATTATTTTTGTAGAGATATACAGCAAATTTAATTATTTCATATAGCATTAATTATTTTCTAATTTGAATTTCTTATTAGCCAAGGAGTTTTAATTTTCTTATATAGTATGAACTATTTTTACCTCCCGCTATCCTTGGTAAGGGAGGTATAGGGATCGTGCTAAAAATCGCATATCGAGATCTTAGTAAATGAGCAGGTCCCTAGAATCAGATTTTAACATTTTCACGATGATTTCTGTGTGAGTGTGAGTATGTGTAAGCGCGTGCGTGCGTGTTTGTATGTGTGTGTGCATGCGTGCGTACGTGTGTGTGCGTGTGTGTGTGTGGATCCTCTTTACGCTCTAACTCAAATATTATCATTCAGAAAATGAAACCTGGTATTTCTACATTATTTTAATATGGAAAGAAGCCATTACATTCTGGTGTAAATCAGATAACCGGAAATGGCACTTTACTTGAAGCTCACATCAGAAAATAAAATTTTGGTAAGATTTTGGAGAAGAAAATATGGATAATACATATAATAAATTAGAAAAATAGTTATATTATATCATGCAAAGGAACTTAATGCAGTTCCCAGTAAGAGTAAATATGTATTTATGTTAACAAAAATGAAATGGCTTGAGGTATTGTGCTGGCCACATCAGGTTTTTTATATAGCAGCTGTCAAATTCCTATAACACATTTTATTCGCATCATTATGGGTAATCTCTGCTGAAAGGAAAATACAGGTTTTCTTATATGTATATAGGGTGTTATTTAAGTAATCATATACAGCCCCATAGACTGTAAATCTGGCAATAATGTTTGTTTTACATGTTTTCTACAAGAACTGGAGTTTTAAAGGAACTGCCTAATTACGTCAAAATTCAAAATTTTGTGAAACAGTAAAAGCAATGTGTTCTCTGGAAAAAATGTACCTCCATTAACATAATATATCTATTAAACTATATACCGCTGAACCCCTATCTCTCGTATAAGTGGAAAGTATCAGAAACTTTAATGTATCCAACCTTGTCTAGCACTCGGACTCGTGTCTACAAGTGCATGCGTGCATAGCCGGTAGGCTAATAACGAATCGAATATAGTTGACGTATGCGCATAAGGGGCCGTGTTCACGCTTGAAGAGGTGCAAAATGTTTCCGACATTTCTTGTGTACCTTTTAGCGGCATATAGTTTAATAGGTATATTATTAACATATAAAGGATGGTGACAGGCAAAGTTGAACATAGGACTTTAACATGTAAAATCAGACTTTCGTAATTTCCTGCTTCCCTAATTATTTTAGGGGAAAAAGCCTCAAATAAAAGTTGTATGTAAGGTATAATATTATGCATCTGAATCAGTGACATTTTTTTTTTTGCCTAGTAACGGCAGAAATTAAGTATGAAAATGTCAAAAATCACCCCAAAAATAACTCTAGCCATGGCATTGAAAAAAAAAATTAACAAATGTTAACGATTTATCTGTCAAGTTAGGTTAATTTATTTTTTCTATTTTGCATCTGTAACAAAGCTATTACAGCACAGCACCCAAAGGAGTTCGTTAATAGCTCGTTTGAGTGTTGTAACAGCCTAGTACAATTTATTTTTATAAAGTTGGTAGCATAGCTGAAATGTTATGTCAAAAAATATCAAATGTCAAACCTCACTGAATAAACGATACTAACGATTGTTAAGATTTTCATTTTTGTTTATATATATTTAGGGCATAAATAGTTCAAAACACTATTAATTGTTGATATTTAAAATATGTAATTTATTTGTGAACTCTGTCGGTAAATTAGTTCGAGCTTTTTGAGACAAAAGCAAAATGGCGGCGGAGGAGAAATGTCAACAAGAATTGTGTTTATTTATAAGAAAACAGTGTTTTAAATATAAGATGTGTATAATTATTATATAGTTTTACACTTTCCACATCCTTTTCAGTTAATTTTATACAATAAAATGTAAGTAACTTGTAAAAAAATTATATTTGATTATGACTATGAAACCTGACTTTTTTCATTGTTTGTTTTTGGAATTATAAAATGTATTTTCCGTAATTTCACGTATTTCAGGTGGAGTACACAAAAAATCGTATCTATTCATTTTTAATTTGATATGAATTTGATTGTAAACAACACGAGACAATTTTATATTCAAACATTGAATTTTCAAATGTCACATTATTACCAACTAACACAAAATTCCCTAAATTTTGAATTTACGATTTTTTATTTAAAAAGCGCAAAATAGAAAAAATAGTATAAAGAACTCATGTCATAATTGTCGATTATTTTGTTCGAAGGTTTGGGCAACTCCGCTACGCTTCGTCACCCAAACTTCCTTCTCACAAAATAAAATGACAATTATGACATTCGTTCTTTAATATACTATTTATTATTATGAGGAATGGGATAACGTTAACGAATTGTTACGTTATTTCATAACGTTATAAAAAAAATAATTCGTTACATAACATTATAAATAACTTTATAAAAAACAAAATAACATTATCTAACGTTATAATAACGTTATTTTTGTTTCGTTATTATAACGTTACAAATTCATTAAAAATTAAAATTAAAAACAATGTATTAAATAAACTTACATACATCTTATTCTAGAAATGAAATAAAGTGTTCAATATTTGTATTTGACCACTAATGACATCTATTTATTATAAAACACGGAAAAAAATATCAGGAAATTATACTTTCAAACGGCAAAAATATTGTAAAATTTGTAAACTTGGATAACATTACAGTAAAACGTTATTTGTTATGTTACAGTTACCATAACGTTATTTTGTAATTATAATGTAATTGAAAAAAAATGAAACGTTATTATAACGTTATCGGGTATCGTTACGTTTTCCATCCTTGATTATTATTTGTAATTTCTGTTCAAGTGATCAAATATCAACAGATAATTATTAACTGGAACAAATATTAGAAATAATACCTAATAAAAATAAATTACCCTTAACATGACAAATAAACCGTTAGACATTTGTTATTTATTTTGTTTCAATTCCATGGCTGTTACTATTTTTAATTTTCCTTATTGATTCAAATGTAGAATTTTAAGTTCTACAACTTTTATTTGAAGCTTTTTTACCTAAAATAATAAGGGAAGCAGGAAATTACGAAAGTCTGATTTTACATGTTAAAGTCCTATGTTCGGCTCTACCGGTCACCAGCCTGTATATTTCATACTATGTTTATCAACACAGTTGCAAATCTGCATACTTATGATTGGTGGAGATAATTGGCATTTTGAGAATGCGAAAAATAAAACATTTAATGTCAGTTTTGACAATCAACATTTTTCCAGATAATACATTCGTTTTTACCTTTTTACAAAATTTTGAACTATGACGTAATTGGTCAGGTTTAAGGGCTCCCGTTCTTATAGAAAGCATGCAAAACTAAAATTATTGCCAGATTTATTATCTATGGGGTTAGTACCACCATCGGCTAAGCGTTGTACGCTTATTTAAAAAACACTCGTATATATAAAATGACAATCTTTCCTGAAAAAGTGCAATATTCTCATTAAAAATATTTTACTATTGTATTTTATTTTCTTTTAACTCGCTGCACAATTTTAGCTTTGAGTTTTTATCTAAAGACTTTTTTCAACAAAGCAAAGGTAAATACTACAAAAATAAATTTTATAAAAATAAGTTTCTACGGTAACCGAGAAGAAAGTGCTGTAATTTCTTTTACTACTGGAACTTGAATACAACTGCAGGCGGACTTCTTATTTTGTCTGTGAAATATTATGGTAGATGTATTGAGTTGTATACCCAGATCCTAGGGGAATTAAATTCCCTCAGAAGGCAAGAGTTACATACAACTTGGTTGATTCTCTCCCTAATATGTCTTCGTCAATTTTTATTTCTTTCCTTCTGATATATCATTTCGAAATCATTTGTTTGTTCTGTCAAGTACATGCCGCTGCTATGCAAACTGCTCTTTTACTGTTGCTACTATTTGTTTCATATTTCAAAATCATATTTCCACAATAAATTCGCACACATTTTAAAACTTTAAAGCACAGTTTAGACCTTATTCTAGGAAAGTTGCAAAGCATTTACTGAGAAACTGAAATATTAATGTACGCTTTCTCAAATCCAAAGAAGTTTAAAATGCCATGAATATTTTAGATTTGTTCTTTTCTGTGAAAAGGGAAAATTGTTGGTAAGTGCTTCATTACTTAAAGATCAAACATAGTTTTATGTTTAGCGTTAAACTGTACATAAATATTTTGTATCAATTAAAAAGTACCTAAGTATATTACGGGAGGTACACTTCTTTGCAATAAAATTAAGCACACAAAATATTTTATAGTTTAAAGCGGACATGATAAAATGCCTAGTAATGAAAATACGTAAATTTGTCATTTTTCTTATTAATGTCAAAATGCCGCGCCATTTAGACAGTAATTCTAAGATTAGAATCATACCTATAATAGAAGACGGTTTCTCCATAAGACAAATGGCTCGACTGATGAACATCAGTAAAGACACCGTCTTCAGAATTAAGAAACGCTGGAAACAGGATGGAAGTGTTAGAAGAAAAGCAGGATCTGCGCACCCCAGAGTTTCTAGTAATGACGAGGACGCAGCTGTTATAGAATATTTAAGACAAAACCCTTTTGAGTCTGCAAGAATGGCTAAAGACGCAACAGATTTTTATGGCTCTAAGTCCACAGTGTGTAGGAGAATTAAATCATCAGATTTACGAAATATAGTAACAGCTAAGAAACCAATACTAACGGAAGAAAATAAACAGGCTCGTGTCATGTTTTCATTAAATTACGTTCACAGAGGTCTAGCATTTTGGGAACGGGTAATATTTACAGACGAAAAGGTATTCAAATCTACCAATGACGGTCACATTCGTGTTTATAGACCGCAATATTCAAAGTTTGATGAAAGATATGTGAGTGCAGTCCGAAAGTCAGGGAGATTCGGTATTAATGTGTGGACATGGATTAGCTATAACGGAATGGGCGTTTGTTGGAAAACTGATGGACGATTTAATGTACACAATTACATAAAAATTTTAGAAAATGTGATGATGCCTTCTGTAGAAAAGTATGCTTGCGCCGCTACTGATAGCATGTTCGCGAACAATGACGTAATCCCTTCGAAAGAACGTACCAGAGCGATAATGTAATCCCCGACGCGCTGAGACAGGTTAACTACGCCGTGACCTACTTCTTTTGTATACAGGTTATTGTCGCTTCAGAAGAGTTCTAGAATGATAGGGGCTGTATAAATACCGTCGGGAAAACAGCGGGAGGGCAGTCTCATATATACAAGCAACCAGAAATGAACTCAGTGATATAAATAAACAGTTTACAAGTTGTTAACATAAATAAATGTAGTTACATAAATAAGTGTAGTGATATAAATGTTAGTTAGTTAAATAATCGTAGTGTTTAAGCATTTAATAATATTCTTAGTGTTTACAATTATTTAATCATAGTGTTAGTTGTTTTTATTATCTTTTAATATTTAGTCTTAATTATTCATCGTTTAATAAACGTATTCTTTTAGTTAATAATATTTGTCTATGTTTTACACTTCACCCATATAAATAAAAACGTTACAATATGCCAACAATAATTTCATCTACCAGCAGAACTGCCCGGTCCATACTGCTAATATCGTCAGAAACTGGTTTCAAAATAACAATGTTGAAACATTACCACGGGTTTCAAATAGTCCAGATATCAACCCCATAGAAAATGAATGGGGCAGAATAACAAAAAATTATATAAAAGAAATTTTCATCATCAAAACTCTGAAGAATTATGGGAAGCAGTACAAAATATTTGGGAAGAAACGACGGATGATCTGCATTATACAAGGCAATTGATTCATTCAGTTCCTCGGCGATTAAATGAAGTAATAGCTCAAAATGGTAGCATGACACATTATTAGAAAGAAATGATGTTTTGGCTGTTCAGTTTTCTTGTATTTATGAATCGCTCTTTTTTCAAAATGTTTCTATTTTGGTCATTTATGAAAGGCGTTATTTATATATGTACATTTACCAAATGGTATTTTTACGCTAAGTGCTAAGTAAGTTTTTCTATTTATTTACCAATTTTATAGCGATCAAGTATGGTGTTTGACATTCTTTGAAACTGATGGTAAGCAATTAAAATAAACAAGAAATACACAACTAAAATTTGCGAAAAAAAACAGTCGCAAAACTTGTGCATAATTTTGAGAATATTGAGAATAAGAAAATCAAGAAGGCCGTGGAAAACAAAATTTGTATTATCATTTTACATAGTTTTTTATCTGTCATTTGAAATAATTAAGTTGTAAAAGTTAGAACGTAGTTATATTTTACATTAAAAGCCAGGTAAAACGATTTTTATTGTTGAAAGGAGGAAATGACTGGCGAGCCGAATAGGCGAGCCTGTTACCTCCTTGAGGGTGTATTATACAATATTTTATTTCTTACTTCTAAATCAAATTTAAAACTATCAGTTGCAACAATAAGTATAACAGTAAGAAAACACAATTTTCTCATGTCAACAACATTACTAAAGTTGTTACTATACTTCATTTCACGTAGGAAAATAATAGATGGCGACCGTTTTTACTTGCATTAAGTAAATAATTTATAATTCTTTTTATTTTTAGAATAAAATAAAAATAAAAAGAATTATAAATATAAAATGTACCTACCTTCAAGGGAATTGAATAACATATGAAATAATACAAGAAGTTAAATAATTTATATTCGTGAAATCAAACTTTGTCAATATTTAATATTTTTATTTATAAAATAAGAGCTGAATATTAAAAATTACAACTAAACATGGTTAAACATCGCTTAATTCGATAGAAAAAGGTCTATTGATGAGTTCTGCTATTTTTTTCATAGAATGGTAATTTTTCATAGAAAATATTATAAGAATACTAATAATAAATATATTTTGTAATTTTATATCTCCATTTTTAAAGCATAAAAATTTCATATTTGAATTTAATTCTTATCACAAGTCTTCTTTTTTGTAGAGAATTATGAAACCGTATCGTTGTGGTTTTGCAGGCTAGGAATGTACGTTCATAAATATAATTTTTTGTTTCTTTTAGTGAAAATTCCGGTGTTTAATTTAAATAGTTACATAGTACCCTTGAACTTGTTCTACATTCTTTCTAGGGTCGCATACTTATTTATAATTTTTAAAAGGATATAAATTTTAGCCTTAAGTAGGTTTTTGGTAATTAAACTAAAATAATATTTAAGTTAGTACTTAAAAAAAAAGTTAAATTAAAAATTATTTAAAAATACGTGTCAGTGCGCATACAAGCAGTATCTTCCTCTTAAGCCCCTTACGTCACATGCACTTCTCTAAAACTTTTTAAATTTATTTTAAATAACACAATTTGAAGCTTATAAACGACTAATATGGTACAATTAGAATTTTCATCAACTTTTTCTACAAAATTGTAGGCTTCTTGTCAGTACAAGAAAGTGCGTACTCATTAAGGTCCAATTCACTCGAAAAGTATAAATGAAACACGTAAAGCTAGTGTGCACTGATTATATATATAAAAACGAGCACTTAGTGCAAATAAGTTCGCATTAAATATATACGATAAATTGAAAAAAGTACTTACAGTAAAAGATGTCTGATCAAGATCATGATGATCATGAACGAATTAACAATTTGGCATACATTTATCTCTGTCATTGCAAAGACTACAAGTGTGTGCGATAAGAATGGATATAACACACTTGTCTTTCAAAAATTCATATTGTTTCGACTATATAAGTTAGAAATTCCATTTTAAAACGATGCTCGTTGTTGACAATACTTTCGCTGTTACATAAGTTTATTTATTAATTGAGATATATTACTTTGTTTCATTGTCGTACGAATAACGTTATTTTCTGTCAGTTTTACATTTACTAATAAACTTACCAGTTGATAAGATAAATAATAAACACTTGGCTAAGTTTCACAGATGACTTAGTTTTGAAGTTTGAATGCTTTTACTGTAACATATTTTTATAATAATAAAATAACAGTAGAATTTTATGTATTCTCATAAAAACTAAGTAAACGACGATGGCCTTGATCGGACAACTTTAATTTTTTTTACTGTAACTGCTTTATGAGAATAAATATTTTCCTATATAAATAAATAAATTATACCCCTTGTCAAATTATCCTTAACACAAGTTGAATTAATGCCCCTTAGGAGAAAGGAAGCTACTGCCATAACCATAACTGTTTACTGTCTGCTACTCACGTTATATCGAACCCTGGGGTCGACTATGAGCGTTCGAGCGAGGCTGTTGCTGCTGCCCCCGGAGCGCCCTGTGGCAGCAGCCATGTGTCCCTTCAAAGACCCCACTGAGCCCTTCAGCAGGTCCGGCTTATCCACTTCAGGGCCACCGAATTCCTGCAGCTGTTGCAACCAGCAACATAGCATCGCTTCGATGCCTTCATCCACCTGAAAAGAAAGAAATCAAATATAGTGAAGGAGTTGTTAGTAGTACAGTTGTAAACAGAATTCAAGCTATGATAGGATATGAAATGGTTTCAATATCACGTTTTAAACGGTTTGATTGTGTAGGTAAACAAGTATTAAGTATTAAATATTATATCTCATATGTAGAAGGGTCATAAGGATTTTGTAAAATGGATGAGAATATTAATAAAAGAAAAAGTTGTAGCTTTTACATTTAAATGTTTCAATGGGGCTCTCCGAAATATTAACAAATGGGTCATTATTTGTCCGGTTAAACGAGGTGTCCGTTTTCGTAGCCTAAATGTTCCGAAATTTCTTTAGCTTTCGCTTTAATTATAGCTCCGGACAAAGGAATGTTTTATTGCGCACCTTAATAAACTATTCATATGTAAATTTATCTATGTTAATGCCCTCTGTTTTAAAAATGTCCTCTTCTGTTGTGGATTAACATGTGAATCACAATTTTCAATAGTTCTGTCCTCTTTTTTTATAATTTCACCTGATTGAGATTTGCCGATATTAAATCGAGCTGCTAACTTATGTACACTGATTTTTTCTTTATCGAAAACTTCAATAATTTGTAGGTTTTCGTTAACATACGTTTACGACTGCATGTCGTTGTCATTTAAAAATGTGAATTTAACATATAACCCAATATGTAGTCGTGCGTTATTGAAGCGCTGTAATAAGAATAAACCGGAATACCTGCTTCAGACTCAAGCAGAAATATATCGTAAATAGATGGAATCCCCGGTAAAATCCTAATGATTTTAACTAACGTCCGTAAAAGAGAGCTGGTGTCCTATCGGATTGAATGTTGCCGTTTCGATCAAACTGTTTTAAGTAATTAGGGGAAAGGTTTTTAAGTTTTATTTTAAAACCTTGCCCCTAATACATATTTTTGCACTTGAGCATCATCAATTTTATAATGTTTTAAGTAAACTCAACTTAATTATAGGTTCAAGTAACGATATATTAGTGTTATATCCAAGAATCCCAGAGTTAATAAACAATGTGATGAGGGTTTAAATACATACTGCAGTATTCGTTCTACGTCCAATTTGCTGGTGCAGTCAGGATCTTAATCCTTGAGTCAATGTTTTGATTAGTATTATACTATTATTCAAGTGAACATATTCTCATGATTATATGTATGTAATATGATAGCTCATATGGGACAAGACATCACGTCCCATATTACTGATTTTATGACTGCTGATGCAGTTTGGAATTGGATCGTAATTTTATGATTTAACCAGTAAATTTCATATTTTACTGTTTTCATAATATTCTGTATCAAAATATGATCTAAATTTTTCATCTATGTAATAAAACGATGAAACGCACCTGTACCCTCTGTACTATACAATCACAAAGAAAACTTTTAGCATGCTTAGCTAAAATTGCTTAATGCCTCTAGGATTTTTACAAAATACGAGGTTTGGATGTTTTCCTCTATCTGTGGCACTTTGGCAACAGTATATATCTATAACATTTCGTAAATACCTTAAAGGCAGTAATAATAAACAAATGTTACGTTCAGAATGGTTTTTTTAACACAGGAATAGGTATTCCTAGTTTATCACGAGCTTAACCCACAAACATGGAATAAGACAACTCTAAAATAAACGTCATTTTAACACAGGGTTAAGGAATACGAAATCTGGAAATAAGAAATTATTTATTATTACCGTTGGAAGAGTTCAAATTTATAAATTTGTCGGCTTAAAGAAAATTAGATTGTGAATTTTTTTTCTGTAAATTTTGATAAAAAGAAATTGATAAATCGGTAAATAGAGATAAATCAGTATTATCCGACGGATACGTTATATTTTCAAAAGAATTTTTGATTTTATATTCGCTGAAAGGCCATTAATATTATTTGGGGTGAAAATAAAATAAAATGTGTATTCTTAATAAGGAGTCCAACTGTTGTGCAGTTGGACTCATGGAACCAGAGACAGTGTGGTTCTGTTTGGAAGTACGGTGGTTATAATTTTAATAGTCTTTGTATTCGTCAATGAGGAGAGTTTTATCGAAAAAATAAACTAGGTACATATATGTTATATTCTAATTTCTAGAATCTTGTTTCAAAATAAATCATTTTGGGACTAAAAATTTAAAATTAATGCGACTATGCGTTGTTGTATATTTATATATTCAAGAAAAAAGAAAAATATTGAAAAATATTTTAGTCGTTTAATTTTTTTTAAGTGTTTTCTTATTGCTCTTTTTAGCTCACATCGTCCACTTACTGCCGTTTATTGTCCCCTTGTTAACCCTGAGGCCACCATCGCCCCCTTGGATCTATCCAGCGCCCAAAAAGGGGCAAATATCGCCCACTTTGAGAATCACTGTACTACACAACACATAAATATATGAGTAAAAAATTCAAAAGTTGTAACTCGATTTTTAACCCTTGTGCTTTTAAGCCATCAATATACGAAAATTGATAAAGTTAGCGAATTTAGACTAAATTTTAAAACTTTATCTTGGGACAGAAAATCGACAAAGGAAATCTTTGTAACATATATGTACGAGCACATCAATTATACAATACAAATATATCTCAAAAAGTAACTAACTGCTAATTATTATGAATAAGTAGGCATTAAAAGAAAAATGTAAACTACCTTCTGGGTATAATGTATAAATAATTTATTGTTTTATAATGGCATTCTCAGAATTACGGATCTATACTTCCTAGTAATTATTCAGTTGATTTAGATTCTTGCTGTGCAGTGCTTGTTAAAAATTTATTTATAAGCACTATTGATTTCAAATGTATCTGTATATAATTTTAAACTTTTCAACGTTTAAACTTTCAAAGTTTTCTCACAATTTTGTTGCATCCCTGGGTACAATTCAGAGAACAGTTATTTTAAAATAAAATGAACTTTACGCAGAAGATAATAAAGCCGCATTGGAGGTCGAGTGTATTCATTAGTGCACTGGTACATTTTATGTCACGAGTGAACCCGAGTTACATTAACTCGAATCTGCTGGCTGACTTGTACTGAGTCGAAAAAATGCTAAAATGTCAAGCATAAAACCACATTTGAGCACATATACATTGGTACCACAAGTATTGTTTTAAAACGCTGCTTTGAAATGATTAAATATCATTATTTAATAGTAATAAAACACAAATTTATCAAAATATTATTTTAAAGCAGTATCCTGTTTGTATTCAAATAAATTTTTTGAAAATAAAATCGTTCTTTAAACATAAATGTTAAATTAATAGGGATGTACAAAGAAAGATTTCTTGTCTTGCAAATATCTTGTAGGCTTAATTCTTGTCTTGTTAGCAAGACTCTTGCTTATTTCTTGTTCTTGATAGCGAGGGGATTTACCTTTAGTAAATGTTTTTAGTAAGTAATACTGCCTCAAAACGTACCCCCAGTACAGAAGAAAGTACTTATAGTATTTGCAAAGGACGACATAAATTTTGGTCAGATATTTCATCAAACCAAACATGAAACAATTTATAGCTCATCCGGATGGAGACAAGAATCTAATGATTATTTCAGCTCTAGACGTCCCGATGAAAAAACAAATGTGCTTGACTGGTGGAGGAACCATGATTGCGCGTACCCGATATTATCTAAAATGGTTAAGGACATACTCGACAGCTACTTCTGTTCCGTCGGAAAGACTGTTTTCAAAAGCATCGCTGGTCATTGCAAAACACTGAAATCGGTTAAATTCTGAATCAGCCAGAAGCCTACTATGCCTAAATTCATGGAACACTGTGAGAGATAAACAGTCGTGCTGATAAATTAATTATTTTTATTATACTTTTGCATATTTTTTTAGTTTATTTATACAAAGAATTAAGATTTTGTATTTTATCATTTATTACTCATGTTATACTGTACCGAAAGGTTAAACAATAAAATAGTGTCTTAAAATTACATATACTACCATTATCATTTTGTTTTCCCAGTTCCAGCAGCCTTAAAATCGGTGTATTGTAACGTACGTTTTGTGCGCCTATATAAAACAACATATCTTACTTCATACAAATTTCTTAACAAAAAATATTGTTCTTGTTCCATGCTAGTCTTGACCTGTCTTCTTTCATGCAACCAACCTTTTGTTCTTGTTCTTGTAGTAAGAACAAGACAAGAAAAGGCAAGACAAGAACAAGAATCTCGTGAAACACTAGAAATTAAATACTGAAATTTGGCCTTTTCAAAACAGCGTTTTAAAACAAGGCTTGTTATATAAAATGGGCTCCTAATGGGGTAGTTTTAATATTTTAGGAAAACATTTTTTGAAAGTAAAATACATTTATTTTACAAAATTAGCCTACACGTTTCCTTATTTAAAAACAACCAATGCACCGGGACTAAGGTTGATTTGCTGAATCTGTATACGACTACGATTGTTTTTGTAGAAACACTGAGACTTTACAACTAAGATACTTTTTGAGCGAACCAGTTTTTCTAAACTGTTAGATCTCCTTGAAAGTTGGATTATGGTTGTTCTTGCCAGAGGCTCGTCAATTGCTTTGCATGTAGTAAACATTTTTAATACCGCTGGTTTCAATGGAATCGAATTGCCGCATCACATACAATTAATTAATTTGGATATTTTGGAACATTAGGTAGGTAAGTAATAGATTACTTCTATTATTTATAAGTTAATTTAAGGTTTGGCATATTGAACACCACCAATTGAATAAAATGGAAAATTTTTTCATTGTCAATTTTAACTCGTCAAATGATCTCTTTTGTAATCTTCAATTTTTTTAAATTACCTCGCGGATTTTACTCTATATTAAACGAAGTAATATACCGCGATAATACCAAAAGAATTTGAAATAGAAAAGCAAAATGGAGAACATTTATGAGTAAAAACATAATTGTGCTGAAATTGGGGCTCCTGAAAGACCTATTGAGAAAATAATTTCCCTATTGAATCGCCTGAAATGCTAATCATGCTGAAGTAGAGCTAAATTATCCACGATATAACTTTTAATTTACAATTTACATTTACAAGACTTAAGAATTTGAATTTTGTGTCGGTGTTTACAAAGCAAAACACAAACAAAATTCTTGATAACTGAAAACAACAATGAATATTTATCAGAAATCACTGAATGAAACATATTTATTAGGTAAAAATTCAATCTCAAAGCTTTAGCTAATAAAATTTGCATTGTACATAAATGGAACACACCAGTATTAAAAAAAAATCTGATGTGGCCAGCACATAACCTCTCGCCGTATATTTTACCTGGCTGTATGCATAAAGCAAAGATTATTTTTATAAATACAAATAATATATTCATATAAATCTATGACGTATAAACTTCTTTATTATTCAATAATAGCATGTCTCAACATGAAGATATTTTACCATAAATTATGTTACAATAAATTACAAAGTAGAGTTTACCATATATAAATATTAGGCTGGTAACAGCAATTTTCAATTCGAACAACTTTGTTTACTTTCTCTTCATATTCTTCTAGTAAAAACATTAATTTTGGGCGGTCTAAAATGTATATATCTGGATTGTGCATCTATTCTTATATATCTTCTTTTACATTTTATTTTTTCATACTTGTTACATCTAAATAACCTTAATTCCCTTTAATAAAGTGACGGATAGATTGCACTCCGATTTTGTCAATATTTACAACTTACTTGAGAAGAATTTGATAGCTTTTTCGCAATTCAAAGTTACTCTAGTCTACAGTACTGGTGTACATTGTCCCATAATGTTTGAAACAAATTTAAGTCCTTCAACCTAGACTTGTCATCTCCATAATAGTCACAGATCAAGAACTAAGGGATTCTCCAAGTACATTTTTAATTCATTACTCATTATTTCTGACACTGACATTTATCTGTCAGTTACAAATAATTTAAATTATCAATTATTTTTCATGGCATTCTTTCGGCTGTCAAATTTATTACAATAGATTATTTTATATATTATACTTCTTTTATCTCTAAATCTATGGAATATATAATAAAATATTTAAATGTATCAGATAGAGAATTTAATTTTCTTTAATATTACCACGAAAAATTTTCAAAAAATATTATTTAGAAGATTTTTTTTCAAGAATCTTCTACTTCCGGTTGTCCAATTATTACCAAAACCTTTTCAGATCTTCCCATGAATGTCCGATTGGGAAATACGTTGTTAAACAAATTTTAAGTCTTATAGTTTTTGAGTAACCGTCCTTCCAACATCCTACATACATACACACATACATCCACACAAACACACACACACACACACAGACATCATCGTAAAAATGTGATCTATACTCATTTTAATAGTATCACAGGATTTAAACGTGTGGTTATTTCGCATTTAAATAATAATTTTGTTCGAATGATTAATAGATACTTATGTCTTTACTCTTGAGTGGCATACCACTAATGATCTATAATTTTTTTACCTCTCGCCAAGAGAGGTATTGCATTCATGCTAAAAATCGCATATCCAGATTTTATTGAATAAGCACGTTTTAAGGTCCCTACAATCCGATTTTAACATTTTTACGATGATGTCTGTGTGTGTGGATGTGTGTGTGTGTGTGTGTGTGTGTGTGTGTGTGTATGTGTGTGTGTGGGATGTTGGAAGGACGATTACTCAAAAACTATAAGACTTTAAATTTTTTTAACTACGTATTTCCCAATCGGAAATTCATGGGAATATCTGAAAAGGTTTTGGTAACAATTGGACAACCGGAAGTAGAAGATTCTTGAAAAAAAATCTTCTAAATATTATTTTTTGAAAATTTTTCTTGATAATATTAAAGAAAAATAAATTCTCTTTCTGATACATTTAAATATTTTTATATATATTCTATAGATTTAGAGATAAAAGGAATATAATATATAAAATAATCTGTTGTAATTAATTTTACAACCGAAAGGATGCCATGAAAAATAGTTGAAAATTTAAATTATTTGTAACTGACAGATAAATGTCAGTGTCAGAAATAATGAGTGATGAAAGAAAAATGTACTTGAAGAATCCCTTAATTCTTGATCTGTGACTATTATGGAGATGACAAGTCTAGGTTGAAGGACTTAAATTTGTTTCAAACATTATGGGACAATGTACATCAGCACTGTAGACTAGAGTAACTTTGAATTGCGAAAAAGCTATCAAATTCTTCTCAAGTAAGTTGTAAATATTGACAAAATTACACATCGATATAAGAATAATCGGAGTGCAATCTATCCGTCACTTTATTAAAGGGAATTAGTGTTATTTAGATATAACAAGTATGAAAAAATAAAATGTAAAAGAAGATATGTAAGAATAGATGCACAATGCAGATATATACATTTTAGACCGCCCAAAATTAATGTTTTTACTAGAAGAATATGAAGAGAAAGTAAACAAAGTTGTTCGAATTGAAAATTGCTGTTACCAGCCTAATATTTATATATGGTAAACTCTACTTTGTAATTTATTGTAAGATAATTTATGGTAAAATATCTTTATGTTGAGACATGCTATTATTGAATAATAAAGAAGTTTATACGTCATAGATTTATATGAATATATTATTTGTATTTATAAAAATATTCTTTGCTTTATGCATACAGCCAGGTAAAATATACGGCGAGAGGTTATGTGCTGGCCACATCAGATTTTTTTTATTTGTTCTTAATACTTTTCAATTTCTTAACTCTAATAAATAAATGATTTATGTTTTATTCAACAAGAGACTATAGACATGTTATATATTAATGAAAAGCTTATTAAATAAAAAAAAAAATCTGATGTGGCCAGCACAATATCTCCCGCCATTTAATTTTTGTTAATTTAAATATGTACCTACATATTTACTAAAGCTGGCTACTGTATTAAGTTCCTTTGCATGATATAGTAATATAACTATATTGTTCCAATTTATTATGTATTATATGTATTTTCTTCTCCAGAATCTTACCATAATTTTATTTGTGAAAGTGACGTTAATTTCTTTTCAATTACAAATATATGAAAATTAATTTATTAATTAGATATTTTATAGACGACTCTCAAATAATATACCCATAATTCAACCGTTTTTTATCAATTAATGACCTTCGTGACTGTTGCTAATTGAATAATATTGACAGTTCGATGGACTAATATTATTCAATCGTTATGTCAAATTCAAATCTTACCTTACAAAAAGTACAAACAAATTGCTTTTAATAATTATTTATTTCCACATAAAAAGCCAAAAGTATACTAGGTTTCTTCTTTTTTCTTAGTTTTGTTTTCTTCTTGAGCTTAAAATGTAGCTGAATAGTCGGTTTAAAATTTTCTGCTAAATGTCAAAACACTTCATAGTTTTGTTAAAACAAATATCCAGTACTCTAAAAGTTCTAAAATTTGTTAGGTTATTTCTGATTTTATAATAGTACAGTATGTTATTATTTGACAGTTGTGGATACAGTATAGTATTCTATTCGCATGTAATGGCTATTACTCACTCGAATAATATACTATTATAAATTCATATTTTAATATTTTCTTTTTAAATTACTACATTTTTAATTTGAAATGATTAATACATTAACAGTAATATTTTGTCTGTCAGTTACATAAATTTGAGATCTGAATTGTGTAACCAAGGACATATGTTTATATTTAAGGCATAGTCTCCAGGATTTATAAAATAAATTATTTTATAAATTTATTCATAAAATATATAGAAACAATATTAATGCATATCTATAGAAAATGTATGGGGTCTCGTGGCCGTGTGCCTGAGTTACGAATTATAATACCACTAAATTGACCTTTGCGGTGCACTCTCCACGTCAGCATTGTGTGACGCCTGGTAACCGCTCACACGGTACAAATATTTCATCATTTCCGATATCTGTGTACAAAGCAGATTGGCACACCCAGCAATGAGTAATATGCCGTGATGATATATTTATTTTATTTTTATTTATTTATAGAAAATTTGATAAGCTTTTGAGATTCAAGTGAAGTGCCATTTCTATTTATCTGATTTCCATATTATAATATACTTCTTTCGATGAAACAAGAGAATGTGGAACTAATTCTTCAACAGAAATAATCATTCTATTGATTCGACTCCAAAATTATCCTCTATTGACCAATACAATGACTTATTTTTGTTCAAGAATTAGTTCTCTCATCTCAGCGAATGGACTATAGTACCGTTCTATTTTCACTTGATTTTAAGGTTAGGGGTAGTTTTTCATTTTATTATCAATTTGATGCTTCCATTATTGTTCGCTTTTTCTGCAATTGTAGCTTTTTAATATTAATTGCATTAACAGTCGCATTAAAAAAAAGGTTATTGTATTTTGTGGCGGAAAATTACTGTGCTTTCATGATTATGTATGTTTTTTTACTTCCTATTTGTAGTGACTAATTCGTGTATCATCAGTAGTTACAAATTAGTGCGTGTAATGAGTCTCGTTTTTTTGAATGAAATGGAAATGGTAAATTGCAGGCGAGTGTTTGCAATTAATAAAAACGGTACGTATTTTTGAATAGGTTTACTCATTCTTTCACATAATACATTTTATATGAAAGTGTCTATAAAATTAACTGTTTGAAAAAGCCTTAATTGTTGATTTTCGGAAAAATAACGTGTATTATATTAGCGTTTTCCTGTTTCGGGGAAGTTTTTGGATATTTATCACGAGAATCACTTTTTATGTTTGTGAGGTCACATTTAAATTTTGCTGCCCATTTATTTTACTGCTGAAAATAAAAGTTTGTTATTTATTACATACGCAATGAATTTTTCATTATGTTAAAAATATTGTTTGGCCCTGAATCTTTTGTTCAAGAACCTTTATCATTGAATATAAAAAAATATTTGATAGATAATATAATTTACTTACATAATAATTTTTTTATACATTATAACCATTTATTTATTGAAGCACGAACTTGCATTCTATTTATGTAGTTTGTAGCAATAAACCAGGTACCCGAACATTATCCGGTAGCCGCATCCGGTATAGTCGGCATACACAAGCCGGTTTAGCCTGGTATCGAGTAAAATAAATAAATTTTAGAAATTCTACATAAAGGAAAAGTTTAAGTTAATTAAATATTGAATACATATTATTAATACGTTTAGAAATCTATTGAAAATAAAAGCTCAAAGCTCAAAGCTCTGTACATTTATAATTGACAAACAAATCAGTTTAAAGTGTCGAAGTGCCTACCTTTTGTTCGTTGTTTCTCTTTTGTTCGGTATATAAAACGCCGGGTATACTTCGGTTACGAAATAAAGAGCTTCACGTCATTGATTTCTGAACCACAAAATTACAAGAAATTGTATATTAAACTTTCTCTTATTTTTGATTTCCTTGATTCTTTCTTCGATCCGTATGTCTAATAGGTTCATCTTTCTTTTTCATGTTCAACAGTAAATGAATAGAGCTAATGATGTAAGTCCAACCAATCAAGTGTTACAGGGTTGCCGGCTGCAATAATATACCGAGTACCCGTTACTGGTGTAGCACTAGTTGTTTCATAAGGTACTATATAAAGTGTAAATGCAATGCAGGACCTGGAGGAAGACAACTTATATTGTTGCTTATAAAATTGTCAGAAAATCGAGGGCTATTCTTCTATGCTTAAGAAGTTACACGCAATAATACGACAGGCCATACATAGCTAAGGCTTCAGGTATTGTACGAGGGAAAATGAAAAAGTAAAGGGAATGCATTATTATTAACTCTAGAACTGGATCTAGATATTTTGTCATCTGAGGGGACATTCAAAAATGGCAAGTTCCCTGTAACAGTAATACATTTCACCATTCTTTCCACTTCTTAAAAACTCTTAATTAGAGATGTACCGACTACCGACTATCAGTCGGTTAAGCCGACTATCCGGCCACTTTTCTAGTCGGTAAAAAGACCGATTAATTGGCGTAGTATGTTATAAGCTATGATAAGGTATACAAATAATATACAATTTTTATTAGTTATTTAATTAGTAAAAATATTTAATTACTATAAGTCTGGTATAACAAAAAGAAAGCTCTAAAAAAAAAAATCTGCTGAGAGCATATAGTACTGACCAAAATGTGTAAAAAAGGCTTAATCAAGATGGATACGATCTTCAATAGTTTCCGGGATATAAGGCAGTGAAAAATAAGTTTTTACGGGGTTTACTTATCTCAAAAACTATAAGAGTTACGATTTCGATTAAATGAGATTTTTTGTTTACTTTTTAGAGGTCACGTAGATGCGTTTTTGTTTAAAAAAAAATCAAATTGTACTACTAAGTTCTATATTCGAATTTGAGATAAATGTTTCGTATAAAATTTTGTTGAAGTTCACAGTTGATTAAACGTTTTTTACTCATTTTGGTCAGTACACCCTATATAGGCAAGATTACTTATTACATAGGCGGTAGTCGGTTAGTCGGCCAAAACCGTAGTCGGTACATCACTACTCTTAATCAATCTTCTTTTGGAATGCTTTTAAAATTATAGCAGACTTAACAACTGTCCAACCTGTCAATTTCTGGTAAATTTAAAACTGTCAAAGCTATGTAATATTAATATATAATTACTAGGGAAGATAAAACTGTCAAATTAATTTCAGACTACCTGAAAAGTTGTTAAAGCTGTCACATCATAAATTATTATTCGAAAACGCTTTCTGGTAAGTCCATATATTCATTCACAACGATACTGTAACAACTGGTGTTGTGCGCATGATTAGAGTGAACTGCCCTGTGAAATTATTTACATGTCGTTGATGAATGGTTGATGATATGGTTAGCTAACTTCATAGTTGTTTCTATCAATCTCTCATCACTCATTGCCAAATAAGAAGTGTTTTTGTTTACTAAAATCATGGTTGGGATACATTGTTGTGTCCCGGGGTGCAAAAACAAATCAAATCAAAACAAAAATGTGTCTTGGCATTTGCTCCTATTCTGTAGGTTGGCAGTGACAGCTAATACTCACAGTTCAGTAGAGGTCCATGTTGAGCACAATTTGAAGTTTCAAAAATTTGCAATATATGTCTCATTCTCATTGGAAATGGTCCATTGATTAAGTAAGTTCTAGTTCTAACTAATTTATCTTTCGCAACTTAATGTCAAATAACAGATAAATAATTGTTTAAAATGATAGCGCAAATTTTGTTATCCACTGTCCTACCCTTGCTATTAGTCGATCAGCAAATTCGAACTTAAATAAGCTTCTCATGCATTGTATGAATTGTATGTGTTACCGCACGTTTCCTTAAAGAAGTTAAGGGAACTCATACGAAAAACATTTGAATGCGGGTCTGTGTAGATTGTAGAATCTTTATGACCCTTAAGAGCATTGTGTACACTTTGCTCTAGTACTGCGCTCATCGGTGAGGCACGAGAGGGGTAGACCGCGTGGACATAATAGGCGTGGCCTATTATGGAAATCAAACAAACAGCACAGTCAAATATTCCATATGGTTCAGTGCGTTGAGCGTTCCGTTCACAGACCAAAAGTGCCCGTTTAGAAACAGAGTGAAGCGCTCGGAAGTCGTCGAAATATCCTCTCGAGGTTGGGAAAATAACACGAAAGACTAGAAAGTAACATAATAGATTGAAAAATTTCTGCTACATCGAAATATGAAGAAAAATATTTAATCAAGAAATGAAAAGTACAGTAAAAATACAATATTCATCACCCTTTTCTTTTCGGTGGAAAAGTTAAACATTTTTATTGTGTATCCAGTGATGTAAGATTTTTTAGAGTTCATAAAGACAAATAAAGAAGAACTTATAAAAAATATGCAGGTGTCCTATCTTAAAAGAACCAATTAATTTCTCGCTTATTTATCCATTTATTTACATAACTTGATTTATACAAAAACAGATATTAAATAATAGTGGTTACTATTTTATGTCAATGTCGGTTGTAGAGCAATTAATAGCAACTTTGTAATTTCAAAAAATGTAACTTACTATTTTTTCATAAATTTGAAAAATAAGCAAAATTTACATTCCAATGATGCTACTAAACAAAAAACAATCCATATTTAAATAATAAAAAAATGGCAGGCATTTGACATAATGGTTCGAAGAACGCTAAAATAGTAGATCATGTAAAAAAAAAATAATAGTTAAGCTACTGTTATTATGCTGTTATTACAATTTTAATAAAAGTTAAAACTGTCATTTCTAATTTAAGGAAAGTCATTCTGAGGAAAGTTTAATATAAAAATAAAACAAGTATTTTTTAATTATTTGTATGGGATTTTACTATTTTGTTATTGCAAAGCCTCCTATTTCAGCCTATCTTAAGGCATATTTCAAATACCCGTCACTTTTAAAAACAATAAGGAAACAGTTACATAAAACAATTTTCTTGCGCAATTTTTGGATTTTTTTTTCTCGATGGTATCTAATATGTATTTTGGTTCACGTACAGACAAAGATCTTGTATGTCTTGGGTAAACTAATTCGGGAAGTAAACAATTCATATAAAAAAACCTAGTTTTGAAACTATTTCATTCCAGAAATCATCTTCGTTTCTATGTTTGTTAGCGAACAACCAAATTGTGGAGCATGATTTGATATTTTATAAAGTTTTTGTAACATATATGTAGCTTAAATTTACAATTTTTCTACCGCTCATCTCAAATTTAAAATCACTATTTGATGTTTGTATATTCATTTCGGCTACATTTTCCTGCAAAATTAAGTATGTATGTATATACTGCCGAATATATGGCGGAAGAAATTAATAAAAACAAAAAACTAGTTCATTATCTACATATGTTTTGCAGTCTTCGCCTTCATTGTAATTTCGAATACTCAAAAGTATTGCATTCTGCAATACTTTCCTCAACCATGCCTTCGCCTTCAATGTAATTTTGAATACCTACTCAAAATATTGCATTCTGCAGTACTTGCCTAAACCATGCCTTCGCCTTCATTGTAATTTCGAATATTCAAAATATTGCATTCTGCTGTACTTTCCTCAACCATACCCACAACTGTTTCATTTCGAGTAAAAGGAATATTTTAGCTTTTGGTGTCAAAAAATATAGAGAAACAAAAAAAAATGTAACTATAAAAATTTTCCGCCCGAAATTAAATTTGGCTAGTTTTTAAATGAATGCATTACTTATATAAAGTTTATTTATACTCATATATCAATTTACCCTATATTCGTATCTTGAAACGAAATTTCTTGAGGAATATTTGAAGATAAAATATTCCAAGAGCTTTTTTAACCATATGTGCTAAATTCAGTTTTCTACATCTAAGAGAAAAAAAAGATTATACATTATAAAATTAACTTTAATAAATACCTAGACACATGCAAATTACCGAAAATCGGTCACTTTAATATGTTGAGAGTGAAGATTTGTTGTATGATGTAGATGTTAGTATTTTCGGGTTTTTGCTAACTAAGTGGGACATGTGTGATTTTATGTATGTATTTTCTAAATTTTTAGATTTTTTGCGTTTTGCACTTAATTGCATACGCTTTTTAGTTCCGAAACGTTTACCCATTGTTGCGACTGCGAGAAGCTAACACTGTCGCACAAAACATGCATATTTGATACACATCAATTTATTTGATCCACTGTAAATCTCAAGGACAGCTCAATGTTTCTCAAACACTCCGCTAGGGGCAGTAGTGCACGAGACAAAAATCTTTCCAATTTACGTCATGTAGGACATTCGTTGTACCATTAAATTTTTGAAACTGAAAGCATTAATCAATTTTTCAAATACATGTACATGTTGACGAAGGTTCATTTTATGTTGATGTTATGTTATTTTTCTAAAAAAGTTTACAAATTGTGCAGAAATGCACATTAAATATGCACAAATTGAATTGATTATAATATTGCAAAAATTTAATAATTCAAAATTATATTATTGAACTAACATAGAGCCAACCTTTATCTTTTAATTGCACTTTGGTTTATTATTTTATTTATTATAGTTTTTGTGTAAAATGGGTACGCGTACACCATGTTTTCAACGTTCACGGCAGATGTACACAATGCTCTTAAGCGTTCGTGCTTAAGATGGATATTCGCGAAAATTTCCCTTGCCACAGTATCATTACGTAGGTGTATATAAATATTTAATTCCACAAAGAAATTTCTTTTGAAATACGGTGGAGCCGTAATCGAATTATCCAGATGTATTGTTTCTATTTTCTGGGTAAATTTCATGAACTGAAAATATTTTTGTTTTAATACCAAATTAAAAGGACGTTATTTTACTATGGAATTTATTCATTATAAAAACATGACTTTATATTCTGTGAATTTTATAAATGTTTTATATTTTCAATGTCCGAATTAATTTATTTTACAAAATATCGAGTGGAGTTAATTGATAAGCTTTTTTTTACTGTTGAAATTTTTCGAATAGAAATTGTCACAATTATGAACTTTTTTGTTGAATTTTAATTTAAAATTTTATAAAATTGAATTTTAAAAATACATTTTTATATCAATTAAATTCATTTATTTCATGGAGATGAAAATAAGGTAATATCAAATATTTCATTTTAAATGACAGCTTATACAACTATTTTATTTTTAATTAAATAATTGTTATATGAGAATCACGCTACAATTATTAAGAATAATGAAACATGCTTCATATTTTTTTGAAATGTTCAAAGTAGTTCCTTTCAACAATAAAACATTTCGTCCTTCTTCCTTTCCACTTTTAAAACCTACCAATTTTTACCTCTCGCTAAGAGAGGTATTGGATTCATGCTAAAAATCGCATATCTAGATTCTAGTGAATAAGTACGTTTTAAGGTCCCTAGAATCCGATTATAACATTTTACAATGATGTCTGTGTGTGTGTGTGTGTGTGCGTGTGTGTGTAAGTGTGAGTGTGTGTGTATTTGTGTGTTAGGATGTTGTAGATACTATTAAAGACCTGTGTAACAACGGATTCCTCAATCTAACAGTAATGGGAAGATTTGAATAGGTTCTGGTAACAAATGTAAAACCGGAAGTGGTAGTTTCTAAAAAAAAAATTTTTTCTAAATATTATTTTTGAAAATTTATGTTACTACAAATAATAAATATAATTAAATTCTCAATCTGATACATTTAATTTTTTTATAATATCTCCTAGAGGTTTAGAGATATTACAAAGTTACGTCTGATTTCACCAGTTTATACTGTGGACCGGACAGAGACCATAGGTTACACCACACTGATGAGCATCAAATAGTGCGCAACGCGTCTATGGTTACTTGTGCTGGTCGACTTCTGACGATGGCTCCAAGGGAGTTGACTCAGAAGTTGGAAACTGGTGAAACTAGACGAAACTTTGTAATTTTTATTATAGTGTGTTTCACGGAGAAATTCGCAATTTGTTTTTCGCAGTTTGCACTTGTATAATTTGATATAATTTGTGCATTCATTGTCAAATACAAATATAAGTTAACATTAATACAATTAATAAGTGTACACTGGCTTGCAAAAAAATCGCGTACACCTGTTTTTTGCTATATTGAGTCGGTCTCGATTGTTAACTTGTCAGTGTCATAATCAGTGTCATTAGTGCCAATTAAGATGCCAAAATTATCAGAAAACGAGAAAGTTGTAATACTTTCTAAGTTAGAAGAGGGGTGGTCAATTAGATCAATAGCAGAACATTAAGATTAAATAAAGTACTGGACGCTGATGGAGCGATGATAAATTACTTCTTCCATAATTTGTTTCAGTCATAATTTTTACTTATTTATAATCCATTTAAAATAAAAACTTGGTTGTTCTTTAATTTTTCTAGAATATATTTGTAATTTAGTAGTAACTTAGCACAATGAAGAACTTGCTCCACGATACCTAAAATAACGACGACAGTGACAACTTCATTGACAGTTGATATTAACCTATTTTAAAAAAATCGTATTTACAGAGCAATAAAAGGTAAAAACACGGTTACTTGATTTTTAAGGTGAACGCGATTTTTTTGCAAGCCAGTGTACAAAACCAATAACGAACTATACGTGAAACAGTGTCTATTAAAGAATTATAATTTTAATTCTTCATTAATACAATTATTGAAAACCTATGGTGACGAGAGGTAAAAATATGATAAGCATATCTATACGGCGTATACGTATATAATGTTTCGTGAAAATAAATATACTGGTGGAAAGAACTATTCACTTTTCTTTCATTTTGTTTTTCGGTATTCACTATATAAATCTCAACGGGCTTTCATTCTGGTTAATATAAATGTGACATAGAGTAATGAAAATATGGTAAAACCGCGTATTTCGCTAACTCAATTTACGTTTAATTATGATAGTTTCATCTAGTGCAATAATTTTAATAACCTGAGAGACACGTAGAGAATTATCAAAGGCTAGCATTTAACCATTTTCATGAAAGTTGGTCGAGAACTGCTATATTCGTGTCCTTAAAAAGTTTATGTACGTTGTTCATTCGTTCGTAAAATTGAATTTTAATATAAGAATTTCTTTTCAGGATTCTAAACCTGTTTGAAATTTTTACTGCCGAGGGGAAAAGTCCCATAATTTATTTTTTCAGATATTTTCATGACTTTTTTCATTTAAAACTTAAATTTTCTCTGCTACAATTTCCCTTATCCGCAAAGTCTCATTAACATTATTTACATCGGTGACAGATTTATTTTTGTATAAATTTAAATGTGATTTGATTAAATATATAGCGTGTGTATTTAACCAGAAAATGCAACGTTGGATATATTTAGTAGCCTTGTAATTAATTAATGGTAATTTTATAAATATTTTGTTCACTACAATGAAACAATTTCATTTTGTAATTAAATTTCCATCATTTAGAATAATAGAAATTATTCCAGACGAAATGAGCACAATAATATTATTCATTTACTAATGGAATATAAATTGTGTTAATAGTTCTTATTATAATTCTAGCATTGGAGTGCGTGATCGCGTAGGTACAGAGACTACCGGATACCGAATATTTGATAATCATAGATTATTCCCGGTTTGGGGGAACGTTTATCAATGTCTTGTTTAGTTAACGGATCATCAAAGTGAACAAATTCGAATCAATTTCCTTGCTCTTATAACATTTAAATCATTGCTGTCAAAAAATTGCGTTGCATTTGTCCGTTTTGATGAACCACTTACTAAACAATGTGTTGATGAATGTTTCTGCAATCGGGCATAATCTAATCGGAATAAATTATTAAAAAAATATTTATCGCCCAAAAATAACCTTTTGTGGTGTATTTTTTTTGTTACATAAATATTAGACTGAAAAATCCACATTGGTAATTCAATTTTTATTTGTTTACAAATTACAGTGTCTTAAATATTTAATACACACGATGTTTCAAATTTAAACAATGTAGAACAAGAACTGGATGAGCCAAATATAAATGGACAAGTTTATGTAAGCAAATGCTCAGCGATGCTTCGTTTTAGAGATATTTGCATTTGAATGTTATAAGGACCTTATTGTATAGGCTCACTTAAGCATCCCGCTTTTTTTTTCTTCATTTTAATTGCAAATAGATTATAATAAAATAGAAAGAAATGCAATTTTAATATTCTAATATTACTAATTACAAATTAGAAATTCGTTGTGTTCAAAACCAGCGCTATTTTAATGGCGTAACCCGTACTGCTAACGCATGCGCTCAACTGTTGGAAACACTTGGTAGTGAAGAACTTTTGTCCTGACTCTTGATGTCTTGATTTCATTCGAAAGTTTGTGCTTGACGCGGGCGTGTTGCGTTTAGAAAGAAACGAAATGCGTCAGACATTTACACTCTATCCGTTTCGCTCAATCCAGGCTTCTCTTTTAAGCCGTGAGCGTGACGTCAGTAAATACTACTATTTTTGCGGAATTTTTTTGAACTTTGCGATTTTTTTATGGCTATTGGAGTATTTTTAACGAAATAAAAAAATACGTATCTCATTTTTATATAGATTAAAATCATAAATTTCAAAAGTTGTAGTTACTGCGTGACATTGATGCACATGCGTCAATAATTTTTCTTTGCGGTACAAATACATCATTTATTGGTGTTTCATAAACTTTTTGTATAATGGCACCCTGACCAACACAGCATCTTTGATGGTTCAACCATTCCTTTGTATCCCCTGATTTAACACCCTTTTAACTTTTTGTATGGGGCTTAGAAGCACCAATAAATTATGTATTTGCATTGCGAAGAAATAATATTGATACATGTTCATCAATATTACCGGAACAATGTTGTATCGTTAACAAATCGATGCCAAGCTTGTTTACGTGCTCAAAGTCATTATTTTGAACAATATTTGTAAAATGGTAAGTAATTTATCATTTCATAAAACAAGATTTTTAAATTTATGAATATTTTATTGTTAAAACTAGAAATCTGTCCAATTTCTCAATACCGTGTCACACATTGCGGCCAGTATCTCACGAATAACAGTTCTGATGTTGGTTTTTAAATCCTCAATTGTTGTTGGATTATTAGCGTTGATCTTCGATTTCACATAACTCTACAGGAAGAAATCACACGGCGTCAAGTCACAAGTGGAAAACTCACAGGACCATTTCTTGAAATAACGCAAAGCGATGGTTTCGTTGGCGGCTGGCACGTAGCGCAACGTTCTTGGCGCGTTAAATGTTCCATATTGTTTTGTTTTGTAATAACCAAACCTACAAAACTATCCAATAAAGGTGGCTGTTACAGTGTTACCAATATTTCACTTTAAATTTCTAAAGCATTTTGCCTTGTTCCATCTTACGCATTCAGTATTGCAGAGAATAGGACATAGTTTTGATTTATCTGATTGGCTGAAATTTAAGGCAAGAGACAAGTTTACCCAATGTAATTTCGGCCACTTAAAACTGGCGCTGATGCGAACGCCATCTGCTGAATGCGTTTAATGGAACGGAGCATAACTGGAAATGAGATATTTGAACATATTGTTCTTATTTACTTATAATACGCACATACGTATCTGGTAACATCATTATATAGTCAAAATAAATTATTTGGTGTTATGGTGCGAAAAATGTCTATCTGTTTCAACTTTGTAATTTGCAATATTTTTTCCTATGTATTTAATTAAATGAATCGTTCACGGTACTGAATATTCAATTTTACATTGAAATTAAAATATTATTCTGTTGGAATTAACATCAATTTATTTGGATAAATGAACAAAACCAAGTTTAATATTTGAATTTTAAGTGTCGGTGGTGCTACTAGGTATGTAGAGTATATACGCTGTAATGGATAAAAAAGCATTATAATTTATTTTCTAATTACGTTAGTTTGTAATTATAAGTTTATAAAACAAAAATGATGTTGTATTAAACAAAATTTAACTTTTTTATATATTCTAACATCTAACCAATTTATACTATAATGTAAATTAAAACATTTTACTTCTGCTTCAGATAATATGTAAATATACCTATAAATTTTAAGAAAAATTCCAGATTCAGAATTTAAAAAAAAATATTAAAAGTATCTAAATATGTACATGTTGTTTTGCGATATAACAGAATTTGTGATCTCATTTAATAATTTTTTCAACTTCTATCATGGTCCCTACGACAGTTTACCATATTTATGTACTTTTTCTCATTTTTTACAATTATGATTTCTTCAATAGTTTCAGGATATTTTATGTATCATACTAATGGATGACAAATAAACAGAATATTATGAAATTTTGAATGAAAAATTATGACATATGACAATTGTGACATCTATGCAAATAACTACTAGCCGTCATTCTGACACGGATCCTCATATCTGCTTGCCAAGGCCAACAAAGTCACATGGCTGCTCGCGTCCTATAAGTAACGAATTTAACACTTCTTGTACACACAAATAATTGAAATTGTTTCTCTTCTTTCGTTCTATGAGAAATTTTGTCCTACTATTCTAATATGTTCAAAATAGTTCAAATTCATTGACAGTATTAGCGGTATTTCTTAAGGATATATGTAATATTGACATATCTGCAATTTAAATAAATATTTAATTAATAATACAATAATATATATTAAATGTACTCATACCTCCCAGAACTGACACTGACTTTTTGCATTTATTTGTCAATTACAAAAAATTTAATATCGCAACTGTTTTTTTAGCAACGAGATTTATTACAACCACAATTACAATAGATTATTCTATATTATTATATACAATATCTCCAAACCTATACGAGATATAATAAAAAATTTAAATGTGTCAGATTGAGAATTTAATTATCTTTAATATTTGTAGTAACAAATTTTCAAAAAATAATATTTAGAAATATATTTTTTAGAAACTACCACTTCCGGTTGTCCAATTGTTACCAGAACCTATTCAACTCTTCCCATTACTGTAAGATTGAGGAATCCGTAGTCAAACAGGTCTTTAGTCCTATAGAATTTGAGAAATCGTGTCTCCAACAACCTCACACACACACACATCCACACACACACACACACACACACACACACACACACACACACACACACACACACACACAGACATCATTGTAAAAATGTTAAAATCGGATTCTATGGACCTTAAATCGTGCTTATTCAATAAAATCTGGATATGCGATTTTTAGCATGAATCCAATACCTCTCTTAGCGAGAGGTAAAAATGACTAATGGAGAATATTTTAGAAAATGTAATAAAATTTAATATTTAATAGTTTTTATATTAGCGTAAAATTTAATAATTATTATCTGTGCTTGATGTTGCAAATACTGAACTGCAGAATTATATTAGTTCATAATTATTTATTATAATTAAATAGAGAAATAAACTTAAATTTACTACAGAGTAGTGCTGGGGGAAATATGTACATACATAATATATAAAATATTCTTCATATTTAATCTTTACACACAAAATATTCTTTTTCCAACAAAAATATATTCCACTGTAAATATTTTCATCCAGCGAAACAATTTTAACGACTCTGTCATTATTAAATGATTACTGAAATACTCACAAAAATTCACATTCAAACATTTGAAATCTATTCGCACTGTGTTGTTTTTGTCTGTGTGTTGACGTTGACGACGCTGATGAATACAAAGTCGTCGGCGTGTCACTCAGAATCCACGGGCTAATGAGACGTCATGGTGCGTTTATACAAACCCTACATACGAACAGAGCGTTGAAATTGTTTCGGGATGTTTTGTTAGAATTAAGTGTCAAAGTTCAGGATAAAGAAAAGGAAATATATTTTTTGTCTTAGTTGATGGGTTTTTGGTGATTGCTTCGAGGATTGATGATTTTTTGTAGATTGGAAACTTTTAAATGGTTTCAGGATATTTAAACGGAATTACTTTTTGTAATACTTTTTTTTGTCAATGTCTATTTAATCGTTTAGATACATTCAATTATTTTAAATTGTACTTGAATAAATATATTATACATTAATCAATGATGGGTGTGCCAATCTGCTTTTATTAGCAGATTTTGTTAACGAACATACATTTATACCCGATTTCGCCATTACCGAATAAAAATAAACTCACAAATAATTATTTGACGAGTAAATTTTATTCATCGATTAATCAAAGTTCTTTTCATCAACCAAAATCGAAAAGATGATGTATTTATCGAATAGTTACTAACTGACGTTGGTGAAAGAAAAATATGGTATTTTAATTAACGAATAGTTTAATAAATAAAATACCTACTTATTCGTCAATAGTAAAACCTGACATTAGACTTTTATAGGGCGCTTATAAGGCGTCACCTCATGGGCTCTCAAAGAAGTTCTCAAGAATGCATTAAATATGGTGGTTATTTTAATACAATAGGGATTACCAAGTTTTTAAATTTTCTAATATGAGAAGAGAGGAAATAAGTTGTCCTTAAAACCATGTCATCGGAACTATAAACATAAACTGGAAATTTATTTTATAAATTCGTACATACAGGTATCATCTTCTATTTACATGTTTCACGAAATGCAAGATATAGACGTTTAACTTTTTAGAAAAAAATAATTCAAATAAGAATTGTAGAGTAAAAAATTCTTCATATAAATGTGTAATATGCCGTGATGATATATTTATTTTATTTACCTTATGTACTTACATACATTCATTACTGGCGTGGAGAGTGCACCACAGGGGTCAATTTTGTGCCATTTCAAATTCTAAAATATTTGGCGTCGGTCAGAATCGAACCCGTTCCCAAGATTCGCGTGAAGTGACGCCTGGTAAACGCCTGCACGGAACAAATATGTCATCATTATTACCGACATCTGCGTACAAAGCAGTTTGACTCACCCATCAATGGGTAATATGCCGTGACGATATATATTTTTATTATCTTACCAATATTTTTACATATTTACTTATGCTGTATTAAGTTCCTTTCCATATAATTATTGTTCCATTTACTATTTTCTTTATAAAATGTTAATAGTATTATTTGAAATGATTAGTTCGTTGACAGTGACATATATCTGTCAGTTACAAACATTTGAGATCTGAATTGTGTAACCATGTGAATGAGTTGTGTTTAAAACGTAGGCTACGGAATTAAAATTATAGTTTTATAATTTTATCCATAAAATATATAGAAAAAGTATTAATGCAAACCTGTAGAAAATTTAATAATCTTTAATTTTTATATAACATAAATCTCTCAGTAAAGTGCCATTTTCGGTTATCTGATTTACTCCAAAATCTAATGGCATCTTTCCATATAAGAGTAAGGTAGAAATACAAGGTTTCAAAATTTTGTGAACGATAGTATTTGAGTTAGAGCGTAAAGAGGATCCACACACACACATACCCACAGATATCATCGTGAAAATGTTAAAATTGGATTGTGGCCATTGTGGTCATTTACCAAAATCTCGATATGCGATTTTTAGCAAGATCCCTATACCTCCCTTACCAAGGGTAGCGGGAGGTGAAAGTATACGTATACTTATGCCTGTTTTACTTATGGTTTCCTTCTTTCTTGGATATGTATATCTAATAGCTTCATCTTTGTCGTACGTCGTACAACACATTTATGGTCAGTTGCACCGCTTATAGTTAAAATTTAACTATTTGTTAAATTGATAATATCGTATCAAAATGAAATGTCAAATGAGTTAGTAAATATTACTGTCAAAATTTCGATACGCACTTCTTTTGTTAACCTGTTGTTAAGACTTTAACTAGAATAGTTCAAGGTCATTTATAAGCCGTCTGATATAATATTACTTCACTGCATTTCGTTTGCATGTGCATGCAATATGATATATTTTTGAAAACATTTGAACTGCAAAAATAAGTGTAATTTATTTGAAAATT
This sequence comes from Harpalus rufipes, assembly GCA_951394225.1. Classification (NCBI taxonomy): domain Eukaryota; kingdom Metazoa; phylum Arthropoda; class Insecta; order Coleoptera; family Carabidae; genus Harpalus; species Harpalus rufipes. The sequence continues at coordinate 40,232,977 of OX596280.1, read as the reverse complement.
GTTTCTTTTTAAATAATGCTTTCTCGATGATTTATGTTCTTCACCTATGTTTTTGCATAACACAAGAACATGAACTTGACATAAACCATGGAATAATAATTTGATTTAAACATCAACATCACTGAGTAAACATTAGCACAGAGGGCAAGGTGTCCTTATGGCTCATCCTGTTTACGTTAACTGTTGCAAAATTCGAGAAGTATGAATTTCATTTTGGACAAAATATATGTGACATATTTGAATTTTAAGTTTAATATTTTAGATGTGTCAATATCATTGTTATATTTATAATTTATTGGTGATATTTAACCTTTTTTAAAATGATTTTTGTTCTTAGGTGAGTATAATCTTAGAAATAATCGTAAAATGGAGTAGTATTTTAATTAAAAATGGAATAATATAAAACTGCACATAGGTTAATATATGACGTAATTGCATTTATAAGCAAATCTGTTTGAGATCTGATTGTAATTAGATTTCCATTACTAGCAATACCATTTGATTCATATGAACATCAAACACATGATGCTCAAGGGATCGTAATCGGTCTATATATCGTAGGGTTTGTAATTGCAGAATTAAATTATAATTTTATAATGTTAATCTAGCCATGGAATTAAAACAAATGGCAAACTAATATGTGATGTTTTATTTTAATTTTAATCTTATATAAAAGTGAAAGTTCTATGTCTATACAAATTTACACCATTTTATATATCGACGCCAAATTTTGTAGAGATGTTCATTCAGCTTCCGGACGTGTCAAAGAAATAGAGTTCAAAATTTTGCGTAGTTTTTTTTTATAATTAATTTTCAAAGATTACATAAGAAAAGAACTGGCGTTCCTAATAATCAGGATTCGGGAGTAGTGAAAACACTTGGGAGTGCGCCCTAAAAATAAAAACCCGAGTATGAATCGTCACCAAATTATGCAGTTCATTCATTATGATAATCTCTTTTGCTTTGTTGATAGCAATAAAATCCATCCTGTGCCTGTACTACAATATCTTTATTTTTTATCTATCAAAACAATATATTGATAAAGAGTCATGCAATTTATCTAACAGCTACCATTACTTTGCTTTTGATCTTGCATTAACAAAACGGCCCTAAATGATTTATTTAATATTAACAGAGTGTTGTGTCAAATAAAATCAACCAGAGTTCTCCCTATGTATCCAATAAAGCAGCGGTGGTTAAAAAAAAACATTATAGAAGAGTACTAAACATTAAATATACAGAAAATGTATAATTTATTAACATTACTTATAATAATGTTTGTTGTAAATATTTACAATGGGTACAGCTAGTTAAATTATAGTAATGTAAAATTCGTAAACAGTATAATTATTTATCTTTATTCAGTTCTAATAGGTATTTATTATTGACAAATAAAACATCCTACATTTGTTTGCTTTTGTTTTAAATCCATAACTGATCACATCTATAGCTTACCGAAAATCTGTAAACGCTTACAGTTCTCGTAAATTCTTACGATGAGAGAAAGCTTGGTCGTAAGCTTACAGTTTTTTTATTAATAAAAGAAATGAGCAACAACGGTTAATATTTTATTGTGTACTTTGTTAGAAGATGATGAGAATAAGTAAATTCATATAATAAAAGTCATTTCAGTAATTTTTTTTTAGGAAAATAGTAGTTTATATGATATTGTAAATCTGTTAATTCCCAATAAATTTGGACAAATTTGGAGAATAAGCATAAAGAAATCAAAAGTAATTAGAATAGCTAAGGAGGAAGGATTCACAAACATATGGTTAGAAAGAGAGAAGGTAGAACTAGCTCCTTCAAATATCTTGGAAGTTGAAAGTATAGTATCTCAGAATGGCAATAGTAAGGAGGAGAATCGCCCAAGGAAAGACAGTCTTCACCCAAATTCAAGAACTGCAAACAGCAATGCGCATCAATATAAAATTATGGAAAAGATTTACAAAATACTTCATATGGAGTATTGTGCTATTTGAATGCGAAATATGGAACTTGAGGAAGGAGAAAAGGAATGAAAAGGAAAAGAGAGAAGAATTTTGAGAGAAATAAGAAAGAGGAAGGTCAATTACATTGGACATATTTTGAGGAGAGATTGTCATCAGATAATTATAATTCAAGGCTAAATAAATGCGTAGGAAAGGTAGAATGAAGTTTAAAATGTTAAAATATGTTAAAGGCGGAGAGAATTATGAGGAGCTTAAAGAGGTACAGGCTTAGTTTGGAGGCAGCATTTCCGCCGAAACGTTGATGGTATTACTTTTTAACGCATAATCGTCTTCTAAAATTGGCAGGTATATATCATTAAAGTTTTCGATAAAATTAAATAAATATATCATCACGGCATATTACTCATTGCTGGGTGTGCCAATATGCTTTTGTATACAGATATCGGCAATGATGAAATATTTGTACCGTGCGGGGCTTACCAGGCGTCACCTCACGGGCACTCTAGCTGGCGTGAAGAGTGCACTGCAGGAGTCAATTTAATGCCATTAAAATTCGAAGTAATTTTTTGGCTTCGGTCGGGATCGAACCTGGGTCCCCAAATTCGCGACCAGACACTATTTCCACATAACTATTGTTCTATTTACTATTTTTTTTAAACGTTACTATTATTAATTTGAAATGATTAGTTTTTTGACAGTAACATTTATCTGTAACCTACATAATTAATAGTCATTTGGGTCTTAAAAACAATAATGCAATAATAATTTGTGTATAACTATATTATTTTTACTTATTTAGTAAAAAACAGCACTGTGACAGTTTTCCACATCAAGTATAAAATATTTGTGAATTTAGTCGAAAATATCAAAACCTTACAAGATCGTAAATGATGTCTGTAACTTGGCTCATTCAGAAATTCCAAATACGTAAATCTGTAAATTGTGTAGATTTGTCGTAGCCTACAGATTTACGAATTTACAGTTTTATAGATGAATATTCAGAATTGGCCTAGATTTTCTGTGCCAGAGTGTTTGGTCGCGAATCTGGGGATCCGGGTTCGATCCCAACCAATGCCAACAATTATATCGCTTTTTAATGGCATAAAATTGACCCCTGTAGTGCACTCTCCACACCAGCAATGAGTGGTCGTGAGGTGACTCCTGGTAAGTGCCCGCACGGTACAAATATTTCATCATTACCGATATATGTGTATAAAGCCGATTGGTACACCCAGCAATGGGTAATATGCCGTAATTATATATTTATTTATTTTTATTTATCTATTCGCTTTATGCTCTTCAACATAGTGAAGTATTGTCTCGAAAATAATTTCGGAAGCAATGACCTAGGAAAAACTGTTTCCTATGTTGAACAACTATTGCATGCATTTCGTAAAACATCCTACTTATGTACATATAATAATTCTGTTAATTTTTTTTTTTGGGCGTTACTTACACGAAATGTGTACGGCAATGGGTAGGAGGTCCAATTAAGACGAAATATTTTCCATAAAGTATGCGAAGTAAACTTTGAAACTTGCGAAAGACTCGTGAGGATCGTTAGAACCAAACTTCGTCGTACAGAAGAAGACGGGCCAGTAGTATTATATTTATGAATGTTAAAGCTTATGCTGTGTTGATTGTTGTAGATTGTGAGGTTCATATACTTTCGTTAAACCACAGTATCGTCCATTCCGAAAACTTTTATAAATAAATAAATATATCATCACGGCATATTACCCATTACTGGGTGTGCCAATTTGTTTTGTAAACAGGTATCGGTAATGATGAAATATTTGTATACCGTGCGGGCGCTTACCAAGCGTCACCTCACGGGCACTCATTGATGGCGTGGAGAGTGAACCACAGGGGCCAATTTTATATCATTTAAAATTCGAAATATTTGGCGTCGGTCGGGATCGAACCCGGTTCCCCAGATTTGCGACCAGGCACTCAGGCACACTTTTATGACACAATCGATAATTCGGTACAATTCCTTCAGGATTGCCATGTATGCATTAATAAATATCATGAAATAATATAATTCTGCATTTCTATTTTCCATTCTCATTGAATATATGTAAATGTCATAAATTTATTCTCAAAATTCTTTTGAAATGCAAATAAAATTTTCTATTTGAAACTGGTTTCATGATATAGCAAATTTAAGTAAAATATATTCTGATAAATTTGTATTCAAATTTGTTCTAATTGCGGTTCAATTTCAATGAAAATGAGCGCACTAACCACGGATCTATTCAGCTGAAATACGTCTAAATTTCAAGCAAATTTAACAGTAAAATAGTTGTCCATCGATATTTCACGACCCAGCAAACATCAAATGCGGTTTACATCCGTATAGTCCTCGTATGAAACTTTGCCGTAAAAGTTATGACCAAATCAAATTCACTCAAATTTGATGGCAGCTGTGAATGATTATCTATCTCTCTGTAGTGGCATTGTATATCTATTATTTGTGTTTTGCTTGTACGGCAGTTATGGTACAATGGAATTGTGATTACTTCACTCTACGATATAGGATATATGAGTGGTCCGGGAGAGATGCCACACCTTTTTTTAAGTGGAAAAACTCTTACCTAAATAACAGTAAAAATGTATTGCAATATTATATGGATACAGTAGTGTCTGTATTTCGTTATTGAGTATCGTAAATTACTGAGTTTTTAAAAACTGTACAAAAAAAAATCTGATGTGGTCAACACAATAACCTCCCCCATTAAATTTTTATTAATTTAAATACGTAATTACATATTTACTAATGCTGTAAACTATACAAGATAACACTGAAAAACGGGCCACTCAAAATAACTTTTTTATTTATAATTATTTTTTTCATTATCTTTATAATATTTGTAATTTTCATATTTCAAATGGGACATCCTATATATTTTTATATATTTGGAATCTACGTAAAATTGCAAATTCAACGATATGATTAACGTGTATTTTTAATGAAGAAATAAATTACAAAAATGTAGAGAAAATGATGAATAATTAACATATTAAGAATAAGAATTACAAAATAATTATAAATTAAAAAGTTATTGTGAGTGGCTCGTTTATCAGTGTCACCTGTTTATAGTTACTTTCCATATAACTATTGTTCTATTTACTATTTTCTTCTTAAAACGCTACTATTATTAATTTGAAATGATTAGTTTTTTGACAGTGACATTTATCTGTAAGCTACATACATTTGAGATCTGAATTGTGTAATCAAAGAATTGTGTTTAAATTAATTGAAATTATATATTATTTTATAAATTTATCCATAAAAAATATAGAAAAAGTATGCAAATGTGTAAAAAAATTAATAATCTTTAATTTTTATAACGGCGAAAAAATAACATTCAAACGTATTTTTCGAAGAAAAAACTATTTTGAGCTTCAAGTAAAGTGCCATTTCCGGTTATCCGATTTACACCAAAATCTAATGGCTTCTTTCCATATTAAAGTAGAGCAGGAATATAGGGTTTCAATTTTTTTTGATAAAAAAAAGTTTTAGGGTTCCACACACACACACACACACACACACACACACACACACACACACACACATACATAGGTACAGAAATCATCGTGAAAATATTAAAATCTGATTCTAAAATTGTGCAAAATGCCACCTATCCCGATTATGCTGGTTTAGATGACACAGCGTAGGTCGTATTGGAGTGAGATAACAGTTAAAATAAATCCATTTTAAATAGGATGAGAATAATTAGTATGCTTTCTAGCAAAACTATTTCTAAAAACTAACTTCTAATTTCGTCGACAACAGTATAATGTAAATCAGGCTTAATACACATTCTGTGTTTAGATTTGTACCGACCGAACCGAATGAAAATCAGTGTTAAAATGATAACAATAGTTATTTATAATACAAGTGAGACATATTTTATCCACAAGTGGAAAATTCAACACATGATATGCGAGTGTAGTGTGCAGTGTGCTAATTTGCGCGACTGGATAAAATTTATTTACTCCCGTTTACATATTTTTTTCCATTATTCATCCTTGAGCTTTTTAAACCAAAATTAAAAACGACATATTGTCACAACAGGCAAAATAATATTTCATTTACAAAGTTACATTAACGCTGGACTGTAAATTTTATTTGTTCATTTGAATTTGAATTATCTAACAATAGTACAAATTTTTAGTTAGTTAATGTTCTGTTTATTTTAATTTAAACTAACAGGTTGTTTTATTGAGTTATGAGTTGTGAATGATTTTTTAATCATTTGAATTATTTATTTTATTCAATAGTAATTAATAGAATATTTCATTTTATTGAAAGTCTTCGATTTCTATAAAATGACATTTGGGACGCGATGCATACACACCTAACTATTTATGTGAATGAAACGAGTTCGGCAACATGTCATGTGCGAAAAACGTGATTTTGCATTGCAAGGAATAAATAACATACCATGTTCTATTTTTAATTTAATTTAGATTCAACTTGTGGATACAACTTTTATAAGAAAAAAATAATGGATTTTCATAACTTCATGAGATTAGCTGTCACTCTTTCGCAATGCTATTGGTGCGTTGACATTATAAAACGGTATTAGAAAAATTAAATTAACAACAGAAATTTTTATTAATTTGGGTATTTTACTAACTGGTTCGTAGGCTATACAAACTGATTTCATAGATTTACAGTACTTGTTTGGAAAATATAACCCGGAAAATGTTTATTTCTTGTTAAAAAATAGTCCGGAATATATATATATATATATATATATATATATATATATATATATATTTATTCTAGTCGGTAGCAGATAAAACATTTTTACCCATCGTCATTGTTAAAATGTAGCGACGACATTTTAGTAGATAAAGCACGACTTTATAAAAAGATGTTAGAAAAAAATAATAAAATGTAATCATCACATTTTTTACCCACTCCCCAAAAAAGCTGCCGTCGTAATGTTAGCCATAAATTTTAAGCTCTGAGGTTCCGGTGAGACTTAAGTTGAAAATATGTCCTAAAAAGAATACTGTTGCAGGAACAAGTGAAATCCCAGACCGGACACATGATCCGTAAGTATAGTTTGTCTTAACTTACGGTGCATCAACTTGACTTCACTGATGATGCGATAACTCCCGTCTTTTCGGGATGCTGTCGTACCGGCTTTACTCAGTGTAATATTAACAAAAATTTAACCAAACATTTTTAGTTTTTAAATTAAATTAATATATAAATAAATATATGTTCAATGGGGTCCCGTGGCCATGTACCTGAGAGTCTGCTCGCGAATCTGAGGACCCGGATTCGATCACGACCGACGCCAAAAATTACTACGAATTTTAATGGCACTAAATTGACCACTGTGGTGCACTCGCCACGCCAGAATTGAGTGCCCGTGACGTGAAATTTTGAAATATGAAAAATTTTCATATTGCTGTAAATTCGGCCGTATTAATTTTAGAACAAAAATGTAAATACAAAAAATGTTCAGATTTAAGTCCAACATTATTGTTTATATGTGTTTCGTTTGCGAAAGAGAGACAAAATAAAAGTAATAATTTTTGGCTACTTACAGAGTGTCTTGAGCAATAGCATAAATAGTATTTTATGTATGTACGACGAAAAGTGAATCTTTAAGGTATGAACAAGTTATTTAGTACTTTAAAAAAGCCGAGGCGGGCAGTCGAGGCCGTAATTACTTGTGAGTACCTTAAAGACACTTTTTGTCTGCGATGCATACATAATTTTATGTCATACTGGTTTCTATTTATTAAATAATTAAAAGAAATAATGCAACAATTTGTAGCAATATGATTTTGTATAAGTAGGCTAAGGCGCAATTGTTCGAAAATCCTACGAAAATTTTGACAGATTGAATTTGAATTTTTCTGGTTTCATTAACATTATTATTCGCTATAATTGATGAAAAATACATTCCTCGAGATACTTTGGATGAAGCTGCTGAGGTGAAGAACAATTTAATGCCGCATAAATAAAGGATTCAGTATGAAGGTAAAATTTTAAAGTCCTACAACTTTAAAATGATATTTTAAAGTTCTAGGACTTTAATGTTTCAATTTTTGTTATATAAATCGTTCAAAAAGCGTTGCTTTGGAAACCAGTATGACATGAAATTTTAAACAATTTTATTAGTGTATAGCATTTTAATAACTATTGAATTCATTAATTTATTATCATTTATTATACGTTTGCCATCGCAGAAAAAACTCAATAAAACAAAATTAAATATTAATTAATAAACTTTTATCTGTCAAAGTTAAACAATATGTCTATTTGAATTGTATGTTTTGTCTTGCATGGTACTCTGTAAAACCTTAAAAACGGATATTTTGTTTTACATTTATCTCATGACAAGAACCTATTATATTAATAAATTTAGGCTCATTTAATTTAGTATTTAATTCTGAACATTTTTTATAGTTACACATTAGTTCTAAAATAAATAGGGCAGAATTTACAGGCATATGAAAATTTTACCATTGTATTTTCTATGGTCTACAAAAAAGTAGACACCCGGTATACTATACAAGAGATAATGTGGTGTGTTTATAATGGACATTACTTTTGTGTGAAAAATAATATGTATAATATTGATTTTGGTCAAATTTAATTTCCAATAGTTGGAACGTGGTTAGAACCTTAACAGGTCACAGTAAATATAATACCTGCGCAAAATGAAATATTGGAAAATCGCCTGTTGTCAAAGTCAGTAAAAACCAGTCTATTATAAGTTGAGGCAGACAATACAGTACTACGTGGAATATGGAGTGGTAAATCGCTACTGCCGACGAAAGGTCATAAGTTTATTTTTTCAATCATTGCGTTTGGATTAAATATGGAGTCCGAACGTATATAATTTTGTCTGAAAACAAGGCAATAAGTCTTGGAAGTTTATGGAATGCGTAAATACGGTTGAAAGGCTTAGTTGTACGTTTTAGGTAGGTCCCAAATTTAATCCAAACGAAATAAATGAAAAACTCGACTTTGGTTGAACATACTGTACTAGTCCAGTCAAGAGAATGTAATCCATTCATCCCCCGGCAACGGGGATTATCCTCAGCAATGATTACTTCTAATTAATCCGGCAACTGGTTTTATGGTCGCGTCTTAGTGAAACTAATACTTAGTATATTGCTATTTTACGGCTATGCACTCGGCCGATATATCGGAACTATGAACTTTGATCCCATCAGTACGGTTAGCACTAGCATGGTATGATCATGATATAATAGATTGAATTGATTGCATTACTGACGATATGTCCTGTTTTAGCGAGTGTACTGACATTTTATTATTACACATTTAGTCGGTCGATAGATTCGGACTAAAGGATCTTAAATCCGACTAGTTTGACCATTATCAGTATAGTACAGTAGTTGGATGTTTTAATTTAGATTAAGGATGAATAAAACACACAATTAGAAATAAAAACAAATTTTGCAATAAAGAGAATTTTTAAACAGTTTGAAGATCAATATATTTTTGCATGCGCGTGATCCAATTTTCGAAGCACTTTTTCCACTCCGATTGAGGTATCTCCGAAACATGTATTTTGAACGCATTAACCGCTTCTTCAAGTGTCGAAAACCATTGACCTCGCATTTTGTTTTTGATGTTCGGGAATAAAATGAAGTCATTAGGTGTCAAAACAGGACTATACGGCAGATGATCAAATCGACGTTTTGAGCGCTCAAAAAGTCACTTGTTCGAGCTGATGTGTGAGAGCTCACATTGTCGTGGTCGTCTTTGGCGATTGGTTTTTCTTATTTTTCCTAAGACTTGTGGCAAGTAAATGGTTGCGAACCATTCAGAATTGATCGTTCTACGTTGCACCAATAGTCCGGTTGAGACATGTCCAATTTTTCCGAGAAAACAAGTTTTGGTAATGTATCATGGGGGGGGCTACATTTTTGAGCAATTATCAAAAATGTATATTTAGTGAACAATTAAAATACAATCAAGTTACCACAAAAAATTGAACAAAAGTCAAAATCTGTTTATAACTACATATGTTCATTATCTTGTTTATATTATTGGTATTTTTATCTGGTAATTAAAATAAAATGGAAAATCAAAGTACTGGTGAATAATGCAGATATGGTGTATAGTATACGGTAATGGTTTTCGTGTGACCAGAGAATATCGACGTGTATATCCAAGAATTAATTTAGATGAATTTGATTCTTTCGTAACTGTTCCCTATTTTTTTTTTTGATTCTTGAATCTTTCTAAAAATTAAAAAATCTCAAAAACTACTGCGGTTATCAAGTTTTAACAACAGAATTTTTTTTGCATTTTAATAGTAAAAATGAAGAAAAAAAATGTTGATAAGTAATAAAATAACGATGAAAACTTTCAAGTCTTCCCCAAATAAGACGCCTCTGGTTGAGATACACAAAAAACAAGTATAAACATGCATCTAAATAATTAGTATTCTCATACCCAGTTTCAAAATTTTAGTGCGATTAGTAACAGAGTTATGAATAAAATGTGTTTGATGTGGTGCACTTTCAAATTGCTGTAACTGTAACGAAAAGTTTCGGAACATACTTCATACACTATTTTTTTATTACAAATTACAATCCAAATATATGATTTAATTTTGGCACACCCATTACGAATTACCTTGTATTACGATTCTACCCAAACTGCATCCCGACAAGTAAGTATTAGTCGACTTATTTATACGCATTTTTTTACAAAATTTATTTGATTAATAATTTCAATTTTGTTTCCGATCTTCGGGGGGGGGGGGGGGGGGGCTTATTACAACCCCAGAGGCACCACGTAGTCGGCGCCCATGGCGGAGATCTTGGCAAGTTATTAATAATTCACCGTTGTCATGTTTAATGTATGTTAATTTGGTAATAGCCTTGATTATTTAAAATGCGTGACCTTTGATAAAAGGGTATACCTTCCCCAGGAAAAGATGAAAGGTTATATTCTGTAAGATTATCTAACCTGAACGTGAAATTCCATACTCCAACATCTCACCCTATTAACCACCACGTAACCTAAATCTTCACCCCAAGTCTGGCTGGGGTCAGAAGTATACACCCCTGGATGCTACCAGCTATATTCCTAATCGAGTTGTTGTAATTGAATCTCATGCTTGGTGGCCCAGTGGGCTGTGCACTCCGGGTCTAACTGACCTTTATACACTGTTTTCGCCCCTTCCCACCAATTCATTAAGGTAGGTAAGGATGAGAACTGGCATGAACGGAATAAATGGGAGAGTTAAAGACGTCATTTTTGCTATGCGGGGATTTCTAAGCTTTCACTCACTTTCTTCCGTGGAAAACGTGAGGCAGAAGGCAAGCACGGAATATTTAATCAAGTTACGTTCGATGCTTACGGAGTACGTGACTCCAGGAAGGTAAATGACAGATTGTGGTTCTAACATTCCGAATTCGATTTGATTAAAATTATTTATTTAACGAAATACTTACCCTTATGCACTACTATAAGGTTGTTTTATTTATTTTTTGAAAGTTTGAATTAATATATACGCTATCCGTTTTTCGATATTCATCATTGAGATTTCGGGGATAAGGGGAAAGTTGACCTATTAGTAGACCATTTTAAAGAGGTATTTGTTTTCCTGAAAAATGGATAGGTTACGAGATAAACAAAAACATTCAAATTTTGTTGCTTTTATTTTTACAAATAACTTCTAAGTACGAAATAATGTGGAAGCCAAAATTTAGAACTTTATCAATCCAATAGTGTATTACGTACGTAGGGTCGAAATTTCCTAAACATTCGCGACATAAAAATCACTTACAGTTCCAGGGTAGTAAGCTATTTTTTGCAATATCTGCAAAAATAAAAGAAAAAGAAAAATAGGTTTCAAAATAACAGCTGTTAGATTGGTGTCAAAAATAAAATTTGTATGATATATAATATTTGAAAAAGAGGAGAAAATTATTCACACTGTTCTAGAATTTATTTATTTAAATTATAATGCAACCGGTGTCGACCATTAAATGCAGGCAACCGGTGAGATTACAAAGAGTAATCCTACAAATAACACAATAAAAAATTACAAAATAAAACAAAAAAACTACAGGAGAACTGCAGAAGTGGAGTAAAACGAATACTAGTCATTAAATAGATTAGCAAGTAAATAATAAAATGAAATTTTGAAACAATTGACAAACGTCCGCTTTCAGCGAATTGTCAAAGGGTAGTATAAGGACCTGTGAAAAAACCGAAAAATGCAAAAAAGCAACAAACGTGTAAAATCTTGCATAAAACTATATCTGTAGCAAACAGCGGACTCTGTTTCAAATTATCTAATTAGTTAGAAAGAGCACGTCGTTAACTTTAATTGCCTTTTTAATTTCCAAATTTTCGAGGAAGTCTCTGCCTTATATAATTATAATATTTATTTACCATCCACTGTGGACGGAAAATAAATGTTATAGCCCTGATGTAACCATGGAAACTAATTGTGCAATAAAAGTTCCACTTACTGTGTTAAAATTTTGTTATTAATGGGTAACTTACAGTACTTCAAAGACAACTTTTTAGTTAAGGTGTTTTATATGGGGTTATTCTATTTAACTCAGGCTATTTTTCATTTACTATGTAACTATTTTTTAGTTTCGATTTCAACCTTACGTAATTTTCATTTCTTAAAGAGTTTTTATTGTGACAACACTAATAAAATCATTTCTGTTCAACCAAAGAAAAATACATAATGACTATTGTGTTAAACCTGTAGAAATATGATGATGACCCAGTAATATTTTAGAGTTGCTTTGATGTTGGTAATAAGATAGGTAAGCAAGTTAAATTAGCAGGCAATTTAAGAAAGGAAGCTGGAAATTGGAAACAATTCTGTTCCTTTTAGGAAATTAAATGGAAAATAAATTTTAGGAGATTTAACATCATTCAAGATAATTATCCTAAACATTTACTTTCATTTTAAAAACTGTTTTACAGCAGTGAATTTCTAAAACCTAATCACATTATATACCGTGAACTTTACATTAAAGTATAAATAAGGAAGAAGGATTTGTGATAAATTCATGAACTTCACTTGTACTCTGGACTTTCCTATATCTAGTAGGATGCTCTAACCAACTGAGCTACAAAATCTCATTGAAGTCAATGAATCTTTCACATGTTATATATTAGTCGTGAACGAGTACGATTTCCCACATGAAGTATCGTTACCCACACAAAACACAAGACAGCAACAACATCCTTGTTTTCTGAGCTACACAACTGCAACCTCATAGTTAAGGGTAACTTGCAACAAAAAATTGACGGTTCAGCTTTCCAATCAACTACCAACTACTAAATTACATTAGTAAATTTCGGTTGACACAACCGAAGTTGTCGATTGCTGTCAACCAAAGTTGACTAACGTAATTTTAGCTGTACGTGTGGAAGTTGCTGCATATCGACTATACGAGTCCAATCCCAAATGTATGCGTAATGCGTACCCTCTGAAAAAAAAATATTACAGCAAGAAGAAATAAATATTTAGATTACAATAGTTAAGACTATGAGTATTTTCTTTATTTTATATATTAATAAAGTGTACTGGATTTAAATATAATGTTATTACCTAAATTTATCATTTTAACAATAATCTACGAGCAAATATATGACAACAGATACGTGCATTTTTTTAGTTTCAACAGTACAATGTTTATGTTAGTATTATTTATAAAACTGAAGGTAAAGCAAACTGACAATATATTCCATTAATTACTATATTAAATTTTATTTTTTTAGTAAAATTATTTGCAAAGTGACATTTATTTATCAAAGTAGGTTAATTTATTTGCAAATAAACCATTGTCTGCATGTGACAAATGTTTTCGTCTTTAATAATTGGAAATTAATTTTTATTAAAGTAATAAAATTTAAGATGGCAATTAATTAAGTACATTGTCAGTTACCATAACCCTCAGCTTTATAAATAATACTAACATAGATATTGTATTATTTACTGTTGGAACGTATTTGCATAAATTCATACTCTACGAGTAACAAATTGATACACTTTACTGCTTCAAAATATTATTTAAATTGTTATGGATTTCTCTTTCTGTTTTTCATGAAATTGCTGTTAAAATGTTGTGATGTTTTTATTCACATTATTGCTCCAAAATATTATACAAATTGTTATGGATTTCTCTTTCTATTTTTCATGTATTCATAATGAATTTGCTAATGCTAAAATGTTAATTTTTTATACACTTTATTGCTCCAAAATATTATATAAATTGTTATGGATTTTTCTTTTTATTTTTTATGTATTCACAAAGAATTTGCTGATGTTTAAATTTTGTCAATTTTTATAACTTTATTGCTCCAAAATATTATAGAAATTGTTATGGATTTCTCTTTCTATTTTACATGTATTCATAATGAATTTGCTTGTGTTAAAATGTTGTCAATTTTTATACACTTTATTGTTCCAAAATATTATATAAATTGTTATGGATTTCTCTTTCTATTTTTCATTATTCTTAATGAATTTGCTGATGTTAAAATGGCAATCTTTAAACACTTTATTGTTCAAAAATATTATATAAATTGTCATGGATTTCTCTTTCCATTTTACATGTATTTATAATGAATTTGCTGATGTTAAAATGTCAATTTTTATACACTTTATTTCTCCAAAAAGTACATGCTTTAGTTTTTTGTGTATTACGTGAAAATATGAGTAAAAATTTAACGCCAATATCTTGAGCAATACAAAAAGTATTCAGGAATGTGTTTGTATAAGAAATATCCATTTTCAACTAGAATAAATTGCTCTTGTATTTGACACAAACATGAAAGGGTTGATGTTGAGAAATCTGCAACAAGGGCGGATCATTAATCCTTATAGATGAAGTATCGACATCCCGTCTTATTATCACAACAAATCAAACTTGGGGGTCACCAAACAATGGCGAATAATGCGGCGCAACGACGCGGCCGACAAATCAACCTCAGCTGTTGTCTCGATATCGATCATTACACAAGGATCAAGGAAATGGTTTCGTCTCTAAACAATTTAAGCAGAGATGAAAATATTGTTTTTGTACGACTATACACTTCCTCAGACATTTTACACGCGAGAAAGTTGTCCATTGTTCATAGTCGAAGGCCATTACTAGCTGTAAATCAAATACCGACCACAGTAGTATGGTACCGATTAGGGCCGGTGGACTTTGAAGTCGATTTTAGATTTTTCAAAATATTGATTTTTATCGACTAGTCGAAATAATCGACTCAATACAATTGAAGTCGAAATAATTGAAAAGTGGAAATAATAATAAAAAAATAATAATGGTCTAAAAATCTAAATATGCGTATGTCTAGTGATCTGTCTAAAAATCTGTAAATTGTTCAAAAATATCGAAAATCTATGTATTGCTGTTGATATTTCTAGCAGAGGCGTATCCAGAAATTCTTTTTGGAGGGGGAAAATTCCTTCAATCACAGACGTAATCACAAATACAATTTATTAGGAATTTATTAAGTAATAAATACGGAATATTTGTTGTCAAACAATTTATTATAAGTAAAAACAAATGTTTCAATTAAAACAAATCGTATTTTTCAATTCCCCTTTTCCCCTCCCCTGGATACCACTGATTTCTAGTTGCCAATAGATTAGTTGAGTAGTATGTTCATAAAATTAATAGAAACAAATAAAATGCTTGAAAATAAACATACACATTTCGTATAATGTAATACTAGCGGTTTTTTTTCTTTTTCTGCCTAATCTAACAATGACAATAAATCTTTATTACTCAAAAGAAAATCAATCCATATAGAAAATATATATAAGAAATACTTATAGAAGAAAAATTACGAACGTTAGAAAGATATAAATAACCAAGCATTCCAAAATGAAATGAGCAATGTAATTGATTATTAGGATAGAATGATTAATTGTTTAGGCTAGTTTCTAGTAGATTATGAAGACTTAAATGTTAACGTTTGTATATTTTTGAGTAATACTAATACCCTGTATTTTCATTGGAATATTAATTTAATTTACTTTATATTATGCAAATTTAGATGACGAGTACTTATATGTACTTATAAATACTGAAAATTGTTCTGAAATGATAATATATGTAGGCATAATTTGTTCTATAGTGTGAAATAAAGAAAGTATGGATTATAAAGATTTAAATGTTTACTTTTGTATATTTTTGAGTAATACTTATACCCTGCACTTCCATTGAAATATTAATTTATTTTACTTTACATTATGCAAATTTGGATGATGAGTACTTATACTTACATATACTGAAAATTGTTCTGAAATGATAATATATATATATATATATATATATATATATATATATATATATATATATATATATATATATATATATATATATATATATATATATATAGAAAGTACTAAGTAACTGTTAATGTTAACAAAACAGAATGTGGTATAAAGTATTGTTCAAGTAAAATTTCACATTCGTTATATTAAAGCCAGAAAAGTCTGTAAGAGTTCATGTAACGTTAACAATATAACATCAACTTTAAACCAGCTTCAAATAGGCTAAGAATATACCTGCATTTATAAATGTTACACACTTAGTGTTTAATTTTATTTATCTGTGAGAAACCTACATCGAAATCGAATTTAAACGATATTAATAAGTAAATAAAATATATCATCATAGCTTTACTCATTTCTGGATGTACCAATTTGCTTTTTATTCGCAGATTTTGATAGTGCTAAAGACGCATCTGTACCATTGAGGGTGCTTACCTGACATCACTTCAACGCTACCGTGGAGAGAGCACTACAGGGGCTGGGTCCAGTTTAGTAATAATTACCATGTTTCAAGTTTGACGTCGGTCGGAAATGAACCATAACAATATTACTGAATTAAAGTACTAGGTTCAAGTTCGAATACGAGCGACATAAAAATTATTTCCAATTTTCAAATAGCACATATAATTGCGACAACTTTGTGTCCGTCATGTGACGCCTAGTAAGCACCTTCAATACTTTTTTCTTACTTTCTTATTCTATACATACCGTCATTGACGAAATTGCGAATAAAAAACATACAAATTTGGTCTAAACATTATGTTATTTTATTATAGTTTATTTAAGTCTGGTCTGGAAGATGACAAGTCTAGATACTCTCTACTAGAAAATTCTGTGTATTTTTATTAGGAAAGAACCAGTCAAAATACTCTTATTTATATTTTAAGCACTAAATTATTTTTACAAGAAAAACAAACTAAGCGAGTCTTAAATTGAAGGTAGAATAAAAACGTAAATGAAAGGAAATTCCGAGGAAAGCAAAGTGTCTTTTTCGCTGAAAGCAATTAAATGAAATTTATTGTTGTTCTCCGTACAACATTTGTACAAATATTTACACAATACAATTAGTATTTTCAACATTTCATTTCTAAATTCTAACATCGTTTTGCGAGGCCATAAATATTTGTGAATAAATTAAAATAAAATCCAAATAACCGGGTTTTTATTATATTAACACGGTCACTGCGTTCAGGGGTCATTTTGTCTCTTTTCATATACACTTCCATAATGCGGTAAAATTTAATGCCTAGCCTATGTATTTATGACTTTGCGGAAACTGCAATTTCTGTAGTTTCTAGGGGAATAGATAGTAAAATGTATCATTTTAAAGAATATTAAAGGGAGAACACTTAATTTTTTGTAGATTCTAAATATATAAAAATATTTAGAGTGTCCAATTTGAAAGGGCTACCCTCATGCTAATTACAATGATTTGTGAGCCCCTAAGCATGGTTTATAAACATATCAAAAAAAAAGTTATAAATAAAAAAGTTATTTTGAATATATATTTTGGTGACACAAGATATAAAGTAGTTAACAATGATCGTAGATAGGTTTGTGGTGAAAAGAACTCTGAAGATTTTATAAAATTTATATTTTATTTTATAAAATCTACAAAGTTCTTTACACCACAAACCTATCTACGATAATAATATGAATTCTGACCTGGAGTCTTTCAGCAACAAAATAGTTAACAATGAATTTGAAGCCATTGTGTGAGTTTCAAATTAAACCAAAAATTCTAACTCATACTCAAATAATAACACACTAATCTAAAGACCTCCCGAACAGCATTTTAGCAGTGTCCGGAGATACTTCGTCGTTATAACCGGAGAAAAAAATCAATAACCATCAAATTTAGAACACTTTAGTCATCACTAAATACAAACGAAGTACTTATATCCTTTTTACCTTCCGTCACCTCTAGGGAAGGAAGGTATTGTCTTTGGTCAAAAATTTTGGTGGTGAGTTTTCATTGAATAAGCTCGTTTCAAGGTCTTTACAATACGATTTTACTATTTCTACGATGATGTCTGTATATATGTGTGTGTGTGTGTGTGCGTGTGTGTGTGTATGTGACCGCGGTTTCGGCCGCGATATCTCCAATACTAAAAATCCAAAAATTACAATTTTTGCGTATTCCTCTTCTTTACAACCATATGCAGACTTGATTAGATTTTGGTTATAATTGGTCAACCGCAAGTATCCTCATTTGAAGATTTTAACAGTTTTTCTTGAAAAACTCAGGTAAATATTATTATAACTTAAACAATATATTATTCTCTATACGATTTGATTGCATTTTATATTTCATATTCAACAGATATATAGTTAAAGAATTATAAAGATAATAAATTTCGTAAATCAACCAGCTATGCTAAATTAACCACGGAAACTGCTAATATATTCAGGTAATTCAAATTGATAGATGTCAGTATCAATAAAAAGTAAATGAATGAAAGAATAACGGAAATAACTCTAATGTTTCTAGAAAGATATGAGAGGCGATTACATTGGTCTGAACATGTCATGAGAATGAATATATTGGAAGAAAAATGAATAGTTTAGTAATAGAAGGTGGAAGAAACATAGGAAGACCAAATATAAAATGGAAAGACTGTATTTCGGAAGACTTGAGAGAAAAGGAACTGAATGAGGACGACACGCAAAACAAAAATGAGTGGAAGAAGAAAATAAAATTAGCGACTCCTAACAAAGGGTAAAAACTAAAGAAGAAGAAGTCAGTGTCAAGTGCAATTTGCATAGTTTGTTTATGAAATAATTTTACTGGAAATATAAGATCTTTTGCAAGAAAATTTATGTATAGGGCGCGTGCAGTGACGTGACTTTGCTGACTTTGGCAACAAGCAGATATGGAGACCCGTGTCAAAATGACAGCAATTAATTATGTCCATAATTGACAAGTGTCATAATTTTTCATTCAAAATTTCATGATTTTCTTATTTCATGTGGTTTGTTTGTTATGAGGAGTATGGAATTCAGCTGCCGAGAAAGGGAATCAGAAAATACCAAAAATTTAGAATCTTTTGCAAGAATATTTATGTATGGAATTTGTACATAATACTCAGGATTGACGGAAGGTACAGTTTTCATTGTTATATCCAGTAGGCCAATACAACCGGTGTCGTTATAAATATATTTCACTGTATTTTGCTGTTAATTCAAATCCGTATGAAATGAATAAACGTCAAATATAAAAATGTATTGAAATGTTAATGTATGCGGTATGGAACTAAACTCTCTCGATGACGCTAAAGTAACATTTCAACATGTACAATAGTTCTCAATTTTGACGTTCAAATCGGTCCTTTAGTTCTAGTCTCTAGGAAATATACACAGCGTTAGATGGAAATATTTAAAATTTAAGAACAAATTACCCATATCCGCAAAATTGGGTTTCGTACATTGGAGTCCAATCATAATAACCGTGGACAAGCTAATACAGGAGTATTTTTATCTTTTTCCATTAAATATAAATATCTCCTTTGACAAATAGAAAGTACGTGTCTGCTATGTGGAGAAATATTTCAAAGCATAATCTAACGTAGACATGATTTGATTTGACATGTACGCTAACTTCGCCGTTGTGTGAAAACTCTGTAATATACTAAAACGCTGACTCCGAGAAATAAGTAGTTTTGCATTCTGCATCCGGAGAAGACAAACACAGTTACAACGTTAAAGTTGTTCCGTATACATTTCGAAATTGATTTACCCACAAGGAAATTCTAAACCATTGGATAAAGCAACATTTACGATAACGAATAATTGTTGCGACTGTATGCATAAACAGAAAGTGTGACAAGAATTTAACTATCAAACTGATTGACGTCGAGTGACAAAGGATTCTCACATTGAGTGCTTGTAATTATAACTTTGAGAGTTTAGCTGGCACATGGTTGTTTGATAAGCGAGTGATATTGAAGTGAATTTTTTTTGTTTTCTATAAAATTTATATTTATTTTTCTACATAGTCTTTTTTTAACTCAACACACTTACCCCAACGATATTCCAACTTCATTAAGCTTTCCAAATAATACGATTTCTCCAACTCTGTAAAATAGGTATTCATTTCAGCAATGACATCATTGCACGATGCGAATCTTTTTCCACTTATCCATTTCTTCATGTTCTTCAGTTCGTAGCACAAAATCCTGCATATTGGCCATTGAAATTGCGGACGAGTGAGCTGGTGCATTTTCATGGTGGAATAACAATTTTTTCTTCTACAAGTGGGACCGAATTTTCATCAATTCAACATGAAATCGGTTCTATAAAGTGATATCGTCATGTTTTGTGACCGTTTTTTCCTTTTCCAAATAGTCGATGAAGATTATGCCTTGCGAATCCTAGAAAATCGTGGCCATGGCTTTTCCGGCCGATCGAACCGTTTTTCCCTTGTTGGGAGCGCGTCCGTCAGGAGAAATCCACTGCTTTGTTTGTTTTTTCATATCAGGTGTACAGTGATGTATCCATATTTCATCAATGGTTACGAAATATCCCAAACCACAACGAAATTCTGTGAACCATTTTTGAACCATTCCAAGTGACGCACCCCCATAATACTTGTTTAGCTTTTCTTCAGTTTCCTTAATAGTTTTCCACATAAAAAGTAGTGTTTTATCAACACACGGAACTCATGTTTTGAGTGGTATAAAAAAATAAAAACTATTTGTCAGATCTATTTGAAATTTTGTCTCTATGCCTAAAAAGGATGTTAAATGTTAAAAATAAAATCGAATTTGCGATCTGAGTGCCATCACTTATCAAAGTCACTGACTTATCAAAGAGCCTTCGTAATTCGAACCATTTTATTTAGCAATTTTTATTTTGATAAATGCTTATAGCTGTATAAAAGCAAGTTGATCCTATGATGTGTAATATTATAATTGTTAATTGTTTTAAAGCAAGTACGTGTTTTGATAGCAGTCGCGTCGGCCATTTATATAAAAATCAATGTTTTCAAAACTACACCAGTCGTGGTTTTTTTGTTACACTTATTAAAATATACATAATCTTCATCAATGAATGTTTTTATTTCTCATGAGTTCGTTAGTTATTTACAAATGTGACAATAAGTACCATTGGACAGGAGTAATAGGTATAATTTTAGATTTGTACATCAAAATGTTCTGTTTTCTACACATAATGATGAAATTATATGAAAAATTCCAAATATGAATCTGAAATTTTAAGTAATGTTTGAGTGTTGTCTCGAAATAAATTGTCAAATAAATTTCTTATCATTGATATTAAGATGACATAATATCTTCATCATCATAGTTACATCCCAATACATTGCCATGTTATAGCTATTAACATTGTTATGAATATCATAACTGCCGCATATGTCGGTTTGAAATCCGAGCTCGCAGAGCGAGGATTTTAAGACATCTAAGGCTTGTTATGATTCACAACATCCGTGGTTTTTTTTTAAATTCTCATTAATGTAACTTTCAAAATACTATGATAAACGGAACAATTACTTTGACAATTATTCAAATTATGTGCTTTATTCTTGGTGTTTATTATTTTGAAATAAATAAACCGTATTAAGAACGACAACATTACCTTTTTGTACATATTAATGAAGAGCATTATATTTTTATTTTAACATTTTGTAGGCTGTTGTTGACAAGTCAGTATGGTAATAACATTACCGTACAGATACAGTTATTTCTTAGATACCAGCATACTTTTGTACATGTAAACAAAGGCTTAAAATTTTGAATCTGCTAAATCTAATTTTAATGAAATAATACGCCATGTGGATTATTAGGTTTGAGGTTATGAAACGAAATTATAAAAAATATTGTATGTAATATACAGGCTGTTAAAAAAGGGGATTTTTTTTAAGAGTATATAGTACTGATCAAGACGAATAAAAAAGCTTAATGAACATAGGTCCGATCTTTAATAGTTTCCCAAATATAAGGCAGTGAAAAATGAGCTATTACAGAAGGTTGGTCGCGTCACCGGAACATAGGACTTTAACATGTAAAATCATATTTTCGTTACTTCCTGCTTCCCTAATTATTTTGTGTGAAAAAGGTTCAAATGAAAGTTGTAGAACTTAAAATTCTGCATCTAAATAAATATATAAAAATAATTTAACATTTCTATACCAGCAGAAATTAGCTATGAAAATATCGAAAATTATCCCAAAAACAGGATAACCAAGGAATTGAAACTAAAAATTAACAAATGTTAACGATTTGTCTATCAAGCTCGATTAATCAATAATTAATATATTTTCTGTTAAAGTGAAAAATTAATTATTTAAATTAATAGAAAATTATTCAATTGAACAGGTATTACAAATAATACATAATAAAACCAAATGATTCACATGCAGAAGCTCTACAATTTTTATTTGAAGAATTTTTACCTAAAATAATTAGGGAAGCAGGGAATTATGAAACAATAATATAAACACCTTTGACATAACTTCTGAAATAGAAGATGCCTTTGCTAATTATTTCTCCTCCACTTTTCAACCTGAATCCACTCTCCTCAGTTCTTAATTAGATCTTATTAATTCTAATAATGTGTCCATTCGTGAAATTACTGAATCGGACATTATTTCTTGCTAAAACCCTACACTACTCCTGGTCCTGATAATTTGTCATCCTATGTCGTCAAGGATTGTCGTGATATTCTTGTTGAACGACTCGTTTTTCTCTTTAACCTTTTTTTACAAAAAAAAAAAACATTTTCCCATCTGCCTTTAAAAAATCTTATATTCGTCCAATTTTCAAATCGGATGATAAAACTAATATTGTCAATTATCGCCCGATTTCTATAATTTCTAACCTTTCTAAAGTCTTTGAGGAGATACTTTAAAAACACATTTTCAATTCTGTCTGTAACAACATTTCTGTGAATCAACATGGTTTTTTTACTGGTTGGTCTACTACCACTAATCTTATGAATTTCACTAATACAACACTGAACTCTTACATAACAATATTCAAGTTCATGCCATTTATATGGATTTTACTAAATCGTAATGATCTATTACGCTACATCTGTGGTTCCCCAAGGTTCAAACCTCAGCCCATTATTATTTCTTCTTTTTATTAATTCTATTATTGATGCTGTCCAATATTCTCACATCCTATTGTACACAGATGACTTACAACTCTTCAGAATAATCAACTCTGCTAATGATTGTGCCTTATTACAAAGTGACATAGTCAATGTTCAAATCTAAATTAACTTTTCATTATAATAAATGTAAATGTATGACTTTCTCTTCAAAACTTAACTTAGTTTCATTGAGTTATCACATGAATAATATTGTTTTGGAGCGTATAACTCTATTTAATGATTTGGGAATCGTCTTCGATCCAAAATTAAACATTATTCGTCATTACGATAATATTCTAAAAGTTTCTTACAGAAATCTGGGACTCATAATACATAATATCCAATCTTTTTGTGAACTTCACACTCTTAAGATGCTCTATTATTCATATGTCAGAAGTAAGCTTGAGTATTGCTCTCATATATGGAACCCTTTATAAATATAATAAGCATGTAAAAGCTATTGAAAACATTCAGAGAAAGTTTACACGCTATTGTTATTATAAATTTTGTTCGAATTCTTCATTTTATTTTAATTATTACAACTGCCTAATAGAATTTGGTGTTATTACCTTGAATTCTAGTAAGAAATCCTAATCTTGTTTATTCTTATATAAAGTGATAAATAGCTTAATTGATGATCAATATTTACTTAATTGTCTTAATTTCCGATGTTCCTCGCATCAATTCAAGAGATAAATCATTATTTCTTTAAGACTCCGCGAACAAATTACTAGCTCAAATCTCCTGTTAGGCAGTTATGTAACATGACGACATTTATACTAATTTCATCGAGTCTAAAATGATATATATATATATATATATATATATATATATATATATATATATATATATATATATATATATATATATATATATATATATATATATCAATATACCAGTGTTTACAGGGTGTTATATTTTAGTAGGCCGAGCAAATATCTCGCTTATTTATTAAGTCAGTAATTTCTATCATATAACATGATTTATATAGCAACATGTAAGCTACTTGATGACGGATGTACATTCATGATACCACTTTCGGTTTATTAGTAATTAATATCAACTTTGAAATTTCAAATGGAACATACTATATTTTTTTACAAATTTGAAAAGTACATCAAATTTGCTTTACAATCACGTAAAATAATCTATATGTTACATTATTAAAAAGTAAAATGGCGGGCACTTTTTTATACAACTAGTCGAAAAGAGAATAGTGAGCCATGACTGTGGCTTGAAATAATACAATGAACTAAAACAATTGTAACTATTATTATTAAACGAAATAATTTTTTTTTGTCATAATAATACAGAAAATAAGAATAAGGAACATTTAATAACAACAAAATGATTTTACAACAAATATTCAAAATGACTCCCAGCCTCTTCAATACATTTTTCACAACGTTTTGAAACAGAACAAGTAGCCCTTTCTATTTGGTCTGCAGATAAAGATTCAATTGCCGCTTCAATTTTATTCTTCAGTTCGTTTAATGTGTTTATTGATTCTTTATAAACAAAATCTTTGACGTACAGTATTTTCCACATCATCATTTACAATATTTCTTTTTCTTCTTTCAAATGAACCTGTAGTTCGTAGTTTATTTACTAGTTTCAAAAAAAGCGATTCACTTGGATGACGGCGATGTGGATATTCTTGTCGATAAAGTTCTGCAGCTATGCGTTTATTTTTTAAACTTCGAAAATACACATCTAGCATATCAACTTTTTCTGAGTAAGATAAATTCATTTTATAATAAATTAATAAGGTACTACAGATTGACATTTACCGTGTTACAATTGTTTTAGTTAATTGTTTTATTTCAAGCCATAGTCATGGCTCACTATTCTCTTTTCAACTAGGTGTATAAAAAAATGCCCGCCATTTTACTTTTTAATAATGTAACATATGAATTATTTTACATGATTGTAAAGCAAATTTGATGTACTTTTCAAATTTGTAAAAAATATAGTATGTTCTATTTGAAATTTCAAAGTTGATATTAATTACTAATAAACTGGGAGTGGTATCATGAATGTACATCCGTCATCAAGTAGCTTACATGTTGCTATATAAATCATGTTATATGATAGAAATTACTGACTTAACAAATAAGCGAAATATTTGCTGATATATAACACCATGTATAAATATGTGACTATCTTGTATACCTTCTTATGCAAATTTTGTATTCTTTGTCTATTTTTTGTGCTACAGTTTACAATATTGTATTAATTCTCCGTAAGTGGGTACTTGTTTCCTGTAGTGATTACATTAATAAATAAATATAATTTTACATGTTAAAGTCCTATGTTCCGGTGTCGCGGTCAACACCCTGTTTGTTTATAAACAAGTAAAACTATACTTTTCTATTTACTTAGAAACTAATACATACAGCTTATGCATTCTACAAAAGTTTTATGTTTGTGTTTAGTCTTTGTGGTAATAATCTGAAGAACATTATGTATGCAAGTAAAATTGAAAGGCTTATGAATTTTATTGATTATGTAGAGACTTATATAAAATAAATAAATATAAATATTGTTGAGTGACAAGTGTCCCTGCCCTAAATAAATAAACAAATCATCATTATTTAATAGAAATATAATTTTATTCAATAAATATATTTACCTATTTCTGGGAGTGCCAATCTCTTTTTATTCGCAGATTTCAGAAATGACAGTATGTACCTACATAATGTATATCTGTATCATCGAGGGCGTTTACTAGGCATCACCTCACGAGCTCTCAAAGCTGTCACGGAGAGAGCACCACAGGAGTAGTTTGTGCGATTTGAAAATTAAAATTAATTTTTCAATTGAATCCCAAAATTTGTATCTTTTAAACGCCAAAAAATATAACATTTCTGAACTCAAGAGAAACAGATAAAGTTCGATTTTTCTGTAAATACTTTTTCTGCCGCTTGTCGCTAGTGAGCCAATAAAATTCCTTTATAGAAACAAAACATTCATGTTTCCGCTTTGGCCGCTTCAGTCATTTCAGTCATGACATTTCCGAGTCCGATTTGTCGAAAAACTATTTAAGGTAAAAGCACCGGTAGTTAACATATCATTAGTAGTTGACACTTTGAAATTTCACTGTTTGTAATATTGCTTTTGCTGTTAATATACTAGTGTAACCATCTGTGTTGAAAATATATAACATTGATTAATGCCAAAGTAAAGTTTCATTGAACAGTGGTAAGTTTTTTTATATCCGACTGAATTTTTGTGTAAATCTTTATAAATATGTTATACTAAATCGTTAATAGTACATTTTTCAAATGTTACTGTTAATAATGATATGTGATCTTTACAAGATTATACAAAATATTAGTGATTTTAGGTCATGTTGTAGCCTTATGTGGGATGTCAAATCCTAATACACATTTTTGACATTTTTTTATTAGTAAACACCCACTGGTAATAGCTAATACAGTGCATTTTTTTTAAAAAATATTATAGTATGTAGAAAAGTAGTTTCTTCACAGGATTGGATATTACGAAAGTAAATTCCGGGATTCAAAACATTAATTTTTAACAAATATGGGTATTTACGAAATAAATTAATATTTGACAATTACAGAATTGTATTTATTACCGTAAAAGGCATTCATAGTTTAAAATTATAAGTCAATGATAAAATTTCTATGCATAATGTTCTGTAGTGCCTGAGGATGATCCTGGTAGGATCGGAACGTAGAAGATAATAAATAATTAGATGACTCAATCCCAGAATTTACACTCCTAATTATTATAGTATCTCCATTATTTGATTTGCTATAAGTGTATTTTATAGAAATTCCTGTATATTTTCAAGTTAGAAGAGAAAAAAAAGAAATAAAAATCACAAAAATGCAAAAAACGAATTACTGAATTAGTGCCACAACCGCACGCATACGGCTGTGATGATAACCAAATGAAATGTGATTTCCAAAATTCAGTGGCCTCTAAAGTGTGAGTCATTTACTGAAGTTATTTCGAAAAACATTAGATATACGACATATTTTACAAGGTGTCTACTACTGGTACATTTATTTTCTCATTTTGATAATTTTTTCTATAAGATAATTAATTATAATTGTTCTTTTTATAGCCATAATACTTCCTAAGACCTCAATGAATGCGAATAATTGCTGGTATTAAATCATGTTTTTTTACAACAATGTTATACAGTTTTATTTCTTAAAGACTTTAAAGTATCAACTACTGGTGCTTTTACCTTATAAATATCTCAATTAATTATTTAAATAAAAACTTGTTACCCAAATTAGTTTCAAAACTCCAAATTAATGATACTTGTTGATTTAGTAATCAAAAATACTTTACATAATAGTTATTTATGCAACATGAGCAAAAAGTATAGTCTTATTTCACGAATAGGAAAGCTTAATCGAACGAGCCCTAGGGTAGTTCATCAAATCCCATGAGTGAAATAAGACATTTTTTAATCTAGGTGCATACAATTTTTTTACGTCTATAATAAAAGTGTAAAAAAGTGCCATAGGGTTTATTATTTCACCCGTTTGCGTTAAAAACTTTTTTCAGACTTTTGAGTTAAAAAAAGACATAGTTTATAAACCCATTTTAATGAAAAAAAGTGTTTTAACAAACGTACAAAAGATAAAATGACTTTTTACGGATCATCTTTAATTGTTGGCTTCGTTAAACGCTCGTTCATCAAACGAGAACAGATTCGCCCCAAAAAGTATTACTTTAACTCCTTATAAAATAATACACACTATTATTTTTAAATTAGTCTATTACTGAATGTAAATTACATTTTATTATGGAACTATTGGTGTACGAAGATATTAGATGCACTACTTTTTTCTTTAATTTATACAACTAGTTCACAATCCTATTACTGTATTGCAGCATATTGAAAATAAAACAGTAATGCAGTGAATCGAAAAAAGCTCCACTATTACTAGCTTCATTGTTCTCGTTTCCAGACAAAATACCAGTTTTGTTTGCTTGATGTTAAATAAACAACGTTCTTCAAACTTTTATGTACTCCTCAAATTACGTAAATAACTAACAATGGGGGATATTTTTCAATTTTCAAATGTTGTTGCATTCATTGAAGTAATCTAATACGATGATGAGTTTTTTGCGTATTTTTATTCTGATGTAGAGGATGTAATATGGTTTGTGCCTTGCGGCTTCGCTTCGCAAAATTTTCAATCATCAATTTACTCCTCCACTGCTCGCAGAATTTCCCGCTCAATTTCTTGCGAGAAAATCTTTATACAATAAAAATACTCAACTCTTTTATTTTTCACTCTGGATTTTATTTATAATTAAGCGTCATGTTGAAAGATAAATAATAAGATCTCATTAAAATTGTCTTTATTCAAGGGACAGGATAATGGGTTGAGCTTTAGGTTATCTCCAGAATCGTATTTGAACGCAAGAAGTTTTTTATGAACTTAACGAGTTATTTGTCTTGACGAAGAAAATAATTCATAAAATTTCAATGGTTCTATGTAACTTCTGCCATTTTCATTCGCTCGAAAGATGAGAGCTTTCAGAAGCAATATCTAGTTTTCTGTCATTCAGAAATATCTACGAATATTTGTTTTATGAAATTAAATTGAACTTTTTAATGTGTGTACTCACAAAAAAATGTCATTGTGAAGGAAATTCTTCAATAGAAATATGTTTACTGGGTTCAGGATATTAAGCATTGGTTTACATAATACAAAAGTAGGCTGGTAACGAAGTAATAACTGTATCTGTACGGTAATATTAGTACTACACTGACATGTCAACAAAAGTCTACAAAATTAAAATAAAAAAAATAATAATCTTCATTAATACATACATATAACGATAATGCATCGTTCTTAACATGATTTACTTTATTCTAAAATAATAAACATGAGGAATAAATCACATAATTTGAATATTTGTGATATTAACATATGGCAAAATAATTATTCTGTTTATCATAGCATTCTGAAAGTAGCATTGATGAGAAAATTAAAAAAAAATGTATTAAATTAATAATGTCCTCAATTTCTGAAACTATTGAACAAAGCAGAACAACATGAGGAATAAATCACATAATTTGAATATTTGTGATATTAACATATGGCAAAATAATTATTCTGTTTATCATAGCATTCTGAAAGTAGCATTGATGAGAAAATTAAAAAAAAATGTATTAAATTAATAATGTCTTCAATTTCTGAAACTATTGAACAAAGCAGAACAAACCACGGATGTTATGAATAATAACAAGCCTTAGTATCATAACCGACATCTGCGGCAGTTATGATGCTCATAACAATTGTAGATATGTTAATAGTAATTACGTTACGTTATTGAAATCTGCATAAAATAGATTAGCATATTCGACAAGAAAATCTGTGATATTTATTTACTTAATTAATTTTCCGTAAATTTGAGTTTCTTATGGCCGGTATTATAAACGTCAGTTATTCTTTCAATTGACAATCGAAATTTTGACAACAATTTTATTTATCCCATTAAAAAGTAGGAACGCCTACATCTCTATAAGTATACATACAGCGTGTAACAGAAACAAGTACATTAAATTTAACCAGTGATATAAAACTCGTCGAGTGCAACAATATTTCTTAATAACTTTTTCTTGTATGCCTTCTAGATATTGAGTTAAAATTCTTCAAAGTTTTGATACATATTTCATTACCCGCCTATGTTTGAATTCAAAAGCAATTAATGCCGTTATGACTGCGACAGAATACAATGAAAGGTTGAATGAATTTGTCAACATAAAAGAAAAGTTAGAAACTGGTGAATAGATTGACCAATACACCAGATGGTGAAACTATACACAAATCGGGAAAGATAAGAGATACCTCGACTAAGGTAACAAAAAAAAATCATACGTCAAATTTTTATGTTACAACAGGTTGCACAATCCAAAAATTGTAAGACATTTGTAGGATGCAGTCGACCAAGAACAACTCTACAATTGACTGAACAAGAAAACGCATAAAGATGATTAAAGTGATGCAGGCCTAAATGAAATCACAATAATCGTTCAGAATGGCCACCGTCATTGTCAATACACTCTGAAGGCGTCGAAAAAATGATGTAACTATTGATCTTTCAATATCCTACAAATTGTCATATGTAACATTTTGTGTTGTAGTCCTATTTTTCGAGGACTAAACCTGGCTGAGAATCAACACTTATTTTTTTTACATATATGTAAAAAGGTACGAACGTTTCGAAGAAGACAATTCGGGCTTTGGCAGCGTTTCTCTAAACACAATGTCTGTATACTCACTATCCGTAAAGGCAAGCATATTTACTGATTATAACTTTTATAATAATTATTAATCGATTTATTTGTCAAAATTTATTTGAAAAAATTCACAACTCACATTTGTCAAAACAATTGTTTCATTGTTATTGCCACTGGATCAAATTATTATGAATATACTTAAACGACTCGTTAATGCTAAAAAAATGATATTTCGAAAAACAGTTATTAAGAAATATTGTTGCTCTCAACGAGCTTTATTTAACTATACTAGTTATGTAAAGGATTTGGGTGTTTTATTATATCTATCATATCTAATGGACGGAATAGTCAAAGCAGCTGCACGTCCTTAAACCCAAACAAAAATAACTAGGTAACAAAATATTTGGTTTTTTAATTCGAACAAGTTCAAGTTTTACATTGGTTGAATAATTAGAAAATTATTATAAGCAGAAAGAAATTGATTTCTTGTTAACGTTATTAATTGACAACCTGTTCAATAAAACTGATTTAAATCTGTCACTGTTACAAGTAAAATTTCGGCTCCATATTCTCCGAAAAAAAAGATGTGGCAATGAATAAAATAATTGCTTTCCAATTTTGTTTGAACAATTCACTTTTTTCTTGCTAAGCCATCTTAATCTTCCATCATCTCATTTGGTTATTTCATCAACATGACGACTTCGTCTCGACGATTGACATTTTACGAACCAGTGACTCGCGAAAGATGTCCAGGACGATAAAGCACAGCTTATAACTTCCTTACTCCGGCACAATTGGAGTCTGCTTCAAAGCGTGGCGCTCAAAGCTCCATCTCGTTACGGACAGTTCGGAAATCAGCGATAGAGTTTTGAATTCGCTCACACGGAACGAGATATTTTAATAATATCGGAAAATTGGACGATGTATTCGCGATTTTCTTTTCATAATGTGGGAACTTAGAATTTGTTTCAACGCGTACGGGTTTTTGAATTGTTTATTTGGAATAAATTAAGAAACACGTGTAACGACGTACTTGCAGATAGAATTTCTTAGTTTAACTTTATTCATTTTACTTGTACATGTGAACAGTTTTGTCGATGTTTTATTGAAAAGGAACTAGGTCATATTTACTTTATTCTTCATATCTTTTTACAGTTTTCTTATTTTTAATTATATGTCATATTTGCTTTTCTGAAATTTGCTCTTTTCTTTTCCAGATATTGCCAGAAAAGCGATATGATATAACGACAAAGGTAGGATTAACAAAGTTTATAATATTCGTATTTATTAGTATATTTTTATCATGTTTATAGTTCGAAACTTTATATTATTTAATCTTCTGAAATTATTTTAGACAAAAATATATCGAATAAAAGTTATAGGCCATAAAATTCATCATCTGAAACAATATAAATTTTATTTTGAATGCTTTGTAACCAGAACCTCAGCAACCTAATATGAAATTTTACGAAAACACAATTTATAATACACAGGTTAATCTGGGAAGACGCCCCCCTCCCCCCATTAACTTTTTTTATTATAAGTAATAGAATAAAATGGCTCATATAAAAGTTATATTATTTTAAATATACTATTTGACGGCAGATATAGATATTTTTTTATAAAGTCAGGGTTACAAGATACGACTATCAACTTTTATTTTTACCTCTCGCTAAGAGAGGTATTGGATTCATGCTAAAAATCGCATATCCAGATTTTATTGAATAAGCACGATTTAAGGTCCATAGAATCCGATTTTAACATTTTTACAATGATGTCTGTGTGTGTGTGTGTGTGTGGATGTGTGTGTGTGTGTGTGTGGATGTGTGTGTGTGTGTGTGTGAGGTTGTTGGAGACACGATTTCTCAAATTCTATAACACTAAGGACCTGTTTGACTACGGATTCCTCAATCTAACAGTAATGGGAAGATTTGAATAGGTTCTGGTAACAATTGGACAACCGGAAGTGGTAGTTTCTAAAAAAAAAAATTTAAATATTATTTTTTGAAAATTTATTACTACAAATATTAAAGATAATTAAATTCTCAATCTGGCACATTTAATTTTTTTATTACATCTCGTATAGGTTTGGAGATATAGTATATAATAATATAGAATAATCTGTTGTAATAAATCTCGTTGCCCGAAAAACAGTTGCGATATTTAAATTTTTGTAATTGACAAATAAATGCAAAATGTCAGTGTCAGATTTTTCTGGGAGGTATGAGTACATTTAATATATATTATTGTATTATTAATTAATTATGTATTTAA
Source organism: Harpalus rufipes (assembly GCA_951394225.1). Lineage (NCBI taxonomy): Eukaryota > Metazoa > Arthropoda > Insecta > Coleoptera > Carabidae > Harpalus > Harpalus rufipes. Next base: position 40,200,065 of record OX596280.1, on the reverse strand, counting down.
ATTACAGGTATGTTAATATTACATATATCCTTAAGAAATACCGCTAATACCGTCAATGAATTTGAAGAATTTTGAACATATTAGAGTAGTAGAATAAAATTTCTCATAGAACGAAAGAAGAGAAACAATTTCAATTATTTGTGTGTACTTATTTAATTTCAAAATATTCTGATGTTTATTTGTCATCCATTAGTATGGAATATACTTGTCGAGGAAAATAATCCACGGATTTGGAAAATCATAATGTTTCGAATGAAAACTTATGATATTTGACACCTATGTATATTAATATCTCATTCTGACACGGGCCCCCACATCTGCTTGCCAAGGCCAACAAAGTCACATAACTGCTCGCGCCCTATTCTGTTTTCAACAATATATCACATTAGTTTTTATTAATGTATTTGAAAAAATTCGAGATAAATAAGATAATTGAGATATATGGAAAATAATTTTTATTCAAATGTAGCTACGTAAATATAAACAAAACGTAACAATGAAAGTCTGATTCTTTTTCGGTTTCTTGGGCCGTGGTCTAAAAGGTGTTTTACAACCTAACGTTTCGCCTAACATTGTGTTAGGCATCTTCAGAGGATTTGTCTAAATTTAAGATAATTTTTACCTTTTATGACGAGTGACAGATGACAATGTCATCTTAAATTTAGACAAATCCTCTGAAGGTGCCTAACACAATTTTAGACGAAACGTTAGGTTATAAAACACTTTTTAGACGACGGCCCAACAACCCGAAAAAGAATCAGACTTTCATTGTTCCATTTTGTTTATTTTTACGTAGCCACTTATATTTGAATAAAAATTATTTTCCATATATCTCAATTATCTTATTTATCTCGATTTTTTTCAAATACATTAATAAAAACAAATGTGATACATCGTTGAAAAGAGAAAAAAATAGTGAAATAATATTATAGGCTGCTATTTAAAAAATAATAGTTGATAGTCGTATCTTGTAAACCTGACTTTATAAAAGAAATATCTATATCTGCCGTCAAATAGTATATTTAAAATAATAAAAAAAATATATGAGCCATTTTATTCTATTAGTTATAATAAAAAAGTTAAAGAGGGGAGGGGGGCGTCTTCCCAGACTCACCTGTATAGTTAGTATTATAAAATTGTGTTTTCGTATAATTTCATATTAGGTTGCTGTGGCTCTGGTTACAAAGCATTCAAAATAAAATTTATAGTGTTCCAGATGATGAATTTTATGACTTTCATAGACCCCGGTCGTGAAAGCTTAAGTATTTATTTAAAATGTAACAATGTTTATATCAACAAAGTATACATTTGTTTGTTACTTATTATTACTTACCTGCTATTTACTTATTTATCTATTTATTTTCACATAGCCACCTAGAATATTTGAATAAAAATTATTTCTCATATATCTCAATTATCTTATTTTTCTCGATTTTTTTCAAATAGGTACATTAATAAAAACTAATACATGGTTGAAAAGAGAAAAAAATGGTGGTTTAAAATTTATTAAAATAATTATAAGTTGCTGTTTTAAAAAAAGTTGACAGTTGTATCTTGTAAACCTGACTTTATAAAACATATGTACATCTGCCATCAAATAGTATATTTAAAATAATAAAACTTTTGTCATTTTTTTTATTACTTATAATATAAAAGTTAAAGGGGGGGGGCGTCTTCCCAGACTCACCCTATATAATTAAAATAAATATGTAATTTGACAATAATAATGTGTACGTGCTGTTAAAAAATCTGTTGTAGACAGCAAAATACAAATCCATTATATTTATATTTCATGAAACAAGATTTATTAATAATTGAATTGATTATTATTAAAGGGGCACTAGTCGACAAAATCATCAAATTGGGTTAAGGTTGGTACTGCCATCTATGACCCTAAACGCATCTTTTGTGATGAAAAGACAGACTTGTAAATATATGGCTGTATAGATAGAAAAGCGAAAGGTTACATTTATTCAAGAAACGGCTATTATCCAGACCTCGTGCCTTTTCAATAGCATACGCATTTGCGTATACGTACCATTTCAATAACAAAATTGAGACACTCACTACTTACACATTAAATTACTAATATTTTTGAATGTTTCACTTAATTTTAAATTTTGTTTAATGAGCTAATGGTTCCAAAATCATGATTCTTAGAATAACGGGTATTAGGAAATTAAATCTGCATTTGTTTTTATTTTTTGTTCCTTTATAGCACGTGTGCGTGTGTCTATGTTTTTGAACGGCAATGTATGGGTCTTTCGGATCATAATGGCAAGTTATAAATTTGTCATTAAACGAAATACACTCCTGGACATCAATTTTGTCAAAATAATTAAATTTTGGAACATCTTTCAATCGGTCCCGCAATTTAAATTCCACTCTCTCATAATTCTCTTCCACACAATAATTTTGAAAAATAGTCGAATTTTGTTTCAAAAGCAGCATTAATTTATTATATTAAGACAAAATATCTCACACAAGTAACTGGATCGTTTCGTACTAATTCTATTTTTCCATATTCTTCCAAATTTAAGGCTTCATTACTAGAAATAGTTTGTTTCTTTTATAATTTCTATAAAGGTTTATTAATTCCGGTCACCATTTTGTAGGGAATGAAAGAGTTAAAAATATTGTTGTATTTTTCTCCGTAATAAGCAAAAATAAAAATAAACATTTAGACATTTTTGATGTTTGTTTTGATGAAAATAAAGCAAGAAATGATGTTTAAAAAATAAAGTTAAGTATATTTTTGAGTTTATTGTTTTGATTAAAAAAAAACACAAATCCGTTACAAAAATAATTTCAAATTCAGAGAAGTATTATAATAAAAATTACAAAGTTACGTCCAGTTTCAGCAGTTTACAACTTACAACTTCTGAGTCAACTCCTATGGAGCCATCGTTAGAAATCGGTCAGCACAACAAGTAACCACAGACGCGTTTCGCACTATTTGGTGCTTATCTCATGCCGGCTGCGATCATATGATCATCTACGATGGTAGAAAGCCTGTAGAAGGACGTTAATACTCGCAGAGTCATCTACCGAGAGATAGTTTCACTAAAATTATTTAATAAAAGTCAAACTGGAAAAAGAAAATTGTGAATTTCTCCGTGAAACAAGCATAATAAAAATTACAAAGTTACGACTAGTTTCAGCAGTTTACAGTTACAATTTCTGAGGCAACTCCAATGGAGCCATCGTCAGACGATGGCTCCATTGTTCTGCTCCAGGAGATGGACCGGACAGGGGCCACAGGTCACACCACACTGATGAGCACCAAATAGTGCGAAATGCTTCTGTGGTTACTTGTTGTGCTGGCCGACTTCTGACGTTTTGTGATAAATCCTTGCTGTTGATGACAATACTACTGAAAACGATTGATATGGAGTAAACTGAAAACTTCAATAAATGAAATTGCTTAATTAAGTGAGAAACTCTTCAATTGAAAACAAAAAAATCTGATGTGGCCAGCACATAACCTCTCGCCGTATATTTTACCTGGCTGTATGCATAAAGCAAAGAATATTTTTATAAATACAAATAATATATTCATATAAATCTATGACGTATAAACTTCTTTATTATTCAATAATAGCATGTCTCAACATAAAGATATTTTACCATAAATTATGTTACAATAAATTACAAAGTAGAGTTTACCATATATAAATATTAGGCTGGTAACAGCAATTTTCAATTCGAACAACTTTGTTTACTTTCTCTTCATATTCTTCTAGTAAAAACATTAATTTTGGGCGGTCTAAAATGTATATATCTGGATTGTGCATCTATTCTTATATATCTTCTTTTACATTTTATTTTTTCATACTTGTTATATCTAAATAACACTAATTCCCTTTAATAAAGTGACGGATAGATTGCACTCCGATTATTCTTATATCGATGTGTAATTTTGTCAATATTTACAACTTACTTGAGAAGAATTTGATAGCTTTTTCGTAATTCAAAGTTACTCTAGTCTACAGTACTGGTGTACATTGTCCCATAATGTTTGAAACAAATTTAAGTCCTTCAACCTAGACTTGTCATCTCCATAATAGTCACAGATCAAGAATTAAGGGATTCTCCAAATACATTTTTCTTTCATTACTCATTATTTCTGACACTGACATTTATCTGTCAGTTACAAATAATTTAAATTTGCAACTATTTTTCATGGCATCCTTTCGGTTGTAAAATTAATTACAACATTATTTTATATATTATATTCCTTTTATCTCTTAATCTATAAAATATGTATAAAAATATTTAAATGTATCAGAAAGAGAATTTATTTTTCTTTAATATTATCAAGAAAAATTTTCAAAAAATAATATTTAGAAGATTTTTTTTCAAGAATCTTCTACTTCCGGTTGTCCAATTGTTACCAAAACCTTTTCAGATCTTTCCATGAATGTCCGATTGGGAAATACGTTGTTAAACAAATTTTAAGTCTTATAGTTTTTGAGTAACCGCCCTTCCAACATCCTACACACACACACACATCCACACACACACACACACACACACACACACACACACACAGACATCATCGTAAAAATGTTAAAATCGGATTGTAGAGACCTTAAAACGTGCTTATTCAATAAAATCTGGATATGCGATTTTTAGCATGAATCCAATACCTCTCTTAGCGAGAGGTAAAAATGTTGAAAATCTGTACATTTTATTTACTCGTTACCCTAGCGACATACAATGTTTTACGATTTTATAGGATTAGTCCAGTAAAATACAAATGGTCGAGTGTAGTCATTTAAATTTTTATTTTTTCATTAAAAAAATGTATGGATTTTTTTTGTGAGTTGTGTATGAATTTTATATTATTTTCATATTTAAATTCAGTCAATACTCGTATATCTTTCAGAATATATAAAATGAAGAATGTTTATTGATTTAGACATTTAGGCGCAGAAATTTCTTCTTTAAAACTTATATTTGAAACAGTTGTCGAAATAATTGAAGTAACGCACACGAGTAATCTGTCTTCCTATGTTAAACGTTTGTGGTCCGTTTACAGTGTTATGTCCGGAATGCTCACACATTAAGTAAATTATTTCAATCTAATAACAAAGTTTTGTTAATAGTACATCCGGAATTCTGTTCATCTGTTAAGCATCTTAATATACTACAAATGGTTCAAGTTTCATTTGCTAAAGATCCAACTAATAATCTATAAATTACCAATATTGTAATTGAATTAATTTGCATGGTATAACGCTAACTTCCTGTACTAAATGAAATCAGACCCCATAGTGATTATATTCATAATATTTCAAGATGCAATGTATAAAACACCTTATAGGTCGTAATCCAAATAATAAAATTCGTAATAATAGTCAAGATATAGTGATTAGTAATTGAAATCTATTTTCAAAAAAATCTACATATTTACGCAAATAGCGTGAAAATAATAATAATATAGGTATCTACATACGAGGTTTGATCAAAAAGTAACGAGAATATTTGTACTTTGCATGTTATTCGTTTTCGATTAAGATAATTTTTTATGACGTTGGTATCACGGTCTGCAAAGTATATAAGTATTACACGCGTGTTTGATAGCTACATATTGACGAAGAATTTTGACAAGATCGGCGAATTTTTAAAATTAAAACTGACAGAAAAATTCTGACATTTGACATCTATGTACATAATTGCTAATTGTCATTCTGACACGGGCCCCCATATCTGCTTGCCAAGGCCAAAAAGTCATATGACTGCTCTCGCCCTGTGCTTATGTAACCAAAAACGGAAGTTGCGAGAGGTATCGTGCTGGCCACATCAGATTTTTATTAATTTAAATACATACCTACTGGAAACTGTATTATTTCTATTTACTATTTTCTTTTTGAAACGTTACTATTATTTATTTGAAATGATTAATTTTTTAACAGTGACATTTATCTGTCAGTTACATACATATGAGATCAGGGTACAGATCCCGAGAATGCGATATGATAGCGTAGCCACAAGCCGCAAGTAACACTTTGTTACCCTGACAAATGTGGAAGTTGATTGACAAAGCAAGGTGAAACGTAAGGGGTATTTTATGCTGCTCTATCAAAGCGTAGTCTTAGATCCCACCCCTGAACTATGTAACTAAGGAATTGTGTTTAGAACGTAGGCTCCCGAATTTAAATTATAGATAATTTTATAAATTTATTCACAAAATATATAGAAACAGTATTAATGCAAACCTTTAGAAAATTTAATAATTTTTAATTTTTATAATAACATAAATCTTGAAAAAGTAACATTTTAAGGTATTTTTCGAAGAAAAACTATTTTGAGCTTCAAGTATAGTGCCATTTCCGGTTATCTGATATATAACAAAATCTAATGGCTTCTTTCCATATTAGAATACGGTAAAAATACATGGTTTCAAAATTTTCTGAATAATCTGAATGATAGTACTTCAGTTAGAGCGTAAAAAGGATCCATACATACACATAAAAACACACATACACACAGACTTCATCGTGAAAATGTTAATATAGGACTCTAAGGAGCTTAAGACGTGGTCATTTACCAAAATCTTAATATGCGATTTTTAGCCTCCCTTACCAAGGGTAGCGGAAGGTAAAAACAACACCATTGTGATGCTGCAACCATTGAATTCACCAGAATTTGGCCTCCTGTGACTTTTTCCTCTTCTCGAAAAGTGAAAAAACAACAATTTGCGTATTTGCGATAACAGAGAAGATAAAGACAAAACCAGACTAATTTTTTTGGTTTCTTGAGTTATTTTGTGTTTTAGTTTAGCGTTTTTTATTAATTTTGGTAGAGTTTAGTTTAAAGTTTCCCGTATTTGTAGCTTTAGTTATAGTTCTATTAATATTTTCATTTAATAAGGATAATTAATAAGTATTTGTAAATTAACAGTATCTTTAGTTTCGTTCATATTAGTTTTTTTTTATATTAATTTAAGAAAAAAAGATGAAATCTTAGTTTCCCATTTTTTTGTTCCGTAGATTTACAGCCATAAACGGCACATGTTTTCCTATTTTTAGTAGTTTTTTGAATGAAAACTCATCATAACATTAACGTCTAATAAATTGTATTCTCTTATTTTAACAGTATTTTGTATATTTTGTTAACATAAAACAATTATAGCGCTGTGAAAACATTATTTCAATCCACAAAGGTAAATGTTACAAATGTAAACAATAATTATGTACCTTACGATTAGTTCAGAATTCTGCCACTAGTGCTGTTGTCTTATTTTGGAAGCCCAATACATTATGGAAAATATTTTGAAAGGAATAAATTATTCCTGTTATTACTTTTTGAAACAAATGAAAATTCTCGTTATTTTTTATCAATCCTCGTATACTATAACCAATAGTATCCAGGAAACAATAAAATAAAAAATGTAGGATGACTCCATTGTCATTTTATATACAGAATGGCTATGGAATCGCACACTCAATTCACGACATCTATATTTCTATATAAAGCATAATTACAATTTTCTTCCTCACCCTTCGGCTGTCTGCAATCTGCGGGAAGACAAAGTCTGCTGCTGTTAACAGCACCTTGTAAGGTCCCTTGCTGATTCTCTTCTTCAACAACTGATTCCTAGCCACTAAAGTAACTCCTAGGAGAACTGTTACTACCATACAGCTGCACATCATGATCAGTAGCACCTGGATTATCTTTGCAGTACCGGACATCTCTGTACAGTTCTCGCAGTCTTCTTCGGTGCTATGTTTCAAGATCCATTGATCGAAGTTGGCTTCAATACGCTGAACGAAGTAGTTGGTGCCGTTGGGATCTAGACAGATAAAATGATCCACATATAGTTTCGTTATTTATGTATTAAGGGCATAATTAAAAAATTGTGACACGGGGAAATGAATGTTTAAAGCTCGACTCGTAGCGAATAGCTTTAATTTTCCCTAGAATTTGAAGGATTCAATAGGTATATTTGTATAATCGGTATATCGTTGCGCTGGCGTGAATTTGAAGTATGCTGTGGTTTCTGAGTAGTTTGTTGGTGTCGCTATATTGGCTGCGTTCGGTTTTACGCTCTGAGCGGTCTGAGCGCTCGATATCGTTCGGTAATTACATCTGAGCGATCTTTTTACTCTACGTTCTGTTATTAGCTCACGGAGCGCACAGAGCCCGATCTGTTCGCTCGGTCTCTAACCATAGAGCACGTTGAGCAGTTGTCTGGTGCAAATTTGAAATATTTGTCGTCGGCAATGCAAACAGTGTCTATTCTATGAATGAATGTTGTCTTTTTCGTATATCAATCAAAAATGTTTGAAATGTATAAATTAGTCATTTTAGGAAATATGTTTCTACATAATTTTCAGCTTTTAATTGTCCATAATCATTTCCACATTCTTAATCAGTATCATCAAAAACAAAAGTTCATAACTCGCGCACAGTACACATGTTAACAGTTCTTTATTATTTTCCGTTTTCATTCTGGCGAAAATTAATACGTGTCACAATGGCAGCTAAACGGTTATTCAAGCTACAGACCGGAAATCGCAGATGAATCTGTCACGTGATCAGATTACTCAGAGTGCTCGACAAATTTAAATACCGAACGGTGGTGGGTGCCATTGTGTATACAAGTATTATAAACAATTTTAATTTAGTGTCAAATGAAAATGATAGATATCGGTTATTCCAAAGAAATGTCGGATGAATTTGAATCTGCACATGGAAACTTGTTGCATATAAGTCAAAAGACGTATACGAGAAAGAATATTAAAGTTTTGCGAGTGGCAGTGTTTAAAAAATGTGATTTATCAAATTTGTTGCATTGTTTGACATTTATTCATGACACAATTTTGATATGTTTGAATAGCTGTTTCCTGGCAACTTTATAGACTTTCGGGCAATATAAGCCAAATTGTGCCCGCTTTTGAGGGCGAATAAACAAGTTTATGATTCCAAAATAAAATATATTTACATATTTACAAATTCCTTATTGAATATAGGGTTAAAATTGATTTTCAAATTTCTTTTACAAAGTATAAACCACAGCATAAAAAAATAGTTTTACTCATAAATATTAAAATAAAAAAAAATTCGTATCTAAAATTTTACATAAGACCATACTTGCCAATTTCTTACTGTAAAGGACATGTTTTATTCACATATTTTAAAGTAAGGGTTAAGGGATAATGGATTTGTTCATATAATAACTGATATTATTATTTATTTAATAAATATGAACAATACCAACGTCTGGAGTTCTTTAGCAAAAAAAAGTTGTTTATTAAGGGATGAAATATCGTAAGACAAAACTATAAGGGTTATGCTCTGGCTATTTAATTATAAATTTAGATTGAAGGTAGGTTGCAGGCAAATAAAAAAACAGACCTGAGACACCGTATAAACAAAAGGTTTAGGATTTACGATTACATATATTTGATCTGAAACTTTAGGAGACCAGTACACAACTAACGCGAAATATTCCTAGCGATAGCAAAACTTTCGTTTTTCCAAATTGTCGTCGACTGAAAGTATATACCAACAAGTAACAGTCCCCACACTGGCGCGAAATTATCGCGCAAATGTCCGCAAAATTTCAGCGATTTATTTACTTTCACTGCATGCACGGTTTTTGTTGCCGTCGCTGGTTATTCTCCAGTGATTTAATTAGGATATTTACAGAAAAATATATGGAAATAGTAGTAAAATATTCAATTTGTATTCATTTTTATAATGTAAATATAGAACCGTTGTTTATCTTGTCGAAACTGTGGCATCAGTGTACGAAATTAAGCGTAATTCTTATTCTTTGCTTTGTAATCCACTTTCTTTTCTTTCTCATGATCAATTTTACGAATGAATCTACTTTCTTTTCTTTCTCATGATCAATTAATTAATAGGTATATGATTTAAAACGGAATCTTGTTCCAACCACGGTAGGAGACGGCCGTGTTTAATAATTGAGTTCCGTAGTGATTTTGTAATTTTATTATACCTATTCAACTACATAATATGATATTGAAGAGTAGTGAGGTGAAGTGAAATACAGTGATGTGAAGTGAAAATGTGAAATAATTAATAAAAATAGGAAAGGAATTATTAAGGACCTGGCCGAAATAAGGAATTTAGATAAAGATTCTAGCAAATAACATAAGACAGTATAGGATTCATTTCCAGACGGTAAATCGAAATTGGATAGGTAATAGAATAAAGGAACACTTCACCTTAACATAAGATGATTGAATAATCGACATTAAATTCAGCTACATAATAATTGAACTGAATTAAATTGACAACAATTTAATATTGCAGGTACATTTTATCTCCATTCCTTTTAAGGACTTTTTCGATTTCGGATATTAATTTTCTTTTTAGTTTTACTATTTAATTGTAACAGCATCAACAATACGAAAACAAATCAGCAATAATGCAAATTCGGAGGAATGCACCAAAAATGCAAGAAGGAATGAGAACAACTATTCTGAAATAAAACTGGAAACCATTCTTCATGTAGATGTCAAAGGTCAACATTAAAATCAAGGTCATCCAGGATATGGAATTCAACGAGATATCTTTTAAATTCGCATCCATTTTTCAGGACAGTGATTGGAATGCTATAGGAAGAGTAAGAGTAATTACAAAATCTTCACAGAATTCAAATACATTCATGTTGTAGAAACCCACGTTAAAAGTCACCCAACATAGATTTCCATTTAAAAAGTTGGGACATTAAATTTTTTTTTAATGTTTTATATTTGTTTTTGTTGTCTAGTGTGCTCTACTCTAGTCCGCGTCATGTCCTGAGAAGGGCCGGCTCCGGCTGCTAGTGTGTGTATACAATAAACCTCTAGCTGAATAGGTCTGGCGTATCCAGGATTCAGTACTACGAGGTAGTTGGCTCGACCAAAGTGTCAAGTTAAGTCAAGGTGTATAATTTAAAGCGGTATACAAATAGAAACCTGGTATTATCGTCTAATGTGGAGTGCATTGTCGCAAATGCTTCCAGAAAACTAAAGCTGTGAAAATTTCGCATTAGTTTAGGAGAGCCTTGAGTTCGTCACAATTAGTCTGAATCTTAAGCAATAGTCGAAACCCCCACCCCTCTCCCTCACTCCAAAAAAGTCAATACACGTTTAATTCAAAAAACTCTAATGAAGTTACAAATTTGTGGATTGACGTAAAATTTTGCAGATACCACAGATCGCATAATCACACAAAAAAACTGTACGTTTAATGCTGCCCTCTCTGTATTAGGCCGCAAACTTTTCAATCCACCCTCGTATACTGAATGATACAATATATTTGCGTGAATAGATTTATTTAGATACTTGAATAAATAATTATAGCCCATTCTACAACTCTCCGACTTAGGTAGCGTAGCGGTAATGTAATCGCTTCACGCGGCGTACAAAGTGTAATGATATAAATAGTAATGCTGTGAGGCTCCAACAAAACTTGGATCCGAGTACCCGGATTACAAAATATCCGGTTCCTCGGATATCCGATGTTCGGATATTGAAGCGGATATCCGTAAATTAAATCCGATACTGGACTTGGATCCGGATTCGATGTTTCGTTTACGGATCCGGATCCAAATTTTAATTTTGGATTCGCTTCTTTTTGAATGTGAAGGTAAACCGCCTCTAAAATAGCCAGGTAGTTTGTGCAAGCAAATGTAAAGAAAAATAATTTATACTTACATGAATAAAAAAATACAAATATGTATTATTACCCAGTAACATATTAATATGAATCTAAGATCCGATACTAAAATCCGTTTCCAATATTTGATATTTGAATCCAGATTCAAGATCAGATACTCAGATTCGGATCCAAAATCCAATACTCAGATTCGGATCCAAAATCCGATACTGAGATTTGGATCCGAGATCCGGATACTTTGACATTCAATTATCCTGATATCCGGATATTTTTGGATCCGAAACCGAAACTATCCGGATCCGGATCCCACCACTAATAAATAGTTGAAGGAAAAAATGTCTCATCCCGACATAATTTTGTAGCATGCCAACAACATATGATTTTTGATTTTATCTATTTACCGTTGCTTAATGTTTGTTTATATTTTTAATTTTTTAAGAGTCTTGTTTTAGTAACAAAAAGTTGTTTTTGATTTGTATTTTTGATTTGTAAAGAATATAGATATGTTGTTAAATTGTGTTTAATATATATATAAACTATAACGTCATGTAATGTAGCATGCCAACTACAATTTCACCGTTTATATACGTAAACAAATAAATAAATAATAAATAATTATCTAGTGGAATATAATTTACCTATCAACAAAATTTACAAAATATGATTATTATTAATTGGTTTTGTTTACAACTGATGATTAATAATTAGACAGAATAGAAAATAATAACGTATACAAATTTGTTTGGTACAATCAGCGTTCAACAGTTAGGTTAATTATAAATAAATAACAAATATTTGAAATTCATATTAATAGCAAATATGATTAGCGCATCATAAATAATAAATTTTGATTACTATAACATCAAACAAAACATAGTTACCATTGTTTGTTGTTTATTTTATGTAGAGAGATAAAAATTATTTATAATAAACATTTCAGATCCAACAGTAAAAGCCTTGTTCTCAATTAGGCCGAACACGGTAACAAGACTAGCAAACTTCTCCCTTAGAGTTTTGTTTTTGTTATGTTTACAACTGAAGAGATATAAAGTTAATTTATATTGCATATGTTGCAGACGTGTAGTTGTTGCAGGAAAATGACTGATTCCTGAATAAACATTATCTATTATTGTTTTTATTTCTTATTTAATTGCTAAAAAAACAGTACTATGTACCTAATGGATTGGGGCTATAAATGCATTTTTTTTTTCACATACAGTTTAAACTAGGATACACAATTTATGTGGAAGACTAACTTAAACCTAAAATACTTGTTTTACGCACAAACTGCACTTTATACAGGAAAAATATTGAATGATAGATACACTTTGCACAAAGATTAAATGAATAACACTCATTTTCAATAATGATCACCCGAACAGAACGACTGGCACCAAAAGCATTGTTTTGAAAACGCTGTTTTGATAAATACCAAATTTCAATATTTAATTTTACCATTAGATTTAAAGAATGATTTTATTCAATATATTATTTTAAAGTAGAACATAGTTTGTGTTCAAATAAATATGTTTAAAAATATTTACTTTACATTTAGCATTTTCAAAACAAGACGTGTGTTACCAGCCGTTTTCGACAGGTAAAATACCGTATATCACAATATGACAGATATGTTTCTGACAGGTAAATTTTCATTACATTTCTTTGCGATATTATTTCATTACCATGACGATAGAAAGAATATTTAGAAATTGTGAAATTTAATTTGATCCGTTACGAAACGTGTAAAATAAAATGTGATAATTGAATTAGATGGAGAATTTAATTATCTATAATATTTATTTGAAGCATTATTGTCTAAAAGAGTCCACTTTACGCAAAGAAAAACCGCCCTTTCGTGTTACAGCCGGTATGTAGTAGGATATTATTGTACTAGTACAATTTATGTTATATCATACGTATACTATATTTATATATTTACGTAGTCCCCCTTCTTAAATAATACATAATAATATATAATAGACGACCCTGTTTCTCTTGGTTTAATACTGTAACGTTTTATTTATATGGGTGAAGTGTAAAAATAAAAGAGATATTATTAATTGTATTGTATTGTAGTTGTTTCGGGATTTTCAACCCTTACAGGTTATATCCCTAGAATGGTCTCACACACAACATCTATTTTTATTAATTTTTTACAATTGCCACGTTTCTTACGTAGATGTCATGTGTGGTGCCCACCCGAGCAAGCCCTTGTTACAACCACCAGCCGGTGCTAGATAGCTTAGTGATTGTCAAGTTAATTGTATCCCAACTTGGAAAGGTAACGGGAGTAGATACCGATCAAGATCAGTCGAGAAAAATTCGACCTGACCCGGATTCGAACCTACGACCTTTGAGTCCAGAGGCTAGCACTCTACCACTGTGCTATCCCGCCGTTGATATTATTAATTAAAATAATACGTTTATTAAACTATAAATAATTAAGATTAAATATTAAGAAGATGATAAAAGTAACTAACACTATGATTAAATAATTATAAACACTAATTTAAGACTAAGAATATTATTAAATGTTTAAACACTAATATTATTTATTTAACCAATATTTATATCACTACATTTATTTATATAACTACATTTATTTATGTTAACAACTCGTAGACTACTTATTTATATCACCGACTTCATTACTTGTTGCTTCTATATCACAGACTATCTCTCCACTGTCATTCAGACGGTATTTATACAGCCCAGCGTCCTTCTAGAACCCTCCGGCGCCACAGTGATACCGAGTACAAAAGTAGGTCAACGGTGCAATTAATACGTCTAGTCGGTCCGTCGCCGGAGATTGCATCATCTGCGTAATTCCCGCAAAGGGATTACGTCATCGCTCTGGTACATTCTTTCAGTAGCGGCGCTCGTATACTCTTAACTCAGAGGCGTACGTCACAATACCAATATATGTTCCGCGCGTTACCAGTAGGAAAAAAACTACCTTTCAATTTTCAAATGTATTATGCAAGGACCAATTATGAACTGAAGTCTCCATTACGACCACTTTGTAGTATATTTAATTACATAATTCATGACTGTAACACAGATGTAGACATATTTAGTGATTCTTTCAGTAACTTTTAAAAAATTATCAATAATATATTAATCTGAGATTTGATTTAATTTGTTTTTATTTTTTGTTAAGTATTGTTCATCACGTAATTTTTCTATTCTCCTCATTTGTCTATTTGTACCATTTTGTAAATTTATACATTTTGTATAATCGTCCTGTAATTGGAATCCTAGAACCTGTTGGATAGATTTAATAATAAATACATGTTTCAATATATCTAGCAGAAAATCTTTGGAAATAGAAAATGTAGTTATATATGCCGGCACATGTCTCATACACTACACATCTTCAAAAAGGTACAACAGAAAATATAAAGCAAAGTGAAATGCGAACATCAAATCTAATAACAAAAACCATTCTTACTTTTTTCCGCCCGAATGAGAGGTCTCCATGAATCGTCATCCCTCAGATCTAGAATAACAAATTTCGATTTGGTTTCCTCTGTGACGTTATCCTGCAGCACCGCCAGTCCTTTGTTTATCCTCTCAAGGACCAGGGCTTCGTTGGTGTAGATCCTGCAACAGACAAAGTGTGGATAAAGTGCAGTGCAGTCGCACAAAGCACCACGTGAAAGAAACTATTTGTAATTTATTTTCACGGACAAAAAGCGGCTCCTAAGGCAAAGCAGGACCGGCTCCGGGCTCAAGGCCAAGAATGTATACAAGGAGAGGAGATCCCTTTGAAATTCTACTACCACTCAGATAGTTTAGTTTTAGATAGATATATTGTTACAGAAACTTGAACATAAGAAGCTAGATTATACAGTAGAAACTGTTTTCTGTTTGATATTCAAATGAATGTGTAAATCTTGACATGTAAAGGAAGAATTGTTACGGTTGTTGGTTAGCAATATTCCTACTTTACGTGGAAATCGATATTAGAAACATAATATATGGGTTATTTTTATTAAAACTGTCTCTATATACGAGCCCAAACTCATAATAGTTCAGCCGGTTTACAATTCAACAAATTATAATACGTATAATTTTTTTTGGATATTTCTACAAAATTCTTTCGGCTACTTTAAATATAGACTTAAAACTTTTAAAAAATCTGTGGGCCAAATAATGGGTGATAATAATTCGACCAGCATTTTAAAAGTCATTTTCTAGTCCAGATTTAGCTTCTGCCGAGCCCCCTTACTTTTGGCGCGATGAAATACAATTTCGTCAAAATCTAGTGCATACTGTAAAACGTAATTATTATTCATTTATATACGAGTAAATACATATTTAATGATGCTGGCAACCTTCCATTATTAATTTAATAATAATAATAATGTATTTATTTATTGCTTAAGATTGGGTACATCTTATACAATATTTGGTTGACAGCCATTGCTTAAGTATACAGAATGTTCATTTTTAAGTGGCTACCATTGCGATCTCGAAAACTAGAAGAGATACGAAGTTGATTAAATTAGCAAAGAATCTCTATTTCACATAGGTATTTCAAAGATATACTGAAAAAAGAAATTCAACCAGTGGTTCTCAAAATATGGATACCAACTTTTTTATTTTAAATAGAAACATATATTTTTTATTTGTGCATTCAATAGAGCTCTTTATTCTGAATCCAACGATATAAAATTTTCATACCCTTACATAACAAAATTTTTGAAAAAAGAAATCATGATGT
This sequence comes from Harpalus rufipes, assembly GCA_951394225.1. Taxonomy (NCBI): domain Eukaryota; kingdom Metazoa; phylum Arthropoda; class Insecta; order Coleoptera; family Carabidae; genus Harpalus; species Harpalus rufipes. The sequence continues at coordinate 40,183,702 of OX596280.1, read as the reverse complement.
TATAAATTTTTCATACAATCTTAATAAATGTGCAATAAAAAAGAATCTATTGTTAAAGATTTAGGAATTAGATCCAAAATTACTATATAACTTCCATATAGATTCTATGGTTAAACATTCTTACCGAATGCTTGGTTTTGTGTTACGTACGTGTAAAAGTTTTACTGATCCATTTTCTATTATTTGCCTGTATAACGCTTTTGTACGATCTAAACTAGAATATGCATCAGTGATTTGGAACCTGATGTACAAAAAGAACATACATTTAATAGAAAATATTCAAAAAGATTTGTGAATGTATTATGTGCTAAATTTAATGTAGCTATTCCTTATTATGATGCTAGACTTCAACATTTTAACATAAATAGCCTTGAAAACAGGAGAATTTTATCAGACATGACATTGCTTTATAAATTTTTTAACAACAACATAAACTGCAGTTCATTTTTACATTATTTTAATTTACATGTAAAAAACAACTCGATCTAGTTCACTTTTTCACCTACATAAAGCTACTACTAATAATCATAAAAGTTCTCCTATTAATAGACTAATGTTAACATACAACAATAGTTTTAGTGACATAGACATTTTTCACATAAAGTTCATGACATTTGTTGTAGTCATAGTTTGTCTCATTTTTTCAAATTTTCATTGTTTATTTTTTCGTTGTGCTACCTATCCTATTGCATTGTAATATACTGTTAATATAAATTTATTATTTAGTGGAAACCTATAACTGGTTTGAAAACACTGTTGGTTCTCCAAATGTACATAAATAAATAAACTGGGTAACCAAGAAGTATTTGTTTCCATACCATAGGTTGCAAGATGTAAAAAAAAAAGATTTCGGGCCAAATTGAGATTCAATTAAATTCTTTACATTTTATTTAAATTCCTTCAACAATACTACGCAATAATTGATGTACAGATGACCAATAGGAGTCCGTATCGATGATGTCATTAAAGAATCCTTCCGCAAAATATTTTCTGCTATGTTCGAATTATTCTGTTGTCGATTTTGAAAGCAAATGGATATGTATGGGCTCTTTATAAATTTTTTGTATGATATATAAAAACTGAATGTCAAGTATGAATGTACATATTTTGTGCATATAATATATAAAAATATGTAAGATCTTATTACCCAGAAGAAGGTGCAAGTGTGCACCGAAACGTCGATATTGTAAGAATAAATGCTGTTTGACTAATTTTTTGAGTAATTGTTAACATTTTATAAGTTTATTTACCTATAAGATATATATGAGGTAGCGTCAAAATGTTCCCGGAATTGGTCAATAAAATTTTATTGAAAAAAATACATTATTTTCACATTAATTTTCTTTAAAATACACCACTCGTGCATTTACGCACTTGTTCCACCCGTCGTACAACGGTACAAAACGCACCTGGATATTTTGTTTTTTGATAAATAATAGACTTCAATTCAAATTTGAATAGAAATTGTCAACATCCACACACTTCGTTTATTGTAGATATATTAACTATATTTTAATTGAATACAAAAGAGAACATTAGGTGTACAGGAGACCCCTTGTCTTGTCGCTTTGAAATTCTGTTAAGATAGTTTGGTATATGTAGCTAGAGAACTTCAGACGTTTAGTTGAACATAAGGTGTTGGGTATTAGAAACTGCTCCTGTTAATATTTTACATAATTATTCTGTTGTTATTGGTCCTATGGTAGAAGCGAAGTTAGAGTGTGAATTAGACCATGTAGATTGGAATTCGGCGTCTTTTAATGAATATTCCACTGATTCTCAAAGTGGGTGGCACTACCCTGACAGCGGTTCAAGTGGCATTGCAAATGAAAAGGGGTGAGGGAGAACAAGAACACTATCGACATCTTTAGTCCGGCGATTAAATTATTTGTTTGTTAAATCCCTTAAACCTAACATTCGATTCCAGACAGAGTCTAATTGGTATGACTTAAGTTTAATTTCCGGAATTGAATTAATCATTGTATCTTTTGGTATAAAATACAGGAGGGCTATTAATTTTTTTTATCAAAATGACATTTCAGAAAAGAACACCAGCTATTTTAAATTTCTATGTAGGAAGTAGATATTTTTTTAGATGTTGACATCCCAATAGATGAAATATTATATGTAATCGTTCGTAGATATTTGCAATTATCAGATTTATGTGGTCGGAGGTTATGAAGCCTCATCAGTTTAATTAATGAATGCTCTAACAATTTGGAATTGCCTATATTAATAAGGAAAGAGCGTACGAATGGGTTAAGACGTTTGAGTGGACCATCCATTACGAATTTTCTTTTATGAAACTTCAATCAAATTGAAAGCGATCTGTGTTTCTAGAAAATCTTAATTGTTTTTCCTTTTTCGTTAAACCGTCATATTTTTTACCTCCCGCTACCCTTGGCAAGGGAGGTACAGGGATCATGCTAAAAATCGCATATCGAGATTTTGGTAAATGAACACGTTTGAAGGTTCCTACAATCAAATGATATCATTTTCACGATGATCTCTGTGGGTGTGTGTGTATGTTTGTGTATGAATTCTCTCTCTCTAACTCAAATATTATCATTCAGAAAATTTTGAAACCTTGTATTTATAACTTGATCTAATTGAAAGTAGCCATTAGATTTTGGTGTAAATCAGATAACTGGAAATGGTACTTTACTTGAAGCTCAAAACAGTTTTTCTTCGAAAAATACATTTAAATTACATTTTTTCGCGATTTATGTAATAAAAAAATTATGATTATTACATTTTCTACAGATATGCATTAATAGTTTTTCTATTTATTTAATGAATAAATTTATAAAATAATATATTTGAAAAAACCCGGAGTCTATGCTTTAAAGATAAATATATTTACTTGTTTACCTTATTGTTGTGGTTTACACAGATTTCAAATTTATGTAACTGACAGATAAATGTCACTTTCAATAAATTAATCATTTCAAAATAATAATGGTTGTATTTTAAGAAGAAAATGTTAAAATTTGAATTTATACAATATATAATCAATAAATTAATTTTTATATATTTGTAATTGAAAGAAAATTAATGTCACATCACAATTTAAAATTATGGTAAGATTCTGGAAAAGACAATACGGATTATACATATAATAAATTGGAACAATAGTTATATTATATCATGAAATTTAATGGGGTCTCGTGGCCGTGTGCCTGAGTGTCTAGTCGCGAATCTTTGGACCTGGGTTTGATCCCGACCGACGCCAAAAATTACATCGCATTTTAATGGCACAAAATTGACCCCTGTGGCCCACTCTCCACGCCAGCAATGAGTGCCCGTGAGGTGACGCCTGGTAAGCGCCCGTACGGTACAAATATTCTATCATTACCGATATCTGTGTATGAAGCAGATTGGCTCACCCAGCAATGGGTAATATGCCGTGATGAAATATTTATTTTATTTTTATTTATGAAATTTAATGCAGTTGCCAGTATTAGTAAATATGTAAATATGTATTTAAATTAACAAAACTTAAATTGCGGGAGGTGTTGTGCTGGCCACATCAGATTTTAATATGACAGATACTACGCTTACTTTTTTTTCAAATGCAGTTTGCTAATAAATTAATCATGTAAATTGAGTTTTTTGTGTATTGAAAATTAGTCACTATAATTTATTATGATACAAAATAAAATAGGGAGATATATTTAGAGAACCAAGAAAGGAAAAACAATAATTTAAACAATTATACAAGAATACATTAAAGTAATACCCGTGGAGGATTCTTCGCAATAGCTATGAGCATCCAAAAGATAACGTATAATGAGTGTTCTCTACAGTAAACATAATAAATACATATGTCGTACGACGGTAGGGAAAAATAACTGCGAACGCAGTCTTGGATAATTTGTTTTATTTAAACATGGTGATAATAGCCAACATTTTGGCCAATCTGCCTAATTCAGGATAACATCAAAATGTTAATTAATGAAATTATAAACTTATAAACACAACTGGTTACAGAGATACGAGTACATCGTTTAAAGTTTATAAAAAAAAATCTGATGTGGCCAGCACATAACCTCTCGCCGTATATTTTACCTGGCTGTATGCATAAAGCAAAGAATATTTTTATAAATACAAATAATATATTCATATAAATCTATGACGTATAAACTTCTTTATTATTCAATAATAGCATGTCTTAACATGAAGATATTTTACCATAAATTATGTTACAATAAATTACAAAGTAGAGTTTACCATATATAAATATTAGGCTGGTAACAGCAATTTTCAATTCGAACAACGTTGTTTACTTTCTCTTCATATTCTTCTAGTGAAAACATTAATTTTGGGCGGTCTAAAATGTATATATGGATTGTGCATCTATTCTTACATATCTTCTTTTACATTTTATTTTTTCATACATGTTATATCTAAATAACACTAATTCCCTTTAATAAAGTGACGGATAGATTGCACTCCGATTATTCTTATATCGATGTGTAATTTTGTCAATATTTACAACTTACTTGAGAAGAATTTGATAGCTTTTTCGCAATTCAAAGTTACTCTAGTCTATAGTACTGGTGTACATTGTCCCATAATGTTTGAAACAAATTTAAGTCCTTCAACCTAGACTTGTCATCTCCATAATAGTCACAGATCAAGAATTAAGGGATTCTCCAAATACATTTTTCTTTCATTACTCATTATTTCTGACACTGACATTTATCTGTCAGTTACAAATAATTTAAATTTGCAACTATTTTTCATGGCATCCTTTCGGTTGTAAAATTAATTACAACATTATTTTATATATTATATTCCTTTTATCTCTAAATCTATAAAATATGTATAAAAATATTTAAATGTATCAGAAAGAGAATTTATTTTTCTTTAATATTATCAAGAAAAAATTTCAAAAAATAATATTTAGAAGATTTTTTTTCAAGAATCTTCTACTTCCGGTTGTCCAATTGTTACCAAAACCTTTTCAGATCTTCTCATGAATGTCCGATTGGGAAATACGTTGTTAAACAAATTTTAAGTCTTATAGTTTTTGAGTAACCGTCCTTCCAACATCCCACACACACACATCCACACACACACACACACACACACACACACACACACACAGACATCATCGTAAAAATGTTAAAATCGGATTGTAGGGACCTTAAAACGTGCTTATTCAATAAAATCTGGATATGCGATTTTTAGCATGAATCCAATACCTCTCTTAGCGAGAGGTAAAAATGATACGTAAGATTATCTTAATAGTGTCTGTCATCATATTAAAATAAAAACAAATTCTTTAAGACTGTGTTCTCCGTTATTTTATCTTAGAATTACCAATCCAGTCGAACAGCATTTAATAATACATAATCCGTACAAAGAGAAGAGTAGAGCCATTGTATATCGTTTCAGTATATTTGACAACGTAGATTATTTAAATTCGACGCCATGTAGTTTCTTGGTTGTTATTAACTGTTTCTTATTCCAGATACATTATTCATCTTACTATGTTAAAGTTTGGCGTTTGGCATATTGATTAAAATTGATATCCGCGACTAAAATATATCATTTATCATAACCTACAGAGTTCTTTCGCTCGTGGAATGGGTACAAATAGTGATGTATTCCTTAATAAAAAAGTATCATTTTCAATGAAAAAATATTCATATTGCTAACAATTTTTTGGTGGATTTAAAATATACATTTTTTTTTATAAATTCAATAAATTAACTTTTTATTTTAATATATTTTACTTAAAACATTAACAAGTAGATCTGGAACAGTATTCCTAATGATTCTTTCACTTGTTATAAGACGTTATAAATATAACGGTGGTAGGTAAAACAAATTTCGCTGCCGACCATTCAAACGGTAGTCTAGTTTTAGTAAGTGATTAAATAAGGATCTGAGCAACCTCAACTTTGTAAAAAAAGTGAACTGCTGTCTTTGAAAAGAGAAGTGTTTGTTTTTTGTTTCTTTTTACCTACCGCTACCCTTGGCAAGGGAGGTATAGGGATCGTGCTAAAAATCGCATATCGAGATTTTGATAAATGACCACGTTTTAAGGTCCCTGAAATTCAATTTTAATATTTTCACGATGATGTCTGTGTGTATGTATGTATGTATGTGTGTGTGTGTGTGTGTGTGTGTGTGTGTGTGTGTGTGTGTGTGTGTGTGTGTGTGTATGGATCCTCTTTACGCTGAAATTCAAATTTATCGTTCAGAAAATTTTAAAACCTTGTATTTCTACCTTGCTCTTATATGGAAAGATGCCTTTAGATTTTGGTGTAAATCTAATAACCGAAAATGGCATTTTACTGGAAGCTCAAAATAGTTTTTCTTCGAAAAATACATTTAAATATTATTTTTCCGAGGTTTGTTATTTAAAAATTAAAGTTTTTTAAAATATTCTACAGGTTTACGTTAATATTTTTTGTATATATTTTATGGATAAATTTATAAAATTGTCTATAATTTTAATCCCGGAGCCTACGCTTTAAACACAACTCCATGGTTACACAGTTCAGATCTCAAATGTATGTAACTGACAGATATATGTCACTGTCAACAAACTAATCATTTCAAATAGTAATAGTAACGTTTTAAAAAGAAAATAGTAAATGGAACAATAATTATATGGAAAGGAACTTAATACAATTTCCAGCATAAGTAAATATGTAGGCATATAGGTAAGATAATAAAAATATATAATATATCATCACGGCATATAACCCATTACTGAGTGAGCCAATCTGCTTTGTACACAGATGTCGGTAATAATGATGACATATTCGTACCGTGCGGGCGTTTATCAGCTGTCACCTCACGAGCACTTATTGCTGGCGTAGAGAGTGCACCACAGGGGTCATTTTTGTGCCATTTAAAATTCGAAATATTTGGCGACGGTCGGGATTGGACCCGGTATTTAAATTTAATTTTAAGTATTTACATGAATAAAAATTAAATTAAACGAGAGGTGTTGTGTTGGCCACATCAGATTTTTTAATTAGAAGAGCCACAGTTTATTTTACAATTTTTAACTAATTTTAGAAGAAATATAATATATAATATTTTACTACTTATATACCACCTCTAGCTAAAGTAACAGTAGTGCTAACCAACGGTTATGTTGCAAAATTGTTCTTGCCACGTTTGGTTACAGTTAACTGCAAGTTAAAACTGTTGTTCGCATCGCTTCTTACCTTCAGTTTAATTCTTAACTAATGGTTAATAAAATGTCACATTAACTAGACATGATAGTTTCATATTTGGTTACACTGTTAACTTAACTGTCAGTTAAAAACAACAATAAAATGTCGCATCGAAAATTTGACACATGTGTAATTTTTACAACTTATGCTGTAATATCGATGCTTTATTTTTCGTATTAACTAATAGTTAACATATAGTTTAACCAGAAATGAAAATATCGGGCCTGATAAATGATACGCTTAAGATAGTTCACCAGCTACCGTCCAGGCCAAAAATTTGAGCGCGCTGAACGTATACGATAACCCCTTTCTAAAGAAAACTTTTGGTAGGTGACTGTACTTTCTCGCGCCGTATGACATTATGTATGTGCACCCACACCGCTACGAAACGGTGCTATCGGAAAGCTGGCAACGTCGCGTTGTGATTGGAAAGGGAAGAGGGGAACAGCTCTAGCAGAGCCGCTGAATCCAGCCGTAGTTAAAAATTAGCCGTTTTGACGTCTTATTCCCGCTGTCAATTTTGACGTATTAAAAATAATATAACAAATTATATGTATATAAAAAATATTACTTACATTTGAATTATTTGTATTTTTTATTCATTTATAATTTGAAAAACCATATAACAATGTTATAACAGCTAAATTGATTTTCTGAAATTCTAAAAATGACATTTAAATTTGATATCTGCTAGATCGTAGCCTACTTTATGAATGTAACGCCGGGAAACAACTCAAATTTCTGTACGTCAGAAGTTTATGAAAAATAAACTGTGCATGTATTACGTCATTCTTAACACATAGTTAAATTTTTATGAACATCTATAGAAACTCGATTTACTGGTGAATTACCTTAAGGCAATAAATTGTAATTCAAATTTCAAACCAAGTAATCCCAAGTGTTTTAGAAATTCTCTATATGTACACCGAAATTTACTTACAAAGGTTGTAATGTGATTTGTGTTATTAAAATTCAATAAAACTTGATGAAAACCAGTATACTTTTCCCTCTTTACTGATTCTACTGTTTGATGAATGTCACAATTTATTTCATGTCAATGCGGCCCTGGCGAAGCAATTTTACATGTTTTACGTTGTTTATTTGCAGAAATGAAAAACGAACTAAAGAGTTTGATTACGGTATAACAATTTTATCAGCATTGAATCCGGAGATGTTTTAAATTGATTCCAGAAATCCGAATTGAATCTTTGTTGATATTTGATGCAACATGCAATTTCAGATGTCGAAAAATATTTACAGACGGCTCAATAACTCCCCACGTATTTTTCTTGTGATATGTTTGAAATACGGTTTCAATATTTTCCTCAAAAAAGTTGACACTGACACATTGGAGCTGATTTACAGTTTTACGGAGCGCAAACAATTACCTCAATATTTTCCGGGAAGATTAACAATGTTTTGTAACATTTTTCATAAAATAGATAGGTAGGTACATAAATATTTCAAAACATACATCTATTCGTGTTGTGGACTGTGCTTTAATTCATTTGTAGAGATAACATTGTTAAATATTGTTTTTGAAAAAAGCTTTGTTTTGTTATTTAATCGTGATAAGTAAATTAGTCAATTTTGACATTAAACGCTGATTACTTCTGTAAACAAGCAAGAAGGAACTGTTTAGATTTTATTGTTTTCAACAATATTTGTTACAAGTAAAAAATAAATAATAAACATTTATTTGAAATCTTCACTGAAGTGCATAAAAATAAGATCGCACTTACGACTGCAAAACGCCCGCAGTAAACAGACCAGAGTGGGATCTAGCGAAATGCAATATACCCCTTACGTTTCACCTTCATTTTGCATAATTCCCATGGTTGTTAGGAAAACTTAATATTTAATCGTATGACTGTACTTAATCTAATAGTTTTACGAAAATAATATTAGATAATAGTACATTAAGATACAAGACATGATTTTAGCGCACGCGTCTTTGTTAGAAACGAGCGGCTTGCCGCGAGTTTTCTAACGGGACAAGTGCGCTGAAATGTCTTATGAAACGTGTATTTTATACTATTTTTTCTATTTTGGTCCTTTTGTCAAAAAAATATTTACAAATATACGTGATTTCATTTTTAGGAATATTTTAATTTTTATTTGATTGTTGGTAACAGTAACAGTGATTGATATTCGCAACTATGACGTTTCATTGTTATTGTTTACATTTTAAATATTTACTTTCAAATGACAAATGTCTAGAAATGTAGGTACTACGTACCAACCTAACAGAAATTAGGTTTGAGTTCTTTTAAGAAGTACTTTATGACATCCAAATGGGTTTCATAAAGTACATATTAAAGAACCAAAATAGAAAAATGAGTTTTAAAATACCTAATCAACAAAACAGTTTGCAGAATCAGATATTTTTTCTTTTGTTATTAGAAATGTTAGTGCTGAAAGAATTATTTATGTTACTTTCTTAAACTATCCGTACTCAAGTTCTAAATACAAACCCATATGTGAAACTGAAATTACGTATGTGAACAAGTTCTGCAGTATAAAATAAAATAAAAATGAATACTATGAATAATTTTCTCAGAAACAGTGATCGACGATGCGGTTCTTTTATTATTTGAGAATACTTGAGTTTGAATAAAATATTAACGATATGCTAAATTTCTTCGTTGTATCTACATACATTCGTCATTCAAAACGAGAAATAAATGTACATAAAATAAATAAATATATCATTACGGCATATTACCCATTGCTGTGTGTGCACTCATTGCTGGCGTGGAGAGTGCACCACAGGGATCAATTTTGTGCCATTAAAATTCGAAGTAATATACATAATTGTCGGATATAGAAATTTGTTCATTCTTACTCGGGTTTTAGAGAATTTTCAAATACTTCATTATTTTATATTCATAAGCCAAATATCTTAAATAGAGCGTAACTTTTTGGTATACACGTATCCTTCTTCAGGGTGAGTAAAATATAATAGATTCATTTAATCATTCAGTTTTCCAAGCACATACAAAAAAAATCTGTTCGTTCTCAAAATCGACAACAAAAGGTTTATACGAGTAATAGAAAGTACTCTAAAATTAATTGATCTTTATTAAAACAAATTTTAAGACTGAATAATGACAAAAGATATTAAAACTATATTTAAAAAGCTCATGACTGAGATTTTGAGTATTTGTTATTTCATATACGTAATGGAAATGATAGAGTAAAGTCGTAGAATCCCAGCAATACAAATATATCTACATTACTTATTTTTTTCAAATTGTACTATCAGTATTTAAAAACTAGTATAAATACATAGAAGTATAATATTTATATATGTATAATCATATATTTTGTGTAATGTAAATTTGTTGTGCATTTATGTTTTTAAATCATTTATTTATCAATTATTATCTAACTTTTATTATACATGATTTTGGAAAAAAAACTTATACATATTATACATTTCACCTTGGGAAGAAGGCCCATGACGAGTTGAAACTAGTAGAGGCCGATATTATACATAAAAATTAACTGAAATACAGTAATTCCGCGCCTTTTCAATGTGCTTCAACCTAGAAATTTTAAATTGTTACGAAACTACATTAAGTACAGAATTATCTATCTTGCAATTGTCTGCGATGCTAATGAAAATAGAACTACAGGGAATATTTCTACAAAGATACTAATGGGAAGTTCATCACTGGAGAGAGAGCATATGAAAGCAGTGGCATAGTCCATCAATGGATAGTAATTTAATATATAGTCGATAGCGAATGTATAGAGTTCTACATTATTAAATAAAGGTCTCGGTCTCAGTGTTTGATGTAAAAATTAAAATTTATGGAAAAATCTGATATGATTATAAGCAGATACTTTTATGCACAGTCTAATTTAATTAATCCCTTTATACAGTCCGTGACACCAAAGAAAGTTAGCTGGAGTAAGGGCGAGCATTCCACGTACTATGCTCCACCAATCACCAACGTTTCAAGAGAAGTGGGGGAACAGTCGACCAACTATAGCCTTAAAATAACGTCACTGCAAAATAGTGTTCGTCACTGATCTATTGCAGGTAAATACTGATCGACAAAGCGGTTCATATATTGCGTATATCAAACCATAATAAAATATTTCTAATCGTCAGGGCCGGCGGTTGGTGTTAAGTCTGAGTGGGTAGTTGACCCGGGTGGGGGTCAGCCCCTCCCTTCCCCCTCCACCTCCCACCAAAATGTACATGAAGGGAAAAATACAGAACAGATTTTTTTCATATTTATCATTAATTTGTCATCAAATTGTTATCACATTTATTTTATGTAACTTCAGTGGAGTTCATTTTTTCAATGCATCTGTCTGTCTCCCCGTCCCTTTACTTGTTCACACACATACACACAGATGTGCCGCCATAGACGTGTGTATTGTGCGCGTAACTTAATGCGCATGCACGAAGCGCGGGTTTTTCCCGTCGTAAATTCAAAAGTAGGAATTCGATCATATTCATTAATAAATACAAAGAGTCAACTGAAGTAATGTGTCGATGGCATAATTGTAACAATGATCTTATTTAAGTATTAAAATATAATAAACATTCTTTCATTTTGTATAATCATTTAACAACTATTGCCAAACGTTTTACCTTGCAAAAGAAAGTTTTTTATATTTAAGTACTTAAAAAGATCATTATCAAAATTACCCCAGTTGTCCCCATATGCATGTCGTCAAATTCCAGTCTATAAAAAGTGATATTGACGTTTATGGAATTTGGCATTTCTGGAATTTGACGTTTATGGAATATTTCTCTCACTCCAAATCCCGACTGGGTATTTTACCCATTCGGATTTTTTCGTGTGGGTATAGCTATCCACCATACCCACATTATCCGCCGGGCCTGCTAATCGTATTGCCGCTTTACAGAAATCCTGTTAGTATTTAACATTCCACACACCGATTTTGTTTGGTGTGACGAACTGTATTTGTATTTTTTCTTTGAGAACTTGACTAATTATTTTACTATCTGTCAAAGCCTAAATACCGTTTTACATTATATTTTTAAATTTCAGAATAGCCTCAAATATCTCCTCACATTCTTGTAAATTGGTTTTGGGTGTGCCAATCTGCTTCTATTCGTAAATTTCTGTAATGACGATATCTAATGTAATGGACGTTTCCCAGGCGTCACCTCACCAACTCTTACAGTTGCCGAGAAGAGAGACCACAGGCATTACCTGTTTTATAAATAATTTTCAAGTTTTTAGTTAGACGTTGGCCAGTTTGGAACCAGGGCCGCCCGAATCATGACCGGTCGTTTAGGGCAGACATCTTCGCAAGTTTTTAAACAATTTTATAATTTTATAGTTCTTTAAAATAATACGATTGAACTTTTAGAATATATGTAGTTTTAATCTACTGTCATTATTCAGATTAAATGTCGTTTTAACAAAGTTCTATGTACCTACTTTAAGGGTATTATAAAAAGGTTTATATCTTCAAATACCGAAATCTGCTCACCCAATTTTCTTTCCTACCTATTAGTAAGATCCGGGTCTTGGTCAGTAAATAACAATATGTACTTCTTAGTGTGGTAGCTCGTTTCTTCTCGACTGCTGTTTGTTCCGTTGTTAGAGTGTATTGTAGGTGATGTTGACGTTGCAGCCAGCTCGGTATGATTACCATATAAGAATGTGGGTAACCACATAGGCAACGTGGATACGTCAAGGAGCATGGTTAAGCTGTCGTGAAGCTCTGCAAGACGCATGCGATCTAAAGCTTCGAGAGTGCGGAAACCGGCGGTATCAGCCGATGCACAGACGAGGATCACTGGAAAAAAGAAAAAAGCGTAAAAGCAGATGGAGAATTATTATCTTAAAGATTAGTGTAAGAGTTTTCTTAAGGTGGATCTAACATGGTAATCTTAGAATAGTTACGTAAAAGAATTTATAAAAATAGATAGTCTAAATTTTGAATAGTTTAGTGTTATTAAGAGAATTAAATTGTTATATAATTTAAAAAAAAAAAAAAAAATAATTGTTTCAATAAATACGAAAATTCCATCGAAAATAACACATTTTCCAACTTTCGACGAGAATTACTACCAAAATTGATCTGATCATTTTATTTAGACTCCTTCATAGAAGGTTACGTGAACTGTTGTAAGGAAGTTTTGTATTGTAAGCTTCCCCGAGGATACCATTTCTATAATGCCAATGTAGTTACTCTATTTTAGCATTAAAAATAACATTGTATTTAAATTTCATTTCAATCTGTCGTAAATCTTATATTTTTTCTTACCCTTTAAAACAATTATAAAAATAAAAGGTTATGAGTCCAGATATCGATAGCTGCACGTAATGTAGTTAGATTGTATGCCTGTTTATATTGAATTGGAAAAATGAATAATATTCAGTTACCCGAGCTGACAGACGGAAATTTTTCCAATTGGAAATATCGAGTAGAAGAAAAAGAAGTCAAGCAAGTATTAGAAAATGCAGTGGATACATCAACAGAACGTTTTAAAAAAATGATAGCTAAGTCCATTATTATTCAATGTGTTTAAAATAAACATCTAGAATATATAAAAGATGCAAAAACTGAAAAAGTACCTTTACTAAACTTTACTTAAGAAAGAAGTTATTAACATTGAAAATAAATCCAAATGATAAAATGGAAGAAATTTGATTTATTAATAAGGAATTTGGAATCAACAGGAACAGTGACGGAAGAAAGTAATAAAGTTTGTCACGTACTATTGATTTTACCCGACAAGTAAAATACAATAGTAACTGCGATTGAGACAATAACTACTTCTATGACTTTAGACTTTGTTAAAAGCAGCCTGTTAGATTCGGAATTAGCATATAAAAAATCTAAATATGATATATTATATAACTAATGAAAGTATTGTTGTAGCTAAAAAAAATCAATTTATCTGTTATGGCTTTTATTTTTATAAATGTTTTAAGGATCACAAAGAAGTATTTCAATATGATATGCAGGGTGATCACGCGAGAATGAACCAGCAATTATCTCTGTTATTAAGCGAGATAGCGATTATCTTCAAATAAACAAATTTACTATAGGCAATATGGGAAATAAGATGTTGTATCAAGAAGCGTTCTGTTACTTCCGATTCCGGAGTATTTGATACCAATTTTGAAATTTCAAATGGAATATACTATATTTTTTTTATTTTTGAAAAGTACATAAAATTTACTTTACAATGGTAATAAATTAGTAATACGTTGTATTATTAAAAAATAAAATGGCGGACGTTTGAAATATGAATATATTGACTGAAAAAAAAAATCAAGTGTGCGAGATTTTATTGTTTTTTGTTCATAGATGATGATGATTTTTTTTTAGATAAATTCATTTACATGACGTAACCTAGGCAACAAATCCAATAAAACAAAAATCCACACTTTCTTGACTTATTTTGTAAGATATTTCAAACGTCCGCCATTTTACTTTTTAATAATACAACGTGCTACTTGTTTACTGTCATTGTAAAGAAAATTTTGTGTACTTTTCAAAAATATAAAAAAAATATAGTATGTTCCATTTGAAATTTCAAAGTTGGTATCACATACTCCCGAACCGGAAGTAACAGAACGCTTCTTGATACGACATCTTATTGCCCATATTGCATATAGTAAATTTTCTTCTTTGAAGATAATCGCTATCTTGCTTAATAAGGGAGATAATTGCCGGTTCATTCTCGCGTGATCAACCTGTATAATATGCAACAGCAATCTAGATACATTTATAATATTTTAACAGTACTTCAATAATAGAACCACCTTAAACCTTAAGTAATAAATATGTAGTCGGCTATATATTTATACATATGTATATGAGTAGTGTTGTTATTAATCTGATTAAGGTAGCACTTCGCTGTCGAAACGTTGTTTTCTAACAAAATTTTCATAGAATTATACCCAAATATTGTTTTATTTATATGAGTTCTGGAAGCTTCTTTCAATTGCTAATATTATTAGATTATTAAATTGATTCAAATATGAAACATTTATAAACTTAGAAAGAAGTAAATACGAGGGAAAGTTAGAAAATAAAGGGATATTTTTATTTTCCCTATTAGGAGGTTGGTAGCATTGAATGCGATATTATTAATCCTAAAAACAAAATATCTTTGTGTGGATATCTAGAGTGATAGTGCTCCATTGTCATTGTCAAACAGATCCAAGGAAGAAATGAGAGAAGAAAGTCATAATAGCTTTTTGGATCAAAGGGGATGAAACCTGTAGAAATTATTCGCAAAATGTGAGAGTTGTCTATGAAAGGATAGATTGTTTTTAAAATGACCTCATAATCGTTTATCTTTGCGATGGAAAGCTTTCAGGTAGGCCTTTCACTACGACGACAAAACTTTTAAGCGAAAAATTTGTGCATGATGTGAGTCACATTTGGTGAAATTACAAAAAAATTGAAAATTTTCATAGATTTTCTCAGCATTTTTAATCATCCATGAATCACAAAATACGCAGAGCGTGAGGACTTTGGGTATCATGTAAAATGGCACTCACAAATATAATCGTTTGAAAATTTCAAAAACTCATTCGAAATGTTATGAGGATGAAAAAAGCGAATTTATCATATAATAATACAAAGCGACAGTGTTTGTTATAAAGTTGAAAAAAAATACAGGTATTTTGCTCTAAAAGTTTTTATGTAAGTCCATAGTTCAAAAGCACTATAATGAAAGGGCAATAGAAAGGATATTTTGCAAAATGCTTTTAAAAGAAGCATATATAAATTTTCTGTCTTTTAGGTATATAACAGATTATGTATGTGAAGAACTGTTCAAAAAGAAACAAAAATTACTTGCTATAAAAAGAGCTAAGTAATAATCTTTCTATTCTGTATTAGTGTAAATTTAAAATCGTAGTACATTTATTATATTTCTTTAATATAAAAAGCTTTATTACTACTTTACTAAAAATGCTGAAAACTTATACTGCTTTTAAAAGAATACTTTTTCCAGTTAACATTTTTACCATTTGAAAGAATTCCACGAATTGCTTTGTATAGTACATTTTTATCTTTATTGTAATAAAAAAAATGTATATATCGTTTTGAAGTTACATGCAGAACTACTCCTTTTCTGAACAGTGTATCTAAATATGAAATGAACATGCATATTTGGACAAGTTGGATGCAATACTCTAATATGCATATGTTTGTTTCTAGTTCATATGTGGGACTGAATACAATATTTTTCACTTCAGTTACGAATATATCTACTCGTATATCGGTGATACTTTATATTCAATAAGTTAAGGTTATCTATCTCTATACTCTCCGATATTAGATATATTATTTTTGATGAAAATCTCAATTGGTCTCAGCTCACTTCAGATGAATTCAGTAAATTGTTGTTCTTTTTACTTACAACCCCCCTTACTGATACTACATCACCCACGAAATAAACTCAAAATGATCTGTGCCATTCAGTTCAATAGAAGGGGTAATATTGTGAGAAGAAATACCAATTTGTAGATTATAAATATATTATGAAAGTTGAAATTTCTTAGTTGAAAACAAAAATATTATATGCATATTACACTACGTAATGGATTTTAGAGTTATTGTTACTAATCTGTGAAAGGTTGATCTCATATATAGTGGCGGACAAAAGTGTGAACACTGTTAAATATTTCTTTTTTTAAAAATTATTTATAGTTCTCACAAACTTGAATCTTATTTTCTAAAGTCAGTATATTGAAGAATAATTTCACAAGAAATCTTTTGATATTGGCTGTACGATTTAATTCAAACAGAATATATTTGTTTTTTTGGTGGACAGAAGTACTGAAACATATTAATAATATAATTTTAATCGGCTTACTTTCATTGTCAGCTATTTAGTAGGTTGATGTTAAGATGGGTAGCACAACTCCATAAAGATGGTGTGAAGCAGTACATTGTTTCAAAAACTTTAAAAATCAGTTAAAGTGGTGTATCAAATATATTGAAAAAAAAAATTCAATATGGGTGTGTTAAAACTAACATAAAAGTCGGTTGTCCTAGAAAAACCAGTGCTATAATTGATAAAACCATTCGGCGTCTGTTAGTGAATGATCCTACTTTATCACCAAAAATTCAGGAACAATTTGATGTACATTTGAGCGATCGCACTATGAAACGACTGCTATTTGATTACTGGGTAGAGTAGCCGTGAAGAAACCTCTACTATCAAAGAAAAACAGGAGAGCCTAAATTGTATTTTCTGAGGAACACTCATTGTAGACGAGTGAAAAATGGAATACTGTCCTTTGGAGTGATGAAAGCAAGTTTAAAATATTTGGTTCCGACGAGAGACAATATGTTAGATTTAGATCGACAGTTTCGAAATATATGTACAGCGTAGTGACCCCGACCCCGAAACATAGAACTTTAACATGTAAAATCATACTTTCTGAATTTCCTGCTTCCCTAATTATTTTAGGTAAAAATGCTTCAAATAAAAGTTGTAGAGCATAAAATTCTGCATCAATAACCAACATTAATTTTGTATGCCTTGTAACGGCTGTATGCCTTGTAACGGCTGTAATTAGGTATGAAAATGTCCAAAATAGCAATAACCATGGAATTGAGACAAAATAAATAACAACTATTTAACGATTTATCTATCACATTACGGTAATTTATTTTTATTAGATATTATTTCTAATCTCTGTTTCAATTAATAATTATCTGTTAATTTAAATTGATATTTGTTCACTTAAACTGATTTTACAAATAATAATAAAATTAAATTAACCTAGCTTGACAGATAAATCGTTAACATTTGTTAATTTTATTTTTTTTCATTTTCAGGCCTATAGCTATGCGGTGATTTTCAACATTTTCATACCTATTTTTTGATGTTACAAGCCATACAAAATTATTTTTGGAAGCAGGAAATTAGGAAAGACTGACTTTACATGGTAAAGTCCTATGTTCGGGCCGTGCCGGTCACCACCATGTATATATATATATATATATATATATATATATATATATATATATATATATATATATATATATATACGATATATATATATATATATATATATATATATATATATATATATATATTTATATGACATAGAGTCACTAAAAGATGACTGGCAGAAGATTCCTGCAAACAAATGAGGAAATTAGTGGATTCGATAGCCGTATGTCCAGTTGTATGAACTGCAAACGGTTATGCAACAAAATACTAATTATTTTTTATTTTATTGTTTCATTTCTAAATAATGTATTTGTTTCTATACTTTTGCGCAAGGGTTTTTCTTTAAATAGGGGTATTATTATTAAATATTTATTAAATGTTAAATATACTTTTATAAATCTGTAGTATATGATATATTATTATTTTTGTTATTATTACTTATCTAGAGAAATATTAACTAAAATTACATAGTGAAATAAATAAAAGTTTTCATACTTTTGTCTGCCATTGTACATACATCTTAGCTCACATATCAACTGAGCTGAGCAAAAATATTCCAAAAAGAATACAGCTATAATCTACATCCGCACCGATTCAATTAAATTTTAAATCTACGTAATCCGTCAATCCTTTGTAACCTTTCAGAGTAGGGTTTCAGGTGCACTGAACCCAAACGACGTAATTTTTTGTTGTTGGGCGGTCACCCATTAAACTTATTACAAATTTGAGTGAGTTCAGGTGCGTGCTCATCACAATATTGTCACTCTTAAACATAAAATCCTCTACGTTCCTAGAATTATACAGTTTTCAAAAGTTATTTAAATAAAATTAGATTAGAAATAGAATATTGCCTCGTAGACATTAAAATACATGAAAGCAAGAAACATTAAATAATTTTCCATAATAATGGTTCAAACAAGAATGTGGCTTTAGACGAAAAGCTTTACATGAATTTATCGATTCTTTGTGAATCTTGGAACAGATGTTCCCTCCATTCAGCTACATTTGACATTTATAATAACTGTACTACCAAACAAAGATAAAAGCATAACAAATCCTTGAATATAAAATTGAGTTAAAAAAGCTTAAGTATTTATATTTTCTTCAATCAATTTTATTTTAAAACATATTTTTTTTTTAATAAGTAGGTTTCCGTTGTAACTTTTGTAATTTGTTAAACTTTGATTCATATATGTTCAGAATATCACTAAGCGGTAATCTCAATTCTTTCTTGATGCTATTTTTAGAATGAAACAAATTGTTATAGTTGACAACAAACTAGTGCGGGGAAGTTATACTTCTTATATAAGAGCTCCGGATTTAATTCCGCGAATGATAGGATGTTTGTAGGATATTTTTTGTGAGACACAAAATAATTAACACTAAAAAAATTCTCCAGGTATTTGTAATTGCAGATATAGTCTAGGAAATCAACTGAAAAAAGTTTTTTTTACGGAATCTTGTCTAGAAAAATGCGCTGAATAATATGTAAAAAGTATTCGGAAATCTGAACATGGGAACCTCCCGTCAATTGGAAAAAAGGCAGCATGTTTTTGACCATTTTCTCGAAAACAATTGGCCGTATCAAAATTTTACAAGAATACAAAATTAAAGCTCAAAATTATTTTTATATAAAAAAAAGATTGTTACACTTTTTACCTAGGATGAACTATCAAAGAGTTATGTTAAAAAATATTTAGCTAATACAATTTATGAAAAAAAATTAGATAACAAAAAAATAAACAATATACGTATTTAATATTTGCTCTGACAGGTTTTACTATTTATAACAGTTTAAATGTATCGTGGCATCGAATGAAGTAAATTATCGATGATTTTTAAATAATTTTGTCAACATTTTTCTACAAATTTTCATTTTTTCATCCTCCACTCTGATTCTGTTCAAGATAAGATAACGCGAAAAATTGAATTCAGCATGAAATTTTCTTTCATACCCTATCTTACACGATTTTTGCCGTTGAGCGGTTCGTGAGTTACTAGCAAATTAAATTAAAATAAGATAATTTTGTTGCAGAATTTTCGGGAAAGCCAGTGCTTTTCGCAAATTTTCCTGGTTACCTACACCCGGAAGTTGACATTTTAAGTTAACAGTATTGTGCGTAATATGTCACTTCAGAAATTGTGCGTATACATTTTTTGTAACAAGTGCGAGAAATTACTAATTTTCAAACGAATACAGGGAGATTCCGAATTAGGTTTCCCGCATATGTTGCAAACCATATTTTCTGCAATCGTCCAAAAATAAGAATTGTATTCCAAATTTTTGACATATCATCTAGTACCTATTTGGGCGGCTATGCATGGATTTTTTAAGCTAGCAAAATAATTGCTTTAATGACAACAAAACAAAGATCTTATGTTTTAATTATTTCCCGCACTAGGGCAGAAATAATAGTCTAGAAAGTAGAATTTTAAAAAGTATTACCTTCATATTAAAAAAAAATCCATAAAATGTTTTTTTTGTATTCACAATCAATAGTAATAGGTCGATTTCTAACCTTTCAAAAGTTGGAAAATATATCACTGTTAACTGCAATGACAATCTCATGGGTGGAAAATGTTTATGTAGGGTTGCCTAGCAACACTGTCATAGATTTCTATAATAAAGTAGGCTAAACAAATTTGAATACAGTTCTCAAAAAATGATAATAAAAAGAAAGGTTATATCTCAATTATTTATTTATTTAAAAAGAGGATGATTGTGAATAAAATAGTATACATCCCTCAGTGGATATTTCATTATAGTCTCGCACTGTATATGACCTCTGATGTAATAATATACTATTATATGTTGATTGCTAACTTCTTATTTAAACTCAAATCTACAATAAAATCATAAAAGAAATGCATGTACTTATTTTCTTTTTCTTTTAGAAGTAAGTAAAGAAATTAATAATTAAGTACATTCAAACTGCTCATTCATATTATAATGTACAAGAGTTAAAATTAGCATCGTCATTTTATTTCTTCGAGTTTTTATACTCGTTAATTATACAGCAAGTATCTACATAATTAGTTTAAAAGTAATGATACCATTCAAACTTCCTGATTGAAAACCAAGTAACGTACAGCATACTAATTAATCTAAACGTTTCAAAGTTTCAAGAAAATAGGTTATGGACAACTTACAATTTCCTATAAACTTCTTAAACGATGAATAATACACAATCTCAATAAACTTTTCAAAGTTTGAAAGTATTAAATTCGTTCAATATTTGAATTAAATTAAGAGTTTTTCAGGAGCATATCAAGTGAATTTCCTCTAGACTGACCCTTTTACCGTAAATTTAACCCGCAGTCCTTTCACACAATCTCCTTTATTCCTGTTGCTTATATACCCACTTCCGTCCTTCCTAACACTACCAATCATATATCCTCCCGCTGGACAAAAGATATTCTCGACTTTAGGGTCACAAATACAATTGTAGCCGCGATACACCGAATAATATACTGCTAACATTTTTCAGAAAGACGTAAAAATAAATTTTACAAAGGACACAAATAAGAATTCAGAATTCAATTTTTCGAATGTGACCAGCAATAGAAATGTGTTTGTAAGTGTGTGAAGGTTCAAAAAAAGACGCAACATTTTAATGGATTTCTAAAAATGGAAGATAACTAATATAGCTTTACTTTCTACGACAATGGTTTTGATAAGTATGTATTTGACATTGAAATAGAATACAGTCTTACGGACTACTATGTGCTTACGGTTTTGTTTTGATCTTATACCTTAGTCCTTAGTCTATCAGATCTATGTACTCGTATAAATGAAAGTTTAGGTTTAGTATAATATTTAATAGATATTTATACACCAAGTGAGTTAAGATAATGTATATTCAAGAAAAGAAAGTAGTTTATATAATACTCGTATTTTATTCAATTGTAGAAATTATTGGGTGTTATTTATTTTTAAAAGAAGAAGAAAAAAAGTACTAGTATTATTATTATTATTATTGTAAGAATAATTTTATTAGCCGCTGTATATTTAAAATTGGTTTTCCTAATTTAGTGCCCTCCCCCCCCTATCATAATTTTCTAAATCCGCCACTGGTCACAAGTTCCATTTTGGCGCCGTTTATTATTTCATCTCGTAATCTTCCACAGAATATACAAAAAATGTTTTACTCATTTTGCTGAAAATGCACAAATTTCACATATGGAATTATATAGTGAAAAATGATATATGAGTATGCGCGTGGCAGACATACATATGTCACTCAATTAATGTTTTACTTTTTTCCACATAAACATATTTTTTTATTCTAGTAGTATCTTTAAATAATAATTCTGGAAAGCTGAAAATAACAGAATATTATTTAATTTGCGTAGCATGCTTGTTTTGAAGAAAATAATACTGGATGATATTATGCTCTCACGCTTTATTTATGGGTTCAGTTATACATCTAGTGCTTCAATTACCGCTTCGCTTACTCTCAATTTCACCCTCATATTTAATTCAAGACCTTACGATAGTTATTAACTATGCTGCCAAAATTATCACACCGAATTTCTCCGTTACTGACTTATAAATAAATAAATAGCGCATGAATTATGCTGAGTGTAGCAATTTGCATTTTATTCACATATTTCCCTAATACTCGAATTTGTTCTGTAGAACCAACACTACTACCACAAACCACTTAACTTAGCACATAGCACAGAGATAACTGACTAAACAGCAAGATACTGAGTCATGAATTTTATTATTATTTATTGTACCATTTTATTTTATCGTATGGCTATACGTTTGTCACATAAAATTTAAATGTACTAACATTTGAATGTGGTTGGGGTTTATTGCAATGAGGTCACCGAGGTCGGTGCTACATTTGAAAAGACTGAGTTGGTCCATATGGTGTAAGGTGGAAGGCACTATTGAGGATGGGGTAGTACTGTCTTGTTTTTCTTTTCCTGGATGGCCGGAAGGTACTACTGAAACTACTGCGTCGCTTAAGCCATTGTGACAATTGCAGTGGCCAAGAAATCCTCAAAATCCTTGAGGATTCTCTGATTGCCGACTTGTGTTAGTTCATTTCGTGTTTATTGTAGCAAAAACAATTTACTCGGGATAGCGAATGAATATCTTCATTAATTTAATAAAATTAATAGTTATTTACGTAACAAGACCTGAAAGCGGTACTTTACTGGGTGAGCAAGCATATTACAGGTTTGGAAGCTTGTTAACCTAGTAAAGACACTTTCTGGTCTTGATTTTTCGCGATAGTCCAGAAAATGAGCTAAACAATTATTTCCTTCTTTACTGAACCAACTCGGAAAAATTATATATAATGGATCAGAAAGTAACTTTCTGATCCCTACATGAATATTTCCATGGCGATCAGTTGTTTATTTATTTCTTATTTCCTCGCAATAAAAAAAGAAATAATGCATATCTATATAGACTTTTGTTTATATTTTTTTCAGGACTGCGAAAAAATATTGTGCCCAACATGACCTGAAAGTGTTTTTTTTCTTCAAAAACTCGCCTACGGCTCGCCCTGAAATATGCTTCCTTACTCAGTTTCTAGACGATCGCGAAAAAAGTTTATTATTGCAAAATCCATTAAATCTACCATCAACCAATTCATCGAATTAGCCGGTCCCGCCAAATCGATTTAACCGATTAACTGTTCAATCGATTTTATATTTCTTGTTAATCGCAATAATCGATTAACCGGTTAAAAGATTAACTGTGTAACCGAGTAATTTTCACAGCATTATTTTCAATTATTTACAGCACTAATAATAAATAATTCCCTATTTCCAGATTAGGTATTCCGAGAATATCTCTTAACCCTGTGTTAAAATGACGTTTATGAAAAGTTTATTCTAGAGTTACGTCTTATATCTTGTTTATTATTATACATTTGTGGGTTAACTCCTAATAAACTAGGAATAGCTATTGCTGTGTTAAAAAGAAACCGGATATGTAGGCTTAAGATTTGACATGCAAAAAATAGAGAGACGATGACAGTAGAACAAAATAAATAATTGTAAATTCTTATCTGAACTCTCCAGATGGCAGATTGAGACGAAATGTGACGGTGATGGACGATGAGAATGGCTCCAGAACTCCAATAATATACGCACCTGTCACGTGTAAGCCGTTCAAGGGATGTACGTATGTTCACGTCAATTATAGGTACTTGTCGCTCTAAAATACTAGCGGGGCGATAAAGACAAGCTCCCAAACGTAAATGTCGACAAATACGGTTCCCAATATGGCACAATAGATTTTGGATTAAATTAATTAAATTAAGGTAATAGTAAAAGTAAAAGCCAGAATTAGTGGTTGGCTTTTACAGATAAAATTGCCTTTATTGCAGAAATACTGTGTATAAATCGCGGAACTTCCAGCGGAAACACTTTTCTAAATTA
Source organism: Harpalus rufipes (assembly GCA_951394225.1). Lineage (NCBI taxonomy): Eukaryota > Metazoa > Arthropoda > Insecta > Coleoptera > Carabidae > Harpalus > Harpalus rufipes. Next base: position 40,159,177 of record OX596280.1, on the reverse strand, counting down.
AACAGACGAGGCTCAAATCCCTCCAACGACAATAAAACCGAAAGTTCGGCACGAAAAACTATTACGTCCGGCTCTCAAATCTCGGCACAGAAGGGCAAATTTTTACCAAAAAGTATCTAAACCGAAAAAATCAAGTATAACCTCGACAGAGACCATCTCAAGAGGTCATTTACCTCAACCTTGAGAAGTAAACGGGCAGTGGTCAAAACTACTGGAACGTCGTCGCCCAAGACCTCGTTTTTGTAACTTTAAATTCCATTGGATTTCAAATTCTATCAGAATTAAGATTTTTCTTCACTGTTTCACACAGTAGATTTCAAATTCTATTGGTCCGGAGCAGTAGAATTCGTTTCTATAGTTTATGCTTGACATTTCTTTATTACGTGTAGTTTGAAAAATTGAGTTATAATCATATTATTATAAAGTATTCTTAACTAATTCTTGCAGAATTTGAAATCCAGTAGAATTTCAAGTTACAAAATCAAGGCCCAGTTTGTTTAAAAGAGAGGCGTTAAGAAATCGGAGTGTAACAAATTGAAATAATTTCATAAAAGTATTTGTCACCAAAACTACACGTCAAAATAGAAAATTTATTACAGTTTAGGTGTAAAAAAAATAATTAAAAAAATAAATGGCATTAAGGAAATTTTGAATTCACGTAGTTTAAAAATGGGCTATGATTTATTAGTAAAGTTATTCATAATTTACGACCTTGTGAATCGAAAATAAAACTTTTCTGTTAAAAATCTATTTGCCAACTTCTTCAATTTTTAATTCAGATGAAAAAACCGTGGAAAACATCTCATTAAAAAGCGTTATTACCTTTCCAAACAGAACCATTCTTTTAATTAATTCGTACGATGGAAGTAGAAAAGTTTCCCACTTTTGCTTTTACTTGCGTACGGCCCTGCGCGTTATATTATTAACGTGAACGTGAGGCTGTGAAACTCGTAGGCTGATTACGTTTAAACTACGCATCGATTGAGCGAAACCAGCGAAACTTGAGATAAGATCAATTTGTCCCAAATCCACACTTTATTTATTTATTAATGATGCGGAGACACAAGAACCTCAACCAAATGGATAATATATGAGCTGGTTGTTTTTCTTTGGCATAAATAAGAGTAATTAAATGATTCAATTTTATATAAACAACACCTTATTTTTACTGTTTATATTTAAATTAAAAAATGACATCGTATGACTTTCTTCCGTTATGTTTATTTATATACGCACTGTTTCTGGCTCTTTTCGTTTTCTAGAGATGGTATGACTGCTTTCAAAACTGACAAATGAATAACATATAGTCTCAAATTGCTGTCAATCAATTACCTAATTTTCATCTATGAAGTTATTCTTTTTAGCAGGAAGCGCGACCAACATACCTAATTTATAGAAAACACCAAATTAGTCTCATTTAAAAAAAATCTAATTGAATTATAAAATTACCTCAACAAACCTCGAACAGACACGTGAGCCGAGCGACTTTGAAGTGTATAGAATCAGCAGATTTGTGTGAGCTTGTCACTTTGACAATAACAATGCCACTTTGAGAAAAACAATATTTTGACATATTTTGATTTTGAACTGTTAAATAGTTTATTTGTTACTCACTTGTAAATTTCAATTTATCAAGGCATTCTAGTAAGTAGTTAAGTTTGATTTAACAAGTTACTAACTTGTTAAAATTTAACAGGTTAGTAGATTAGCTGTCACTGAAATAGGTTAGAATTTATTTATATTAAATATTATATAAAATTTAATTAACAATTATTTTTATATATTTTATACATTTTTATACATTTTATACATTTTTATACATTAGAGAAATTACTAAATTTTAATTATTTACATTTGAAAATTCTGTTCGGTTTGAATTTTGACAAATGTAGTTCATAGTATCCGTAAGAGATGGCAGCACGCAGCACTCGTGTCAATATAAATTTGAGTAATGTGTTTTTAACTTATTTTAATTTATTTACAAGTGAAAAACAAATAAAATATTGAACAATACACGCGAGGTAACGGGTTTAACTGGCTCCAGAAGGATAACAGGCTCGTCTTCGACTCGCCAGTTCAATTCTTCTGTCCGCCAGTTAAACCCTACTTACCTCGCTAGTAATGTTAAATACTATGTTATTATTTTTAATTTCATATGTTTTACTGCCTGAAAACAATAACATTTTAGCAGTTCAAAATCAAAATAAGTCAAAACATTGGTCTTGTCAAAGTGACATTGTTCTCGTCAATGTAACACGCGCACAATAACTGACTCCAAGCACTTAACGGTCGCTTGAGTCACGTGTCTCCACCCTATAGAAAAATAGTATTAAATAGTTATTTATGATATGTGTTAAAAGTCACATTTTATTTTGTCAGAAGGAAGTTTAGAACACGACGCGAGGCGGAGTGGTCCAAACCTTTGAACAAAATAAAATCACTTTTAACACGTATATCAAACACTATTTTTTCTGCAAACACTATAGAAGGTAGTATGAACAAGTGATGAAGGATGATTAGCGAGCATTTGATTAGCATCGTTTTATCTCTATCAGTCCGTTATGAATTATTTTAGAGAAAAAAACTTCAAATAAAAAATGCGTACAATTAATTTTTCTATAACTCTCATTTGAAGTATTTTTCTCAAAATTAATCTAGAAACGATTGACAGAGATATAACAATGTTAGTCAAATGCTCGCTAATCACCCTTAATCACTGTTCATACTAGCGACCTATTTTTTCATATAAATTTGTATTTCTAATATTTTTTGACATGCCAAAAATGTCAATTTGTTGTTCAATTCGTCATTACCAAGGTAAATAATTCACTTTTAACACTAGTCACTTTTTTAAAACTGGTGCCATAAAATGACAGACAAATATTTTTAAAAAGCCTACTTTTAATAGATTTGTAAAAAAAACATATATCATAAGGCCTGTTATCCCTGTTATCGCATTCGTTCTTTGTAAAACACGGACTCATACATTAACAGATTGCCTTATGAAACTAATTTCTTAATGTGCTATTATTTGTCGTATTAATTTTCAGTATGCATAATTTGATTTCTGATTTTGGAACCAATTTAGAAAGTATTTACTTAATGTAATTAAATGTTTTTAGTTCACTTTAATTTCATTAAATATTTCAATTGTGTAGCAACCGAAACTGTTCCAGTCAGAGCTTCCAGATTTAATTTTGTAGAATGTACGAAATAAAATTTGAAATATTATTTCGTATTTCAAGTGTCGGAACTTAACCAAAACAAATGAATTTTGTTTATAAAGTTTTGCGTTTATTTCAAGGATTATGTTCTATTTTATGTAGTAAATTAAAAGTGAATAAATTATTGTGAGGATTTCCGTAGTTTCTTAACTAGGTCAAATATGCAACCGAGTTTCATTAATATGTTAAATTAGTTATTTTTAACTTTTTATAGACACTTTATAAATGAACCATAAATGAACAATCTATAAAATTTATTCTATTTTGAAGGGAATTATTATGTGTCAACCAATAATCAAAAGCTTTTTGTTTGTAGAATTGAATTATATTTGTGTTACTGTGCCAAATATCATTGTTGATTTTTATATAACTTTAGCTAACTTTTAGGTATTTTAATATAAAAGATCTAAAACTCGATATAAACTTTTTGGATTCAACTTTGGCATTGATATTAAAAGTTTTATTGTATTGCCTGCAGGTCAATATTTAAGGTTAAATATTAAAATTCAAACAACTGGTCGATCAATAGTTAACTTCAAAAAATAAACCAAAAATATACTAATTTAAATACGATATCCATAAGGTAGATATTTTACAGAAAGAATTATTATCGCTGATATAGTGAAATAGTAAGGCAGAGGTGGGTAGTGACACCGTTTCGAAGTGACCTCTAACCTCTAACGATGATCATGAGAAATGTCTAGGAAATATGAAACTGTCAATGTCGTGTAATGTGTCTCGGCAGTACGTAAGCGGTTTTATGGCCAGTTGCACAGCTTATAGTTAATGGCTTAACTATATAGGTTAACAAAAAAAAATACGTATCGAAATTTTGACAGCAATATTTAACAACTCATTTGCAATATCGATACGATATTGTAAATTTAACCAACGGTTAACTATTTAACTGTAATGGTCAGTCGTACAGCTTTTACCAGTTGCTTTGGCATCTGGGGCCCGAGTTCAATTCCGCCCGACGCCAAAAATTATATCGAATTTTAATGGCCCAAAATTGACCCCTGCGGTGCACTCTCCACGCCATCAATGAATGCCCGTGAGGTGACGCCTGGTAAGCGCCCGCACGGTACAAATATTCCATCATTACCGATATCTGCGTATAAACCAGATTGTCACACCCAGCAATGAGTAATATGCCGTGATGAATTATTTATTTATTTATTTATGACTGAGGTTTTGAGTACCTATTTGTTATTTCATATACGTAATGGATAACCTGTAGTTCAGACATTAATTATAAACTGTGCAACTGGCCATAAACCATGCAACTGGCCATTAGATCTATATAATTAACAGTGTTGCTATATAAATAAAACCAAACACCTATAACGTTCATAGGCTGGAATCACAAACCTTGTTTTAACTAAAACGCTGTATTAAGAAATGTCATATTCAAATTGTAATATTTAATTTCACCTTATGTTTAAAAAACGATTTTTTAAAAAATATTTGCGGAAATACATACTATGTTCTGTTAATCATATTTTGATAAATTTGATATTATTTATTATTATTAAATAATGAAATTTGACATGTCTTAAAACAACGTTTTAGTTACAAGGCTTGTGGTACCAGGCATTGTGTATATCGTATAGCCTATACTTCATTTCACGTAAGAAAATAGCATTGGTTTAGATAGGGATATAAATTCTGCTCTTTGATTGGTCAAAATACTAGCCAATTTACAAAAACGAAAAAATATCACCTGTCAGTTGTCTGTTATCAAATAAAATATACAGAATTAAGTAATGTTTAACTATGTTTTATTGTAATTCTTAATATTCAGGTCTTGTACATGTTTACAGATAAACATGTTTATTATTGACTAAGTTTTGTTTCACGAATTTAAATTATTTATTTAATGCATGTAAAAACGGTCGGCTCTCAAGCGCCTTCTACTATTTTCTTACGTGAAATAAAGTATAATTGCAAAATTCTTCTTTTAATAAAACGGTTAGTCGTTTTATAAAACGCAACCCGATTGTCAAACCATCTTTGACTTAACGAGGTTTTAAAATATGGCTGATTCGTCTAGTCGTTTTACAAAATGACGAACGTCTTACTTAGCTTGTATATTTCTCTATAAAACACAGCCCGAATTTTCCAAGAGTGACTTTTGTGCGTTTGGTTAGGTCTCTTCAAATAAACAGATAAATTTTCCAGTGCCGAAGGGTAGAAGGTTAACGCTTCATCAGCTTTGAAAAATAAAATGAAAACAATTTTATTAAGGACCTAATTAGCCCACCTAGTTTATTTACAACTTTATTAATTAAACTTGACATTAATTATTTTCTTTTGTTTTGAAGAGATAACATCCCGGCCGAAATTAGAAACAGTTGGCAAAGGGGCGTCTTAAATCAAAGTCGACTGGATTTTAAATAAACCCATCTCAATGGAGAAAAGAAAGAGTTTTTATTTTCTGAATCTCCTCTTTGCGGAAAAAAGAGAAAGTGTATATACGAGGTTCATAGATTTACTTTCCTTAACTTGATTTATGAAATTAACATATTTTACTACGTTTTAATATTCCCAGGGCTTTTGAGTCGGGTTAACATTAAAACCTGTGAAAAATAAAGAAAAATGTTTCAAATAAAGACGTAGAAGGTAATATTTAGTTTTCCTCTTGATGAATTAATTCTCTAATGAAACTAGAGAGAATAATTTAATTATAGCTCTGTAATTTTAAATAATTAACTTGTAACAAGATTATTCACAGATTTATGTATAGCACGATAATTAAGCGTAGTTTATGTAAATTAATACTGAACTATGTTAGTTAATTATTATACAAAATGTTATCTTCAACTTTTATGATTTTTTTATATTATGCTAAATTGAAATCAGAAAATCTTTATTTTTATCTTCCCAAAAAATGTTGAGAAATATCTTTAAAAAATTAATAAAGTTTCGGAGCGAAAATGTAACGTGTCACGTATCATACACCGTCCGTTATGGCCATATGTTTTATGAAATATTACAAACGTTTACACTGATAGAATTGAAATAACAACTGTCAATTTAATAAATTATCTATAATCAAAGTCTAACATAAGCAACTTGTTTTGCCTGATTTTTAGAAAACTTAGCACTCAAACGACGGTGCATCGAATGGTAACAGCAAATTGACAGTACTTGTATTTCAGAAAAATATTAGCCCACGTATTTCAAATTTCCACGTAAAGAGACGCTCCGTGTATCCTGTTTTGAAATTGTGACGAGTCGGCTGCCGACTCGGCACATGCTGCGCTGCCTCGTGTCTCGGCTGAAAACTGTATGAAAAAATATTTGAATTTTTAATTTTTACCTCCCGCTACCCTTGGTAAGGGAGGTATAGCGATCGTGCTAAAAATCGCATATCGAGATTTTGGTAAATGACCACGTTTTAAGGTCCCTAGAATCCATTTTTAACATGTTCACGATGATGTCTGTGTGTATGTATGTGTGTGTGTGTGTGTGGATCCTGTATAAGCTCTAACTCAAATACTATCATTCAGAAAGTTTTGAAACCATGTATTTCTACCTTATTCTAATATGGAAATATCTGATTAGATTTTGATGGCAATCGGATAACCGGAAATGGCAGTTTACTTGAAGCTCAAGATAGTTTTTTTCAAAAAATACCTTTAAATGTATTTTTTTTCTCAATTTGTTATTATAAAAATTAAAGATTATTCCATTTTCTACAAATTTGCTTTAATACTTTTTCTATATATTGTATGGATAAATTTATAAAGTAATATAAAAATTATATACATAGGTAAATGGCGGGAGGTACTGTGTTGGTCACATCAGATTTTTTTTTATTACATTAAAGTATTCTAATATCGCCTTTTGGAAATATGAAATCCATTTTCTACTAAGTAAATTATTATCCATGCATATTTCCAATAATTGACCACGAAAGTTATTTTAAATATATTTATACATTTTTATTAGTGTTGAAAAGGGTCAATTTATGTGACTTTAATTATTAGCGAACGAATTTTAATTAAAGCTTTCTAAAACGGCAGATCGCTTTATCAATTTATATGAAATTTCATAACAAAATAATAATAATAATAATATTAATAATAATAATAATAGTGGACGATACTGTTTAAAAGTGACAAACAATGCCACATTTCAATTTTCTCCATTACACCTTTGTTTGTTGGGCTGATTGAAAAGTGAAGTGCACAATAAAACTGAGGTGAAAAATCGAAATGCACAAATTCATTGTATTTTGGCGTTCGTATAAAAGAACATCAACATCAAGATGAACTCGGGAGAGCAACAAGCTCTTGGTAAACAAGCCAGAAAAGATCCATGGATACATGTTTATAAAATAATTATAAATAGATTAAAATGTAAGACACTATAACTCGAAAACAAATAAAAATCGGATTACAACTTGTAGGAAGATTTTATAGCCTATGCATAGCATTACTGAAAGATAAATTAGTTGAGTACCTACTAACGGAGTCTGTGAGCAAGAAGTAATTCAGATACGGATTTATATTTTCCCGTTTTGCTGTGTTGCCATTATTATACTAACTACCTACCTATAAAGCACAAACTTTAGTTTCTTATATATTCTGAAAAGTCTTTTAATTAGTCTGTACATTCATAAACTTTCTGTTCTTTAATATGCAACTAAAACTTTTGTTTTATCCACTTACAATACTTTTATATCAGCGTTTCTTAAACTATGTTCCGTAAGTTGCAAGTTGGGGGTCTATGAGTTTACTTTCAAAAGTTTTAATAAATTCCCTTTAGTTTATCTAACAAAATTTATATTTAACATATGAACCAATAACCAATACGCTTTTGGTATATGCAAAATTATTCATATATTATACAACAAGACGATTGAAAATTCTCTATTATACGAAACGTGTTGCCTGGAAACACCACGAGACCGAAGGTCGAGTGGTATTTCCAATAGGCAACTCGTTGAGTATATCGAGAATGTTCTATTGTAGAATTGTATACAGGTAGACTATATCATGAATAAAAAATAAATAAAAAAGTTAGTAAATTTAACGTAGGCCTGTAGTCTATTTTCTTTTGACAGAAACGCCAAACTGTATGCTCCGTAACCTATCTTTTTAAATATAACGGTAGTAGTATGTAATATTGCATTGAAATGCTCGCATTGCAAAATAAATATCCGCATTTCAAATAAACTAGGAACAGTTCAGTTTCTAGATTTGTGATCCAAATAACTATTTATTTACTTGTCAAATTTTTACTTCAATATCTTGCTGTCAAATAATAGCGCGTTCAATTATTTGCTTCGGTGCATTTGGAGCTGTCAGTGTCATTTCAGATGTGTACTTAAAGCATACAAAGCACGATTTTTCTCCTCAAAGTCTAACTACAGATTCATTTATATACTCGATACTGTGTTCGAAGGAAAAGTTCATATTTTATGCTCCGTAAATATAATTAAAAATGACTTTGACAGTTCTGAATACATAAAACAAAATAACCAAACGCACCTATAAGTGAATATACGAATGTTGGTATATTCGAATATACCAAGGTTCGTATATTCGTTCACCATGGTTACTCAATAATAACCGCTCTAATACATGGTAACTAAGGAAAATCACACATTCTTATTGGTTTATAACTTAATGAATGATAGTCATTATTATTCTGGCGTTTAATAGTTGACTTGCAACATCTAACTCGCATAAAATATCCTAGCAAAAAATGTCTTAAAGTTTTTATATCTTTTTCCAATAACAAATAAGTACGAAAATCGATTAGATATTAAATCTGCTTTGCGTCTGATCATTTCAAACAAAAGTCCTAATAAAAAAACACCTGATACCTGAAATCAGCACCACCATTCACATCAAAAGGATTTCGTATTTTTTATCTAATGTATGTACTGTTTCTACAATAAAAATAAGTAACAAGAGATGTGTCAGGACATAACATGATATTGAATAAAATTTCTACTATAAACTATAAGGTATATTAAATAAAATTCGTACCATATTTTAATACAATATCGGGCCTATTCTGTAACTCAATGGTTAATTTTCACCAATCAAGTATGTTGATATATAACAAAAAATTGGATTTTTAATTGTCAAATCAATATCTATTGGACAAAATTTTTAACCAGTTGTTAAAAATTAACCACTGAGTTACAAAATAGGCCCGTATGCTATAAATAAAGAAAACAAATACCTTATTTAGTAACGAATATAAATAAGGTGATAATTTAATGAAATAAAACAATATTTGAGTTTAGTTTTGTAATTATTTAAACGATGTTTCGACAGCAAAGTGCTGTCTTCATCAGGTAAATAACAAAGTACAAAGTACATGTAGTCAAGACAACAAGTTGATAAAGGTGATAATTTCTTCGTTTTTTATCGTCGCTGTGATAGACGTGTAACTAGAGAGATTCTGAATGTTGATTGACGGAAAACACGTCACGTGACTAATGTATTATATTCTCGATGATATTTTGGATACCTACATAAAAATAATAAAGTATTTAGAAGAAAAAATAATATTTCTTCAAATTTTAAATAAAATAGGTTAGATACTTCAGTTTTAAAAATAACGGTAGTCTGTCAGGTAACATTCCAGTATTTAAAAGTTTTGTTTAATCCAGGTCTTATAAGATCTCTTTGCAGACATTAGTCGGCCGACAGACCGTATTTTCAATAATCGAGGATATCTCCCAAAGATAAATGTAAATTATAAATTGTAAAGAGCGTATTATTTTTATCTATATCGAATACTTGAGCTGAATAAATAATTTATTTTGATAAGGATTAAGTGATTATTTTTAAAAAATGGTTCGTAAATTTAATGTTGCTTTTAATGTAAATTGTATATTATAATTTTATTCAAAATATTTGAGAAAAAATATTCCGGAACATTTTCCGGCTTTTGTATAAAGTTCGGGCCTTTGGCAGCATTATAACAAAAGCGACTTGCGACCGCCACTACTTACAATTAAAACGAACAACTAGTCAATTCATTAAGCTTGAGAATAATCAAATGGGAGTTATTATACATAATACATATTTAAGTCAGCTGGTAAATTCGAAATAAGATATAGTTTCGTTAATATTTCGTGAAATACCCAAGGTCATCGATACGCATGCAGTGAAAGATTGGTGGGACTATGACTACTATGTAAGTCAAACAATTCTTCTCCTGTCTAGGGGGTTTTCGCAAAGCTATAATTTAATACGCGCAGTTATAAAACCTGTAGTTGCTTAAATGTAAGAATAATAAATAAATTATATACTCGTATTTTTACTTACATCTGCATGTAACCCTCCTAAACTTATGTAATCTGTGAACTATGTCGTCAACAGACATGTTATTGGTGACAGTCACCAGATGCTTGTAGAGAATACCCACATTGCGTAGGTTCAAATCTAGGGCATGAGCAAGAGATTGCCACCATCCAGAATCTGAAAAGAAAAAGAATTAAATATATTTATCGAATAAATTTAATATTAAATGTTAGTATTGTAGGAGATGTAGGTAAGTAAGTTAAGATAACCGAAAATATCTGGGAAAACAATTTTAAAATCTAAAAAATATAAATTACCGGATTTTTTTTTCAAATTATTGAATTAATTTCAGAATATCTCTTATTATCTAAATTTAGAGTCTAGAAGCTAGAACCTGGTTTCCTAAACTTTGTTGTGATCCGCCCCCTGTCTACAAACTTTCTAATACCCTCCTACACCAGTAGATAGACGTATTAACAATGGGGTATGTGACCTTGATCAAATTTTAAGAAAATATTTATATTGTATGTATAATAATATTAATATAGAGAAAAACATGTTCAACAATGTATAATTTAACTCTGTAATTCTACTTCATATTAAACGTAACTTCAATAAAATTATTTTTGCTGATGATGTACGGATATCACACGAAACGTCCAAGGTAATAAATATTTTTTTTCCTATTTCAGTGTTCTTATTAGTCTATAAAAGTACTGATAACACGTCACTTTAAAAAAATCTATAAGCGTACTGTTTGATACAATGCATTAATTGTACCAAACAAAATTCATCACACAAAATTCACAATACACAAACTGCCAAAATGTGAAACATAACTGACAAAAATAACACCAAGTCATACATATTTTTGACAAGTCGTATTTTTTAAAAATCTCATTGTAAAATTACCTCAATAGCATAAATAGTATAAAAAATATGTTTGGTAAGGCCTGTTAATGCACACGTCCAAACTTGTACTCGTACGTTAACAGATTGTCTTATGATATTTTTTTTAATGTACTATTATGCAACATGAATTTCAATAAAAAGTAGAAATTAGACCTAAATTATTATCCTAAATTATACCATGTTCCACCTTACGCATTCAGTATTGCAGAGAATAGGGCATAGTTTTGACTTCTCTGATTAGCTGAAATTTGAGCCAAGTAACAAATTTACCCAATGTAATTTCGACTATCATTTTAATGTAGGGCTCCAGTTCAGAGTGCATAATGAGTGTTTAATAGGTTGAAAAATATAAAAGTACACTGGTTTATAAAAAAATTACTTATGAAAAGCTTTCCGATGATCGATTTCTGCTATGGATAGCCATCTTCAGATCGAGAGCGTCAAAAAAGTTAAAGGAATGTTAACATTGTTGAAATTTGTTGGAAAATATTTTCATATTTCATCAATTTTCCAACTAATTTCAACAATGTTAACATTCCTTTAACTTTTTGACGCTTTCGATCCGAAGATAGCCATCCATAGCCGAAAATGAACATCGAAAAGCTTTTTATAAATAAAATTTTTATAAACCACAGTGTGCTTCTATATTTTTCAACGTTTTCAACCTATTAAACACGTAATTTCGGCTATTTAAAACTGGCGCTGATGCGAACGCCATCTGATGATTGGAACAGACCATAGAACTGGAAATTCCAACACAATTTCAAATTCAAAACCGTATTTTCTAAAATATATAACACTTGTGTTATTTAGAACGATTTTATTGACATTTACAGTCCAACAAAAAATGTATCAAAAATATAAAACTCAAAACATCAAACTTTGTCAACGTTCTTTCCTATGCTGTTGTTTTTTGCCTCGTATCAGCGCGGCTTTGTAATTTAGTTTGTTAAAAATCTGTTAAATATTAATAGAATTCGAGGAAAAACTTCATTAAAACTTTTGTTATCTTCGTCACTCATTCTGTTAATCTTTAAAAAAACATACGGATATATTACTTTTAATTCTATAATTAGATGAATTAAAAAAAGAAAATAATCACATTAACCGTTCTGTATTTTTGGAAATGCTTAAATATTTGGAAATTTCGTTTAACTGCTTAACTCTTATTTACTATAGTAACTGATACTGATTACAGCCTAATTTTCATTCAGCCAGCTTAAACACCCTCTGTGTAGTCCGACTTATATGTGGTCTCTGTTCCTAGTATTGTTATACTGAATAATTTACATGTCTACAAAAGGTTTGGATTTCTGGCATTGTTATCAGTTAACACGTTGAATAATCCAGATCTCCGAACCATATATGTTCATCTGATCTGTGTAATCTTATTCAGTAAACTAAAACATATAAGAATAGTTCATATTCTCTAAAATAATAATTGGGTTTTATAAATAAATAGTTATTTATGATATGTGTTAAAAGTGACATTTTATTTTGTGAGAAGGAACCTTCGAACAAAATAAAATCACTTTTAACATATATATCATACCCTATTTTTTCATTTAAATTTGTATTTCTAATAATTTTTTGACATGCCAAAAATATCGATTTGTTGTTCCTTTCGTCATTACCAAGATAACTAATTCATTTTTAACACTATTATTAAAAGTAAAAATGGTTTGTCATTTTTTAACACGGGTTCATAAAATGACATTTTTGCACATCCAGGTGTAAAAGTCGGACAAATAGCATTGTTTTAAGAGCAAAATGACACTCTTTTTCGCCCGAGGGCGAAAAAGTAGTAATTTTCGCCCTAGAACTTTTCGTGCCCAGTTAAAATAATTACATTTATCATTAATTAATTTTTATTAATATTTAAAGTAATGTTACAGTTTATACAAATTTCTATTTTGATTCCTTCAGTAGAAAGCATATTTGTTGTATTACTGGCACTGGTACTTGATTTAGAGACACCACCAATCAAAATTTTCTTGGCGATTTCAATTCTGTTAGTTTCTGAATCATCAACATAGGACTCCGCGACCTTGGAAGACTTCCAGCCTACTAATCGCTTGAGAGAAAGAGTATCTCCACCTTTATCAGCAAGTATTGTAGCACTCGTCCGTCTAAAGCAATGACCGGTGGACGATTGCGCCTCCGGAAGTTTTAAAAATGTGGCTATTTTTGAAAGAAAGGAACCAAATGAATTTTTTTCTACTGGTTGTGTCGAACACTTTCCTTTCCTATAAGACTGGAAGAAGCGCTTGTGTATACAATGATTCGGGCGTAAAATTGCATATTTTCTAAATATCTCTACAAAATTTAGCGAAATCGCTTCATCATTTAATACAATAAATTTTCTTTCAACATTAGTTTTAGATTCTCTTATTCTTATAATTAAAGCAGATCTTACATCACTTATATCATCAGTTAACAGCATACATAATTCCTCTCTCCGACATGCTCCTGCTATACTTAGTATTAATGTTACCTATTAAAATAAAAATGATTAGTGGATTTATTTTATTAGAAAACAATTTTTACTTTCATCATTAGGTAGTCTTCGTCCTGATCTTCTGTAATAAATTTTGTTATGTTTTCTCTTGAAAGAACTTTGGATTTCTTTGGCTTAAAACCATCAGAAGTTCTTTTTAAAAAGGTTTCGGAAATATATTAATTTTAATATTCTTATTAATAGCGAGACTTGTTCTTATCATTGAATAATGAGATCACAGAGTAGAAGGTTTCCAGGAACTTGATTCTTCACTAAAATAAGCCAAAAGTACCGTTTTTGAGAAATCTCTAACTTAATTTATTTCGCACCATTTCATAAATTCACTATAAGCCTTTTCATACAAAAGCCGTGATTTCTGTGGCAGCAAATTTCGTGATGCATTCTCTGCCGCTAGTTTAATTGCATCTGGGAGTTCATTTTCTTTACTATTTTCACCCGTTTTTATAATAAATTTTCTTTCAATATTTAATTGGGTTTTGTTTACAAGTTTTAGTTAAAGGTCACGATCAGAATCATAATGTAAGTACGGATAATGAACAAGATCATCTAATTCTAGTGTATAATTATTTGGGAAAGAATATATGAGAATTATTTAGATAATCTTGTCTCAATAGATTGAAAACTAAAAGTACATAAATTTCTGATATTCAATTCGGAATTTATTTATATGTTTTAAATTCAGTATGAGAAGGTATAGATTATGAAATAGAACAAAGTTTATTCAGACCAGATTCTAAAAATAATATTAATGACTAATATTTAAATAAATTGAACAAGTAATTTTTAAATAATGAATGTTGTCAAACATTTTCAAAAAATTGGAAAGTTTAATAGTTTCTTAAAAATATTAAGCCAGAATTCCATGGCGCATAAAATGGCGAGCCTTGTTAGCTTGCCAAATTACAAGCCAGGTTCAGTGTGTTACTTAGCCTCTTTAACTCGTGTCATATTTTCCAACAACAAGTAGAAAAGTACTTAGCCAAGATGAGAAATAGCAAGCCAGCCATACTCGTCAAGTGTGGTGCCGTGGCACTTTAACTTTTACATGAATTGTAACTTTTTGGATAAAAATAGCAGAAGTAGCTATTCATGCAATTAATTTTATAATTAAATCACTCTAGTAAAATATCCATTAACGTCTTGAGTCGTGTTAAAATCAATTATTCGTTGCTGAGATCTTTCATTCCTGTTTCCTTATTAGTCGTGCGATGCAGAGTCGAAAGCAAAATTGGTTCACGATCACGAGGCTCGAATGGAATCTTGGATTCTCCCCGTCCCCCTCCATGCCCTAACTAATTTACACAGCGCTCACGATTCTGATCAAATCAAATACTGCCTACGGTTTGTCAAACTATTAGCATTTCATTTGGAATTCATTTTGTTTGCCAGTAGCGATGGAGACGTTTATGATTGGTATTTGTTTTTGATATTGATATTTGAGTTGGGAGTAGGGGATGTTTCTTTATGGATTTTAAGATTTGATGTATGAAGATATAAATTTTGAAACAAGTGATTTAATGATACAGAGTTCAAAGGATTCATTATACAATTGAGGAGCTCTTAACAAAAACAACTTTAGTCCATTTTTTACCTCCCGCTATCCTTACTAT
This sequence comes from Harpalus rufipes, assembly GCA_951394225.1. NCBI lineage: Eukaryota > Metazoa > Arthropoda > Insecta > Coleoptera > Carabidae > Harpalus > Harpalus rufipes. The sequence goes on along the minus strand of OX596280.1, from coordinate 40,143,642 downwards.
CTTACTAAAAATCGTATATCGAGATTTTGGTAAATGACCACGTTTTAAGGTCCCTAGAATTTTCATGATGATGTCTGTGTGTATCAATGTGTGTGTGTGTGTGTGTGTGTGTGTGTGTGTGTGTGTGTGTGTGTGTGTGTGTGTGTGCGCGCGCGCGCGCTTCACACCGATCAATTTTGTGCCATTTAAGGAAATATTATTTGTGGCGTCGAACGGGATCGAACCCGATTTCCCAAATACGCGACCAAGACACACACGCACGCGTCCACGAGATACCCATAGTAACAATTTTCAAGATTCCTTACTTTTATATATTTCTGTAACTTAACTCAGAATTTTATATTCCGTAAAGGAACAACAATTGACTTGGAAATAATTGTAAATATCATTAATATATACATTACTTAATACTAGTACTTTTTTTCTTCTTTTAAAAATAAATAACACCCACAAGTTATATTTCATTTTATAAGGTTTTTTTCAGGTCGATGACGTGAGTCCTCTGCTTAATCATTTTTCTCTATATAACTTTAATTGTACTAGACTTCAAATTCGACTAGAAATTAGATTATTCTCCACTCTTTCTCAGAGTAGATTTCAAATTCTACTGGTCTGAAGCAGTAGAATTCGTTTCTACCGTTTGTGTTTATTTATTTACGTCTAGTTTGAAAAATCATGTTTGTATTAATTATTCTTTCCAATTCGAGTAGAATTTGAAATCTACTAGAGTTTAAAGTTACAAAATCGAGGCTCTGTTTAATGTTTAGCATGGCCTAATAGATCAATCTATGGGTAGATATAAAGTAAAAAGCATTCTGTTGTAAATGGTCGCTGTACAATCAAGTAACAACACACATCACACTATCCAACGGAATTGGTACTCGATTCCTATTTTAAAATCGTGTAAAAAATGTCCATACCTTTTGCATTTTAAAAAATCTAATGTGGCCAGCACAATACCTTCCGTCCCGTCAATCCTGTGTATTATGTATAAATTCCATACATACATTTTCTTGCAAAAGATTCTCAATTTCCAGTAAAATTATTTCATAAACAAACTATGCAAATTGTACTTGACACTGACATTCTTCTTCTCTAGCTTTTCCCATTCGTTAGGGGTCGCTATTTTTTCTTCTTCCATTCATTTTCTCTCAAGTCTTCCGCAATACAGTCATTCCATCTTATCTTTGATCTTCCTCTGTTTCTTCAATCTTCTATTACTAAGCAATTCATTCTTCTTCCTATATATGCTTCACTTCTCATGACATGTTTATACCAATGAAATCGTCTCTCTTGTATCTTTCTAGAAACTTGTAACACTAAAGTTATTTCCTTACCGTACCTTTCCGCGTCTTCCCCAACATCTACTTCAACATCCTCATCTCTGCCATATTCATTTACTTTTCATTGATACCGACATCTGTCAATTTTAATTATCTGAATATATTAGCAGTTCCCATGATTAGCTACAGGGCCGGATTTACGGTCCGCGGGGCCCCCAAGCAGATCGCGTAGGTGCCCCTCCCCTCATAAAAAAAAAACCGTGCCAAACAAGTGCCGGTCTAAGGAGGGCCCGCGTTAAAAAAAATTATATTAATTTTTTTTTTAATTCAAAAAAAAATTTATTGATTTTTTTGCATTAAAATATATATAAATATAAAATATAATATAATATATATATATATATTATAAACATGTAAAAACATGTATTATTACACATTACTATATATGTAATACATATACAGTTATATAACTATTAATTAATAATGTAATAAATTAATATTGAAACAAAAGTAATTAACTGCCATAAATACATTTATTGTTAAATGTTAATGAAAGAAAAAAAATTAGTTGCAGACGAGCTCTCCATTACAAAAAAAAGGTTCAGCCTCAGCCTTGGGGGCCCCCCTAGGCCGGGGGCCCCCAAGCACGTGCTTGTTTTGCTTGTATGTAAATCCCTAGCTGGCTCATTTATGAAATTTAATATATTTATAATTCATTAACTCTATATCTATTGAATATGAAGCATAAAATGCAATCAAATCATATAGAGAATAATATATTCTTTAAGTTATAATAACGTTAAATGTCAATATCATATTTAACTGTTAAATTCTTTAAATGAGGGTACTTCCGGTTGACCATTTATAACCAAAATCTAATCACTTGTTCTTCTAGATGAAACTTTCGTCCACACACACACACACACACACACACACACACACACACACACACACACACACACACACACACACACACACACACACACAGACACACATACATGCAGACATCATCGTAAAAATGGTAAAATCGTATTATATGGACCCTAAAACATGCTTATTCACTAAAAACTCATCATTGATTTTTTTGACCAAAGACAATACCTTCCTTACCTAAAGGTGACGGAAGGTAAAAATGCGAGTCCATCTTAATGATGTACAAGTACAATGTAACTTCACAGTTATTTTTTTATCATCTTTCTAAATATTGTTATCGTACTTTTAATTGTGCGAGAAAAGTGTAACAATAAAAAGTATAAAAACTGTTTCTCACAGATTTTATCAGATGTTTAAAACTGTTACTAGTTCTACGTAAGTAAGAAATTTACTCGTGCTTCTATAGATTTTCTCCTCTGGAAACGATTGAATTTTTAAATCACGTTATTCTGAGAACGCTCGATATGAGATTTAGGAAGTTATTCCTTGAGGTTCATACGGTAATATCCGTTTAAAAATGTGAAGAATGTATTTTATTATCTATAAAAGATTACGATATCAGACACTTTGTTTTAACTTGCAAATGCCTGTTCCGTGTATTATAAACGCTAAAGATGTTCACATAAATTTTCAATATAGGGAAAATAATATTTAGGCAGAGGAAAAATATATTTATAATAATAAATTCTAGATTTTAAAAAATCATACCGCAATTTTTTACACGTAAAATATAAGTAAATGTTTTTCTAAAAGAGATATGTTTCCAAGGTGGTGGCAGTTAGGGGTGAACATGGGATATTTGTTTTATGCAATTTCCTGCTCTCAGCTCTCCTATTTATGTTACGCCAAAACCTGTACAATGCAAAGTTGTTCAGAATTAAAAGTTGCATATGAAACTGTTTTTACATTTTTTATTATTCCTAGTTTCTTCATAATTTTAAAGAGAAATTTCAAAATGTCTAAAAGTTTTCTTTTTCTCTGGTTTTCAGAAATTACAAATAAATGTTAAACGTCAAAATGACTTATGGAAAATAAATCCCGTGGTCTTCGATAACTATTTCCACCACAGTAATTCTTTACAATAATGAATAAGGAACGTCTTCTTCGAATAAACATTCATTTTTTAATTTACTGTACAAAAAAAAATAATTATAGAATATGAATAATATAATAAGGCGTTTTTTATTCATGCAACCGGGTTATATATGGTTAACCGCGCATAACCGGTATGAATAAAATATGTCCGGTTACTACAGACGTTTCTGTCAAATTAATTATTTGACATTCAAATATTAAAGCGTATTCATGTAATACAAAATACGTTGACAAAAATATCAGAGATTCCATTTTTACTTTCACTAAAAATTGCCTAACTGCCAAACGTCAGTATTTTGACAGATAGAAAAGGATAGCTATAGTAACCTGACATTTAACCATACTATATACCGTGAGGTGACGCCTGGTAAGCGCCGCACGATACAAATATTCCATCATTACCGATATCTGTGTACACACAGATTGGCACACCCAGCAATGGGTAATATGCCGTGATGATATATTTATTTTTACCTTCCGTCACCTCTAGGTAAGGAAGGTATTGTCTTTGGTCAAAAAATTCGGTGGTGAGTTTTCATTGAATAAGCACGTTTTAGGGTCTTTACAATACGATTTTACTATTTTTACGATGATGTCTGTATGTGTGTGTGTGTGTGTGTTCGTATGTGCGTGTGCGTGTGTGTGTGTGTGTGTATGTGTGTGTGTATGTAACCGCTTTTTCGTGGACGATATCTCCAATACTAGAATTCCAAAAATTACAATTCTTGCGTATTCCTCTTCCTTACAACCATATGCAGACCTGTTTAGATTTTGGTTATAATTGGTCGGCCGGAAGTACCCTCATTTGAAGATTTTAACAGTTTTTCTTGAAAAAATCAGTTAAATGTTATTATAACTTAAAGAATATATTATTATCTATACGATTGATTGCATTTTATATTTGTTATTCAACAGATATAGAGTTAAAGAAGAATACAAATAATAAATTTCACATAAATTTCATAATTCAGCCAGCTATGCTAACTTAACCATGGAAACTGCTAATATTTTCAGGTAATTCAAATTGACAGATGTCAGTATCAATAAAATGTAAATCAATGAAAGAATAAGGGAAGTAACTCTAGTGTTAGAAGTTTCTAGATATATGAGAGACGATTACATTGGTTTGAACATGTCATGAGGAGAGATGAATATATTAATAGAAGGTGGAAGAAACATAGGAAGACCATATATAAGATGAAAAGACTGTATTGTAGAAGACTTGAGGGAAAAGGAACAGAATGAGGAATGACACGCAAAACAAAAATGAGTGGCAGAAGAAAATAAAAAATGGCGACCCCCTAACGAATGGGAAAAACTAAAGAAGAAGAAGAAAATGTCAGTGTCAAGTGCAATTTGCATAGTTTGTTAATGAAATAACTTTACTGGAAATATAGGATCTTTTGCAAGACAATTTATGTATGGGCGCGTGCAGTAACATTATTTTGAATTTGTACATAATACACAGGATTGACGGAAGGTATTGTGCTGGCCACATCAGATTTTTTTATTTAATACCGCAGTTACTTGTTTGACGTAACCGGGATGCTCCATAAAATGCGGTTACCATGTAACCGGAGGTAGCCGCTCTGAATAAAAAACGTCTATTGGAGAAAAAATCGAAATAGAGATTTTGAACGTTGCAAATGGGGAAACATTTCTTTTCATAATTTGTAATAAATGTTTATTTTAAATATAAATGATCCTTTGCCCTAAATCGTTCCGATGTTTACACTTTGAAGTAAAAACAACAAATGATACCAATATTTTACTAGACAAAATGGCGTTCAAATGGGGGGTTTTGTCGTCGTCAGTTGACTTTTTTCTCCAATATTTTTTTACACTGTCATAAGTCATGGCTATTGCTACTAATTATCCAATCTAACGAAATGGTAGGGCAAGGGCGTTGAACTTCGACAAAATATAAATTAACTTAATTATCTTACAAGCTAAATATAATTTTATTTGTTCGTAAACATGCATTTGCATTTATATTTTTTAATCCTTCGTTTAATTTCTAAATAAATTTTGAAACTGTAATTACCGTTCGTATATGTTGATTCATGATCACTATACCAACCCGCCACGCTATTCAATTCAAAGTTCCACATTTACAAACTCTGCCAGAGTATTAGTTTTCAGTTGGACTTATATTTTTATTATAACCAATACTCGTATATTTGATATATAGCCGAATTCATCAGTCCTTAATCAAGAATTGAGCCACGCTGATTCCTGAATCAATCCAATTCACCAATAAAAATCAAGCTAATCTAGAAATCAAAATAAATGATCAACTGATCCGTCATTTTTCATTAATCGAGCACTGATCTCTTAATTCTAATTTTGACATTTATAGTTGTCAGGATTCTGGTTGTTGAACTCATTTGTAATATAAAAATCTTACAGATCTTTACTCGTAAATCTGTAAATAATGAACAAAATCGCAACGAATCTGCCACTTTTATGTATAATTTTATATTAATAAACAAAAACAGATGCGTTTTATTAGTTTTTTTTTTTTTACAGATTTACAAGTCTGTAAGACTTAAAGCCGCTACAAACTATGCGTGTATCGCGATTTGTGATGCGTGATTTGTCAGGTTCGTTGTAGTTCGAAGTGATTCGTAAATCCAAGTCTACAGACTATGCGTGTATTTGTGATTCGTGATACGCGTTGACATGATTCGTCGTGTTCGTATTAATTCGCTAGAGTTTGGGAACAGAGCCTACACACTATGCGGTATATTGTAAAGTCACGTTTAGTTCATAGTTTTCTGCTCTGAAAAAAGGAGAGCGATGAAGATCTGGCAATAGCTAGTTCTATTTCGTTATAATGGCGCAAAAGAAGAGAAAAAAGAAGAAGTAAAATAAATAAATATTTCATCACGGCATATTATGCATTGCTGGGTGTGCCAATCTGCTTCATACACAGATATCGGTAATGAAAAAGAAGAAATCAAAACCAAAACGGAGACGACGCAGATTGTAGACAAACCACTCGTATTCTTGTTGGGACTCTTGAGTACTCTTGGGCCAATATGATTAAATTATTAACATAAACAATCGGCGTAATTCTCTGAGCAAAGTTGTTAGCATTAACAACCATTTTCAGTTGTTAAATTGAATGTCACTTGCTAAGTTGAAAATCCCAATTCACTATTAAATCAAGTTGATAATACTAGTCGTTACGTTGAGTTTCTAATGTAACAACTGCATTTCTCCTCGTTGTTAGTATTGAACAATCGTTAGTAAATGGTATTTGTTGAAAAATTATGTTAGGAAATGAACTTTTATTGGAAATAGAGGAACGACAGTAAATAATTAAATACATTTTTTAAACAAGATTTTATAATTATGTAAAAAAAAATTGCGAGATGTTAATAATCCATTCTCAATATTGGAAAAAAATATTTACAAATATATTCAAACTGAGCAAGGTATCGTTCATGATTTAATTGGTCTCACGATAAGTTACTCTACGACATACGTCATTAATATTTGTAACGTGTTAGAAAGTAATGTCAACATGAACGTATATCTGTCACATAACATAAACTACATAGACATACGTCATGTAATCTTTTTCTTTATAACATGAAATGTTGCTAAGGTACTACTGTATTAAATGTTGTGTATTCCTTCTTCGAATAAGTGACCTTGAATTGTCATCTTTCGTGAACCAAAATATAGTAGTAGCTCTAGCCCACAACAAGAAGAAGAAACGACAGTCTTCTGATTGACAGGTAATAGTACTTAAAATTGTCTTTTGTTACTACTAATTATCACTACTAAATTTCTCTTTTATTAGATACTACTAAGTTATAGTTGTACTAATTTTACTTTATGAGCGCAGATAATTTAATAGTGAGTAGTTGCAAGCATTAGTAGTGCTATTAATATTTAGTAAAAGGTTATGAGCTTGGCTCCATATTTTTAAATAAAAAAAATCGTGGAAATTTCCATTTTCTTATGTGGGGTAACTAATGGACACAATAAAAGCTTATTTTTAAATATCTTTCCAAAAGTCTCATTTTTATAAGAGACCCGCAATCAATTTTTCGTGGGAGCCTCCAAATCCCAGTTAAGCCACTGCTTATCTGAAAGAAAAAATATATACTAACTTTTCGACTACAAATTGTTATGTAATTTTCAAGGATTTCTGTACTTGGAAATACCCTTTTGATTATGTGGGCCAAGGTTATATTATCTTGCACCACGAAACATTTAACAGATATATCTATTACAGGATAATGTAGTTAGGGATTAGAAATAGCGTCTTCACATCTCTGGGGTAGAGATTTGCGAGGCTCTACTCACTTTCGATTATGTGGATTTAGCTTGTGTGGGTGCCCGCATGTCGTTCCATATGTATGTCATGCTAATACCATTACCAGTAAATTTAACTAGACCTTTAGGGACTCCAGCCGGAGAAAGAAAAGTTCTAGAAGCGAACAAAAGATTATTTACTTTTAAGAAGATTTACAGAGCTTTATTTCGTGCTGAAATATTTTAAAAGAAAGATTTTAAGGTTTAGAAATAATTTATTAAAGTATTTTTATTTCATTTTGTATATTAACAAATTAAACTTAAACAGCGGTAGTTTATTCTCTAACACAGCGGTCGCCAAACCGTCTACTATAGTAGCTCGCGGGAACATTTTTGGTAGCTCGCGAGAGTATTTGAGATATTTTTAGTAATATTAAAAATTACACGGAATTATTAAATACGTTATAACAGTATTTTTTTCACAAAATTATTGTGTGCACGTGCGTACACTTTCAATTTTCGTAACTAATTTTAACAAAATTTCAACTATTTTGTTTTGTTATTGTTTTTAAACTTGATTAAAAAGCTGGGATATATCATTTCTTCCATATTTTAAAATATAATTAAATTATTTCGACTGTCGGTTTCACTTAACCATATGCCTGTGGGATGTATTAACCATACATTCGTAAATGTTACTAATTAAATTACAATTTCAACTAAATGGCCAGAATTTATGTTTGTTTACTTCGTATCTGTACATGTTGTTGTTCTGATCACCTAGTACCAACCTTTGGAAACTTATATGGCGAGTACCAGGCATTTGCCAGTAGTACTCAATTCCGGTCAATAGATGTCGCTAACGTCACGATAAGAATCTATATATTTTATATCGACGCAACTATTGGTCCACGTGTTTTTCTGAGGTGGAAAATAAGGATACATGGGAATCTTTTGAGTTTGACGTGAATTTGACATGAAAATATTTGTGTTTTTGATTATCAATTACCTTCTGTGTTTCTACTGAGCGAGTTCTTAATGTAATATTGTTTAATTTTATGTGTTCATATAAGATATCCGTGTTTTAGTTTCAACCCAGTTATAATTATTTCAATGGAATAAGTTGTCGAATGTATTTTAAAATTAAAATTTTATTATGTATATTATGAAAAAATATAATTTAACATTATATTTGTGCACATACATTTTAATATCAAAATTTAGTATTAACTAACAAAACTAAAATATTTTCTATGCCAATCACCAGGTGTAATGTTCAGTTCAAGTACACATGAGTTTCAGGTCGCATAGTACCTATTTAGTCAATATGTGAAAGTTAAGTAGGTCGCCATATTAATTTAAATTTCAAAAGTAGGTAGCTCCCGTGCTTGTTGAGTTTAGTGACCACAGCACTAACATTTTGATTAGGCAGCATTTTGTACAATAATTACACCTATACGTAGTATATTTGTTTCGCTATAAGTCCTATTTTATTAAGAGATGACAAATTTCTATTTTTAAGAACTACAGGGATGTTCCAAGATAAAGCATCTAAACTTAAAATTAATATAAAGGATCTAAATGCTTGAGAAAGTAGTAAGAACGTAACTGATACGACACAATTTTTTTTTTCACGATCTGATTTTCTTTTCTCCACGATCGGGTTTTTTTTAATGTTTACGGAGAGGGTTTCCAAGGCAGTAGGTTTCATTTACAAATTAGTAATCAGCAAGTGATTGTGATTACTTACAGATCAGTAGGCGAGGCGGAAAGTAAATAAAAACAACGATCAAAGCTTACTTTTAAAATAACAAACATTTTCAATATTTCTTATATTCTTTAATTTTGTGCTCGAAAAACATAATAAGCATTGCGATCAGTAAGTGCTCTTCTACCAGTATCGGATGTATAGAGATATCGAGATGGCATTAACTGCCCTTAATACTTAAATAATAAATAACTATTAGTTAATCAATGATATACGAATATGAATCAATTTTATTGTACAAAATATCACAATATTTTCTTACAAAATTTGTTTAAAATTATGTCTTGAACCTACAGACATTTGCATTGCAAAGTAGCAAATGATTTGACACATCTCGACTTTCTTGTAAGGGGATAATTATTAAACAAATAATTTACACGCAACCAATTCATGATATTTTAAACATCAGAAGAATAATAATTCAGACCTGAAAAGTAGTAACACGAGAAAAGTGTTGAGCCAAAATAGTAACGACATGCAGTTACAACTACAGGGTGGGGCAGAAAAACCTATCCGATTTCAAAACGTTATAAAATTAAAACCACTCAACTTGTCAAAAAAAATTTTTATTAACATATCGCAAATTTTATGCCATTTTTAAATTTAAGTTTTGAAAAGCACATCACTCAAATGTCGTCCTTGGGAGCGGATACACTGATTTAGGCGCTCGCGGTAGCTTTCCATGACTTTCACCGTCATTTCCACAGGAATTTCTTCAATTGCCCGAGTAATTTCCCTTCGTAAAGCAAGAAGGGTCCTTGGTCGATGCTGGTAAACCTTCGATTTGAGGTAACCCCAAAGGAAGAAGTCACATGGAGTGAGATCCGGTGAGCGCGGCGGCCAGCCAAGATCACCTCTCAGGGCAATGAGGCGACCGGGAAACAGTTCCCTGAGAATGTCCATTGATCGTCGCGATGTGTGGGCGGTTGCCCCATCCTGTTGAAACCACACATTTTCCACGCCATTTTCTTCCATTTTGGGTCTAAGAAAATTTTCCAGCATGAAACAATAGCGCTCGCTGTTGACCGTTACGGTTTGCCCATTTTCTTCAAAAAAGTAAGGCCCCCAGACGCCTAGGCGGGAAAGAGCACACCACACAGTCACTTTTGGGCTATGGAGGGGTTCCTGATGGATTTCTCGAGGATTTTCGTCACTCCAATATCGAAAATTCTGCCTGTTAACGGCACCACAAAGGTGAAAATGGGCTTCGTCCGTGAAGAGCACAACATCGTCGTTTGGGAGTTCTCGGAGATCGCGACACAGGTTCGTACGGGTTTCAAAATCCCTTTCACTTAATTCCTGTGCAACAACCATTTTGTAGGGATGCATTTTGAGGTCCCGGTGCAAAATGCGCCGAATACTGCGGTTGGAAATCGCCAAAGCGAGCGAATGTTTTCGCGCCGAACGACGCGGGGAACGTTCAATCGCGGCTCTCACATTGGCCACGTTTTCAGGTCCTGTTGCTGTCCTGGGACGTCCAGGCGACTTCTTTTTCAATGCTGAACTCGTCTGTCTAAAATTTGACACCCACACTTTAATCGTAGCGTGATGTGGAACAGGATCATGACGCCCGAGTCCGAAATGAATTCGAAAAGCACGTTGTGTAGCAATTATCGAACCGCCGCATTCGATAAACCGCTCAATAACAAAAGCACGATGTTCACCAGACCAAGGCATGTTGACTACTGACAAATGGCATAAAACCGGCTTTCTAACGGTTTTTACCCCACTACTCTACCTGCTCCCTCTTTTGAGAAAAAGGGATTTGAAATCGGATAGGTTTTTCTGCCCCACCCTGTATTATAATCAATTCTTGAAATTTATGAATATTTTATATTACAGTAACGTCCTTTTACTTAACACTCAAATGCAAATAAATATATCTGAAACGAAACAGCTGTGAGAATTTGCTTACATGAACTTACATATAGGTAATTTTTTTAAATTTTAAGTTTTTTTGTTCAATTTTGAAACATCTGTATATTTCATGTACTTGGCCGATTTGACAGAAGTTGCTCACTATTCACTAGACTAACAATACAAAGATACATGTAGGTACCAGTCCGGCTCTGCTATATTATTATTAGGGATGGAAAACGTAACTTAACGATACCCGAAAGCGTTATAATAACATTTCATTTAATAACGTTACAATTACAAAATAACGTTATATAACCATAACGATTCACTATAACGTTACCCAAGTTTACAAAATTTACAAGATTTTTGCCGTTTGAAAGAATAATGTCCTGATAATTTATATCGTATTTTATAATGAATAGATGTCCTTAGTGGTTATACATTGTTTTTAATTTTAAATTCCAATGTATTTTTATTACAAATTTGAGAAAAATACAGTTATCGCAACGATATAATAACGAAACAAAAATAACGTAATTGTAACGTTAAATAACGTTATTTTGTTCTTTATTAAGTTATTTATAACGTTATAAAATAACGTAACAATTCGTTAACGTTATCCCATCCCTGATCTTCTATGCCTATCTTGTATATCTAACTGTTGTTCGTAAATTAATTACCCAAAATCCAACTGTATTAATATGTATCGCAGGAAAGCCTTATCGTTCAAGTCAGTTAAATGACACAATAAATTAGAAATTAATGAAAACCAAATGGAATTCATCGCTTGATAAAAATTGTGAATCAATAAAGCCTCCACTGTTCCAAGGTAATGATAATTTTAAGTTGAAAATGATTATGGTACTTTATCAAATTTGAATTACAAATATAAATCTTTAAAAGTCATTATTTAAAACCGTATCAGAGCTCTGTTTGTACTCGTATTGTACTGGGTCAGCCGGTCAGCAATATGGAAATTATAAAATCTGGTATATTTTTCAGTGTATTTAATTCCATGCACCGAGTTTTTTTGTTTCGTGCAGTAATTTAATTACTGAAACTACTGTAATTTTATGAAATGTATGAACACGTTTTTCTTTACGTTGCAGAGTATTATTTTGTATCGTCACGCAGATCTGGATGAAAAATGGGTACTACAAATGAAATATATACTTTAGATTCTTCTTCGACTTACACAAAAAACGAGGGCATTATATTATAGTAGGTAGCCACTTTTTATATATTTTTATAAAATTAACATCTTACATATTAGTGAAATAAATTTATTCATACAAAACTTGTGAAATTAACATTATCCCATTAAGTGAGACAATGAAATTATTATTTGTTAGGATAACAAGACTATTGCATATCGAAAATGAGTACGATAAGATATAACTTATTATATATTGTATATTAAAGAACAAGTTTTATAAGATATGTTTTTTACGAACGCGTCAAAATTTAGAAAACGAGCCTTGGCGAGTTAATTGACAAGTGCGAAAAAAACTCTTATAAAATGAGTTCTTTATAATACTTTTAATATTTTGCATCTTTTATACACTAGAATATTTATAGGAAATTTGTATGTGTGGACATTTATTTAATAAATTTAAGAGAATGTAGTGCAACTATAGAAGATAAAATCAATTGCACTCGGCTTTAGCTACGTAATATAACTCAGACCACTTCCTAAAACAAACCTTTACCTACATTGTTATCAGCTTACTCAAGGTTTACATCGTGCTTAAATGTTTACAAGAGTTTGGATATCACAATACAGTAAATTACATACTGTTTTAAAACAATTGGGAAAGGGCTATGTACCAAAGAAATCCAAAATTCTAAAAATAGAAGATACTAATCGTTTTATAAATGAAACTGACGATAATATATACCTGGCAATACAAGTTAAGTTAAATTTTTATTACAGAATTTTTTAACAGTCCAATATTTGCCGGGAATAACAATTAAGGCGCAAGACACCTGCACTGTCACTATAAAGGGCGTAATAATTGTACAATTCACGGTGATTTATTATTAGATTTATAAAGTAAAATGAATATAGAGATTATATTGAATTTTTACATTCTCAGGGTTGACGTTTGAAAATCAGACCTAGTGTATATGAAAGTTTTATGTTTATTTTTATTATATTTGAACGGAAAGTTGCTTTAAAATTAATTAATAGTATTTTATGTATCTCGGCCGAAAAGTGAATCTTTAAGGTATGAGCAAGTTGTTTACGGCCGAGGCGGGTAGCCGAGACTGGAATTACTTGTGAGTACCTTAAAGACACTTTTCGTCTGAGGTACATACATAATTTTATGTCATACTGGTTTCTAGTTATTAAATTATTTAAAAAATATGCAGCAGTTCGTAGCAGTATGAGTTTTGTATAAGTAGGCTAAGTTGCAATTGTTCGAAAATCCTAGTAAAATTTTGACAGATTGACAGATTGAAATTGAATTTTTATGGTTTCGTTAACATTCTTATTCGCTATAATTGATGTAAAATACATTCCTCGAAATATTTTGGATTGAGTTGCAGAGGTGAAGAACAATTTAATGCCGCATAAATAAAGGATTCAGTATGAAGGTAAAATTTTAAAGTTTCTGTTATTCGATCTACAAATTGCAGTACTACTAATTCCATCTATGGTCTACTTCGAATACTATATTAACAATTACTCAATTTGTGAAGATTAATATTTTTTGACAATATTATGAAAATAAATAGTCAATTGTCAATTAACTAAACTAAATTAGATAAAAATGGTTAAGTACGAGTAAATGACATTTAGTACCAACTATCTAAAACAAAAAACATGCATATCGAAATGAAGCCATTACGATGCGCAATTGGGTTTCGTAATGACTTCATTATGAACGCAAAGTATAAAAATTAGTTTTATCGAATTATTTCTAACTTTTTTCATAAAATTAATAGACTGCACGTTAACTTTCTACCCCAGATACTGAGTAAAAATTGTAGAATCTGTTGTAGAAATTTCTCCATATACTACATACTTTATTCTCTTGCATTACTATAACTAAGTTCTTGTTTCATATTTCTTTGTATATTTTATCTCCAACAAATCCTTGTATATTCAAATCTGAATCTGTGCTTCGGCAGGTGATTTCTCCCGCCTCATCTAGGCAGCTATGGAATTTATTCTGCGTTGTTTTATGACGACACTCCCCCGGGAACAAGTAATTCGCAAGTGAAATATACGATACTAACGTCAACATATGTCACATGAATTGTTTTCTGGTGTGACACTTCGCTGTCGTGTGTATTTCTTTCAGAATAAAAATGAATATTCTCTGTTATCGAGTTACATTACCTGGCATAATATTTTCACATTTTACTTCCAAGACGTCAAGGCATATTTTATAAAACGTAAAGAGCAACGTAAAGAGGAAGAAAAAATATTTTAGAGCAACGTTCAGGCTTTTTATAGACCATTGTTGCTTTTTTGTTTAAAAAAAGATTGTAATGTATTTACATAGACTTTATTGTTGAAATTCTTTGTAAATTGTGTGTCCCAATTTGCTTTACTTAAATTTCGGTAATCATGATATATTGCCAGCTCAATGTCAATTAACTTCCTACCTATTAAGTATACTTATAGAAAATTGTATAACGGACGAGAAATTATTATTTCAATAAAATTTGTAAATAATAATATGAAAAATATAATAATTTAATGGCAGGTTGCACCAATATTTAATTGGAAATTATATAAAAATTAAAATATTGGTACAACCAGTCATTACTTGTTACTTTTTATAAAAGAAAATAATAAGCACATATTTTTTTTGTTTGTTCCATACAATGACCCATTCCGTTGTTTTTTTTACCGAGTAGTAAACGAAATAACAATTATGCTTGTCAAGTTGCATTTCTAAGAATTTCTAGCTTTGTGTTTGTAGGTTTTTGTCATTGTAAAATTTCAGGCTTCAGACACATTTTCGCTAATTAATTATATTTTTTTCTACGATTGATAAAAACATCATTTGGTTACAGAAAATAAATAATTGCAGACCGCTGCTAATTATCACAGTCTACAAAGTAGATATTTTGCAGACCACTGTAATGTAAATAAAAAATATATACAGTAAAAATTTTCAAAGATGTCCGATCAAGGTTATCTTCGAATTGTATGAATTCAGATTTTTGCTCCGCCCATTCTGACAAATTCAGTAGTGTCGTTTGCTTAGTTTTTATTTGGGTACATAAGACTCTTATTTTATTATTATAAAAATATATGTTACAATAAAAGCATTCAAAATTCAAAAATAAGTCAACTGGTTAGTTTATTAGCAAATGTAAAAACCAAATATGAGAAAAATTAGATACTGACACAATGTCAGCGTCAGTGACTCTGACAGAAAATAATGTTATTCGTACCGCTATGAATTACGTCAATGTATCTGAATTAATAAATAAACTTACGTTACGGCGAAAGTATTATCAACAGAGCATCTTTTTAAAGTGGAGTGTCCTAACTTAGTCGAAACAATATGAATTTTTGAAAGACAAGCGTGTTATATTCATCCTTATCGCACACACTTATAACCTTTGCAAAGGAAAGAGATAAATGTATGCCAGTTAGTTAATTCGTTCATGATACAGACGACCTTGATCGAACATCTTTAAAAAAAATTACTGTATACAGTAAAAATTTTGAAAGATGTCCTATCAAGGTCATCAACGAATTGTATGAATTCAGATTTTTGTTCCGCCCATAATGACACATTCAGTAGTGTCGTTTGTTAAGTTTTTATGAGGATACATAAGATACTACTGTTATTTTATTATTATAAAATTATATATTACAATAAAAGCATTCAAAATTCAAAAATAAGTCAACTGGTTTATAAGCAAATGTCAAACCAAATATGTTAAATTAAGATAATGACACAGTGTCAGTGACTCTGACAGAAAATAACGTTATTCGTACGGCTATGAATCAAGGTAGTGTATCTGAATTAATAAATAAATTTACGTTACAGTGAAAGTGTTATCAACAACGAGCATCGTTTTAATGTAGAATGTCTTAACTTAGTCGAAACAATATAAATTTTTGAAAGACAAGCGTATTATATCCATCCTTATCACATACTCTTATAGCCTTTGCAAAGGAAAGAGATAAATGTATGCTTATTTAATTCGTTCATGATACAGATGACCTTGAACGGACATCTTTAAAAATATTACTATACCTCTGGTTGAAAATATCTTTGCAGACCTCAAGAGGAATAAATACATAAACGAAATGACGTAAAAATATAACCTTGATCAATAATTCCAAGTTTTTCATTAATCTATATGAAAGACTAGTAGTTGTTTAAGTATGTTTAGAAATATAAACTTTAATGTTATTTTAACTGAGAAACTAATAAAGTTAGTTTACATTCTAAATAAAATAAAATAAAATAAATATATCATCACGGCATATTACCCATTGCTGGGTGTGCCAATCTGCTTTGTACACAGATATTGGTAATGATGAAATATTTGTACCGTGCGGGCGCTTACCAGGCGTCACCTCACGGGCGCTCATTGCTAGCGTGGAGAGTGCACCACAGGGGTCAATTTTGTGCCATTAAAATGCGAAGTAATTTTTGGCGTCGGTTGGGATCGAACCTGGGTCCCCAAGATTCGCGACGAGACACTCAGGCACATTATGCAAATGCTTTATCAATTTGTCATTAGCACTTGCGGAATTAATATGAAATACCATTTATCATTACTTACTACATTTGAAAGGCATACGAATTTCACTGGCAAGGGCAGGGCCGTTCCTGGCGCGCGGACAATGCGTGCTCCGCACGCAGGCAGCCAAAAGATAGGAGGCCGGGCCGCCCTTACGTTGAACGTATAGATATCACAACAAAAAATACTATAACGTAAATAATTTATCAGATTACAATATGTGCGAGAATTGTAGCAATATTTTTAAAAAGTTTTTAAAAAAATATTTTTTGTATTTACAAGGTGCTACCCAAAATATCCGAGAATTATTTGGTGGGTAATAGGGTGTTAGTTCCAACTTCTTCCGCTTGGTGTGTTTATTAGACACCCGGCACTCTTTTGGATCTGCTGCCCTTGGGGAAACATCTGAGAGATCAGTATACATTTTTTCGTAAGCACTCTTTGACGTGTTCGGCGATTTTGTAATGGCGGACATTAAAAAACGTGTTAACGTCAAGTTCTGTTTCTTGTTAGGAAAATTAGCAGCAATGCTTGGAAGAGCTTACAAAAATACCAGATCGATTTCTGACTGTTCTTTGAAATCCTGGCACACAAATGGTTAGCTTTCTGGTCGTTGGACGTGCTGTCATAGAAAAAATTTCGTCTTCAATTTTTCAATCAAAATTTATTGGCACAAACTCCAAGATATTTCAGTGAGTTCCTCCAACTTATCGATTGTTCTACATACGACGATCAGATTTAATCGCATCACGATTTTTTTAATGCTGGAAGTCGATAGACGTCCAGGTCGAGATTCATCTTTATTTGACATTTGTACCACTCGTAAATCTTTGCAAAAGCTCAAAGCTTCATACCCGTAAGTCCTCCTCCGAAGCAATGCGACAGTTTCCGCTGCTGATTTTCTCTAAAAAAAAAAAAACTTTACAGATCCAAAAGAGTGCCTACTGAAGGCACCTACTGGGAGAAGTCGGAACTAGCGCCCTACCAACCGCTAGAAAATAATTCTCTTTTTTTTTAGGTAGCACCCCGTATGTATGAACAGAGTATGATAAATAGTAAAAATTGTGTTTTGTTGTATAGTTATCACGGCGAATTATATATTTGCACGTAGGCGGCAGTACCCCTAGAAACGGTCCTTGGCAAGGGGCTCGTTTTCTATAGAGAACGTTTACCATGTATCACTTTATGGGCAGTAACTAGTACAGTGTGTTACGAAAACCGAACTCAAAGTAGGCTATGAACAGAGAAACGTATTATTCACTTCAAAAGTCAAGTTGTCAAAACTAATCCTAAAATGTAATTTTAAAGAGAAAAGATAATAAAAAAGGATACAGTATTACCATTCGTCCATTTCTAGATTTCTTTAGATAACATTTTTAACAATATCTCGCCTTAAATTGACATTTAAATATTTTTAAATTGAGTTACGTTTCTTTGTTCATAACTTACTCCGAATTCAAGGTAGATTATTTTTAACACACTGCATACAGAGAGTTTTTTTTTTATCACTAAACAGAGTAGTTTCATTACCATAGTTACAAAATTACAGCAATGTATTGAAGCGTTTATTTTAGGCGATTTCGGGCGACAACCGTTAACTTGCGGTATGTTGCGTTCAGGTGCGTTCACACATTCGGGCGCTAGGAACAGCTTGCCCGGTATGCTTGGATCAGTGTTAACAGCAGAACGGGTTTGCGAGCCGGGTCAGCTCCCTGTTCACTATTTCTATCTCTTTTTATTGTCATTTTTTTTTGAAATGTCAAAAGTCAAAACTGTAGGTGTCGTGGTCTTTATGTCAAACAGGGATTTTTTCATTCCCTTTTTTTAGGACATTTCAAATATGGATAAACTATCTTTCTCTGTTAATTGAGATATTGTAGAAATATGCGATACTGTGGAAATAACGAATTTATTACGAAAATGTAAGTAATGTCAGACACTTTTTTGACAGTTTTATATGTCGCAGAATATACATAACCACCAAGCACGGTGCCAACAAGTGAACCAGACCATATCATACCGTAACTAACCGTGAGTAATCCTAGCAAGTGAACGGGTATGTCGCCCGAAATCGCCTTATGAGTAAACATAGGGAATAATTGTCAGACTCGTCACATTGTCACATTTCAAAATGATCTTTTTAAGAATTTAATTTAATTTTAACATGATATAATTCAAATAATCAAATATCAGAGGTATTTGCTGCTACATTTAATAATCGACCCAGACCTTGCCCAGCAACATTTCGAAAAATCCATAATAATTATAGCTTGCACCAAATGATTTTTTTTCATTGGGATCACTTAAAAAAAGAGTATAATGGTGACAGAATGAACATTGAACAATTAAAAAACAAAATTAGTACAGCTTCACAAAATATTCCTTCCCAGCGAATGCTATTAATTCTTTTTATAATCGTTTAGGATATTATTTAGAAGTTAATGGTGTCAATTTTAAGTATGTATATGAAAAGTTAAAATAAAAATTTCTCACTAGCTTAATGTAGTTCTTAGATGTATAAACATAAATAAATAATTTCTTATTTCTTCACTTCATAATTTAATATTTATTTTTGTCTATGTTATTTATCCCCATGTTCACTTATAAAATAAACGCTGTCAATCATTTTATACTGTAACTATGGTAATGATATACCCTATGTTTACTGATAAAATAAACTCCCGGTATCAATAAGTACCTACCGGAACAAAGAACGATCATATCCAACGAAAAATTTCCGGAACATTCAAACTTATAATTTGTATAATAATACAAAAGTCTAACAATTTCGTATTAAAAATTTGAAAAGACTATGCAATTTTCTTTGTAATTTATGCTTACAAAACTATATACAATAGGCTGTTCTACCATTTTTTTAATAATTTCATCTAATAATAAAAGTAAAGCTAAGACTATAATCCAGTGAAAATAAAAAACTTGTTTGGAAAAATTCAAAATAACGTCATGAACATGAATTTTCATCTCAAAATGTATTCTTCGTAGACTTAAATATTCTTGAAGTATATGGTGTATTGCTGAATTATATTTATAAAAAATAAATTAATAATAAAAATATTTGTTTTATAAATACAAGTGTATTATTTAGATATTAAGTTTAATACCAGAAAAATATTTTCAAATAAAAACTTTGAGAAAGCAGTGGCGCGAGTGATGCCAGCTGTTCTGCGATTTGACGCTGTTTACGCTAATTTGTTAATTAAATTGTAGACGCTTTTTCAATCATCAATCAAAATATTGTCATTCGTACAAAAAAAAACTTATTTTAATTATATCATTTTATTTCTTTATTAAAATTAATTATTAAGGAATACTTTCGTTTTTTACTTCTCTTAATTTGTGTGAGCTGGAATACTCTATCTTCTTCTTATTTAATAATTTATACTTTGTGTTCAAAATATTTGAAAAAAAAAAGTTCCGGAATTCGTTACAACTTTCACGAAAAATTCCGGAACGACTTTCCGCCCTAACACACCACTGCTCATGAACATTCATTCAATTGCGAAGAATACAATACAAGATCATTTTTGTGCGAAAAGTAATCAGATTCGATCTTTTATTCTTTGAAACACAATCGATCATTTAATGCACTTGACCAAGTAATTTAATGTTCATTAAAATTAAAATCAAATCAAATATAAATTGAAGAGTTTAGCATTCGTGATCTTATGTGCAATATCCACACGCAACGTTTACATTAGTAAAATGCCACACCCAGAAATGAGTAAAAGGCGTAATCAAAATGGCTATTAAATTGTAAAATATGAAAATTGTTAGCTATATTTCATTACTGTTTCCTTTACTCGTATTTGTTTTTATTATTCTTGAAATAAGACTATAAATAAAAGATGGTTACACATTACGAATAAGACAATGGCATGGAAAATAATGTTAATATTTCTCTAGGTTATTCATCTCTCTTATTTATTATTTACTATTCCCTCCCCTTGTTTATTCTTTGTTCTCTAGCTTCATAATTTAAGAACTTTTCATTCTTTATGTATTACAAAGATACAGTTTTAAAGTTGAATAACTAGGTAGGTAAACAGAAACACGAGAAATGACAAGGATATTCTTAACAAAAGATCTAATTAAAACTCTGTCAAAGACAGACTTGCACTCCATCTGGAGTCGTTTCTAACAATCAGCATATAGAGATCGACCAATGAATTATTCATAAATCACAAGTCTTGATAAAGTGACAAAATTATTTTTGCAATTCAGAGAAAGTATGATGTAAACAAGAACTTCATCGTCAACATATTTTCACGAGATAATATTTCGTAACTTATTCAGTCTGTATCTCTTATTTAAAGTATGGTCCAGAAATTTTACTTATATTTTATTGGTCTAAGTTGTCAGTTTGCAACCTATATAAGGTATGTACAGTTTATAAGGCCGGGGTCACACTGAACAATCAATACCGATCGAGCACGATCGAATAAAAGAACAAATGTGAGTTTAACAATGCGAATGGTCACAGTGCGTGCGTTGATGACAATCGCGTAAGATCGTATACCGTCAACGTGGTTGATATCAAACTTGTTTGATTTTCATACCGCGCTCAATGCTTGCGCAGTTGCGTGTATTTTTTTATTTTATTAAGAATGTCTTCAAAAGTGATATTCTATATTGTATTTCACTCAAAGAAGCCTGAAATTTTCTAAAATAATGACGTCACAGAAGTTCACGGAGAACGTATAGTATACTTGTTTTGATTATAAGCAGTGACAGTTTTGTTCTGTTCTGTTAGTTTTGTTGTTCTTCTTGTGCAAACGACTGGTTCTATTTATTTCATTTAGTGTATTATTGTATTCAATATTTAAAATTAAGTATCGTGTAATAGTTTTGAAAACAAATACAATTCCACTTCGAGCTAAAAACTCATAACCTTACTCCGCGAAAACGTAAAAAAACCAACGTGAACTGGCCAGCAGTGTGTAGTCTAATACCTCAACATACGTTCAAAAAGTCAGGTCTCACCATCCTTTCTAGGCATTCGCAAAAGTCACTTGTGACGTCACAAAAGTTCGAGGATAAATAATTAATTATAAATACATGGATACATTAATTTTAATTTTCAATTACATTTTAACTTATAATTATTCACATATTTACGATTAAACAATAATTCTCATGTAATTTCAATCACGCTAAACTTCCCCATTGTCACTTGTGCTTGTGTCTCAAATTTTGAAATTCAGTGGTCATATTATTAGTCTATAAATAAAATAAATTTATATTGATTTGTGTTTAGTAATTATGTGTATTTTTAGTGCATATAGATAATTATTTCGCATGGTATCACGTGTTGTATAAAAAATATGTCGTTCTAAAAATATGCACACAAACAGAAAAAATTACAGATTGTGAATAAAGTGAAAATATTTTTTTCTGAACTAAATATTTATATCGTATTCTCGCAATTCTAATTGATTTACTTTAAATAAATCTAAAATAATAATGTATACACGAATAATATTCCAAGTAGCCTAAATATGTATGCCGGGTTGTCTAAATGCTTTAATTAGACTTCCACTCCTCAGATAGCACTAAATGCAGTCTTAAATTGTAACATCACAGTACCCCATCCATAGTAGTATATTGTGATCTGTGGTGTGACCACTCACAAAAAAAAAACTGTTGATTGAAGTCGATACGAGTGGATCGATGGATATTAATCGATGCAATATGACTTTTATCTAACGCTGTCAAAGCGGTAGATGTAAATTTCCGAGCACGCTTGCGTCACCGTATCCCCTTTCTAAAACATTCAATTGCAAATAACTTTATTAGGAAATAACGTTTAATTTATATGATTATAATGAGAAACTATGTTGGTTAATTTAAATATTTTATGATACATACATATGTACATATATTGAAATTCCATTATGGTCACATAACTCACATACTCCATTCTAAATTCCATTTTCATAATTTTTTTATAAAGTGATGCTCTTGATACGAAATAAATAAATACGTAAATAAATAAAGACTCTGTCAGAGACCATAAATATTTATCTTCCCCCGTACATTAAAAATAGAATAATAATACATGAATCAACATATTAGGTAAATCAAAATGAGCAAGTAAATAATGCCTATTCGTAAGCGAATACTGTATTCAAATCAAAATGTCCAGACCAGCTGAATATGTATTCAGCCGGAATAATTCAACATGGCTGACAAAGAGTAGTGTGGATTATCGTATTCAGAATGAATTGTATTCGCAATCGCTTTCTAGTGACAATATAAGCCCCTTGTACTATTAATTTGATTTCGGACGCAGTATTATTTTTTGTTGTTACGAGTGTAAAAATTTAACTCAATCTTTTAAGCTTTTAGAAATCACATAGAAAGGAGCTATGTACTATTATGAATTCAAAATCAGATGGACACAAAGATATTTATTTTCAATTGACTGATGGTTGTGGGGAATTATTTCCGCACTCTTGCATTATTAAATTTGTGTTTTACATTTACAACTAAACATAAATTTATTTAATATGTAAATGTAATATACAGTTGTTTTATTATATTTTAAAACGTAAATTCAATACTTTTCTCATCAAATTTAAATGTATTTTTTTATTTGGCCCACGTTAAATACGAATGTCTTTTTGTATCAGTTGTTATTTTTAAGGCATCTTCAATATAAATTATAACAGAAAAAAACATTATTACTATTTTACTCTTTACCGGTAAGAAGCACTTAATGCCCGCAATGCTTATTATATTTTTTGCACGATCGTCCCAATAATAACAAATTAAAGTTTAGAATTATTTAAAAATTATTTTGACATTTTAAAAAAAATAGTTGTCATTTTTAAGTAAGCTATGATCGTTGTTTTGTTATCGTTGAAGCTTTAAAAATTGTACATTTATTTTTTATTTATTTAATTTTCACCGACTCCAGATCGGTAGGTAGTCACATCCCTTACCGGTCAGTCACATCACGTACTGATCAGTACCACATCACTTACTGATCAGTAATTTGTAAACAAAACTTACTGCCTTGGAAACCCTATTGGTAAAGTTTCAAAAAACCTGATCGTGCAAAAAAGCAGTTTACACACATACCAGTAAAATCGGAGCCGATGCCGGCGCCTACACCGGATACAATTTATTTAAATTTAGGGCGTTTTCTCACACATCGGCAAAACCGGAGCCGATGCCGTTTCCGGTGCCGTTCAATAGCGCTTTACACACACTGACATTTATGGTGCCGTTGCTTTTTTAAACTAACATGTTTTTAGCCCTGATAGAAGAAATATGAGTACCGCTTTCAACAGTGATTGTCCCCTTGTGCTATTGTATCTTAAAAGGAATTACTAATTTACTTTTTATACGAAGTTCAATTAAAATAACAACGTTAATAAACACTTTACTAATTTTCGGTAAACAAATAGTAATAAAACAATAGTAAAATAAAAAAGACACCCTGAGCCCTATGAGAACAACGAGAATACTGAAGTAAAATTAAAAAATATTTCTCCGGCATCCGATTTGTCGAGTTCAACACCAGCTGCATTTCCCGGTCCCGCGTGCCGGACCGGCAGGTTTGCCGAATTGGGCTATGTGTGAAAATGCTAATTTGAATATATTGCATCCGGTATCAGCACCAGCTCCGGTTTTGTCGGTGTGTGTATAAACAACACACATTACCCGATTCGGCAGATTTTTCGGTCCGGCACACGGGACCGCGAAATGCAGCCGGTGTTGAACTCTACAAATCGGATGCCGTAGAACTATTTTTTTAAATTTTATTTCAGTATTATTCCTGTACATCAAAATAGTACATAGTATTTCAGAATGACTGAAGGTTCTGCCTCATTCTAATTTTTGTTTGTCGAATCATTGAGATGGTGAAATACGATTGACAGATTGCATTGGCGTACATATTTTCATCATTTTCCGGCAGTACGAAAATATCGAGCAAAATCTGTTTGCAAAATAAACTAGTCATGTTCTTCCGTAAACACTTTCTAACGTAGCGATTTAATTTTAAAAGATAAAAACGAAAACAATTAATTATGTCAAAAAATTCAAAATAGGATAACCTAATTTCACATTGTCGATAAATTGATACATTTTTTTTCGTGGAAGATAATTTTGATCATAATTAGATTTTTTTCAGTCACGTGACTTTCAATCATTCTGGATCACTGTATATTATGCAAGGAGTTCATAATGACAACTATTATTACACCAGCATGAAATTTACGATATGAGCCATGGCGAGTATTCTAATTCATACGAGTGTATTAATTTTCATTATACATGAGTTGCATATACATGTTTTAAAACTCCGATGTGTAAAGTTGATACTTTACACACTGCAGACAATGTTTAAAGTAAACGATTTTCGTATTTTATTTTATTTACATATTACAGAGCTACCACCATTAATACACGTTTGGCATTTAAATTGTCTTACCTAAATTTAGTTTTTTTCTATACATACATACATGTTAGTAATACTGACAGAACTGCAATACCATTCAACTTTAGATCTGTTATCTGTTAAATGTGAACTCGGTATTTGGTGTGTTCAAATCGTCGTCTGCTCGTCTGTCAATTTTCCAATTTGTTTCAGGAATTTTATTTAATGTCATATAAAAAATATTGTATGCAACTCAAGGTAAACAATCTTTATGACATTCGGTCAATAATTTTCGAATTGTGTTTACGCTCTTGTTGCATAAATAACTATTTTCTACGACCATCCATAATAATTAAAAAATAAACTGCAAACCAATAAATTGATTGTAAAATTAATCTGTATCATAATGATAATCTGTATCATAATGATAATCAGTATCGAAATGAAAATCTGTATCATAATGAGTGTAATTCACAGATGACACATAATTAATAAGTAGTAAGGCATAGGAGTAGAAAGAAGGTATATTCGTAAATTCATGTTGTGTTTTATATTTTGTTACAATTAAAGGTTTGTTTCGTACTACACAAATTTAATTATTCTGCAAATTGTATCAAAGCATGTTTCGTACATTGTCTGGGTAGTATAATAAACTGTTAAAAGTTACAAAGCCGTGTTTTGAGAAAAGAAATAATGAACACGAAACAATATCCTTTTAATTATAAACCGACTCATTAAGCCTCATAGAAGATTTACAAGACGTAGAATAATCTTGGTATCATCACAACAAGAATTAAGTGAAATCTTTGTGGAATCCTGGGGCGTCTAGAATAATAATTCCCTGTGCACTGCGTTGCGTAATACGTACTGCTTACTTGCTTTGCCTGGCTCTGGTTCGGCGTTCCAGTTTCGTGATTTTTCCTCCTGTACAATACGATTATCCGCCGCGCGAATTGGAAAATCTCAGAGCGTCCCGGAGTCACCAGATCGATTCCAGGTGCGTGTACCGGAAATTATTCCCTGATGGAAATCCGATTTCCGGATTTACGTGTCTATTTTCAACCAATCACATGAAATCGCTCCATCGGCCGATGTGATAATAGCCCAGAAGTGTTTTCTTTTCTCCTAACAATTCAATTTTTGAATGAATCACAAAGGGATTAGAAACTGTTCCATTCGAATTTTGCCGATAAGCAATTAAGGAATATTGAATTCATATTACAAAAATGATGATTTAGCAGATTTTTATTGCAAAACGTAATTTCTGGCTATTTCACGAACAGTTATTATATTCCAAATTTTAATATAAAGGTTTTATAAATCATTATTGAAATACAGTAAAAAAATCTGATGTGACCAATACAAACCTCCCGCCATTTAATTTTTATTAATTTAAATACATATACCTATGGGGTCTCATGGTTGCGTGCCTGAGTGTCTGGTCGCGAATTTGGGGAACCGGATTCAATTTCTACTATCAAATATTTCGAATTTTAAATGGCATAAAACTGACCCCTGTGATGCACTCTCCACGCCAAAAATGAGTACTCGTGAGGTGACGCATGGTAAACGCCCGCATATAACCCATTGTTGAAAGTGCTAATCTGCTTTGTACACAGATTTCGGTAATGATGACATGTTTGTATCGTGCGGGCGTTTATCAAGCGTCACGTCGCGGGAACTCATAGCGAGGAAAGTGAGCCACAGGGGTCAGTTTTGTGCCATTTAAAATTCGAAATGTTTAATTATGGAAAATATACTTTTTAATTAAATAAATGAAACTTGTTAAAAATATATTTCATAATAAGTATAAAATGAAACCTTCTGAATTCTATATAACATTGTGAAAGTATATTAAACAAAACTGAATTATTATTTGCGAACCAGGATAACGAAGGAGCATCTACATATGTCGTTTCGCTATCTAAAAGTCTCGTAATTAAATCCCGCACGTATAACCGTTTTCGGGTTGGGCCGGATCGGACATTGACTTTTGGTTCGACTGAGTCAAAAAAATAATGCCAACCCGACTAATGAAATCGTGTCGCTCTTCGGGCCGAGCTTGATCAAAGCTCGAAATTTTGATTTTAGTATGAGACAAAATGTTGAACTTTTATCGTCTCAAACTTACACTGCATACTTAGTACGTAATTGTTAACGCAGTCTAAAGATGTTTATTTTGATTTCAAACCGACGTTTCGATCATACAATGATCATCTTCAGGGTTAAATCAAGTCAGAAAAAAAAACGTTTTTGTAACAAAACGTTAACAAACATGGATGAATTTTCACTTCTGTTCCGTTAAAATTATTATAGTTAAACGTTGTGTATTTCACATAAAAAATTCATCCCGTTTTGTTACAAAAACATTTTTCTTTCTGACTTGATTTAACCTTGAAGATGATCATTGTATCGAAACGTCGGTATGAAATCAAAATAAACATCTTTAGACTGTGTTCCGACTAAATTATTAATCCCATAATTGTTAATCCTTCCTCAGAAATTCGGAAACTGAAAAAATTTTCTTGGATAGTTAAACATCGATTGACACAAGTTTTTAAAAATGAGACGATTCTAGTGTAAGGTTTTAGTAAGATATTTTTTGCTTATAAAAATTACAGACCTACAAGTATAAAATACCGTGTTTACAGTGGCGTAGCCAGAAAATTTTTACAGGGGGGGTTTTAGGATAATAAATTTTAAATAAATATGAGGTTAAATAGGCTTAACAACAATCAACAAAAACAATATTTTTATAAATATAATTTTTATTAGTAGGCATTTTTTTTAATCAATAGGTAAATAACAACAATGCTAAATTATGCAGTGAATTTCAAACAACTCACCTAAATATGTTTATATAAGCCGCAGTATAAACACAAGAAAAGTTGTAGTTGTAACACTAATAAATTAAATTAACGTAGGTATTCTACTCAAGAACAAAAACATAGCGCATGAGATTCACTGTTAGCTGTCGGTAAATTTCGGTAAAGCTCGGCATTTTCACGAGGACATTGCGCGAAAAGGCATCTATAGGCTACAGACTATAGCTAATAATTGCGTGTAAACAGATTTCTACGAAAATTAATATTCTTTTACAATGTTAATAAGAGAGTGGTGTGAGTCAGTTGAGATGGTTTGGGCATGTGGAGAGAATGGCGAGTGAACGGTTTGTTAAGCGTATATATCTGGATGAAGTTGAGGGTTTTCGATTGCGTGGCCGACCAGTGTGGAAGTTGATGGAAGTGGTTGGTAGGGTGCTTAAAGAGAGAGTTTCCAAGTAAGAAGTGAAGAAGAGCATGTATGAATGCGATTATGAGTGTGGCCGGGGCGAAAGAAGTGTACTTAGATAGGAATGTGTGGCGAAGGATGATTGTTGCGTAACTATTATTGTGATCCGGAAGCGGTATTTCGCTACCGAAAATCGGTCACTTTAATATGTTTAAGAGTAAGGATTTGTTGTATGATGTTGTTCTTATTGTTTTCGGGTTTGTGCGAACCCACTAAGTGGGACACGCGTGATTTTATGTATGTATGTATGAAAATTAATTATTTTTTGCTTCAGATCATATTATATATGAACAACAAACGAGTATGTTTTTAAATTAGTGTTAAAAGCGGCCTACCATGGTCTCACAGGGGGGGTTCTGACCCCTAAAACCCCCCCTATGGCTACGCCACTGCGTGTTTACCAAAGTGGTTTGAAATTTTATGCAACTTTTTAACAAATTCTTTGTGACTTTTTAGCTTTCACGTAAGAGTTTATTTTATCCATAATTTTAACTTTCTGTGAAGTAACGTGATAGTAAGTAAAAAAATCTACTGCGTGATAAAGAATGTTGTTCTCTGTAAAACTATTCATTTTCGCTCGAAAAATTTGATTTCTCAAGTTGGACCAAGATCACAACTCCAACCCGGCTCAAGTTTTCCAAATGATAATGATAATTCACAACAACTTTCAAATAGATACTATTTGTTGGAGAATTTTAAAGAATTACAGTTTTGGCTCCGGTTTAGTCCAAATCCTCAAAAAATATCTTTGCGGTAAATATGGTTTATTTGATACCGACGTTAAAATTATGAAATAAAGTGTGATAAAGTCATTGAACAACAATACTTGTGGAAAGGAATATATGAATAGAAAGATCGCTAATCCAAGTCCATTTTAGATCAGAGAATTTTATTAGGAAAAATAAAATTACATCATTTCCATTGCCAAAAACAATCCTCCATTTTCATCTCACTCACGTATAATTCAGTTTTTGGTATAGCTAGAAAGATTATTTATTTTGGCATCGAAAAGTATTTAAATACAAAAATATAATGCTATTTGACAGAATACTTATAATTCATTAAAAACAGTAACCATGGAAACGTATTTAGTAGCCGAGTTGGTTAGATCTAAAAACTGTAATAATTATTCACGAGTTCAAATTTTGTAAAACGTATTATTAAATAAATTACAAAATTAAAATAAAAATTGTTTGGTAAATCAATTATTAGACTTTTCATATTATCAATTGTTTATATATTCTTGAAGGACATTTTGTTTTGATAATCCAATTAATTTTTCATTTGAAGGTAGAATTATTGTGATTAAATTATACCATAAGGTCAGGAAAAGAATTTACGAGAAATTCATAATTTTCTGTTGGAATATATCTTGCATCCCATGAATGAATTAAAAGAATAATTTTAAAACTTGAAAAGACTAGTTGCATTTGAAGAACATAAAAATAAAAATGATTCTGTTATAAACAGCGCATATAACTGAACGTATTGGCATTAGTAGAAAAAAACCAACAATTATTTAAGTATTAAGAAAATTGCTGAAGAAGTTGAATGTTGTTAAACGCAGATTTTATTAAAAAAAAAACTGTTTTCCCGTGTTAAAACGCCTATGTCACGGTTTTCAGTGTTCCCCGATATAATCAATTAATTATAAATGACATATGAAAATTAATCACATTATAGATATATTTGTTCTATTAATAAACTTTTACATATTGAATATATGTCTATAATGTTACATATTCAAACAGAATTTTTAATATCGCTTCTACAAAACAATCAATTTCAATTAAGAATTCATTATTAAAAAGGAAAAAATTGAAAAATGACAACCTGCAGTAAAAGAGCAAATTCAAACAAGGTCTTCGTGGTATATTTAAATATTAATGCTTTATTTAATTCTTTATGTATGCAAACGGTATTCTCATAACCCGTCTTTAATAATTTATTAACTCTACAAAGGTAGGCTTTGGAAATACTCTTCGAGCTTTTCGACCTTCTGTCCCATCACATATTTTCCTTTTGTATCTTGGATAAGCCGAGTCCGCAAGCTCTCGAAGTAAGCCCCGAAAGCTCCGAGAATAGTTTTCTGACATCGTCGTACGAAAGCTAATCAGGTGAACACCCTGAAAAGAATTGCGAGTTTTAATTTCTTCCACCGGTATTTAATCCCTTTTTTATTAAGCTTGTTGCTTGTTGAAAATGGCGGAAAAGTTGCGTATTCTACACAAGAAAGGAAAAGTTATTAATGAATTTAATTAAAGTAGCACAAATGCTACCGGTTCTGCTTAACATATTAAAATCTATAATTTGATACCCAGTTGGCGTATGAATATTTGTATTCATGTATTTTCTCATGTTCATCAGTAAGGAACTGAGACATTGGCGCCGGCAGAGGGGGGCAAGATGGGGCTCAGCCCCGTCTATTATTTTAAAGAAAAAGAAGAAACGATTTGATGGACTTTTCAAATTTGTAAAAAATATAGTATGTTCCATTTGAAATTTCAGTTGATATTAATTACTAATAAACCGGAAGTGGTATCATGAATGTACATCCGTCATCAAGTAGCTTACATGTTGCTGTATAAATCATGTTATATGAAAGAAATTACTAACTTAATAAATAAGCGCGATATTTGCTGGGTCCACTAAAATATAACAACCCGTATATAAAAACTTCACACGCATATGTTAACAATGATTTTATCCCACTATTTACATAAATAACTATTGTACGTGGTTGAACATACCAAACATATTATACGGATGCAAATTGTCACTACGTTTGTCATTAATTGTGCAAAATGAAAACTCATTAAGTCATTGATCTGATATTATTCCACATATGTCAATATTTGAAGTAATATTCTAACCTTTTTGCTTTTTTAACCATTTGATTGAAATTACGTTTGGGGGCGAAAAAGAAGAATACATCGTAGAAATGAAACATGCATACTGTACATAACGCCGTATGAATTATATAGATACGTTACCTCACGTATACATAAACGCTGAATTTGCATGGAAATAATAGGCAATTTGCCTAAAATTGTCTCATCTCCATGAATCCATGTATCATCGCTTCCAAGCCGAATAGGATAACGGTGAAAGTGTATATTTCAACAAAATTTGCGCTTACCTACTATAGTGGTCAAATACGGTTCTATTTTATCGTATGACAAACGATCACACATTTTATCGCATCAGTAGCTACATCAAGGGCCTTTTACACAGTCAATTCAGTCATCAGTTGAGTTTCAGTTACAGTTAATTGATTAGTTGAGCGAGCTGATAAGTCTGTTGTATTTACACGATTCATGTTAGTTCTCTTTTAACGGTCGTGCAGTTTCTAGTTTCTGTTAGTTTGACATTAGACAAACCAGAGAGAAAAACATCAATCTATTTCTTTTAGACAAAACAATTTTTTGTGACGTTTTATTTGAATAAAGGTTTGTATAATAATTATAGTATCACTGTGGTAAATCCGATAAATACTGTTACAAAATCAAGATTTTTTGACATTTTTGCTTTTGTTTCTATTTGCACTGCATACCAAAAATGAAACCTGACTGGACACTGTAACCATGATTTTAACTGATAACGGGTAACTGATAGACTGGGAAACGCATCGAATCACAGTTCCGTATCAGTTTCAGCTAGTCTCTTCATTTTTTTCGTTTTTACGCACAAAATGAAATGATATGGTTTCTATAATCATAAATTCTAACAAATATTTTTTATTTACTTTCGTTGTTTTGTTATTTTCGACATTCATTTACTTGGTAATAGATTCCGGACTTCAAAAAGGTGATAGCAGAAGACCTGAATGTAATAAGAATTTGGAATTGCAAGATTTCTTGTCTTGCTCAGCAATTTCTTGTGTTGTCTTGCTAGCAAGACTCTTGCTTATTTCTTGTTCTTAATAGCGGGGAGGTTTATAAAGATTATTATTTTGCCGAAAAAAGTAACACTGCCCCAAACCCCATCTCCAGTACACAAGAAAATACTTTCAGCATATGCAATGAGGACGACATAAATTTTGGTCAAATCATCAAACCAAACACGAAACAATTTCTTATACATTCAGATGGACACAAGAACCTAATGATTATTTCAGCTATAGACGTACCGATGAAAAAACAAATATTCTTGACTGGTGGAGGAAC
Source organism: Harpalus rufipes (assembly GCA_951394225.1). NCBI lineage: Eukaryota > Metazoa > Arthropoda > Insecta > Coleoptera > Carabidae > Harpalus > Harpalus rufipes. Next base: position 40,110,852 of record OX596280.1, on the reverse strand, counting down.
CATGAGTGTACGTACCCTATTTTATCTAAAATTTCTAAGGACATACTCAGTACTGCAGCAACTTCTGTTCCACCGGAAAGACTATTATCAAAAGCCTCGCTGGTCGTTAGAAAACGTCTTTAATCGATTTAATTATGAATCAGCCAGAAACCTACTATGGCTAAATTAATTGAAAACTGTGGAATGTAAATAGTTGTGCTGATAAATAGATTATTTTTAATATACTTTTGCATAAATTTTTAGTTTATTTACACAAATAATTAAGTTTTTGTATTTTATCATTTATTACTCATATCATACTGTACCAAAAAGTTAAACAATAAAATAGTGTCTTACATTACATTTTCATTTTGTTTTCCCAGTACCAGCAGCCTGGAAATCGGTATGTTATAACATTTTTCTGAATACCATACTATTACTATGATTTAACAGAACTAAACACATAAGTGAAAAGGGATCTATAAAGGACGCCGGCCGTTAAGGTTTATAACAAGCGCCTGCAATTAAGAATAAAGTATTTCTAAAAATAAAATCCCAGTATCGCGAAGAGCTGGATGGTATTACGAAAAATTTTGAACGCCACACGGGCGATACGCAAATAACGGACTAGGCTGATTATAAACCTCGGCTATCGCCTCAATTTACAAATTTCAGCTGCGTCCGTTATTTGCTTTATATCGGCCTAATGACGTTAATAACTATAACAAGAACCTTGTCCAGTAATAACAGCACACGCTTTAGAATTCTATAGAAAACAGGCGATTACAGTTTTACTTTTACGAATGTTGCTAGTATGCACTTTAGAATTTTATATATTCTATATTCGCTTTTTACCTCTCGCTAAGAGAGGTATTGCATTCATGCTAAAAATCGCATATCCAGATTTTATTGAATAAGCACGTTTTAAGGTCCCTACAATCCGATTTAACATTTTTACGATGATGTCTGTGTGTGTGTGTGTGTGTGTGTGTGTGTGTGTGTGTGTGTGTGTGTGTGTGTGTGTGTGTGTGTGTATGTATGTAGGATGTTGGAAGGACGATTACTCAAAAACTATAAGACTTTAAATTTGTTTAACTACGTATTTCCCAATCGGACATTCATGGGACGATCTGAAAAGGTTTTGGTAACAATTGGACAACCGGAAGTAGAAGATTCTTGAAAAAATATCTTCTAAATAATATTTTTTGAAAATTTTTCTTGGTAATATTAAAGAAAATTAAATTCTCTATCTGATACATTTAAATATTTTATTATATATTCTATAGATTTAGAAATAAAAGAAATAAAATATATAAAATAATCTGTTATAATAAATTTTACAGCCGAAAGAATGCCATGGAAAATAGTTGAAAATTTAAATTGTAACTGACAGATAAATGTCAGTGTCAGAAATCCGGAGATATTCCTGAAGACTTTTTCTGGGAAGTACATACATTACCTACCTATATTATTTCTTAATGTATTAATAGTTAAAAATTAAAAAATAAAAGGTATACTACATATATCCTTCAAAAATACTGTCAATTCTGACAATGAATTGGAAACATTTCGAAATATTAGAAGAAGACAAACTCTCTTCATAAAATGAATTTAAAATTGAACAATCTAAATATAAGGAATAGTATCCGTAAGTAGAATTTTTCGTGTAGCGTATAGGTATACAAGAAATGTTAAATACAGGGCGCGAGTAGTCGTGTGATTTTGTTGGCCTTGACAAGCAGATATGGGGGCCCATGTCAGAATGATAGCTAGTAATTATGTACATAGATGTCAAGTATCAAAATTTCTTATTCTAAATTTAGTGATTTTCCAATTCCATGTGGTTTATTTTCCTCGACAAGTAAATTCCACACTCCTGGTGACAAATTAACTACGTGTATTTAGAAAATCTTGAAATACTGAATGAAAAATTGATAATTGACATCCATGTACATAATTACTAATTATCATTCTGAAACGGGCCCCCACATCTGCTTGTCAAGGCCAACAATGTAACATAACTGTTCGCGCCCTATACTTATGTAACCAAAAAAGGAAGTGGCGAGAGGTATTGTGCTGGCCACAACAGATTTTTATTTTGGGAATTTTCGGGTTTTGTACTATTAAAATAGAAAATATTATGACAATTGTATTTAATAAATATATAAATTATCTTTGAATTGAACTGTGATAAAATAATGACATTAGTTTAATATTTTCGGCTAGAGTTGAAAGCTTGCAGGTGAATATTGAGACACGCATGCTACCAAATTTTCGCTTCGTGACGAAATGCGAAAACAAATGCCTCATTTGATAGTATTCTAAAGTGCGTGCTGCCACTACTGGTTCTTGCAACCAACCTCTTGTTCTTGTTCGTGCAACAAGAACAAGAAATAGTAAGACAAGAACAAGAATCTCGTGAAACAATACGTAAAAGGCATTAAAAGTTCGACTTTTTAGAAACTAAAAACCTTTAAAAATATTAATAGCCCCTAACATAGTTTTAAGATCCAGTTTTAACATAACATTTATGTATCAAGGTAATGAAATTCTACTTTTTATCACGAATATGGAATTTAATATGAGTGATAAAAAGGAATTTCAGTGACGAGGTACATATTAAATTTTATTTGAAATCGAAATTTTGTGCAAAAGAAACGAATATTTATATTTATAGGTTATGTGTATTATATCTGTCAGTCTGACACTCAATGCTGCTAAGTTTAGGTACTGACGGTATCGTAAAGTACACTCAAAATTATGTGTTTTATGTCAAACTTCGTCATCGGAACTATTTAGTTCGTTCTCTTTGAACATATTTTTTTGTCATTTTACGAACAAATTACCTAGTGTACATCGTACTGCTGCTCAAATCATCTTACATGCACGATAATTATCATAAGGTTGGTAACACTGAATTTGTATGAAATCGTCATATAATGGATTACTTTAGTGCCGATTGTTTAACTTTTAATGACGATTTTTGTGCTGTTTAGTGATGATTTCAAATAAATTATTTTTATTCTATTTTGTTACTATGGTAGAGGACTTCATTATCCCACCTATAACTTCCATTCCAACGTTTACTCCACCAGTTTATCTGCATACATAGGAATACCCGTAACTACATATTATGGTGAAATGGCCTGTGATATACTGGGCATGATAAAATGTGTCATAAAACGTTCAGACAATGTCAAATAGTTAAGCTCGTTATGTTTGCTAAAGATATTAATGTTAATGTTGATATTAACCTTGTAGCTTGCCAAAATAATAAAAAATGTTACGCATTCTTCATAAGGAAACGGAAAGTTATTAATGAAGTTAGTTACATGATATCTGCCGCACGCTTCGTTTATTTCGGCAAAACAAATGTTTAGGTAGGTCTTTAATTCTTAAAGGGAATGTTCTTAAATTTACATTTTAAAGCTTTTACTGATGCAGGCATCGATTCAAATCTTTCAAGGGCCTTCAGCTTGACTGAACACTTTAGTTTCCGTAAATTTAAAAAATGTACATAATATTTTAACTGGAAACATATTTTATCCTTTACGGTCATCGCTCAACTCAGTTCGTATTTTAAAATCGTAATAAACTTGAAGTATAAAATGTAAACAAAATCTTTGTAAACATTTTTCAAACGTCTAAACAATTTTTGTTTTATTTCTACTGTTTTGTTATTTTTCTTTTATTACTATATAACCAAAAAATTTAATTTAAAAATTGATATAAATGCGATATTAAATTTAATGTAAATATTAAAAGATAAAGGTAAATATATCGGATTAGGTTGAGAGGATTTCTCGTAAATTTTACTTTCAATTTAGTGAAATCCTTTGTGTACTTCAACTGAAATGTATCTCAAAAGCTTCAAGTCTAACCTTGTTATTTTGAACAAAATAAACTAAGAACTAATTACATCCTCTTCTCATAATAATTAAACTCGAACAATGTGAGATAAAATTCACTTAAAATCAAATTTAATACCATTATTTGGAATGATATTAGGTACACTATTAACTATCGCGTCATACTAAATAGGGTTGCATTAATTCACTTATATAATCAAGGCGCATCCAGTGCCGTAGCTGAAATAATTTCTGTTACGCTAACTTATTCGTGAACAGCTAACCAATATTGAGCACTGACACTACCGATAGAGGCAGCACTGTGTACGGGATAAAAGAATTTTAGGGTATACTGTAGCTTGACCATTCTAAAATGCAAGAAATAAGACCTAAGTATGTTATGGTCATGTAATAACAAGAAATGGATACTCCGGGACGAAAAGAAAATATAATAATGACAACGTTACTCCAGAAGACGTCTTAATTCGAGCTAAGTGGAGACGGACATTGAATATGTGCACCCTTCAGCAAATCACGAAAATTTTCGCAACAGTAATCAGCGATATATTAGACCTCTCTACCATGATTTTGCGGAGGGTTTCCCATTAGTAGTATAAAGGAGGAATCTTTCGAGAAGCTGCATTCTCGTCTTCCTAGTTAATTCAAGGCGACACATCAGGCCTAAAGACGCCGCCTCGAATCAATTGAATACGATCATTTCGAAAACTAAGTTCTAAGTATCAAGAAAATCTACGAAAATGTAATTAGAAAAGAGAAAAATTAGGATTGCTTAGCATACTAACCATGCCAGAGGTTGTGTTGTAAATAAATAATAAAACGTATTTACATCTACATTAGATTCGACTCAGTGCTACTCTGTAATATTCTAAAATAAATAATAATATACACGTATTTACATTTCTATATACATAATGTAATTACATTTATCTATCTGTTCTTCTATCTCGTGTTCTCGTGTACACCGCTCAAAGGTATTTCGTTGATTTTCACTCATATATATTCTCAAAGGGTCTTGTCATAACATATGTACATAAGCTATGTTTGATTTCATAATATACTCGTAAAATAATTTATATATATCCCTGAATAAAATCAAAAAGAAATAGCAATTAATTAAACTGTACAAATAAAAAGATATTTCTATTGTTTATACTTTCACCATTGTTTAATATCCAATCAAGGATTTTTGCGAAATATCTGAAAAAATTACAAAATAATGTATCAAATATATCAAGTGTCATAATTCTATCTATAACCACCTTCAAATTAGAAACCAAAGTACACATCTCTTGGATAATCTTCAAGAGGAAGGAATGAAGAAATAAATTGTGAAAAGATCATTGCAGCCAGCAGGATTTGAACCCGGGCCTTTATTTATGACATGGTCAACAAAAATGTTTAAAAGCAGTGGTAATCCAACCCCACATCTAATAACGTGACCAATGGCAAATAAAAGTATTCTCTATTGAGAGATACATTAGCGGTTAAAGTCCATCGTGTCTTTGGCGTTGTTTGCACACGACGACACAACACCACTGTGTTGATAGCAAAGCAAGAAGGCAATTGGCGTGAGTGCGCGCGCTGCTTGAGTCACATCAAAGTTGTGGCCACGTTGTGTTATATGCTGCCCATGCGTCAAACACAAACGAATTGTAACTTTGCTTGCGTTAGACGAAAACAACAACCACCCTATTCGTTTACACCCGGTCAATGGCCAAGGAATCAGTCTATTAGCGGATAGTGACAGCGTAAGTTCGGTTATGTATTTTATCATAGCAGTTTAAGAAATTTAAAAAAAACATTAAATTATTAAAAACGTTTGGAAATAAAGACAAAAGGTCGTCAGAAGCCAGATCTGAAATTAAAACAGGCTAAACATTGAATGCCCACTCTCGCCATTAATTGAGAAAGATAACATAATGGATACAACTTTAATAAAATCTGGAACCTTTTATACATAGTTCATAAAATAAAGAATTACAAATCTAGAAGTATTCAAAACAAAGTTTGAAATTAAATTATTTTAGTTCAACAACACATGACAAGCCCAATAGTGCCATGGAAACGTCAAAAAAGTTGTCAAAATATATGGAAATGTTTAACAAACTTTCAAAAAGAATTGGTTTTACAATACCGAAAACAATTATTGAACAACTATATGATTTAATAAGTATGCATTTAAATTTTTAATAAATATAAAGAGAAGTAAATACAAATCACATGGAAATCAACTGGTTGAATACCCCTGGGCAGTGCTGATGACGTCACAAACCAATCTTGATCTTTAAATAATTATATCTTCTTTAATACTAGGAAATTTCAAACTGAATTTTCATTCTATGAAGTTTTATATATATATATTAAATGGTGGATAGCCCATTCACTGTTAATTTTAGAAGGAGCAAGATACAGCTTCCACAGTAAGATGACAGAAGTGAACTGTATATATTTCATTTTTTGCGTTAAATATCCTACCAATCGTATATTTTTCTAGCTTTGTAATATGTATAGAAATTATATGTGAAAGAGTTGATTACAAGAATGAATATTTTGATTACTGCTGAAGAATATTGAGTACAAGAATGAATCCGACAATAAATTCAATATTTAAATACTAACATGCATTTTGCGAAAAATCAAATAATTTACAATTCTGAAATATTAGTGTGATAATTTTATTTTTCTTTTCCACTGATATTAAATTTTCCTGATTTACTATCAAAATTTTGTAGAAAGTAAAAGAAAAATCCTGCCAAACGAATAATTTTCTGACATTTGTTATGTTGCAAACTACAACTGTAAAATTGTTGATTACATCAAACGATTTTGATTATAATGTAATAATATTGTTTACAGGAAGGAAATTTCATCAATAATTTAAATCGTAACATTATTCGAAGAATTAAAAGTATAGTTTAGTCCAGTGGTGCGCAAGTGGTGGCCCTTTTACGATTTGTGGGTGGGCCTTCATGAAATTAAAAATTCTAATTTTAAATATATTTCAATATCTATATCTATAATCCTATACACATACTATATCGATCAAGAGTAGAAGGGTAGAAGATAATAATTTATTTTTACATTAAACGTAATTTAATTAATTACGACAGATATAAAGAAAAATTACTGAAATAATAAATTGATTCTCGCTTCTCTGAATTTGCAGCCGAAGAGAAGAATATAACACTCTTTCATAATCCGTTTTCATTAACTGAACAGCAAATAAAACAAATTGATACTGAGTTGCAGTTAGAAATAATGGATATTAAATTTAATGCTCCACTAAAAAAAAAAACAAATACGATGAAGTTTGTAATTTATCAAATGAAGATGTAATTATAAATTTTTGGAAATTATTACCACGCCAAAACTTCCCGAAGTTATGGCAATTTGCACAATGATACCTATCTTTGTCGGTTCGCCAGCACATATATTTGCGAACAAGCGTTTTATTCAATGAAAATTATGAAAAATATACAAAGGTCTCTATTAACAGATGGCAATTTAAAAAATATTTTGCTTCTTCATATTAATCAGTTAGCTTCGAACAAAATGTGAAGCTATTTAATTTAAATTTTATATTTAAGTCAGTATTTTTATTACCTATTCCTATGTTATTATAAATATAATAAATATTATTTTTGTTATTATTTGTGTTTGGAATAATACAAGTATTAATAAGTTAATTATTTATTATTATTAATTATGTACCAGTCCACTTATTTTTACAATTTTGAATACAAAATTTTTGCTATCTTATTTAAGTGGCCCTTTGGGAAAATGATTTTTTTTTTGGCCCGCGATTTAAAAAGACACGGGCCACCATATCTGCTTGTCAAGACCAACAAAGTCACATGACTGCTCGTGCCCTATTGTATTTAACATTTCTTGTATACCGACACTCTACACCATCAATTCTACTTACATCTATTCCTCATATTTAGATTGTTTAATTTTAAATTCATTCTATAAAGAAATTTTGTCCTACTCTTCTAATTTTTCGAAATGTTTCCAATTCATTGTCGAGATTAACAGTATTTCTAAAGGGTATGTGTAATATATTAAATATTTAACTATTATCACATTAAGAAATAATATAATGTATGTACTTCCCAGCCTTCCCAGAAAAAGTCTTCAGTAATGCCTCCGGATTTCTGACACTGACATTTATCTAGTTTGAAACAATTTAAATTTTCAACTATTTTCCATGGCATTCTTTCAGCTGTAAAATTTATTAGAACAGATTATTTTATATATTATATTTCTTTTATCTCTAAATCTATAAAATATATAATAAAATATTTATATATAACAGATAGAGAATTTAATTTTCTTTAATATTAGCAAGAAAAATTTTCAAAAAATAATATTTAGAAGATTTTTTTTCAAGAATCTTTTACTTCCGGTTGTCCAATTGTTACCAAAATCTTTTCATATCTTCCCATGAATGTCCGATTGGGAAATACGTAGTTAAACAAATATAAAGTCTTATAGTTTTTGAGTAATCGTCCTTCCAACATCTCACATACATACACACACACACACACATGCATCCACACACACACACACACACACACACACACACACACACACACACACACACATACATCCACACACACAGACATCATCGTAAAAATGTTAAAATCGGATTGTAGGGACCTTAAATCGTGCTTATTCAATAAAATCTGGATATCCGATTTTTAGCATGAATCCAATTACCTCTCTTAGCGAGAGGAAAAAAAATAATTTTAAATGAACTATATTTTATAAATATAATATACGTATAGTTTATATAAAATATAATATAAAGTATAAAGTAAATCTGCTTTTATTAACTTTATTTAGATTCAATACATCCTACTAGTATATAAAATTAAAATGAATGACTTTTGTAGAGTAAAACTTAAAAATATAACTAAGAAATATCGTATTGTTGAAGTTCTATTGTTGGGTAGAGTTAAGCTTCTGGGCCAATCATTAACTCAACGAAGAGGGATCTCCACTCAGGGTGATGTATTGGGGGATTTCCTCCCTGAGCGGCGGCCTCGCCCCACCTACCCGCAGGGTGAATCACTGCGGAAGAAACGATAGCCACCTTCAGCCACGACTTGCCCTTTTTCAATAAGCTCATTCGCTTAAGCTGCGAAATTAATGGCACAGTTTAATTGGTGTCTAGTTTCAATATGTAATTATGGTGGTATTTGATGTGTTTTTAATTTTCCTAATTAATTGAAATATACTGTTTGTAATTGCACTAGGAGATTAAACGGGGAAATTAATTAAAGCATTTAGTTGCAAGATAAATTGATTCAAAATTTGCAAAGCTCTGCAAAAATTTTTCACTGTTCCACAATGAATAACCACGGATACTATACGCTGCAATTTTTACTTTATTTTTTTTAATTTACATTTTTTAAATTTTATGAGTTCACATTTTTACCTCTCGCTAAGAGAGGTATTGGATTCATGCTAAAAATCGCATATCCAGATTTTATTGAATAAGCACGTTTTAAGGTCCCTACAATCCGATTTTAACATTTTTACGATGATGTCTGTGTGTGTGTGTGTGTGTGTGTGTGTGTGTGTGTGTGTGTGGATGTGTGTGTGTGGGATGTTGGAAGGACGGTTACTCAAAAACTATAAGACTTAAAATTTGTTTAACAACGTATTTCCCAATCGGACATTCATGGGAAGATCTGAAAAGGTTTTGGTAACAATTGGACAACCGGAAGTAGAAGATTCTTGAAAAAAAATCTTCTAAATATTATTTTTTGAAAATTTTTCTTGATAATATTAAAGAAAAATAAATTCTCTTTCTGATACATTTAAATATTTTTATACATATTTTATAGATTTAGAGATAAAAGGAATATAATATATAAAATAATCTGTTGTAATAAATTTGACAGCCGAAAGAATGCCATGAAAAATAGTTGCAAATTTAAATTATTTGTAACTGACAGATAAATGTCAGTGTCAGAAATAATGAGTAATGAAAGAAAAATGTATTTGGAGAATCCCTTAATTCTTGATCTGTGACTATTATGGAGATGACAAGTCTAGGTTGAAGGACTTAAATTTGTTTCAAACATTATGGGACAATGTACACCAGTACTGTAGACTAGAGTAACTTTGAATTGCGAAAAAGCTATCAAATTCTTCTCAAGTAAGTTGTAAATATTGACAAAATTACACATCGATATAAGAATAATCGGAGTGCAATCTATCCGTCACTTTATTAAAGGGAATTAAGGTTATTTAGATATAACAAGTATGAAAAAATAAAATGTAAAAGAAGATATGTAAGAATAGATGCACAATCCAGATATATACATTTTAGACCGCCCAAAATTAATGTTTTTACTAGAAGAATATGAAGAGAAAGTAAACAAAGTTGTTCGAATTGAAAATTGCTGTTACCAGCCTAATATTTATATATGGTAAACTCTACTTTGTAATTTATTGTAACATAATTTATGGTAAAATATCTTCATGTTGAGACATGCTATTATTGAATAATAAAGAAGTTTATACGTCATAGATTTATATGAATATATTATTTGTATTTATAAAAATATTCTTTGCTTTATGCATACAGCCAGGTAAAATATACGGCGAGAGGTTATGTGCTGGCCACATCAGATTTTTTTGTGAGTGAATCGAAAATTAAGTAAAAGAACAATATTAATGTGCCACAGACAAAAAAAAATAGACATCCTCAGCGAAAAAAATTAATGATAGAAAAATGCTTTACTGGACTAGTAACAAACAATTGTTCTGTACCAAGTCCAACATAATATTAAAACAATATGCATTGCTAGAGTAACAAGTCAATAAAATGTAAAGATTTTTAACATTTTTAGTTTTCAATTGCATTCTTGCGTGTTCTATTTGAACATTATTCTACTTCTCAATATACTTTTGATGGGTGATAAAATAACATACTTCAGTTTAGTACGAGCAGTAATTTTACTGACTTCTAAGGTTTTTGAAACTTTTAAAAAATACTTGTCACTTTTCTGTCTTAATAATGTCCGAAAAGTGCTATTTTACTAGCTAAGATAAATAAATTAATTATCTGTGTACAAAGCAGATTGGCACACCCAGCAATGGGTAATATGCCGTGATGATATATTTATTTTATTTATTTATGAAAGATTTCGAATCCATAAAAATGACTACCAATGAACTATGCGGACGCTACTTGGTACTGGTAATTAAATGGAAATTACAATAAAAATAAAATTGTACGAAGTACAATTATAGCGACACTTGGTGAAACTGTTCTAATATAATATTTAAATATACTATTGTGCACCACACTGATGAGCTTCAATAAGAGCGAAACGCGTCTGTGGTTCTGGTTGAGTGGTCCAGTCTCTAATAAATGACCGAGATGTTGATTCAGAGACTGAAATCTTGTGAAATGTGCCAAGTGTAATTTAAATATTATATTTCAATTTTATAGGAAATTACAATAATTAAAGAAATGAAAACAGAAGATATCAAAAAGACAAAAATGCAATATATTCACTACTTCGGCTGTGTTCCATAACGAGACGAAGTCAAGGTGTGACTGCATTTTTGTCTATTTTAATATTTTTTGCGCGATCGGGTTATTTTTAATTTTATCGATTGGGTTTCCAAGGCAGTAGGTTTTATTTACTAATCAAAATTTGGTTGCTAAGTTAACATAGACAGTAAATCGAACAAAAAGCCCACGGGCGATAAGTGAATAAATAATTTGTACATCAGTTTAGCAACAGCATTATAATAAACACAAATCATAGTTGCTTTTAGTAAAACAATTACTCGTAGTCAATTTTGACATTTTTAAAAGTTTATTCCATTAATTGTATAAAAATTCTACAAAATATCTGATCGTGCAAAAAATATAATAAGCATCATGGTCGTTACGTGCATTTATACCTCTTTCGAATATTCAGGCCTAATCTGTATATCAGTGGTTAAATTTTAACAACTGGTTACAAATTTTATCCAATAGATACTGATTTGGCAACTAAAAATATATTTTTTTGTAATATATAAACGTACCAGGGATGGAAAACATAACGTAACGATAACCGATAACGATATAATGTTTCATTTAGTATTTTTTTAAATAACGTTCTGTAACCGCAACATAACAAATAACGTTTTATTATAACGTTATCCAAGTTTACAAATTATACAAGATTTTTGCCGTTTGAAAGTATAATTTATTTCGTATTTTATATGAATAGATGTCACTAGTCAAATTTAAATGTTGAATACTATTTCATTTCTAGATTAAGAGAAGTGTGTAATTTTTTTAATACATTGTTTTTAATTTTTAATGAATTTTTATTACAAACGAGAAAAATACGGTTATTGTATCGTTATAGTAACGAAACAAAAATAACGTTATTATACCGTTACATAACGTTATTTTGTTTTTTATGTTATTTATAACGTTACGTAACGATTTTTTTTATAACGTTATGAAATAACTTAACAATTCGTTAACGTTATCCCATCCCTGAAACTTACTTGATTGGTTAAAATTTTAACCAGTTCTGAAAAATTAATCACCGAGTTACAAAATTGACCCGATAATTGGATACAGGGACGTAGCGGTAAACCACCTTTAATACCTAAATAGTTATTTAAATATTAAGGGCAATTAGTGCTTCCTACCGGCTGAGGATGATTCTCGAGATCGAGACAAAGTCGCGATCGCCAATACATCCGATACAAGGAGAAGAGCACTTACTGACACAAAATTTAAGTAAATAAGATTTGAAAATTATTTCGAAATTTTTATTTAAAATGTTTAATTGCCATTTTTAAAGTAAGCTTTGATCGTTGTTTTTATTTACCTATCGCCTCGCCTCCTGATCGGTAAGTAACTACAATCACTTAACGATCAGTAATTTGTAAATAAAATGTACTGCCTTGAAAACCACTGCTACTGCTAAACAATTTGTCAAAACTTTAAGGTCAAACTTGTGTAATTTTTACTAATGATTTATGCTCTTATATCGATACTATATTTACTTTTTACTGACAATTAACAGACAGTTTAACCAGAAATGAAAATAACGAGCCTAAAAGTTATTAACCTAAAAATAATTTAGATAAGATATAAGCAGCGCAGCGAATACGTTGAAATGTCTCGATTATTAATCAACCTTATTAACTCACTTGAAAGTTAATAACTATTTATCCATCCTCATTATTAAAGTTCTGCTAAGTAATGAAATTTCAATAAACAAAATGACATTTTATAAGTATCTGTTAGAAAAGAAATATAAAACATTGCAGCTTTTGTCTTGAAAAATGGCTTTTAATCTTTTATAAAAAAAAAAGCAAAGGCGGTCATCCAGAAATAAATCCTATTTCGAGTAAGCACGTATCCGAAAGTGAAAAACAATTGGACAAAACATTTGACAAATATCCATAAAAACTTCCTGACCGTCCGCGATATTACTCTGAAATTCCTGGGCTGTCCGAACTACCATCGAGCGTTTACTCGGCGAACGTCTTAAAAATTCATGACACAGCAACTTGTCCACCGGACCGCAATTTGCCATGATGTGTGCCTTATGAATTACCCTGACTTCGTACAAGTTCAAGATACACTATATTTCAAGACATACCTAATGCCAAATGACAGGAGGATTCTAAACCGTAAATAATGGTACTCAGTATCCATTAATACTTTTTTCATTTGCTTTTAGTACTTGGGGAAAAGCAATCTGTAAATTAAAAACAAATACTTATATTAAAAAAATATTTTGTCATGGGATCACGTAACAGTGTGCGTTGGATTACCGGTTGTGATTCGAACGACCCGGGTTTGATTCCAACCGACGTCATATTATTTCCATTTTTTTTTAGCACAAAAGTGACGCCTGTGGTGCTTCATGAGGTGACGTCTGGTAAGCACCATCTACGGTACAGATGAACGTGAGTGATCATTACCAAAATTTTCAAATAAAATCAGGTTGGCATGCACACGCAGAAATGGGTGATGATGTATGTATTTATACTTATATTTATTTATTTTTCGTTGTTTATTTATTTCTATTTAATTGAGATATGGTAAATAATCGTTGTCGTACACACATGGAATATACAGGGTGTATCACGGAAAGTTAAACATATAGGCGTTTAACATGGGTAATCGGTTTTTCCAAGCGCATTACTCCCCTAATTATATTAGGTAAAAAAGCTTCAAATAAAAGCTGTAGAGCAAAAATTCTACATCTGAATCAATAAACAAAGTTAATTTTGTATGCCTTGTAACATAGCAATAGCCATGGAATTGAGACACAAAAATTACACAAGTCTAACGGTTTATGTCATGTTAGGGTAATTTTTACCTCTCGCTAAGAGAGGTATTGGATTCATACTAAAAATCGCATATCCAGATTTTATTGAATAAGCACGATTTAAGGTCCATAGAATCCGATTTTAACATTTTTACAATGATGTCTGTATGTGTGTGTGTGTGGATGTGTGTGTGTGTGTGTGTGTGTGTGTGTGTGAGGTTGTTGGAGACACGATTTCTCAAAATTCTATAAGACTAAAGACCTGTTTGACTACGGATTCCTCAATCTAACAGTAATGGGAAGAGTTGAATAGGTTCTGGTAACAATTGGACAACCGGAAGTGGCAGTTTCTAAAGAAAAAAATTCTAAATATTATTTTTTGAAAATTTGTTACTACAAATATTAAAGATAGACCTGTGACTTTGTTGGCCTTGGTAAGCAGATGAGGATCCGTGTCAGAATGACGGCTAGTAGTTTTTACATAGATGTCACAATTGTCATATGTCATAATTTTTCATTCAAAATTTCAAAATGTTCTGATGTTTATTTGTTATTCATTAGTATTGTGACGTGCACCCCCGAGAGAATAGTATACAACGCCACCACTGAACGAATATACGAGAACAATGACGCAATCCCTGGCGCCGCAGCGGCTGGACTCTTAATTGCGCCGTGACCTCGTCCCTTTGTGTGCCGGTCATTGTCGCTTGGAAGGCTTCTAGTGGCTTCTAGACTGTTACGCGCTATATAAATATTGGCCGGGAGAAGGCGGACTCTCAGTCTCATATATACCAGCAACCAGATATGAACTCGGTGATATAAATAAACAGTTTAACAGTTGTTAACATAAATAAATGTAGTTATATAAATAAGTGTTGTGATATAAATGTTAGTTAAATAAATAATATTGGGTGTTTAAGCATTTAATAATATTCTTAGTGTTTATAATTATTTAATCATAGTGTTAGTTGTTTTTATTACCTTTTAATATTTAATCCTTATTTATTTATCGTTTAATAAACGCATTCTTTTGGTTAATAATATTTGTCTATGATTTACACTTCACCCATATAAATAAAAACGTTACAATTGGTGTCAGGTGTGGGGTTGTTCATAACTGTGAAGTGTAAATAAAAATAAATAAAATGCCTAAACTATTAAAATTAAGTGAATTGAAAATACGTGATCTCAAGACGGAACTGGACGAACGAGATTTGGAAGCAACAGGAAAGAAGATAGAGCTTCAAGAAAGACTGCGGCAAGCATTAATCGATTCTGGTGAAAATCCTGAAGATTACATATTTGAAATTCCGTATGAGGTGTCCGACATTTGTAAACTTGTAGACGAACATTGTAAAAGATTAGAACAAATACGGGAAGAAAGTTCTAGACGTTTGGATCGGATATTGGAGGAAAGTTCTGGAAAAGTAAAGGAAAATTCCGGAGCACTGGAAGAAGAATTACTGGAACATTCTAGAACATTGAAAAGAGAATTGCATGAAAGTTCTGGAAAAGTGGAAGTAAATTCCGGAGAAGAATTAAAGGAATATTCTAGAACATTGGAAAGGGAATTGCATGAAAGTTCTAGAAAAGTGGAGGAAAATCCCGGAGTACTGGACGAAGAATTAATGGGACATTCTAGAACAATGGAACGTGAATTGAATGAGAGTTCTAGAAAAGCTGAAGAAGATTCTGGAATTTTTGAGCAGAAATTGGAAGAGGAATTGGAGGCGAAATCTGGAAGAGTAGAGGAGAATTATGAAATTCTGGAGCAGAATCTGGAACAGGAATTAGAGGTAAATTCTGGAAGAGTAGAGGAGAATTCTGGAATCATGGAGAAAAGGTTAGAGCGAAAATTGGAGGAGAATTCTGAAATTACGGAGCAAATATTGGAACGGAAATTGGAGAATTCTGGATTTCTGGAACAAATATTGAAACAAGGATGGGAGAAGACTTCTAGAAAAACTGAAGAAAATCTACAACAATTTGGAGCCGATGTAACTCGTTCGGTTCGTCTCACACATCGTACAGCTCCTGACAAGGATTTGGAGTACCTGGCCACTCAGAGACTCATCTTCGGAGTTCGAGACAGCAATACTCAGCAAGCACAGCAATTAGGCCGCCCAAAAGCTATGGTTGACGCACTCTCATATGTATCAGATCATGAAACTGCCAAACAAGTTTCACTTTACCAATCGCGAGTGCGAAATAATTATGCTGAGGGAAATGAAAACACCGAAGTCGTAGATGAAAAAGTGCGACGAATTATAAACGAAGTGTTTGCTAGAAGAAAGAAATTCCGCTGTTATAAAAGAAGACGGAAGCGAAAAAGAAAGAGATCGCGAGAGAGAAAAAGAGCATGCTCAGCAAGAAATTAAAAAAAATTGTAATGGAAGAATCCGTTGATGTCAAGGATGGATATGAAAAAAGGAGACGGAGACGAAAAAAAGAAAGAGAACGCGAGAGAAAGAGAGCGTGTTCAGCAAGGAATTAAGAAGAAATTCCAGTAAGAGGAAAGCCAACCTGAAATGAATAGTTCTCCGACGAGCAGCTGCGATTGCAATCTAGGGACTTTGGAACGGGGCCTGAAGACAGCGGGGAAGACGTGCCCTTGGCGATTCTTATGGACAGCTCGAGTGGGAAACGAAAACTCGAGATAGATAACGATGACGACGATGCCATACCTCTCACCACAAGGAAGAAGAAAGTCAAGACTGAGAAAGGAACTTGAAAGGAAGGGAAGTAGCGTCGACGCATTGTTCAGAAGGCCATGCTAAGGGAGGCAAATATGGTAGTCGACTAGAAGAAAAACATTCCACCATTGCCAGAATAACAGTAGTCAACGATAGTAGGCAGCCCGATGGACTATGCAAGGACCCGACTTGGAAAATAGTACTGGAATGGAAAGCGACGAGAGCAAACCAATATGGGAAGATGTTGCACCACAGTCACAGGTTGTAAAATCGTACTGGGCGCAATGTGACTCCATGGTGATTGATGGTCTGTTAAAGCGTGTGGTTGAAAATGCCATGGAACTGAGAAGAGAACTCAGTTGGTCATTCCTAAGAGTAGAGTACCAGACGTGTTAAAAGAGATCCATGACGGATCTGGAGGTGGCCATTTGGGAGTCAACAAAACATTAGAAAGATTGCGTCAGCGATTTTACTGGGTTAAGTGCAAGAAAAACGTTAAAGACTGGTGGAAGAAATGTGTGGTTTGCGCTGGAAGCAACGGCCCTCATAGACGACGAAAAGTCCAATGCGTCAATACAACGTTGGCAGTCCATTTGAGCGCTTTGCGATTGACGTGGCCGGACCATTTCCAGAAAGAGAAGACGGAAATAAATACATCGTGGTTGTCATGGACTACTTCACCAAGTAGGTTGAAGCCTATCTACCAGGAAGCCATCACGGTCGCTGAAACCTTAGTCAAAGAGTGTGTATGCGGGTTTGGTGTACCACGTGGACTTCCAAATGTACCAAGGGTAATACGTGCAGATATTGCCATCGAGAACTGTTCCGGGACGAAACAGTCTTAAGGAGGGGGCAGTGTGACGTGCACCCCCGAGAGAATAGTATACAACGCCACCACTGAACGAATATACGAGAACAATGACGCAATCCCTGGCGCCGCAGCGGCTGGACTCTTAATTGCGCCGTGACCTCGTCCCTTTGTGTGCCGGTCATTGTCGCTTGGAAGGCTTCTAGTGGCTTCTAGACTGTTACGCGCTATATAAATATTGGCCGGGAGAAGGCGGACTCTCAGTCTCATATATACCAGCAACCAGATATGAACTCGGTGATATAAATAAACAGTTTAACAGTTGTTAACATAAATAAATGTAGTTATATAAATAAGTGTTGTGATATAAATGTTAGTTAAATAAATAATCGTAGTGTTTAAGCATTTAATAATATTCTTAGTGTTTATAATTATTTAATCATAGTGTTAGTTGTTTTTATTACCTTTTAATATTTAATCCTTATTTATTTATCGTTTAATAAACGCATTCTTTTGGTTAATAATATTTGTCTATGATTTACACTTCACCCATATAAATAAAAACGTTACAGTATGGAATATACTTGTCGAGGAAAATAATCCATATGGATTTGGAAAATCAATGTTTCGAATTAAAACTTATGATACTTGACACCTATGTATATTACTAGCACTCATTCTGGCACGGGCCCCCACATCTGCTTGCCAAGACCAACAATGTCACATAACTGCTCGCGCCCTATGCTACATAAAATGAAAATGGCGAGAGGTATTGTGCTGGCCACAACAGATTTTTTTTTTTAGGTATCATTTCTAATTTCTGTCCAAGTTAACAATTATCTTTTAATTTAAATTGATATTTGTTCAAATGAACAGAAATTACAAATAATAATAAAAATAAATTACCCTAACATGACAGATAAACCGTTAGACATTTGTTATTTTTTTGTCTCAATTCCATGGCTATTGCTATTTTTGAGGTAATTTTCAACATTTTCATACCTAATTTCTGCCGTTACAAGGCATACAAAATTAATTTCGTTTATTAATTCTGATGTAGAATTTTATGCTATACAACTTTTATTTGAAGCTTTTTTACCTAAAATAATTAGGGGAGCAATGCACATGGAAAAACTGATTTCCCATGTTATACGCCGGTTTACTTTCCGTGATACACCCTGTATGAGACTTTTATTCGCTCTCAATATCGCAGGTGTTCCAGAGGGGTATACGCTACATACGTCCAACCACGGTAAAAAATGAAATAGAAACGGTATTGTAACCGCGGTAACGAGTGTCATTTTCAAATACTTGAATTACTTGAATATCCATGTCATTCTTTCATTCATGTGGTGATTAAAGTGATTTTGGCCACTGGCGTTGATAGTTTGTGCTTCATGGAGTATTTAGTTTTTCTTATTATATTATACGGTGTATCTAAGCTTGCTGACAATTATTACCAACATGTTGAACAGTAAAAAGAGGTATGTATCATCCATTATACTTATATTATGTATTCAATTGGTTTGGTATTGCTGAATAACTACTTATTTATACTTCGAATTTTGATAAATAACAAAATTAACACAATATAGGTTATATTATAATAGGGATAATACTGTCAGTTGTCAGGTTGAACCATATACGAGTACTTACGATTGATGACGTGAGAATCAAGTCATGGAAACGGACTTTACATCTCAAGTTAGTTCGAAATAATTTTATTTTTACAAAATGTAAAAAACAGCAACAATTATTATAATAAATTTTTGTACATATCGACATACAATAAAACCAAAATTTAAAAAATATATATAATCTAGACTCTAGACGAACCTATTGCATTATGCAAAAATAGAACTCTGATTGGCATAGTCAAAACGATTTATTTTTATTTTATATTTTCCAGCTCATAAGAAAAAATCTGATGTGGCCAGCACATAACCTCTCGCCGTATATTTTACCTGGCTGTATGCATAAAGCAAAGAATATTTTTATAAATACAAATAATATATTCATATAAATCTATGACGTATAAACTTCTTTATTATTCAATAATAGCATGTCTCAACATGAAGATATTTTACCATAAATTATGTTACAATAAATTACAAAGTAGAGTTTACCATATATAAATATTAGGCTGGTAACTGCAATTTTCAATTCGAACAACGTTGTTTACTTTCTCTTCATATTCTTCTAGTAAAAACATTAATTTTGGGCGGTCTAAAATGTATATATGGATTGTGCATCTATTCTTACATATCTTCTTTTACATTTTATTTTTTCATACATGTTATATCTAAATAACACTAATTCCCTTTAATAAAGTGACGGATAGATTGCACTCCGATTATTCTTATATCGATGTGTAATTTTGTCAATATTTACAACTTACTTGAGAAGAATTTGATAGCTTTTTCGCAATTCAAAGTTACTCTAGTCTATAGTACTGGTGTACATTGTCCCATAATGTTTGAAACAAATTTAAGTCCTTCAACCTAGACTTGTCATCTCCATAATAGTCACAGATCAAGAACTAAGGGATTCTCCAAGTACATTTTTAATTCATTACTCATTATTTCTGACACTGACATTTATCTGTCAGTTACAAATAATTTAAATTATCAACTATTTTTCATGGCATTCTTTCGGCTGTCAAATTTATTACAACAGATTATTTTATATATTATACTTCTTTTATCTCTAAATCTATGGAATATATAATAAAATATTTAAATGTATCAGATAGAGAATTTAATTTTCTTTAATATTACCACGAAAAATTTTCAAAAAATAATATTTAGAAGATTTTTTTTCAAGAATCTTCTACTTCCGGTTGTCCAATTATTACCAAAACCTTTTCAGATCTTCCCATGAATGTCCGATTGGGAAATACGTTGTTAAACAAATTTTAAGTCTTATAGTTTTTGAGTAACCGTCCTTCCAACATCCCACACACACACACACACACACACACACACACACACACACACACATCCACACACACACACACACAGACATCATCGTAAAAATGTTAAAATCGGATTGTAGGGACCTTAAAACGTGCTTATTCAATAAAATCTGGATATGCGATTTTTAGCATGAATGCAATACCTCTCTTAGCGAGAGGTAAAAAGTATTCGTTTGTTCAAGAGATATCCGCTGCCTCAATAAGAGAGGTACTATAGAATGGACCACCCAAATTTTACAGTATGTAGATGAACGCATTTTCAAAACGCTATAATAAAATAAAATATACTTTGAGTCCATGACAAAAGCGTTGTGGGAAATAACACTGTAGAAAGCACACATTTTATGAAAAAGAGAAATGTTTCTATTTCCTTCTCAACGAGTTTTAAGGTAACTTTATATACGAGGTGCATATGTACTAGTATGAACGGCACTCACTAGAGCACTAGACCATATCCACAGCACAAAATGTATTATTCTGAAAGAATTTTTTTTTATGCAGACACTTTTTCTTACAACGTACGTCTGCGACTTTTATTTCGTATTGCGAGATGAGCTTTATGAAAATATCTGTCTGGTTATCGATGTTTTCTTTTTACGTAGGTACTTCATGTTGGTAATTTCATTTATAAAATCTAAATGTTATTAATTACCTACTAATTTAATATTAGTTGTAATTTTTACACACGTACCAATTCCATCTGTTTTGTACTGAACATACGACATATTTTTTTTTCAATTATTATTTTAATCTTGCCGTCAAAAACATATGCTGAGTTGTAAATATAAATAAATTGAAATTGTTTTCCCCATATAATTCGTAATTCTAATAAAAGTTACAAAACAAAACTGAACGTTTTATCTTATTTTTGCACTGTTTACCTTTGATTCTTTTAAAATTTCAAACAATATTAGATTTCATGTTTATAGTCAAATATTATTCGAGTTTATTCTAAGATCGTCACGTATCACAATATGTTAAGGGGGCAATGCATAGTATGAAAAATAAATAAATATATCATCACGCCATATTACCCATTGCTGGGTGTGCCAATCTGCTGTATACACAGTATCGGTAATGATGAAATATTTGTTCCGTGCGGGCGATTACCAGGCGTCACCTAACGAGCACGCATTACTGGCGTGGAGAGTGCACCACAGGGGTCAATTTGAAAAATAAGATTTATATTAAACATTTTATTAGAAAACTATAAAGTTAGAACTGCAAATAAAAGTTTATTTATTTAGTACAAATATAGATTTTGTATCCCGTAAAAAAATTGTTTTTTTTTTTTACTAATGGAAAAATAACAATAAACGGTAGGTACTATTCTCTATTCTATTCTCCGTTTATTTCATTGTATTGAGAAATAATTTATTAATTTGTACAAATACAAATTTCGTTTTTATTAATATCATAAATCTAAATTTATCTGCTGAGGTGTGTATATTTTCCTGTCAAAATACATATTTATTTGTCTTATAAATTTATTACAGGAAACGTCTTTTTAAATGGAAATACGACATGAAGGAACTGATAAAATATCAAGTTGATTTATATAAATTGCTAAAATTTTCATTTTTTGTCGAAGATGATACATTTTTATAGATTTGATCTCGTTCTTTTTTATCCAGTTTTTTTATTATTAAGTCGAGAAGGTAGAAACGATTCAATAGATTTTTTTGGATCCTCTTTGATATATTTTTAACAATAAAATTTTTCTTGCTATCTAGCAAAAATATATTGCAGAAGATGTATTTTTAATTCAGAAAAACTGATGATTCTCCAAACATTATAATTCTTATTTGAACAAAAACTACGAGTAGAATACCATATTTTATTAATAGGGGATATATTGATATTTTTATTTAATTTTAACAAAAATAATTAAATAATTATGAAAATTCTTACAGATGCTTACTTTGTGCACCAATCATTTTAAACATTTATCTATCTGGCATTTCATCATATCAATTATAATTGAACAGCTTTGACAGTTTTAAGTCATGTATAATAAGGGCAACAGTTTGAACATAAGTACATATTTAAAATAAAATTAGCCGGTTTCACATTTTTCAAAAAGTATTTTAAATGTTTGTCCATCACTTACGTTATTATATATAGAAAAGTAGGCGATAATTTATCACATGATAAGCTGTATGAACTTTGACGTCACCTTCTGTTTCAGATCACATGACTTTTTCAAAATATTACACAAATTCCAATACTTAAAAATGAATACCACTTAGATGGCAATAGTCCTATTTTGTCATTGATTTTTATTTACCTGCGATGAATAATATTTTCAATGTGATTAATTTTATCGGATATTAACTTTTTATCGTACAATTAATAATGCTTTTTAAATTAATTTGCGTTGTAGATAAAAAATATTCGGTACACATTTTAATTGACAGGGTTAATGTGATTGACAGGAAAATTAAGTGATTATTTTATCTCTTTTAACATTTTATTATCATTTAGGTACTTATAGCAAAACAATACTTTTTATAATACAAATTAAATTAATTTCATATTTACTGTTTAAATCAATGGAAAGAACACTGTAGTTAAGATTGGTTGGTTTACATTTTGAGTAATCTAAATCACTCTCTGGGATAACAATATAATTGTTAGAATATCAACCATAGTTGACTTGTTGAGTAATCTTAATTTCTCTTTACCCTCGTTTACATCGTTTCGTGTAATATTTTACTACTGAAGAGGATTTTCTCGAAATACGTATATAATGTAGTTGAATTTTTTCTCACTTAATTTTACGGTTATGTATAATTTTTAATTTTATTATCAATCTACTTTCATGTTTGTTTTGCTTGGAACGCAAAATGACATTACAACATTAAAGTTTAAACATTTTTCATAACAAATACAGAGTGATAAAAAGTGGCTAATCCATACGGTTTTCACGTTTGCCGCTTAATTAATATGAGAGCATTACTAATTACATAGACGTACCTTTCGAATTTTGCCGTTGCTATAAGAATAATCCTAAGAACCGTATTCTTTACGTTCACCCAAACAAAAACATGCTTCAAAAAGAAATTTGTCACGCTCTTCATTAAAAGCCATAATAAAATGAAATAAACGATTTTTCTCGAAGATATGCGAAACAAATAGGTATAAAATGGTTCCAAGTACTGTAACATGAGGGGAAGAACAGAAGCTTTGATGATACTGGTCTTTTACTTTTCCAACGATAACAACTTTCATTTACTGGTGGTCGCTTGGATGGACGACCACGACTATTGACAACTGACAAGCTGCGACATGACATCTGGTGGGAAAAATATGAACTTTCCGATTTGGTACTATATTGTTACTGTATGCTTGAGTTACATGTGGTTTGATCATTTGATGTGAATAAAAATAGGAAAAAGTCGTACAAATTGTTGTATATTCTAACGTCACTCTCAAGATCTGGTCGAGACACAGGCATTGGATCTTATAATTTTCCGAAACATGGCCAAAATTAAGTTAAAATTACGACAAGATCAAGTGTTGAAATGGATATGGATCGACGAAAAGCATGAGAATATGCAATTCGTAGTACAAAACAAATAACAAAACATATGAAAGTTTGTTCTCGTCATTTTAAATCGGATAATTACATATTTCGTGGTCTTTATCTAGCTTTACACGTGCATTCTGCACTAATAATTTTTAAATTTTCTCTAAATGTATTTTGATTTCATGTGGCTTTGCAGTAATTGCACTGGTTCTCAGACCACATTATACCGTCATTTTTTAATACTCCACATAATATTATGTTGTTAGCGTTTATAATTCGCTCACCTGCGATCATCAATTTCGATTGATTAAATATATATAAAATTATAAATACATTTTAACATATCTTCTATAATACATTTAGAAGTAGCTGTGGCTTCCAGAAATCTAAAATGTTCTGTGGTACCAAACCCCATTTTAAGTGAAAAAATTGCTTTTGTTGTTTGTTCTCATATGTCACAACACTGCGAGTACCAATTCAGAAGCAGCTGATCGGCCCGATGGTGCTGCCGCCATCGGACATGTCAGTTCTCAATAGAGAGGAGGAACACATACACTTGCACTTGGTTATTTATGATGAACTGATGAACACTTTTACTATGGATAGACACATTCTTTGAATCTAAACTAATTTTTATTTACATGATTATTTACACTTAATTAATTAATTATTAAACTTATTTTTAATGACATAACTAAATCAAATAAAGTAAAATGTTACATTTTACATTGTAACTAAGCGTACTAGCGTCTAGTACGCGTTCAAACTCGACCCCGAGAGTACATGTCTCCCACTGACAGACTGCCCAAAAATAAATCGTTATCTTTGTGAGAAGATTATCTTAGGGTTGCAGGGTGAAGGCTAATCATATGGCATCCATGGTGCCCTGTGCCTCGCTCACATATGTTTTTTTATGTTTTATGTTTAATTTACAAACTTAATTGTCAACAAATAAATGTCAAAGGCTACTGACAGCTAGACTACTCAGTCAGTTAATAGAAGAATGATAATTATTTCTAAACAGAATTTTGACTAACAAAGATAAAAAAAATTGAAACTATAATTTAGAAAAAGTTATTTAGTTTCTACTCGCCTTGTTACAGTATTGCAATAATATTATTCAAACCTCATGCACCTGTCACCATCTGTCATATGTGGAATATAGTTTTGATGTGGTTTTGATGAATATGGAATACTGAAATATAATTTTGACATTATTTTGGAACAAAACTGATCACGAGACCTTCACCCATTTTCGATCAATCTGTACAAATTTAAGTAGTTAAGTCATATTTATCTATGTATATTTTAAAATATAATATAAAAAAAATATATATGTATTTCAAGACCTCTTTCCATTTGTTCTTTGACAAGCTCATTTCCATTTCAACGAATATTTTTGTCTAGCGTCATTATTCGTGAACCTTCAACTTCTAGTGAATTCCAATTTTTTTATACTCTAACAATATTCTTTGGTTAATATGTAGTTATTTTTAGATAAGCTATTGTTATTGTTATACGTTATTTATATTTATGTATACGTATTTTAATATTATTGATACAGTATTTGGAGTGTAGTATTTAAGTAACGAAATCAGTATTTAAATAAATACATACAAATGTAATTAATAAGAGAAAGGATAAACGAAAATTGTATATAATGAAATAATATAATTATAAATTATTAAAAAATCTTTCAGAACTCATATTTCAATTAAAATAATACAACCTTTTCAGTGTTAGTTCTGTTTATTTTAAAAAAAAAAACGTCATCCCTCTTCAGTCATCAGGGATTTACCAAATTCCATGTGTCTGCGGGAAAGTTTACATTGGCCAGAACTATTTCAACAATATTGAATGAACACCAGCGTTCGATCAGATTGAACCAGCCAGAAAAATCTTCAGTTGCAGAGCATGCCCTGGAAGATTTCCACCGTATAAAATTCGAAGAAACAAAAATACTAGCGACACCAACACACCTAAACAACAGGTATTAGAGAAGCCATTGAGATTTTCAAAACCGCATGCTGCCGAAACGTCAGATTTTATAAAAATAAACAGAAATATAACTAAAAAGGTTGTATCATTTTAATTAATATAATTATGTTTACAAAAATAACAAATATATTTCGATCTTCATAAGTTTAGAGAAATCCACAATACATTGTAGCTGTTTTTGTTTTTTCCTCACTTAATGGTTTGGGTCTTATATGTATAAATGATTTCTGCTCTTAGATAGGTAAAACGTAAACCGAGTTTACATCGAAAAATTTATCACTGTCAGAAATTAGAGAATAGCTTATAATTAATCACATTTGTGATTTTTTATTTGTAATTTTCAATATTCTCTTAATGTACGTTTTTATAGACAAAAAATGTTTATAAACAGGTTATCTTCACGAGTTTGAATTTTTTGTTGCATGTAAAATCGGTCACCTTTCGTGCGCCATCTACCCTACTCTATTCTTAACTGAAACGAAGTAGGTACAGTAGAACCCCGGTTATCCGAGGTAACGTGGGGGACACCCTCCTCGGATACCTGAAAACTCGGATAATCCGGATTTATTTTTTATTCATTAAAAAAATAAACACAAATGTACTTTAAACGATTTATTAACGTTTTTAACATGTAATTAAGTATGTATGTATATTATAAAACATTGAAATAGTTATCTGCGCTAAAAACATAAATGGCAACCACTTACACGGATCAAGGGGATTCCCCGTCGGCCCCGACGATTTTAAATGGAAATATTTTAAAAGCTCGGTTAATACGGATGGGTCTTTAGATTGGCTCGGTTAATCCGGATCATAGACGCGCGTACCTCACATGTTGGGTCTTTAGATCGGCTCGGTTAATCCGGAGCTCGGATAATTGCGACTCGGATAATCGGGGTTCTACTGTATATATTGAATATTTTATCTTCAGTAGAAATGCATAGACAAACGTGAATTATTCATCAGTGCAATTTTATCTTTGACGGACAGCGTGATAAATTTACTTACAATGATTACTAAAAAGTTTGAATATCATAAAATAATGGACTAAAATAGTAAAAATAACAAGTGTTTATGTTTAATAATGAATATTAATAAAGAAATAAAATGATATAATTAAAATATTTCGCAAATAAGGGGGTTTGTTATAACAATTTTCGTGACATCACGAATATGAGTATTTTAATTGGCGACTGAAAGACGGCCAACTAAGTGTATAACAGTATAACGAATAACGTGTTCCGAGGTGCTTCGTACTATGAATGAATAGAAATAGTTTTAAATAGCAGAATAACTAGCATCACTCGGGTCTGTTCCATTCTCAAACAGTTTTTATATAAATTTCTTGTTATAAACTTAATTTAAATATACCTGCAATTATACTATGTATACTTGTACATATATTTATAAAGTATATAATTAAAAATATCATAGACAAAAATATTTAGTTCTAAGAAGAAACTTCAGATGAAATCTCATATTCATAAGGACATACCTATTTATGTTTTCAAACTTTAAAAGTTTAAGGTAGTATTTTAAAAAACACGTAATAACAGGCCGTATGAAACATATTTTTTATACTTCTTTTTCTATTGAGGTAATGTTATAATTCTATTAGATTTTTAAAAAAAGTTATGTTGCTATTTTAACTTCACAGATGAAAATTCATTGTTGACTGACAGGACTGACAGCAATTTGAGGTTATGTGTCATTCATCTGTCAGTTTTGTAAACAGTCATACCACCTTTAGAAAACGAAAAGCGCCATAAACAGTGCGTTTATATATTTTTTCTATTTTGGTTCTTTAATATGTACTTTATGAAACCCATTTGGATGTCATAAAGTACTTGTTAAATGAACTCAAACCTAATTTCTGTTACGTTGGTACGTAGTACCTACATTTCTAGACATTTGTCATTTGAAAGTAAATATTATTTAAATTGTAAACAATAACAATGAAACGTTATAGTTACGAATATCAATCAGTGTTACTGTTACCAACAATCAAATAAAAATTAAAATATTCCTAAAAATGAAATTACGTATATTTGTAAATATTTTTTTCACAAAAGGACCAAAATAGAAAAAATAGTATAAAATATACGTTTCATAAGACATTTCAGCGCACTTGCCCCGTTAGAAAACTCGCGGCAAGCCGCTCGTTTCTAACAAAGACGCGTGCGCTAAAATCATGTCTTATGAAACTTTTAACTTAATGTACTATTTTTAACAACGTGTTTTCAGTGCGTTTATATAAACTTATAAAGACACCGAAATATAAAATACATATTTTGGAAAGGCCTATTTGCAAAGGGGCAACGTGTAGTATGAAATATATACCTATACTTCGTTCAACGAGAAAAATAAAATTTGGACGGGTGAAGTCATACCATAGTTGTATTATTATTTTTAGATTTATATAATTAAAATACTGTAAATAAATAGAAATAAGGAATATCATAATAGTAAAAATGAAATAATATAAATTTTGTTCGTGATCGGGTACGTTCTCTCGTTGAACAAAGTATAAATACTGTTCCAGATTATTTAAAATTTTGTATTTATATTTAATATATCCTGAGGTTTATGTATTTGTGATTAATTAGTTTTGCTTATTTCTGACAAATATTGCAGTACATTAATTAAAACACAGACACAGAGATAACATAATTGAAAGCCCGCAAACTTTATTATGAATCGAAAATATATTACCTCTGTTCCATATTCCACTGGAAATCCTTTTATATATTCATGTACGTTGAAAAGTAAACAAGCATCAGAAAAGTGTCAATAAAATCCCGGATAATCCAATAGTTCGTCCTAACAGAATAAACATAAACTGTCAGCTGATAATAGGATCAATAAAAAATCAAGTATCGACATCTGCAATGAAATGGCGTGCTGCCTGTCAATTTTAAATTTTCATACTGGTAAAAACAGATTCCCCGCAAACATCAAATGTCATTTCAAACTGTTTCTACCTGTCGCCAACGTTTCAACTCTCAACTGTTTGTGTTTGTATCGAACGTCTCTTGTTTCTTCCAAGACATGTAACATCCACCATTCATGGAGAACTTCGATAACATTGTTGTAGTTGCGTTTTGCGAATGGTTTTTGTCTTGTCATAAGGAAACTTTTTGTGAGGTTGAAATATTTAAGGTAGATTTACGATAGCTATATTGTTGCTATACTTTCCATGAAAAAATAAATAATAATGATATATGACGAAATCAAAAGAATTTTTCATATCATTTCACCAAAATATCACTATACTCGTACGTATATAAATCTTTTTATATAAATAAGTATACCGGGTAGCGATGGAAATCCATTACATAGACCATCGTTTCTCAATCGGGCGGTCGTAATCAGGCACAGGGTCGCAATCAGTCAGAAAATATAAAACACTTATGTACGAAAAAAAACCTTTTATTAATTAATAAATTATAATTTAGTTTGATATTAAGATATCATATACAGGTGGAATGCAAAATTGGAAACAATTATTTTCTCGGAAGTTATTATAGATACCAAAGTATTGTTTAAATAAATTTTATAGTACTTTTAATAAGCTAACTAAATCTGTATAAATTTGGTAAAAAAAAGTTTAATTTGCCATATTTGTACTGTATTTTAATGGAATATCCTGTATATTATTGCACTAATTAATAGAAAATAATTTTTGCTTTCAAAAAGTTTAAGGGTTCTTACCTTCCAAACTTGATAATTTTTGAGATATTAATGAATATATTTAAATGTTTCTTCCCAAAATAAAGTGTGCCATATTTACAGTATTTTTTTTTAAAGATGTCCGATCAAAGTCATCAGTATCATGAACGAATTAAGAAATTGGCATACATTTATCTCTCTCATTTGCAAAGGCTATAAGCGTGTGCGATAAGGATGGATACAACACGCTTGTCTTTCAAAAATTCATATTGTTTCGACTAAGTTAAACGATGCTCGTTATTGATAACACTTTCACTGTAACGTAACTTTATTTATTAATTCAGATACATTACCTTGATTCATAGCCGTACGAATAATGTTATTTTCTGTCAGTATTACTGACACTGACATTGTGTCAGTATCTTATTTTTCACATATTTGGTTTTACATTTGCTAATAAACTTACCAGTTGACTTATTTTTGAATTTTGAATGCTTTTATTGTAACATATATTTTTATAATAATAAAATAACAATAGTATCTTATGTACCCTCGTAAAAAATAAGCAAACGACACTACTGAATTTGACAAAATGAGCGAAGCAAAAATCTGAATTCATACAATTCGTAGATGACCTTTGCAATGGTTACCTAATTTTAATGGAAACATACGTCAGATTGATTTTTAGTTTGATATTAAAAAATGAAATTATAAAAAATATTGTATATGTAATATATTAATCGTAGATAAAATATAGTGTACAACTCGCTATAATTGTTATTATCTCGGATGATTACAACTTTCATACAAAATCATCCATGTTCAATATTTACTTCCATACATCAAAGCAGACACAGGAACTCCATTATACGAGTAAGCATAATCTATAGATATTTGTACGTACACATTGTCGTTCCTTAATTTACGCAGGTGTAGGAATGAAACATATTAGCTGACAAATAAAACAAGCAACAGTTTGTCACGTGAATATTATCATAATTCATCATAATCACGATCACAATCATTTGTTTGACCATTAGCACGACACGATAGTTAGTCATAATTTTAAACGATAACCTAATAACCGCTTAGGGCAAGCTTTACAATCTGCGATCAGAATTTTTAACAAAGTTAAGTAAACACTATTGAATCTGACAGCAATGGGCAATTTTTCATTTGGCAGTTCATTTCGTTTCAATTTTGTTTATTTAACCGACAGTTAAAATTTTAACCAGGGATTGTAAAACTGGCCCTTATAGATTTTAACTTTTGGTTATATTGACAATATCGTATCGACACAAAATGTCAAATGAAGTGGTAAATATGACTATCAAAATTTCGATACGCACTATTTTGTTAACCTGTAGTTAAAGCTATAACTACAAGCGGTACTGGCCATAAATGTTTTTATTAGTAATTGTGGGTAATTTCTCGACGGGATGTGGGTTAGATGTTAACAATTATTCGAAAGTTCAGTCAAACATTTCGGTGCACCCTTGCACCTTCTTCAGGGTCTACAACAATTATACAACAAAAATGTAATACATACAAAATAACAGGTACATTATCACACTTAAAGTAAGATCTTACAAATTATTACAATTCATGTACACAAAATACATTCGTGCAAAAAATTCAATTAATTTATTAAACATCGTACAAAAAATTCAAAGAGCATACACACATCCATTTGCTCTAAAAAACGACCACCAAATAATACGGAAAATAGCCGGAAATATCCTGTGTAAGGATCCTGGTGACATCATTGACACAGACTGCTATGTCAGTATCTTAATTTTCATATATTTGGTTTTACATTTGCTAATAAACTTACCAGTTGATTTATTTTTGAATTTTGAATGCTGTTATTGTAACATATAGTTTTATAATAATAAAATAACAGTAGTATCTAATGTACCCTCACAAAAACTAAGTAAACAACACTACTGAATTTGTAAGAATGGGCGGAGCAAAAATCTGAATTCATACAATTCGTAGATGACCTTGATCGGACATGTTTCAAAAATTTTACTGAATCTACAATAATGTAAGTATGTAAATATGTTCATTTTTCTTAATACTACCTTACATTATGGTTTATATATTAACATTTAGCTTACATTGGGGTTCTATATCATTAACTACGTTAGATAAGTATGCGAATATATACGTAAATTAAGAATTATTAGTGAAAGAATTTTGTTTAAATATTAACTAGTTCGCAAACTACAAGTGATTGAAGTCGATTAATAATTAGAATGATGTATCATGTCTTTGCGGAAAATTGTAAGTTGTGTTTTCACTAAAACTCTTAATTTATCCTGTACTTCCAGAAAAAAAGGACCTCATTATTCATATACATTTCCTTGAAACATGTAACACAAATTACTATCTAGTTAAATAAATAAATAAATATTTCATCACGGCATATTACCCATTGCTGGGTGTGCCAATCTGCTTCATACACAGATATCGGTAATGATGGAATATTTGTAGCGTGCGGGCGCTTACCAGGCGATATAATAATCCCTATGCGTTTTATTAAAATAAATTGTTATAAACATTACACAATAAGTATTATGTTAATTAATGAAATACTAGAATATATGATCTCCATATATTAATATGTATATGAGAAGATATGTGTAAATTATATGATTATAACATTCAACATGTTAGGTACCTACCTAACTTCCGAATTTCAGCCTACAAGCTTTGT
Organism: Harpalus rufipes; assembly: GCA_951394225.1. Classification (NCBI taxonomy): domain Eukaryota; kingdom Metazoa; phylum Arthropoda; class Insecta; order Coleoptera; family Carabidae; genus Harpalus; species Harpalus rufipes. The sequence goes on along the minus strand of OX596280.1, from coordinate 40,078,301 downwards.
AAGATAGTGCTCTTGTAACAAGTTTGCAAAATTTGATTAATCCATTTAGAAATTTATGTCATGTATGTAAATTATTTAAGATAAATTTCTGCCGAGGCTCTGAAACTAATATAATTACATTTGTGAAGTTCGAATCTGTTTAAATGGTTAGTTTAGTTCGCAAACTTTTAGACACTGACGCTGAAATGCATTTAATTTAATTATCGCTATTATTTCAAGTATATAATATCATTATACAAGGTGTTAGGTAAGTAACTTGACATACATTACCACTTAAAAACAAGGTTATAATGTAACGTAATCTGCAATCATTTCTTCTCTAATGTGCTTGTTCTTGTTACGATTATTTAAAAATCACAGTAGTTTAAATGAAAACAATAACACTTGTTAGTTTTGAAGGTTTGAAGTCAGAGGCGGAACATGGATAAAACACTTTTTATAAATGGCGACTATTTTGGCGCACTTCTCCGTAAACCAAATGCATGTCGGTGTATTCTTGATTAGTGAAAATAACAGGCATTACTAAATATCTAAGTACTATGCCAGTTATTGCAAATTCAACGTCATTTTTATATTTTAATTTATTAAGAAGCTGGTTCGTAATTGGTCGGCTTTACAGTCCAACAACTTTTACAACTTACAAGATTATACAGAATATATTTCAAATTATAACTTGTTTCAGTACTCTTTATCATACCATGATAACACATTACTTACATAACACCCTGTATAATAGCAAATATTGTTTAGGAATTAATTAAATTGAGAACAAATGGTTGAGCTCTTTTCATCAGAAAATCTTGTTTACACGAGTTCCACAGTCTACTTAGCTGTAACGCTGCGCTGGTTACAGGAAGCATTGAGAGCTTGGCCTATACAAACACCCACACAAAATAATTATTTAAGCATGTAATTTCTAGAAAAAAAAATACTGCAAATCAATACATATGTATATAACGCGCAATACATACTTTTTTGTACCAAACTTATTTGCTTGACTATTATAAATGATTCAGTACATCCGTAAATGGATTTTACGATATTACCTAATATATTTTTATTTTTCAAAAGTTAATATGCACATTCTGCTTGATTAATTTCAAATACAGACAAAAAAATAAGTTAGAAACGTTGTTCGGAATTCAATTTTAAGCTCAGATTTAAAAAATTGGACGTTTCGATACAATAAATACTTTAAAATCATAAATAGACAAAAAAATATTTAGGATAGGAAAGTTGTTAAATTTAAATCTTAGTTTAAAAATATTATTTTACATAGATTATCAATTGTTTGTATAATGAGAGAAACAGACCTAACAAAAAACATTTCTTAGTAACAATTTCTCCTCTATGTAGGTACGTTTTTATACGTTTAAAATTAAACAAAAATTAGTAACTACAGTACATAACTAATACTTTTTAATTACTTGTATTTTCGGAACGGGATTACTGGAAGATCTGGGTAGGGATCCCAAGAAAACTCTACGATAGCGTAACGACAAATAACACTTCGTTTCCCTAACAACCGTGGAAGTTGACAGCATTAACCGCTATATACAAAATGGACCGGGGACTCCTACATCTTTACAATAGCAGGGGCTGTATCCACTTAACTGTCATGGTGGGATCGCTTTCTCTTTCTAACAGTGACAAGTACGCATGCGTCAGCTAGTACCAGTTCGACAAATTGATGAGGAAGAAAAAAATACATCCTGTTAAGCTTGTTATCATCTTGGTTTGACATTATTTATCATTTCCATTTGTGCAACGTGCTTGGCGATTCTATTTTACGCCCATTCGATTTACATCAATAGTTGATTGAGACATAGAGGTGAAACGTAATGGCAGGGCCGTGCGGTGATATGGAGCAAAGGAGCAACCGCTCCAGGCGCCTTTTGTGCAAAAGGCGCCCACTAATATACATACATATACATTCATAAGAGGGCGTCCTAAAATTAAAGATACATAGGCTACCAAAAATGGAAAAAAAATATTTTCAAAAATTACAGGAGAGCGTAGGTATACATCTCAACTATTTTTCTACATGGTTCCCGTTAATTTCATTCACCGACCGTAGGCGGGGCACTAGATTTTTTGTACTAGTGTCGAACAAAGTTACAAAGTTGCCGTCTACTTCCTTATCCAACGTTCCACGTCTTCTTTTAATTTATCTTCGTCTTTAATTTTTTTCCTATCATATTCTTTTGTAAATGGAGTAAGAGATGAAAATCAGATGGTACCAGATTGGGGATGTGTGGTGGATGGTCCACTATATCAATATCCCATCCAAAATCGCCTAATAAAGCTTTGGTGATTCACGCTGTTTGAGGCTGTGAGGACATGTTTTATCGTGAAGCAGACACACGCTGCGAGTCAACATTCAAAACCGAAAGCAGGGAGCCTTCGGTTTTGAATCGCCCAACGACGTTTCTTTAGGATTTTACAGTAGTCATCCGCATTCACTTTAGACCCATGCAGAAAACATATGATCAAACGGATTTCGCATCTGGCGGAAGAGTGAAGAAGATGCTTTATCGCAAATGAATAGTACTGCCAAACTTTTCGCCCCAGAGAAGAGCTCCTGGACTACTCGTTTGAAAGAGGAGTCCCTTTAGACGACAGTAATACCAATTTTCCGAAACAAAATTTCCCCAGGCCACCAGTGCATTTGTATCTCTAATTTTAGGACGGCCCTCGTATAGTGAGATGATAAGTAACATATGATTGGTACGCTTCTGCTAATCACCCAGTCAAGCAGCTAGAGACAGTTCGTCAGTCTTCTTTATTGATAAATGAAAAATTCACTAGTTTGTAAATATGTCTCTTAGGGCGCCATATTGAATATTATGTGCTCCAGGCGCCAAAATACCACCGCACGGCCCTGCGTAAGGGATATTTTTTCGCTACGCTATCATAGCGTTTACTTGGGATCCCACTCCCAATACGGTATGATAGCGTAGCGACAAATAACACTTCTTTTCCCTAACCACCCTGGAAATTGATTGGGAAAAGAAGATGAAACGTAAGGGGTATTTTTCGCTACGCTATCATAGCGTTGTTTTAGGATCCCACCCCAGATAACTTTTACGTAACCAAGCTAACCATAATAGTTCGGCGATTGTAGTGCTGTTACATTTTGGTGCAATGATTTCAACATCTTCAACTTGACAAGTTGAGGTTAGCTGTTAGCTGGTTACCAAACGAAAGCATTCCGATTTTTCAGCCCGATGCTGGTATCTTGTAACCACAGTTAAATCTTAACCATTTTTCGTGGTTACCGTGGTTTAATTTCGGAATACACTATAAGTATTTTTTTTTAATTTTAGCTTGTAATAAAATTCTACACAATTTATCTAAATAACTTATTGTATTTTTATAATTAAAAGTGAAATCGATGGAAATGTCATTATAAATAAAAACTATGAGTCTGAACTGATTTTTAATTAATGAAAGTCATTTAAAATAAAAATCTGTAAGCTGTAACATTTATATTTTACTTTATATCCAGTGACCTAAGCATTTTTCAGGAAAAACAAATACATTACTACAATGGCCTTCTAATGGAGCAACTTTTGTTACCCAACTTCGTAAAGTTTCCGACATCATATATATGCACAACATTAAAATGGAACTACTCATTTGTATTTTTGAACAGAACAAAAAAAAAACCTGAAACTCCGAACGAAAATAATCCCTGAACAGCGCATTTCACCATTATAATCATCTCTGTATCCCCATCATTTACTATTATTTACTGTCACATACCCCCATTTTCCACCATATGTCGTATATGATAGTGTTTACACTCGCTTGATAGATGGTATTGTTGGAACAACTGACCTGTGTGTACGATAGCGACTGTTTTCCAGCGCATACTGCTCACGACACTGGCGACGGCACGCGCCGTTTCTTGGATGGCGGGCGCTAATCGCACGGCGAGGTGTTTCTCCTCGTACCGTAACTCCTGAAACAGAAAGTGGGGTTAACATGGTTATTAGCGGAGATAAGGTTAGGCAGAGCTGAGAAGGTAAGAAAACATATGTTATGTTAAATGCTACTAATTATGAAGTAATACAGAAGTTATTATGAGTTGGAATTGTTGGATTTGGCTGAGAGGTTGAAACATTAATTTCAGAGAAATTGTGGCTTCAAATGGAGCATTCAATAACTATAGTATTGTATTGTCTATATTTCGTATTATTTTTCGTAGTGCGTAGCGGAGGTTAACTATCACAGTATTATTAAATCGAAAATTTAAAAACGATCATCATAAGAAACACTATTTTTTTAATGTGTGTAAAATGATTGGTAATGCTATAATAAATTTACGTACAGTATTTTTTTTAAAGATGTCCGATCAAGGTTATCTGTATCATGAACGAATTAACAAATTGGCATACATTTATCTCTTTCCTTTGCAAAGGCTATAAGCGTGTACGATAAGGATGGATATGAGACACCTGTCTTTCGAAAATTCATATTGCTTCGACTAAGTTAAAACATTCTACTTTAATACTTTCGCTGTAACGTAAGTTTATTTATTAATTCAGATACATTACCTTGATTCATAGCCGTACGAATAACGTTATTTTCTAGCATTGTCACTGACACTGACGTTATGTCAGTATCTTATTTTTCACATATTTGGTTTAACATTTGCTAATAAACTTACCAGTTGACGTATTTTTGTATTTTGAATGCTTTTATTGTAACATATATTTTTATAATAATAAAATAACAGTAGTATCTTATGTACCCTCATGAAAACTAAGCAAACGACACTACTGAATTTGTCAGAATGGGCGGAGCAAAAATCTGAATTCATACAATTCGTAGACAACCTTGATCGGACATCTTTCAAAAAATTTTACTGTAGCATAATTTTATTCCTAAAAAATCTGAAGTGGCCAGCACATTAGCTTCCGTGAGTCCTGTATATTATGTACAAATTCCATAGGGCGCGAGCAGTCATGTGACTTTTCTGACCTTGGCAATCAGATATGGGGGCCCATATCAAAATGACAGCTATTAATTATGTCTATAACTGATAAATGTCATAATGAACTATACACTGTGCACGCTGAAATTTAATTACAAATCTATTTTTAAAATTTATATATTTACTTATTTGTTTAGTTTTTTCATAACTTGTTTAATATTTACCTTTAACTCTAATAATAGTTGCTGTTTGAAGTAAGTTATACATCGTAGAAAAAACTAAAAAAAAAATCTCTTTTCCCTTGTATAACTTTCCTCTATGACGTCCATATAAAAATTGTAACTTTGGAATTATAACTCGAAATGCTATGAATAGCAAATTGAACATCTCCATTCGTTATAATAGTTCAGAACAGTGTTCGAAATAAGAGCAACCCAAATTCAATATTATTTCAGATTTGGAACTTATTTACAAAAAAATACAAAACTTATATTTTCGCCTTTATCTGGTGATTCATGATTTTTTTCGGGTAAAAAATACATCGCTAAATAGCCTCTTAACGGGGCAATTTTGTCTAATTAACTGACTTCGTATATTTATAGTTCTCGCGATCCTTAAGTTGTACATATTATCTGGGACATCTTGTTTAGAGCAGGTTTTTTATTAAATTGAAGTTAAAGAGAATATATTTCAGAACGTAAAATTGCGATGACATCTACTGATTACCGAGTCGCATTATTTCGATCCGGAAAAATCGGATTAAGATTATGCAATCCAGATCGATTCGTACATGTTTCGGTTTTTGGTCATATACCCAAACCACAGAACTCTGGATTACGATCAGAAAATTCGAATCGCTGTAAACACCAATTACGCCAATCGGATTGCTTTGATTGCTCATTACAGGGAGGACCGCTGGTATTACTGTTTATGTTTTATTTAAGTTACCCATTAATAACAAAATTTAAACACAGTAAGTGGAACTTTTTTGCACAACTAGTTTTCATGGATATATCATGGCTATAACATTTACTTACCGTCCACGGTGGATGGTATTAAGGTCAGTAAGTGCTTCCTATCGGTTGAGGATGATTTTGGAGATCGAGATATGCTAAGCAATACGGCAGAGTCCCGTCACAGATTTGATTGCAACGCTTACCGAAAGAAATCTGTTGTGGCCAGCACTATACCTCTCGCCATTTTCATTTCATGTTGCATAGGGCGCAGTCATGTGACTTTTTTGGCCTTGGCAAGCAGATATGGGGGGGGGGCATGTTAAAATGACATCTAGTAATAATGTACATAGGTGTTAAGTATCATAATTTTTCATTTAAATCATAATGATTTTTCAAATCCATGTGTATTATTTTCCTCGACAAGTATATTCCTTCTATTGATGACAAATAAACATCAGAATATTTTGAAATTTTGAATAAATATTTATGACAATTGTGACATCTATGTAAATAACTACTAGCCGTCATTCTGACACGGATCCCCATATCTGCGTGCCAAGACAAACAAAATCACATGACTGCACGAGCCCTATAAGTAACGAACTTAACATTTCTTGCACACACAAATAATTGCGATTGTATCTCTTCTTTCGTTCTATGAGGAATTTTGTCCAACTCTTCTAATATGTTCAAAATTCTTCAAATTCATTGACAGTATTAGCGGTATTTCTTAAGAATATATGTAATATTAACATACCTATAATTTAAATACATATTTAATTAATAATACAATAATGTATATTAAATGTACTCGTACCTCCCAGAAAAATCTGATATTTGACACTGACATTTTGCATTTATCTGTCAATTATAAACATTTAAATATCTCAACTGTTTTTTAGGCAACGAGATTATTTTTTTACAACAGATTATTCTATAATATTATATACTATATCTCCAAACCTATACGAGATATAATAAAAAAATTAAATGTCAGAATTTAATTTTCTTTAATATTTCCAAGAAAAATTTTCAAAAAATAGTATTTAGAAGATTTTTTTTTCAAGAATTGCTACTTCCGGTTGTCCAATTGTTACCAAAACCTTTTCAGATCTTCCCATGAATTTCCTATTGGGAAATACGTAGTTAAACAAATATAAAGTCTTATAGTTTTTGAGTAATCGTCCTTCCAACATCCCACATACATACACACACACGCACACTCACACACACACACAAACACACACACACACACACACACACACACACACACACATACATCCACACACAAACATACACACACACAGACATCATCGTAAAAATGTTAAAATCGAATTGTGGGAACCTTAAAACGTACTTATTCATTGAAATCTGGATATGTGATTTTTAGCATGAATCCAATACCTCTTTTAGCGAGAGGTAAAAAACAGCTCATGTAAAACATGATTATCAACGAGAATTCAATGCAACCAGCATTACATATTTGTAAGGCACACATTAATTTAAAAGTCTCTTGTAAATTTTAAGTAAAATCACTCAGGTGCCAGGCCATTCACTAAGGCCCGATCCTATCACCTATAGATAAAGTGACATTTTATTAACCATTAGTTAAGAATTAAACTGAAGGTTAGAAAAATGCGAACAATAGTTTTAACTTCTAGTTAGCTCTAACCAAAGGTGGTAAGAACAATTTTGCAACATAACCGTTGGTTATCTCTAACTGTCACTTTAACTTGTGGTAGGAGCGGGCATACGTAAATGTAATAAAATATATTTCTTTATGTAGTAAACAACTTGTATCGCATTTGTAAAGTACGGTTTGCCATTACCATTCTAGCTCTTATAAAAAAGTATTGCCTTTTGCCCTTCGTTGCAATTAAATATTCATGTACCTACTTCTTGATTAAACAATAAGTTACGCAGTAAAAAGTTTCTACAGCACAAAAAATATCCTGTGTTTTGATTGTCAATTAGTAAATTGCATTAATACAAACTTTACTAATTTAATTATCTCATTTAGATCTCAATACCAAATTAAAACTTTAATATCATTAACAATACTTTTTTGGTTAACTTTTAGAAAAACCCATCAGACTGTAGTTGTAAATTGTAATATTTTTATACTGAAATATGCTTATAATCTCAAATGAACATGAACCAATACCCGAGGTGTATATGAGCACACAATACATTATTTGCTTTCTAAACAATGTGATTTCGATTCTGATGAAATGATCACAAGAGTGTCGATAACAGTGACTCAGTGAAAATGGTATTTGCGAACCAGATAGACTTGTGCAGTAATTATTCCTCATCAGCGTTAATGATGAATAATGAATCATCTACAAATATTTAGCTTGTTCTATATTTAGAAACCTTTTGCACATAATTGCAATAGTTCATAATACATGTACAGGCGTATTCATTACAAAATTGTCCGACGTCCGCTTGGAAAAAAAATTCTATTTTTATTGTCGGATCACGGAACTAAATGGTTTATCATGCGTATTATTCAACAATGTTTTAATAGAATTTCAAATTTTATTCAATTTGTGAAAATGTATTTAAAAGAAGTTATTTTAATTTTTATATATAGAAATAAAAAAAGGAATTATAAAGCTTAAACTTTGCTGCCGGTAAACTTTAGTAAATTGAAAAGGGATTTTTCCGGTGATACCATAGGTACAAAAATACAAAGACTTATTTAAAAAAATTAAACTATATACTGAACTGAACAAAAGCATATATTAAAAGTTTATTTGTAGTTTAAAATATGTACATAGATACATATTAATCTATCTTAGAGACATGACTAATTTTCTTTGCAATATTAATACTCATTTCAGGATATATTTTAGATCAGTTTTCACTAGTGGTGGGATCCGGATCCGGATAGTTTCGGTTTCAAATCCAAAAATATCCGGATAATTGAATGTTGAACTATCCGGATCTCGGATCCAAATCTCAGAATCGGATTTTGGATCCGTATCTGAGTATCGAATTTTGGATCCGAATCTGAGTATTGGAATTTGGATCCGAATCTGAATATCGGATCTTGAATCTGGATCCGAATATCGAATCTTGGAAAATGGATTTGAGTATCGAATCTTAGATTCTAATATGAGTATGAATACATGTGTAATAAAAATAATACAAATTTGAAATTTTTATTCACAATTTACTCAATAGGACTCTGTGAAAGTATAAATTCCTTTTTTCTTTAATTGGCACAAACTACCTGGCTATTTATAAAGGGTATTATAAAATGTAATACTGTTTGTTTCTAATGTTTACAGAGCGCTGTAAAGATAAATAGGCCCACTCTAACGATTTGAAGTTTGAATTTGAACTCAATTCCAGATGTTAGCCTACACATTCAAAATGAAAAATCGGATCCAGAATTAAAATTTAGATCCGGGCCGTAAACAAAACATCGAATCCGGATCCAAATCCAGATCCGGATCCAAATTCGAATTAAATTTTCGCATATCCGCGGCAATAACATCGGATATCCGAGAATCCGTATCTTTTGAAATTCGGGTTCTCGGATCCAAGTTTTGTCGGATCCTCACACAGGGTTCATGCTAAAAATCGCATATCCAGATTTTAGTGAATAAGCACGTTTTAAGATCCCTAGAATCCGACTATAACATTTTTACGGTGATATCCGTGTGTGTATGGATGTTGGAAGAACGGTATCTCAAATACTATAAAACTTAAGACATGTTTTAGTACAGATTCCTCAATCTAACATTAATGGGAAGAGCTGATAAGGTTTTGGTAACAATTGGACAACCGTAAGTGGTAGTTTTAGTATATCTGTTGTAATAAATCTCGCTGCCCAAACAACTTCATGGAAACCACTGGAGATATTTAAATGTTTGTAATTTGCAGGCAAAAACACAATATCTTAAGTGTCAAAAATCAACAGTTTTATTGACATTTACTGAAAGCTTTTTCTGAGAAGTACATTTAATATTTATTATTGTATTATTAATTAAATATTTAACATTACCGGTATATTAATATTATATGTGTCCTTAAAAAATGCCGCTAATACGAATACCGTCAATGAATTTATAACAATCACTCTCTTTAAAAAACCATCCCATTTCTAAAGAATAAAACAACGGTTCTTTGCCGTTTTATCTTCTACACATTATCACACGATATTTTTATTTTATCACATTCGCAGTTATAATATAATATGTATATTTTATCATGTGCATTTTTCTCACGGATAAAATATTAATCCGAGTAATAAAAATACACATAGGTAGTAATATATACATATGTATATACAAATACAATATAAAATATAATGTGTAATGGTTTATTGGACCTGATAAAATGACGTGTGATATAAAACTAGGAAACGATATTTTTGTCATAAAATATATTATATGTACTAACAAGTTAACTTTCTTATATTATTTTTTTACATTTGTGAAATTTAAAGATATTAACAAAAAGCTAGCTATGAGGTATGAAGTCTCTGAGGAATATTTAGATAAATTAAAAAAAAAAAAAAACATTAAAGTACCTTATTCAATATTTGACTTCTATAAATAATACTACATCCAATAGCTGCGCTAATCCGATCACTTCTGTGTTTTTTATTGTTCGGATTAACGAAGCTCTATTCTATATTATGTATATCAGCTTTAAAAAAACATTTATTCATACAGAAGAAGAGAATGCACCAGTCCGAAATTTTCGAAGCAAATTACATTGATTTAAGGTGGAATGCAATGTCATAGTTTTAAAATTTATAAAATATTTAAACTGGAACTGGTCCAGATTTGAGATAATATAAATTTTATTCCATATAAACATTTCCATTTTCCCTCAAAAATCAATAAATATTAGCCGCTTAGTACTTTTTACACAATCTAAAAATACATGAACTTTTCACAGTCAATCAAACTTTCCACGCGTACAACATTTCCCCTGTTACATAACCTAAACAAGTCAATAAATCTGAAATTTCACGGAGTATTTTAAATAATCTAATTACACTAAATTACAACATATTGTCAACACGCTGCGATTTTGTTTACACAAACAGTGTAGAGGAGTAGAGGGATTCATCCTTCACTTGTCAACCAGCGACGACGCTCGCAATGCATTCTGGGTAGCTTTAACGTCGTAGTTATGTAACCAGCAACGAACAACGATGTTGCAGACAGATACAATACAACAGTTGTTATACAACCTACGTGAATGCGGTGATATACACTTGATTAAATTATATTCGAGCTTCATCAATAGAAGACTACATATAAGATACGACCAAAAACCGCTAATTAATGTTCTGATATGAATACCTATTGATGTACATGTAAAACAATGATACATTATCTTGAATAACATTTGTCATTGGGGCTCTGGTAATGACATGATTTCCCACATTATATCCCCACAGCAATCTATTTATTCGATTTGTAATTTACATAAAACGGGCAATGTAAACTCACAGATTAGCGAGGTAGCATACTGAGCAGGATATCGGGGTTCAATTGTCTTAGTTAAAAGCTATTAATAAGAAAATAATGCTGTTCTAAGTGGTTCGCAACCCACAACAAGATGTGGGTCACTTGCAAAGTCTGTAGGAGTGTATGGTAACAACCCACAGTAAAAAATCTGATATGGCCAACACAATACCTCCCGTCATTTAATTTTTATTAATTTAAATACATACCTACGGGGTCTCCAGGCCGCGTGCCTGAGTGTCTGTTCACGAATCTGTGAAACCGGGTTCTATCCTGCCCGACGCCAAATATTTCGAATTTTAAATGGCACAAAATGACCCCTTTGGTACACTCTCTAATCCAGCAATGAGTGCCCGTGAGGTGACGCCCGCACGGTACAAATATGTTATCATTACCGAAAACTGTGTACCAAGCACATCCAGCAATGGGTAATATACCGTGATGGTGACCTACATATTTATTAATGCTGGAAACTATATTAAGTTTCTTTCCATACAACTATTGCTCTATTTACAATTTTCACTTTAAAACGTTCCTATTATTAAATTGAAATAATTATTTTTCTGACAGTAACATTTATCTCAGTAACATACATTTGAACTGAACTGTGTAACAATGGAGTTGTGTTTAAAGCATAGGCTCCGGGATTTAATTTTTATATAATTTTATCCATAAAATGTAGAGAAAACTATTAATGCATACCTATAGAAAATTCAATAATCTTTAATTTTTATAATAACATAAATTGCGAAAAAATAACATTTAAAGGTATTTTTTGAAGAAAAACTCATTTGAGGTTCAAATAAAGTGCCATTTCCGGTTATCTGATTTACTCCAAAATCTAATGACTTCTTTCTATTTTAGCACAAGGTAGAAATACATGGTTTCAAAATTTTCTGAATGATAGTAATTAAGTTCGAGCGCCCAGAGGATACACATATACACACGCAAGCACGCACGCACGCGCGCACACACACACACACACACACACACACACACACACACACACACACACACACACACACACACATACACACACACAAAGACAGACATCATTGTAAATATGATAAAATCGGATTGGAGGGAGTACGGACCACATACATTGGTCATTTACCAAAATCTCGATATGCAATTTTTAGCACGATCCCTATACCTCTTTTACCATGGGTAGCGGGAGGTAAAAATTGCCAATTTCTTCGCCATGTTCCCCCAAAAAGTTATAGGAACCAATAAAATTTACATAAACCTGCTTCACATATCTTAAGTATGCTAATAAACGTAAATAATAAAAATATCTAACTTATTTATTCGAAACATTTTTCTAGATCACTTGGGAAAACAAATTATATCGATGCCCCCCCCCCCCTCAAAGGCGCACCAGATGTCCCATTTATAGTGTATTCCGAAAATGAACCACGGTAACCAATGAAAATGTACGCATTTCTCTTTAACATTTGGTAACCAGCTAACAGCTAACATGTAAAATTTAAGATAGTTGAAAACTTAAAATCTATGAAGACATCTAAACACGCAAGTGCTCATCTGTCATAAGATAATATGTAACCTGCAACCGCCGATCTAGCGTGGTTAGCTTGCTTACAGAAAGTTATCAGATCTTTCAGTAAGCGCGTTCCGAAAATATAACTAGTTACTGAAAGAATATTCGCGGTTAGCGTGGTTCAATTTCGGAATACACAGTGGAGGGTCGTCAGAGGAGGCAATGGAGGCCTCCTCTCAAAAAATAAAGAAAATATGCGCGTTTAATAAATATTTTATTTTCTGCAAATAATAAATGGAATATTATGGATTATGTACTATTTAATATGTAATATTAAAAAAATATTAGCAGTCACTTTTTTGTTCCATTATATGCGTTGTTTCTAAAGAGAAATCAATATTATTCAATGAACCGGATGACTAGAAACAAACTTAAAATTTGTCTCCACCTATCTCCCTTTAAAGAGAACAGATAACTAATTTTGACCTTCACACAGTTAAAAGAAATAAGAAGCAACATATGAGTTAAACAGAGAATACATAGCATACGAGGCAAGAACTCCGACCAATAGCATCACTTGGTAACTCCGTACAGATCGAGACGAGATTGTTCGTTTGACTATAGGTGGGGATAGTCAGTGTCTCCGTGCAGATTGCAGAATGCAGGCACAACCCGCCACTGGCAATACAATAAACCGAAGTATATCTCATAGTTTCCAAGATTCCAATGGTGGCCTTCGAAATCCAGACTTCCTGTATATTGTGCACCATAGAAATGTCTTTCTTTGATGTCACTAGAAACTAACTACTGTGCTGTCACTGTAGGAATTTTACGGCCATTTTATTTTATTATCCCAGCAAACAGAAATCTGTCGTAAAAGATCACATCTGAGACTTTAACAAATTAAGTTCGCTTCTTTACTGATGTGCTTTTCAACTGCAGTTGAGTAAAGTTTCTGGATATATTACTGCTCACTTTTCAATCATGCAAACAATGATTCCTTTTCTAATCTACAAGATTGTTTATCAGTACGATCAGTATACAAATGCAACAATTTAATGTTATATGGCTCGTAAACTTATTTTATGTAGAATAGTTTGCATTTTAAGGGATATGAAAAATATAAGTTCATTTACTAGTTTCTTTATAGCAACCAGTAATACAGTTGTGTTGTTGAAGTTGCTGTGTACATAACAAGATCCTTTTTATTGTCAAAAGTTTTCATTACTTATTACTTCTTTGTTTTCTTTTCTAATTTTGAATTAATTTTACTTTACGACATTTTTAATTTATACTCTAGTTTTTTAATTAAATAGATATAAAAATGCATCATTTCGATTTACTATCCCTTGCTAGGTGAATTAATTTGTTTTTCTTATTGACAATATATTGATCCACGAAGGGCGCTTACTAGACATCACTTCATTGTTGTCCAGGGTGCACCACTTTTATGCGATTTGAAAACTGACAATAATTTCCTAGCCAAAAGAATCTACGACGGCTTTGAATAACACGGTGGCATGACGTCTCATTAGCTTCCCCAGTGCAAGTAGTACAGATATATATTCCCAACCAGAAATGAGTAGTAACCAGTGTTAATATACATTAGCGGTCGTTGAAATCGGAACTCCAAAAAGAAAATCTGTTGTGGCCAGCACAATAACTTCCGTCAATCCTGTGTATTATGTATAAATTCTATACATAAATTTTCTTACAAAAGATTCTAAATTTCCAGTAAAATTATTTCATAAACAAACTATGCAAATTGCACTTGACACTGACATCCTCTTCGTCTTTAGCTTTTCCCATTCGTTAGTGGTAGCTATTTTTTATTTTCTTTTTCCACTCATTTCTGTTTTGCGTGTCGTTCTCATTCAGTTCCTTTTCTCTCAAGTCTTCCGCAATACAGTCTTTCCATCTATTTAATCACTTGTTCTTCTGCATGTAAACTTGAGGAATACGAAAAAATTATAATTTTTGGAACCGTGGTATTGAAGTTATGCGATCCTAAACTTTCGTCACACACAGACACACATGCATACATACAGACATCATCGTAAAAATGGTATTATAGGGACCCTAAAACATGCTTATTCACTAAAAACTCATCATTGAATATTTTGACCAAAGACAATACCTTCCTTACCTAAAGGTGACGGAAGGTGAAAATAATAGAAATAAACCGACGAAATTCAGCACATGTTGTTTATTCTTAGACGAATAAAGGATTAAAATTTCACATAAATTAAAAATACAGGAAATTGAAAAATACAATAAGAACTGTGTCCTCCACGCGTTCTTGTCACCGCTTCTACTCGTCGAGACATGGATTTATAAAACAAATATAATATATTGTTATGGGAACCTATATTAAAAATAGTCACGGCGAGACGAGAGTACTCTCGCATGTCGCCTCGTACCGATTGCAGATCCGAAAACGAGACGAAATCGATATTTTACATTTCTCGCGCCTCGCCTCGCGTACATTATTATACATGCATGAGACAAGATATCTATCGCATCTCGTCTCGTAGCGTTATGCGAGACGAGATCGAGAACGAAATTACGGATCCGAAAACGAGACGAAATCGATATTATACATTTCTCTTCTTGTCTCGTCTCGTCACGCGTGCAACACTATTTCTTATTTATTTTAATAATATTCGAGGCTTTCGCTAAAATTATTAAGAATAAGACATGTATTTTTTACAATTTTATTTTAAATATATTTAAAACAGTTCCCTTCAACAATAATGTATTTCACTATTCTTCTTAAAAACTCGGAACCAATTTTCTTTAGTTAAATGCTTTCAAAATATTCATGAATTGTAGTATCATCCTGTATGATTCATCCATCTCTTTTTCAGTCTTTAGACGAAAACCTTCTACCAGTTCTACCCCGTATTGTTTTAATTCCAAAAATAGTCAAATTCGCGTAATCTAACTAACTTCACTTTTCGAACTTAATTTCAAATGACAGAGAAATGAAATAACTGTGTACAATAATGGTGAAAATTTTGTTTAATCAGATTCCAACAACCTTAAAATGTTCTTATTTAGTAAAATCTTGATATGCAATTTTTACCACGAGAGATAAACAGTAATAGAACATCTCATTGTTGAATACGAAAATTGTCTCCATAACTCTACTCCATATACGATCTAAATACGAGTAGTAATAGCCAGTTTGTTTTCACAGGATCTGTAATGAATGTGTTTGTTGTTGCAACGCTACGCAACCTACCTGTGGACACGTCCACGTGACAAGCGTGGAGCTCTTGATGTGTGCGAGCCAGTGTAGAGACTCGCAGAGCGCCGGCTCAGGGGACGCCAGCACGCGTGCCCCTGCCGTTGACACGGCGTTCGCCAGGGCCAGCCCGTCGCCGCCGCACACCACTGCAACAAACAGATAAACATCAGGAAATCATATCACAACAAAGATCTTGTGATGAAATGCAGGGTTGTACGATTTTAATTGTTGTAATTAATAGTCTAACTTATCACGGATCGTCGCGCCACTCGCGTATTTTTTTAACACTAGCGTTGGTATAAGTTTAAATGACAGTTCGTAAATACGCGTAAATATGAGCACGAAAACCGTGATAAAAACCGGTCAAAATTGTTGTGTCGTAGAGTGTAAATCTAAATATAACGGGAATAATAAGATTCATTTTACCCCTTCTCTTATTATCCTTAGGAACAGGAAAGGCGACAAAAATGGATAGTATCGGTTCGTCGAATGTCGTACAGTTGAATTTGCTAAATATCTGATTACATATTTCTCAAGCAAACAGGGCCGGCGGTGATATGCAGCAAAGGAGCAATTGCTCCAGGCGCCTTTTGAAAAAAGGCGCCCACAGTTATATATTGAAATTGAGATGATAGATATATTCTGATTGATACACTCCTGGCTAATCATCCAGGCAAGTCAAGCAACTAGAGCCAGTTCGTTCTATGTTCTTCTATATTGAACCAAATAAATGAAAAATTCACTCTGTGATATATAAATACTTCTCTTAGGGCGCCAAATTGAATATTAAGTACTCCTGCACGATATTAAGTCCTGATTTCTTTAAATTAAGAAGATGAGCCTGAGTACAAGTATCTCTTTAGTCAAGACGCTCAGCTCTAATGAGTTCACCCCAACTCTTCTCCACAACTTTTTGGTGAGGTGATCTCAATATTTCGAAGAACGAAAAGCAGAGTGATGGACTCAAGAATATTATCATTTCTGACGTTAGGAAACATGTCAGGTCCTAGTTCCACAAATTTTAAAGAGACGCCGAGTCAGTCAACATTTAAAAACAATATATATATATATATATCTGGGCGCCCTTTCAGAAAAGGCCCAGATTGAAATGTTAGATATATTCTTATTGATATGCTCCTGGTTAATCATCCAGTTAAACAGCTAGAGCCAGTTCATCCTATGTTCTTTTGTATTGAACCAAATAAATGAAATATTCACTCTTTAATATATATATATATATATATATATATATATATATATATATATATATATATATATATATATATATATATATATATATATATATAAATACGGTTTTAAAGTTTTCAATAAGTTTTAATCGACTGTTAATGATGATTTAGAGAGGTGAAAATAATGGAGATTCAGTCCTTTGTTAGAAGATTATTTATTGAAACATAAACAATACCGACGTTTCGGTCTCAATTAGACCAACCTCAGGGTTATGTTTAAAAAAAAATAATAAATCTAAAAAAAAAATAAACATACCCTGAGGACGGTCTAATTGAGACCGAAACGTCGGTATTGTTTATGTTTCAATAAATAATCTTCTAAGCAAAGGACTGAATCTCCATTATTTTCACCTCTTTAAATTTACATATTTTGTCAAATAAAAAGTTTAGTTCAACTTCGATTCAAAATAGGTTATGGGACAAGTCTATATATGTGTGCCATTGCCATTGATAACAATGATGAAAAATGATATATCTATGAAAAATACATGCTATTGAATGTAAAATGTTTAATTGTATAAAATTTATGAGATCATTGACATCCATGACAAATTATTCGTACACGACTTTATAAATTATTTCAATATAAAAATAAAATCAAAAGACATGAAAATTTTGCAAATTCTACGTAATGTGTTTTAGAATTGATAAACAACCATGGATGCCCACGAAATATACCAAAATATGCTGTCACATGGAAAAGTTTTGCATGAGTGCTCTCATTGCAACTGACAAAATGGTTCGTTTATATATTCTATTCTACACGTAAGAAATCCTACCAACGCTACTTAACGAGAAATCCGTCAGGTAGCGCGGCCAGCGACACAAGACAGCTGCTTGGATAGACTATAGATGTTCGGGTTGGAATAATCCGGGATACTGTTCTGGTACATTTTTTCAGAGCAGGAACAAATTCCAGCACTATTTTTCCAAATATGTATATTTATAAAATGCATGTCTTATTTCGATTTTCTTATTATTTACTTTATTTACTAGCGATAGTACATACCGCCTTCAGATAGTAGTGCTACTCTGCCACCCCTAATTTTAGATTAAAATGTTTCAAATAAAAGTCATAGATAATTAAATTCTACACCTGTCACTAATTTTATTTTATTTTGCACATTTTGTGACCTGTAAGGCCGGCGCCATACATGCGGTCACGGTTGCAGCCATACGGTTGTGCAGATACATACTGAAATCTTATCGCATTACAGCGGCTGGACCGCATAACCGCGACGCGTTGCGGTTATACATGCGATTGTGATTGCTTAGCCGCAAATGTGACACCCTTCCATAAGACAACATGCATTTTAACCATTCGTCACCTGTAGGTTTTGTCTTTAGTCAAAAAATTCGATGGTAAGTGTTTAATGAATAAGCACGTATTAGAGCCGCTAGAATACGGATTTACTGTATTTACAATGATATCTGTATGTGTGTGTGTGACAAAAAATTCTCTTTTGATAACTCCAGTACTACAATTGATTAGATTTTGGTTATAATTGGTCAACCGGAAGTATCAACAGCCTACAGATCCTCCCCCACCCTTGCATCTATATCCTTTCGTGTGTTATGTTTGTTAAACGCAACCCTTCACTGTTCACCCTATCCAATGGACACATGACACACGACAAAAAAAAAAACAATCTCTTCATTCCAAAACATAAAACTTAATATTTTCATAATAATGTATCATATATGCCCATCAAAAGTTACAACCATTTATCCTCGCGTTTAAAAGCAATTCAGAGTAATAAAACTTTTAAAGCAGCAGTTAAGGTCATCCTTATGGAAAATATTATATATATATATATATATATATATATATATATATATATATATATATATATATATATATATATATATATACAGGGTGTTAATAAAAAAACTTTACACACTTTAGCAGGTGATAGTAGAGATGAAAACAAGAAAATAATTCTAATAAACTATACGGTTGATTGATTTTTTTCCTTCATATTCAATACATATAAAGTTCGAAAATTATAAAGAAATTAAATTTCATAAATCAGCCAGCTACGTTATAACCATGGAAACTACTAATATATTCAGAGAATTCGAAATGACAGATGTCAGTATCAAGTACAATTTACATAGTTTGTTTATGAAATAATTTTACTGGAAATTTAGAATCTTTTGCAAGAAAATTTAGGTATGGAATGTGTAAAAAATACACAGAATTGACGGAAAGTATTGTGCTGCCCACAGCGGTTGTAACCGCGATCGCAACCACAAGTGTGTCGACGGACTAAATTTTAATTTAAAGTTTCGTAAATATTGTTCATTCGTAGTGGTGCGATAGCTATGGAATTGAAACAAAATTACAAATAAATACATAACGTTTGAACTGCCACTACTGCCAGAATAATACCATTTAATTATTTGCAGCTTTTCTTCATGACAAAACATTCCATTTGTACATCAAAACATAATACATAAATGATGAAAATTTAGAATTACGAATTCTCTTTTTATAACACAATTTGAAAACGGTAGTAACAAAGCTCATAAACTATTTTTTCTGACAATTCAAACGTTGAGCATTTATTTGTAATTTTGTTTCAATTCCATGGGTATCACTAGAAATGAACTATATTTATAATATTTCAAATTTGATTTTACAAGTCAGACACAAAACGTTTAATTATTTACAACTTTTATATGAAACATTTTCGTCTAAAATTAATTGAGGAATGTTAGGAAAAAAACCTTCAAATAAATGTTATACAGCATAAAATTCTGCATCTAAATAAATAAGCAAAATTAATTTTGCATGATTTGTAACGCCAATAATTAGGTATGAAAATGTTCAAAATCACCCGTAAAATAGCGATAGCCATAGAATTGAAACAAATAAGTTAACAAATGTTACCGTTTTATCTTACAAGTTAGTTTAATTTATTTAAATAAGAAATTGTTTACTTGAACAGAAATTACAAATAATAATAATATAAATAAAATTTTCGTCTAAAATTAATTGGGGAATTTTAGGAAAAAAACCTTCAAATAAAAGTTATACAGCATAAAATTTTGCATCGAAATAGATAAGAAAAATTAATTTTGCATGATTTGTAACGCCAATAATTAGGTATAAAAATGTCCAAAATCACCCGTAAAATAGCGATAGCCATAGAATTGAAACAAATAAGTTAACAAATGTTACCGTTTTATCTTACAAGTTAGTTTAATTTATTTAAATAAGAAATTATTTACTTGAACAGAAATTACAAATAATAATAATATTAATAAAAATAATGCCAAGAAAAATGTTTCAAATAAAAGTTAGATATTTTTCTAGATTACAAATTGTTTAAGAGTTATTTGAAAATTAAAATTTCGACCAAAATCAGTTTTCCGGCATTATAGCAGCCTATGAGATTTTTTGACAAAACGAAAGTACATCTAATATGGCCCCCAAAGACGTATTAGATGTCTCATAACCAAAGTTCTATCTCTTATAGTTTGAAAGATCCCAATGATGGCCTTCAAAATCCGGATATCCCATATAATTGAATAATATATTTATTATTTTTAGTATGTAACTACCGTGGTACCAGGGGCGGCTCGTTAACGATGCAGCATGGCCGCGCTCCCCCTACCAGAAAATTACCAATATAATTTAGGGCCATGATTTCCACCTGCTAATAAAGTTCATCTGTTAATAACTGCCATGTACCTTATAAATACATTTATTTGACAAATAACTTATCAGCTAGTACAACTTCCTAATAAAGTAAGTAAATTTGTATTTTCAATCTGATGTAAGATTTCATTACACTTATTATAATATTAATTGTATGGTCTATGTACAAAGTACATAGCTCAACTTGAACTAAAATAGTATTTCAAAATTAAATTTTAGATTTATCTGAAGATCTTGATAATTTATAAGAAATATATTACATTTTACTGAAAGTGTTTTTTATTTCTATATTTACACCTTCAGTTGGGGAATTGAATTCCTCTGTAATTTTGCCCGTATTTCATTCTTCATTTTCCTAATAGATGCATCTTTTGCTTTATTTTCTATTATCTTGATGTATTTCATACAAGTATCCATTCATTATATCGTATTCCTATTTCTGAGAAACTAAAATTACCTAGCTGTTCTATTTCTTTTATTCATCTTATTACACAAAACGTCAAAGCTATAATATATTTTTTTGTTTTGTAATATTTTGCGTCTCACTCCGTCATACTACATTCATAATTTAGCTATCTCTGTCGAACTTGCTTTTTGATTTGGCAACAGCGTAAATTTTATTTAGGTACCTAATAGCTAAAAGATAGAAAATTTCACATGAAACTACGTAATAAATTTATTTAGCTAGTAAATAATTTATCTATCTAATGCTTATAAGGTAGTTTTTAGGAGATGGAAATCACGGCCCTATAAATCATATGGTAAGACATAAAGCGATTCTACACTAGTATATCGTGAGATAGTTACTAGTTAAAAACTACACGCGAGATTTTTCACTGCGCTGAAGCCTTGGCCGCTCAACGTACTGCGGCCCGCGTTGTTGTGACAACGTGACGTATTATTTGTGTAAGAGTGGACTAGCTATGTGTGGCCGCACTTATTTTGTGGTTTTGGCACAGTTTCAAATTAAATACCTTGTTGTAGTACATTATTTCGCGGTACGACAAATCACAAATAAATTAATATGGCAGTGAATAGTCATAATGTTTTGTTGAAAAGAAGATAAATCAAAAATTAAAGAATTCGGTAGACCATTGTCTGATTTAAAATTAACATAAATTAGTGAGAGTAAAGCCCAGAACAGAATAATTACTCGCCATTTTTCAATTTATATCTTCGAAAGACGAGAGCTGAATTTACTTGTAAGAAGTAATTTGTGATTAAATTTATTGCCGTTTAAGTAAAAAAAATACTTTTTTAAATTATTGCACCTCTTCAGGAGAAAAGACAGGAGCTACCACTGCGTGGTATCTCCTTATCTAAAAAAAAATTGAACAAAAGTAATAGTACAAAATTTACCTTCATGTGAAGTTTAATTAACATAGAGATACATATATATGCTATGCTGCAATGAATTCTGCTACCATGCATAGCATAACACATTAACATGCATTCAAGCATATATTCATAATAAGAAAACAGGCGCTAATGAGATAGTTTACGTTTTGCGTGTACATATTACCATAATTAATTAAAACATAATTTAGATTCATGTTTGAGTATCCGTTCTGAAATAAGAACTTATGTTATTAAATAAAGGGTGTAAGGCGATTCAAAATTTTGAACTGTTGCTATACCATATGAAAATTGTCTTCCGATTTTCGTAAGACTCAAGTTTGTACGCAGTCCGCATATATCGTTTTCCAATATTTTTCACTTGGAGAACACGAATTTGGCATGCAAAATGCTGCACAAGCAATATCAGCACCTTAACATCCAACCTATTCTATTCGCCAAGTCGAAAAAAATATCCTTCCGGATTCCGTTAACCAATATATCTACTCCTCTTTTTATTCTTTTATTGTGCTGAAAAATTTTAAATTCATAAAAACAATTTTAAAGACAAAAATAAATTCTTAAATATCTAACTGGAGGAAAAAGGAGTAAAATAAATTATGAAAAGTGACTTAGCGTAAATGAATAGCGCAAGAAAAAAAACAGATGTCACTCTCTTTTCAGAACGAGAAATACTTCCGTGTTTTTACCTCTCGCTAAAAGAAGTATTCGAATCATGCTAAAAATCGCATATCCAGATTTTAGTGAATAAGCACGTTTTAAGGTCCCTAGAATCCGATAATATCATGTTTAAGATGATGTCTGTGTGTGTGTGTGTGTGTGTGTGTGTGTGTGTGTGTGTGTGTGTGTGTGTGTGGATGTGTGTGTGGATGTGTGTGAGGTTGTTGGAGGTACGATTTCTCAAATTCTATAAGATTAAAGACCTGTGTAACTACGGATTCCTCAATCTAACAATAATGGGAAGAGTTGAATAGATTCTGGTAACAATTGGACAACCGAAAATAGTAGTATTTTAACAAAAATCTTCTGAATATTATTTTTTGAATATTTATGTTATGTTATTACGAATATTAAAAAACAAAATTCTCTATCCGACACATTTAATTTTTTTATTATACCTTCTATAGATTTAAAGATATAGATATATAATCTATAAAATGTCTGGAATTGACAGATAAATGTCACTAATGTCAGTGTCAAAAATGCAGAGATAGTACTGAAGGCTTTTTCTGGGAACGATATTTAATATTTCTTATTGTAGGTATTATTAATTTTAAAATTATAGGTATATTACATGAACCCTTCAGAAATAACACCAATCTCGTTAATGAATTGGAAGAACCTCGAACATTTAGAAGAAATGGAGAAAACTTGCTCATAAACTGAATTTAAAATTATAGAAAATACGTAAATATAATGATTAGGTACAATTTTTTTTTTGTGTGTACAAGAAATGTTAAATACAATACTTATATATACCACAATTTAAAGGGCGCAAAAGGTATTGTGATGGTCACAACAGATTATTAATCTTATACCCCAACAGTGTTCTTCCAAAACAAAATATAATATTTTTTTTTACATGAACTTAATACTATAAGTATTTGTTGCAATTTGTTGGATGCTTGTACACCCCCCAAGTAAATACAATCTGTAGTCAGACTCACCCTGAGAGACAACATTACATGATAATACACAGAGTCATATGATTTTTTTACCAATGTATCTCCTATATATATAACATAAAATTCGTTTCCATTTTACATTACATCAAACTTTCCAATTCACTCTGCAATACAGATCCCAAGATCCTCTATTCCCAGAGTTTAAGTTCAAATAACAATACAATTTTCTTTACAACTAACAAGTTGGCAACTTGGTACTCATCTCATTTCTACATCCTTGTTCAATGAATGCTCCCGGTTGTGATCAGCAGCTCCAAAGCTGCGGTTCGAGACCACAAACCACGTTCATCAATCATGCAGCGTGCGATCATACCAACACACGTTCCCGCGTAGGTAAACACTCCGTCAGTATACGTTCACTGTTCGTGTGAAGGTTTAAATGCATAGAAATACAAACATGTGAGAAGAATAGCTGAGTGTTAGAGGATCACATTGTGTATTTGATTCCAAATTGTGCTTGAGATCGGATCTTTAATTGCTCAGACAACTCTTCAAAAACTATTATGTACTATACTCGTAAGTAGAAAGATTCTGTGTAGAATAATAATGTATTAAATCTTTTAGGCAAAAATCGTGTAATACATGATATGAAAGAGAATTTCATACTGAATTCAAATTTTTAAACCGCGTTATCCTACCTTTAACAGGATCACAGTGGTGGATGAAAAAATAAAAATTTGTAGGAAAGAGTTGACAATAGTAATTAACGTAACAAGACGCTTGGGTGAACAAGCATATTCCGGATATTCCAGAAACGAGCCGTAGGCGAGTTTTGGAAGTTTGTAAGCCCAATAAAGACACTTTCAGATCATGTTGGGATTGGGTACAATATTTTTTTGCGGTCCTGAGAAAAAAAAAATGCATTATTTTATTTTTTATTGCGAGGGTATAAGAAATAAATAAATGAACAACTGATCGCCCTTCATGTAGGGATCGGAAAGTTGTTATCCCTTAGACAATTTTCCGAACTAGATCAGTAAAGAAGGATTTTTCGGTCTAAAAAGTAATCAGAAACAGTTTATTTAAAACTCCGATAATTTACTTCATTCGGTATCACGACGAATGTAAACTACTATAAATAATAAAATCAATTAATTATTAAATACGTAATATTATTTTTTTGTATAAATTAAATTTCTTTCGTAAGTTCTCATTTTTTAACGTAACTCTTTGACAGTTCATCCTATACTCACTCCATTCACGATAGCGAGAGAATTTGGACTAATTCTAGAACAGAAACAAGTCATTATATTATCTCTTGATTCGGCACCAAAATTATCCTCTTTTGATCAATAGTCACTTGTCTCTGTTCAAGAATTCGGAACTAATTAGTTCCGAATTCTCTCGTTATCGTGAATGGAGTATACATAGGTAAAAAATGTAAGATTTTTTTACCTCTCGCTACCCTTGGCAAGGGATGTATAGGGATCGTGCTAAAAATCGCATATCGAGATTATGACAAATGACCACGTTTTAAAGGTCCCTAGAATCCAATTTTAACATTTTCACGATGATGTCTGTGTGTGTGTGTGGATCCTCTTTACGCTCTAACTGAAATACTATCATTCAAAAAAAAATTGAAACTTTGTATTACTGCCTTATTCTAATATGGAAAGAACCCATTAGATTTTGGTGTAAATCAGATAACCGAAAATGGCACTTGAAGCTCAAAATAGTTTTTCTTCGAAAAAATGTTATTTTTTCAAAATTTATATTTACTTATGTTATTATAAACATTAAAGATTATTAAATATTCTACAGGTTTGCATTAATACTTTTTTCTATATATTTTATGGATAAATTTATAAAATTATCTATAATTTCAATCCCGGAGCCTATGCTTTACACAACTCTTTAGTTACACAGTTCAGTTCTCAAATGTATGTAACTGACAGATAAATGTCACTGTCAAAAAACTAATCATTTCAACTTGACAATAGTAAAATTTGAAAAGAAAATAATAGTGCAATATTTATATGGACAGGAACTTAATACAATTTCCTTTCCAGCATTAGTAAATATGTAGGTATGTAAGTTAATACAAATTAAATGACGAGAAGTTTTGTGTTAACCACATCAGATACTTTGCATACAAAATGTTGAGCTTTAATTTTGTATCATTGTAAAATTTTGATATACGCCACTGTTTTCGAGAAAATGGCCAAAAACCTAAATATGTCGCTATTTTTCCCAATAAAGAAACATATTTTTGAACTTCCATCGATTGATATTTTCCTTGAACTATTATAAAATAACGTATCTCTCTTTCTTGCATGTGACGTCATAATCATAACCCCATTAGCGAGAGTTTCCCATGCTCCAATTTCCGAAAACTTTTGATATGTTATTCAGCGTATTTTTCTATACAGGATTAGGTAAAAAAAAAATAGTTTAAATTTTTTCAGTAGATTCCGTGGACTATACTTCATTTCACGTAAAACAAATAGCGTTGGTTTACATAGGCATACAAATTCTGCCCTCTGATTGGTAAGAATGCAAACCTAATTCACAAAAACGAAAAAAATATCACCTGTCAGTTGTCAGTTATCCAATAAAATGTTCAGAATTAAGTCATGTTTAACTATGTTTTGTTGTAATCAATAATATTCAGATCATACATTTTTATAAATAGTTTTTTTTTTTATTTTTGACAAAGTTTGGTTTCACGGATTTAAATTATTTATTTAATGCATGTAAAAACAGTCGGCCATCAAGCGCCATCTACTATTTTCTTACATGAAATGAAGTATAATTGCACTTTTAGAACTTGATACGTAATAAAATATACATCTGTTCACAAGTATTGTTAGATAAAATAAAATGGCTAACCACATTAATTTTTTTTGTCATTTTTAATATTTATTGAAATGCGAAACATAAAAAAAATTAAAGTGTATTCTATTGTGAACAATATTCGTAGATGAATTATTTATGCGTATTGCAGATAGGAATAATATTTTTTAATACGATAATTTTATAAACAGAAAATAATATTAAGTGCCTACACATATGAAACAAATTTCAACTCAGGATTAAAACAAACAAAAGTTAATTAAAACAACTGAAATATCGAAATATTTCCCAGTAAATAAAACAATGGTAAAACAAAATACCAATTTTTGTTTTAAAATATAAACACTCACAATAAAGGTTGAACGCAGAGTAACGTAATAAAATAAAAAAATATCATATTGTTAAAAAATATTGTAATTGTATTCGTTATTGTTCAACTATTTTTATATTGTAATTTAAAATAATTTCCGAGTATGATATGAACTTTTTTTTTTAATATTATGAATTTTTATTATAAAGAAATTATATAAATAAATTTCAAACATAACAGCTATTTGTTATAAAAACAAAAATATATCAATTAAATATCGTAGTTCTAATAACTTTATTGTCACCGAATAAATTTATTAACAACAAATCAATATAAATATCTCACTCCCTTGATTCATGAAATCTGTAGACTTTTTTCCGATAAAAAACAATACAGCTAAAAGTTAATTGAAATTTATGATATATTTTACATACACATACTTCATCAATATTTACAAAGCAAATATAATTGGCACAAAGCTGCTAGCTATGAGTATTTATATTTCATTAGGTAATATTTTCTGGATCAATACAATCCAAAAAAACACCTCTGGTAGATAACAAAACAGAAGAATATAAATGATGTTATAAAACTTAGAAAGTAGAAATGGATAGAGTATACACTTCGATAGCCTGACAATAATATAGCCAAAAGGCCATAAAATGGAACCTACGAAGTTCCAAGCGCGTCGGTCGCTCAAGGAACACTTTGCAAAAAAATAGTTTCAAAAGGAGTAAAACTGGCGACAAATCAAAACAAAGGCACAAAGTATGATCAGATGGACATCATTTATTGAGAACCTATGCTTTTTGAAGGATTAAAAGGATTTATTATTTATTTCATCTAACTTTTAGTTTTGTTCACAAAATTAGAAACTCCGAAATAATGTTTTAGTCCAATATGTAATCAAAAATTATAATTAATTTATATATTTTCTCTTATAAACTATAGAATAAACCACCATTTAAGGCTGAAAATGAAATGAAAGCTATACAAAATAATTATATAAACTGACGATACCTAACAAAATAAAAATTGGAATAAATCATAAAACCAGTCAGTACCTAATTAGACAAAGTCAAAATAAAAAAAACATTAATACAACAATAATATGCATAACCTTTTAGCTTATGTTCTGTATATTTTATATAAGTCAAAGTACCAAATCAGTTTGTCAAATTTGAAATATCTATCCTCGTATTCGAGTTACGATTTTTTAAAACCACCCCGTCAAAGTAAGTCAAAAAGACATTTTCAAGATTTTCAATTTTTGAAAAAATAATGATATCTGATTGGAAATTTAATTTTGAACGACATTTTTCCTTTGAACTATATCCCTAAAATGGACCGTTTAGGAAGCGGAGGCACTTTTGTAGCGGATTTTGGGAGACTGTTGTAATGGATTTTGAGATATGCCCCCGCTTCCTAAACGGTGTTATAGTTCGAAAAAAACTTTATTAGAAGAAATCGTTGCCATCAAAATTATAAATAACTTTTATTAGAAATATTTTCTTCTATAACTGCAAAAATTCACGGCGCCTTTGTTTATAGTTATTAGGAGACAAATTTTGGTTACATTGTAACTCAAGATGGTGGAATTTTATCTTCGCATTTTAACATAATTTGACATCATTTCCGACTGAACTGTTAACTTCAGGAGAAAATGTTATATGACAGAAGTTATTCAGCATTTAATTTTAGTAAGGATTTGTTTGAAACTTTTTTTCCATATTCCGATTTTAGGAACCAGAAAATAAAGAAAAGTTTTAAACAAACATCGCGTAAAATTAAATTCTGAACAACTTTTGTCATAATTTTTTTGTCTGTAGTTGATAGTTTAGCCGGAAATGACATCACATCCAAAAATCTGATGTGGCCAGCACATAACCTCTCCCCGTATATTTTACCTGGCTGTATGCATAAAGCAAAGAATATTTTTATAAATACAAATAATATATTCATATAAATCTATGACGTATAAACTTCTTTATTATTCAATAATAGCATGTCTCAACATAAAGATATTTACCATAAATTATGTTACAATAAATTACAAAGTAGAGTTTACCATATATAAATATTAGGCTGGTAACAGCAATTTTCAATTCGAACAACTTTGTTTACTTTCTCTTCATATTCTTCTAGTAAAAACATTAATTTTGGGCGGTCTAAAATGTATATATCTGGATTGTGCATCTATTCTTATATATCTTCTTTTACATTTTATTTTTTCATACTTGTTATATCTAAATAACCTTAATTCCCTTTAATAAAGTGACGGATAGATTGCACTCCGATTATTCTTATATCGATGTGTAATTTTGTCAATATTTACAACTTACTTGAGAAGAATTTGATAGCTTTTTCGCAATTCAAAGTTACTCTAGTCTACAGTACTGGTGTACATTGTCCCATAATGTTTGAAACAAATTTAAGTCCTTCAACCTAGACTTGTCATCACCATAATAGTCACAGATCAAGAATTAAGGGATTCTCCAAATACATTTTTCTTTCATTACTCATTATTTCTGACACTGACATTTATCTGTCAGTTACAAATAATTTAAATTTGCAACTATTTTTCATGGCATCCTTTCGGTTGTAAAATTAATTACAACATTATTCCTTTTATCTCTAAATCTATAAAATATGTATAAAAATATTTAAATGTATCAGAAAGAGAATTTATTTTTCTTTAATATTATCAAGAAAAATATTCAAAAAATAATATTTAGAAGATTTTTTTTCAAGAATCTTCTACTTCCGGTTGTCCAATTGTTACCAAAACCTTTTCAGATCTTCCCATGAATGTCCGATTGGGAAATACGTTGTTAAACAAATTTTAAGTCTTATAGTTTTTGAGTAACCGTCCTTCCAACATCCCACACACACACATCCACACACACACACACACACACACACACACACACACACACACACACACACACACAGACATCATCGTAAAAATGTTAAAATCGGATTGTAGGGACCTTAAAACGTGCTTATTCAATAAAATCTGGATATGCGATTTTTAGCATGAATCCAATACCTCTCTTAGCGAGAGGTAAAAATAGGTAAAGTACTAAGCCGCCACATTGGTTTTAACAAGTCGAGTTACATATGTACCCAAACTTTGGCTACTTAATAATTATAAACAATAGCGCTTTGAATTTTTAAAGTTTCATTTTAGATAAGTTTTCTAAAATGAAATTTTAAACATTCACATCGCCTTTGTTTATAATTATTAAGTAGCCAAAGTTTGGGTACATATGTAACTCGACTTATAGAATTCAAAGATCAATATGGCGGCTTCGTATCTCCACCCATTTTTGAGTGTGATATCATTTCCGGCTGAACTATCAACTTTAGAGAAAAAAATTATATAAAAAATCTGATGTGGCCAGCACATAACCTCTCGCCGTATATGTTACCTGGCTGTATGCATAAAGCAAAGAATATTTTTATAAATACAAATAATATATTCATATAAATCTATGACGTATAAACTTCTTTATTATTCAATAATAGCATGTCTCAACATGAAGATATTTTACCATAAATTATGTTACAATAAATTACAAAGTAGAGTTTACCATATATAAATATTAGGCTGGTAACAGCAATTTTCAATTCGAACAACGTTGTTTACTTTCTCTTCATATTCTTCTAGTAAAAACATTAATTTTGGGCGGTCTAAAATGTATATATGGATTGTGCATCTATTCTTACATATCTTCTTTTACATTTTATTTTTTCATACTTGTTATATCTATATAACCTTAATTCCCTTTAATAAAGTGACGGATAGATTGCACTCCGATTATTCTTATATCGATGTGTAATTTTGTCAATATTTACAACTTACTTGAGAAGAATTTGATAGCTTTTTCGCAATTCAAAGTTACTCTAGTCTATAGTACTGGTGTACATTGTCCCATAATGTTTGAAACAAATTTAAGTCCTTCAACCTAGACTTGTCATCTCCATAATAGTCACAGATCAAGAACTAAGGGATTCTCCAAGTACATTTTTCTTTCATTACTCATTATTTCTGACACTGACATTTATCTGTCAGTTACAAATAATTTAAATTATCAACTATTTTTCATGGCAATCTTTCGGCTGTCAAATTTATTACAACAGATTATTTTATATATTATACTTCTTTTATCTCTAAATCTATGAAATATGTATAAAAATATTTAAATGTATCAGAAAGAGAATTTATTTTTCTTTAATATTACCACGAAAAATTTTCAAAAAATAATATTTAGAAGATTTTTTTTCAAGAATCTTCTACTTCCGGTTGTCCAATTATTACCAAAACCTTTTCAGATCTTCCCATGAATGTCCGATTGGGAAATACGTTGTTAAACAAATTTTAAGTCTTATAGTTTTTGAGTAACCGTCCTTCCAACATCCCACACACACACATCCACACACACACACACACACACACACACAGACATCGTCGTAAAAATGTTAAAATCGGATTGGAGGGACCTTAAAACGTGCTTATTCAATAAAATCTGGATATGCGATTTTTAGCATGAATCCAATACCTCTCTTAGCGAGAGGTAAAAAGTTGTTCAGAATTTAATTTTATGGAATGTTTATTTAAAACACCTGATTTGCTTATATAATTTTAACTTGACCCTCCAGTGACAATATTTATAATGTTTAAATCTCACACCCCAGTTTCATGCACATTCGCTAATTTTATTATTTCTTGCCTTGTTTAGGCACCAGTCGCACTCGGAGCTCATCCAGCTGCGTGGCGTTGATCTCCAAGTCCCGGTAGCACATCTCTGTGAGGAAGACCTGCGCCAGGGACTCCTGGGGCTGGAGCGGCCGCACCAGGGTAACGTGGACGAGGGAGAGCAGCGCGGCGCACAGCCACGGGGCCATGCTCACGCGCGCCGTCGCCTCATCCTGCACACATCGCTACCGCTAACCCGCACGAAATCACACCTGATCCGAACATCTGGAACAACAAAACGTATATTAAATAATTAGATTACAGGTGGAACAGTAGCGAACAGAAATTTAATTTTCAAATAATTAATTTTATAAACTACTCTCCAAATTTACGAATAGAATTACTTCTTGAACCCAAATGAACATTTACAAATGTACTCGTATATTCTAGAGGGAATTGATTCATTAATTTGGAATCTAACAACTTAGTTTCGAGACCAAATTATTATTGCATAATGTTGAAATATTTCCGCTAAAATTCACACGAGAGTGTTCTGTTTTGCATATCTACAACAATATGGCCAAATGAATAGACTAACAGTATGGTAATAAGTTTATAATTTCGCAATTCAAATTTAAATTTATCGCTTCATTACCTATTAGCTACGGGCAAAAATTACATAGGTCACATTTAGGTTTTACACAACTTTAGGGCACTTTTTATGTGAATGGCGATGGTGAATTTATTTTTATCACTCTTGAATTCCGAATTATGATACCAAACTTGTATTTTTTTTTATATGAAAGGTATAGTGAGAAATTTCATCATTAAAAAAAAAGTGATTGGTAATAGTGGTAGTATTTGCTCAAAATTTTAGTCACTCTGATTATAGTCGCCGTCAACAAGTATGGGCTAATGCTCAACTTTCTCCACACCCTTACCCTGCGTGTTGTCACTTTTTCATAACTTAGCCTTATCAAAATTGCCCATGAACATATAAGTATACTTCATTTTACTTAGGAAAATAGCAGATGACGCTTGAGAGCCGACCGTTTTTACATGCATTAAATAAATAATTTAAATTTGTGAAACCAAATTTTGTCAATGATAAATATTTTTATCAGTAAAAATATACCACACCTGAATATTAAAAACCACAAAGTCGAAACAGTTAAATATCACATAATTCTGTCGATTTTAGTTTATAATTGACAGTTGACAAGTGATATTTTGTATTATGCCCAATTAAAGGGCCTATCTAAACCAACGCAATTTTCTTGCGTGAAATGAAGTATGATTACTATACTACCATTTAAAAATACATTGATATGATTAAAAAATAACTGAATTTGTTATTTTAATTATACTTAAATCAACCCAGATTAAGAATAAATACCATCACTGAATTTTTTTAATTCAATTAATTTAAATATTTTTATATGGGCGTTTTAGTAGGCAATGTCATATAAAACGAAATTTGAAAAATATTTCAGTCTTGAATAAATTAAAAATATGAATGAAAATGGAGACAAACTTCAAAATGAACAGTTGATAATATGTTACTAATATTTTAATTTATTTCATTGCCACTTCTATTTGTTTTACCCAATTTATTTAATACTTGTTACTTGTTGCGTTTTTGCTAAGTAAAACAAATGAATATGAATAAATTATACATACATAGTTGCAAAGAAAAAAAAAATCTTTTCGCTAGTAGTATAACGTTCTATTATGCCACCCATATAAAAATTACCAGTGACATCAATAATCAAAATTCCATATTATTTCATACTTAAAGTTATTTGTAAAAATAATAATCAGCAAAATTTTAATTTTTCTATTTATCAAATGACTTACATTTTTCGGGAAACCATGTACTAATGGTCTACTAATGCACTAATTTTGCCCTAATTTAACCGACTTCATCGTATCTCTTAAGTAGACAACAGAGATCCCAATGGTCAGAGTTGAAAAAATGGGCACCTTGTATTGAAATATTAACTGGCAATCCTTTTAATAGGCTATTCCACCATACCCACCGTAATCAAAAATAGTAAAAGTTTATTAAAAATACGAAAGATAACAATTAAAGGATACGGAAAATTTCATTTTTATTACTATAAATTACTCCCTCTAAAAATACCAGATGTTTTGCTTTTAATGACCCAGGCTACGTACGCGCGTGTTTGAGAAAATAGGATCCAAGTATGAACTTATTTGTGAAGCTCCACCTGCGGGTGTGTCAAATCTGTTCGGATACTGTTCGGGTACTTTATCACCTCCTACCATACCGTATGTGAGGGAGGTAATGTTTTCGGTCCAAACATTCAACAGGGAGTTTTCAGTGAATAAGCACGAATTAGGATCCACACAACATGTTTTTACTATTTTTAAAAGATGTCTGTGTGTGTGTGTGTGTCTGTAACATTTTTTTCTTCCACGATAACTCTTACATCAATCTTCCAAAAATTTCTATTTTCCGTATTTAAACTTTATGCATTAATATAAAGAGTTTATTAAATTTTGGGTAAAATTGGACAACCGGAAGTGGTACTTTACTTGATACCCGTAATAGCTTTTAATGAAGAACTATATTAAAATATAATCGAAAACTTTTAAATTTTAGTATTTAAGACTTTTATATAAAGGGGAAGAACATATTAGATTTGGGTAAAATTGGTAAACCGGAAGTTATTCTTTACTTGAAGCTCAGAACAGATTTTCGAGAAAAATATACTATGATATAATTCAAAACTTTTCGAATATGGTATTTAAGACTTTTGTGTTAATAAGGACATTATTTTTTCTAAAATTAATAAACCGGAAATGGTACTTTACTGGAAGCTCTAAACATATTTTCGTGAAAAAATATATTAAAATATACTCCAAAACTTCTCAAATTTGATATTTCGTATATAATTTGAAACAACATATTAGATTTGGATTATATATGATAAACCAGAAGTGGTACTTAATTTGGAGCTCTCAACAGATTTTCGAGGAAAAACATAATAAAATATAATCCAAAATTTCGTGTTACAGACTTTTCTATTTATTGGAACAACAAATAAAATTTTGTTTACAAACGATCAACCGGAAGTGATACGTGATTTAAAGCTCATTGCTATTTTAAGCATGGAATTGGCGGGAGATCATGTGCTGGCCACATCAATTTTTTTTCTTTGTTTTCGTAAAATGAATAAAAAAAGTGAAATAAATTAAATGCAATAATTTATTTCATTTCTTTAATAATGAAATATTACAATTTAAATATACATTATTTTGGAATTTTCTTAACATTTTTTCGTAAGCCTGTGAACCACTGTTTGTTTACTTCTGATTTACCCACATTACCTACGTCACAAAGCAAATTTAAAATTCGGACCGCTTATATCTCGCTTATTTGAAAGAATTTTTAACTCGGA
This sequence comes from Harpalus rufipes, assembly GCA_951394225.1. NCBI lineage: Eukaryota > Metazoa > Arthropoda > Insecta > Coleoptera > Carabidae > Harpalus > Harpalus rufipes. The sequence continues at coordinate 40,042,984 of OX596280.1, read as the reverse complement.
TTTTCACATGTGGTCTTATATTTTTATGTACGTCAGATTTTTTTTTTTAATATCGTGGAAGCCTATTGAAAAAATTTCCAATGAAAAAAATTTATTGTAGGTATAGATTAAAAGATTATTTTCGCCTTTTTAAAATAATAATATCTTTACTTCATTTAATAAATTTTCAGGACAGGATACTTCGTTTATAAAAACATTTATTTTTTAAATTTAGGTTAAATACAGATAAATTTTGAAATCGCAAAACCAAATTCAAAGGTTAATGTTAAAATTTGTTCTGTTTACTTCAATATTGTTGTTTGTATTGCAAAGTATAGAATTAACAAAGGAAGATAAAAGCAAACATCTCATTTTGAAACTGTCGGAATCTGGTAATCCTAATCTTCCAACACCTACACGTGTTTGTATGGTACTGTAAACAGACTATCGGATGCTGAGACTGAGAGGTGTATCAGACCTTGTAAGTGGTTAAAGTGACTGAACATCAAAAATAACAACGCAACAGCCAACCCGGAAGCTGGAAGCTAAAAGCTCTCCAATATAAACATGTTTTGAGAATATGATCTGCAAGTTTTCATAAGAAGAATATAAAAGATTTCTGAGAAAAGTTGATTTTTAAATATCACATCAACTGAAATCGGGATTAGGTAATATCGGAAATTTTAACTCCAACACATTAAGCGTCAACATGTACTTTTTTTCGTATTGGAATGAATTTCATAAAAACGTTGAGGAAATATGAAATGATAAATATTTATTTTCATTACATTACGGAATGGAATATCGATTATATTACTTGAACTCCTTTATTTGTTACAATTAATTACTAATGGTTTCTTTGCATTTTATACTGTTGAGAATATAATTCATAAGTCACGTGACATGTTTTCCATCAATCAACAATCAGAATCTCCCAGTTACATGTCTATCACAGCGATGATAAAAAACAAAGAAATTATCACTTTATTTATAGTCGTTACTAAAGTTTTCTTTTTTTACAATATTGCCAGTTAATTTTGAGCAGGGCATCGAACCCGCCAAAAACTGGATTCGGTTTAGGTTCAGGTTAATTTATTTTTTGAGAGATGGGTTCGGGTGCGGTTCTGGTTCATTAATAAAATCTGAGATTTTGTTCCGGGTTCAGGTATTGGGTTCAGGTTCGGTTCTACCTAATGAAAACTGAATTAATGTTTTTGAAATAACAATCTTTATATAGAAATAATTTAAAATGCGAGCCGGAATTTACGCAAGACGCGAATACGAACACAAATTTTACAAACAGACAACACAGGTGTTGATTATCGGCTGTATTACAATTACGCGTACATTTCGAACTCAAAATTAACCTGAACCGGAGCTGAACCCTGAACCCGAATTTTAAAACTCGGTTCGATTCCAACTCGGGTTCAATTGAAAAATATATTTGAGGTTCGGTTCCGGGTTTGGGTCGCTAAAATGTTACGGTTTTGTTCCGGTTTTGGTTCGGTTCAGGTCCAAGTTCGATGCCCTGATTTTGAATATAAAAATTAGTTATAGCAATAATTCAAACTCAGATATATTAAATAAAACTCGTAAGTACCATGTTTTAGTACAATATGAATATGTGCATCAAAAGTTAGGTTAGCAGCACACACAATGTGTTACAAAATTTCATTATATTCTCTCATTAAATATAAGCTCGTGATATGATTAATAATCGAAGATATTGCTCGTGAAACCGAAGCAGGACATTCAGTGGCGTAACTAACCTTTCCGGGGCCCCGGTGGGAGGAGCATCGTGGGGGCCCCTTCAAACTTGATGAGCCAAAAAAAAAAGTTGCCAAAAAGAAATTCACACTTCACTGAACATTTTATTTGCAATAATCTCGTTAAATCACCTTTTTCTGTGTTTTTTTATGTTACCTCAGTTTTACAAAAGTTTACTGTTTTACAATCTTACATCCATAGCAATGTTTAAAACCTCACCCTGCGAACTTTCGCCTTCACAAACCGTTCAATTATTTTATGTAGGTCCCCTCGTAACGAGTTCGTTACCTTACTCTCTATCGACAATATACTTAGGTCCGCCAGTCTCTCTTGCCCCATCGAATTTCGCAGATAATTTTTGATAATTTTCAATTTTGAAAAGGAACGCTGTGCTTTTGCAACGGTCACTGGAATGGTTAAAAACAGTAAAATGACTGAGCAAACGTCCGGGAAGCTAGCCGAAAGAGTAAAATACTCGATCAGTACTAAATTAGCCAACTCCCTGATGGAATGTATCTTAGAAATTCTCTCAATATCACCGAATCGCTGGGTTATATTCAAGAGTTCTTATATTCAAATATTGGGGGCCCCAGGCACTTGCACCGGCTGGACCGGCGGTAGTTACGCCACTGAGTACATTTCACGAGTCCTCCGGACTCGTGAAATCTGCAACTCGGTTTCACTCTACAATATCATCGATGATATTATATTACGTATGATTATAAAGTAATGAAAAGCTATTTTTTGTTGGAGAATATGGAACAGAATTCAAGACCTCTTACGTACTAAATGAACTTCATTGTGATGTTTTTACCTCCCGCCAACATACATACATAAGTAAGGCAGGTAATGTTTTCAGTCCAAACAGTCGATAGTGAGTTTTCAGTGAATAAGCACGAATTAAGGTCCTCACAACACGTTTTTACTATTTTTACAATGATGTCTGTCTGGCTGTCTGTGTATGTGTGACGATTTTTTTCTTCACGATAACATATCAAACTTCTAAAAATTTATATTTCCCGTATTTAAGCTTTCTGAATTCATATAAAGAGTTGATTAGATTTTGGGTAAAATTGATGAACCGGAAGTGATACTTCACTTGAAGCCCATAACAGTTTTTAATGAATAACTATATTAAAATATAATCCAAAACTTTTCAATTTTAGTATTTAATACTTTTATATCAATGGGAACAACATATTAGATTTTGTCTAAAATTAATAAACCGAAAGTGATACTTTACTTGAAGCTCTAAACACATTTTCGAGAAAAAATATGATATAACCCAAAACTTCTGAAATTTACTTTACTTGAAGCCCAAAACAATTATTAATGTAAAACTATATTAAAATATAATTCAAAACTTTTCAAATTTAGTATTTAAGACTTTTATATTAATGAGAACTATACATTAGATTTTTGCTAAAATTGATAAACCGGAAGTGTTATTTTACTGGAAGCTATGAACAGATTTGCTTGAAATAATATATTAAAATATGATCCAAAATTGCTCAAATTTAGTATTTAAAACTCGCGTATGATTGGAAACAACATATTAGATTTTGACTACATATGATAAAACGGATGTGGTACTTAACTTGGAGTTCTTAACAGATTTTCGAGGTAAAACATAAAATATAATCCAAAATTTCGTAAGACAGACTTTTCTATTTATTGGAACAGCAAATTAAATTTTGTTTACAAACGATCAACCGGAAGTGATACTTTATTTAAACCTCTTTGCTATTTTAAACATGGAATTGACGGGAGGTTATGTGCTGGCCGCATCAGATTTTTTTATTTTATACAATACGTATAGCGCAACAAGTATGTGAAATTCTGTAATTAATTTTTCAAATGCCAATAACTGAAATCTGTTGATTTATTCTCAATTTTATAAATCGTAAATATATTTATTACCACAGCATAAATCAGTACAAGTCGGTTGGCATTTGGCATGTGGACAGCAGTCAATTTATTATGAAATATATCAGATTGGTCCAAATTTACTAAAACGTAAATTTACTTCGCTATTTTTAATGCCAAACATTAATTATAGCTGCAGTTTTTAATACTAGTGCCTAGCAAATTAGGTAACAGCCAAATTATTGGCAGTTTTTGGAATGACACGTGAAAGTCATTGTAAAAATAAAAATATGCAAGCAATACTAATCAGAATTTGAATACAGCTTAAACCAGTATCGAACGGGAGACCTTTGTGTTTTTGATTAATAAACGCTGACTGCTATTCCATGTATAAATCTACATACATATATTCTGTAATTTTAGTTATTCATAATAAATGAGCATTTGAAATATGTGATTCGCAAATTAAAGCTGTCGTCGTTAACCCATACTGCATGAATAGATGTGTTGTTGAATCCATGCATACTTGTTCTGCGTGTATTCTATCTTCTGCTCTCAACGCGACAAGCAGATGTCAGTTGTCGTCAAGCGGGCAGCCTTAATTATTACTTAAAACTAGGCTTCATAAGCCGTAATCAAGTGTCTTTTAATTTTTAATAATTAATCAAAAACAACAGAAACATATGGGTTGATTGTTTTCAAACGCTTTCAAATTATGAAATTACTGTCCCTTTAAGCGCGCTCTGAAAAATAATTCGTTAAAAAACAAATTATGTCCAACGAATATTATTTTTAAAGTACGTATCATTTAATTTTAAATGTTTACAACATGCTTTTAAGTTATTAATATTATTATTGATATTATTAAAAAGTCAAATTTATTGCTAAATAGAATATTGTATTTGTACAGATTACAAAAATATTTAATTTTTCCGGTAAAAAGTATTTTTTTTTCAAAATTTCATACATTCAGTTTTTATTGAACAAATGAAATGAAATAGGAGTATTTGTAAAATTAAATTCATGTAGAATATATTTTAAATTTTAGTTTATTTTATTTGATTATGAAAATTCTTTGAAACATGCGTGAAATCAAGGTAAAACATTATTTTCATTATTTCTTTATAAATTAGATTATAAAAATATTTAATTCTTAAGGTGAAATATATTTTTTGTCGATTGGCATTAATGTGCGATTTTTTTGACATCTAATAGTCTGTAAAATGTCACATTTACTGCTTATTGTTGCTATTTACATAGCAACCGCTCAACAAATGCAACGCAACATAATTTAATGGCGATATGTTTCAAAATAGGTATTAAAAATAATCACTAAATTAATATTAATTCTAAAATCTGCAAAAAATAATGTGTTCAACACGGCACTAAACAGATTTACAACCACGGCAGGCTCTGTTGTAAATCTGATATTTTCGTGCCTACACAAATAATTATTTTTTCAATATTTCAAAAAAAATTATTGAACAAATGAAGTGAAATATTTTTTAAAGTTAAGTACTTATATTTTTTTATTATTATAAAGTTGTTTGAAACATGCGTTAAATTAGGATAAACCATTATTTCTTTATATTGCGCTTTTCCAAATATAAAATATGAATCTTCAAATATGTGAATATAAATAAAAATAAATTGTAAAAATTAAATAAACTTAAGTATATGAAATGTAAATTTCAAAATCCTTATATTTTAAAAGTTTGCGGAGTCTTAGCTTCGCGTCTTATATTTATTTACTCCAATATTTGCACACAAGATTCCTTCGTTAAGAAGACGTCTTTATTTGAAGACCAAATAAACCATTTCATCCCTCTATTATGCACAAGCACGTTTTATAATAAAAAACATGAAACATTAACTACTTCCAAACAAACTATTTTTTAAATAAAAATACATCACACTAACCGTAGTTTATCACAACTGCAACTAATTTGATAAAGTTTTTTAGTCAGAATTCCCACAGGATATAATTCGGATACGTGTGTTTACCTCTTACAGGAATTAGAGCGCGAACCGTGTTCAACAACACGAGTGCAGCACGAAACTGAATGACGAGGATAGCGGGATAGCCGGGCTCAGCGCTCAGACGCTCAGCGTCCAATCGAACAGACGCCTGGACCACCGCACAGCGCCATCGATCCAAAACGCATCTATTTGTTTAATTCGACCGCTCGGTACACAGATCTCATCATTTTATTCCTCTTTTACATCAAACAATAAGCCAAAAACTAAAATAATTCTTTTTTTTTGTAATCATTTTTATATCAAATGTGTATTAACAATAAAGTATTTTTTAATGTATCAACCTCATATTTAAAAATGTATAAGCTAACTAGGTTTTAATTTTGAGAAAATATAGATTTTATGTAAATCTTCAGTATTCTCCATTTGAATCTTGTGCAAATATTTGTTTTTAAATGTTCCCTGCAGATGGCGCAAAAAGCAGTCGTGTTTCGAATGTTTATTAAATGTTTCACGTGGTTACACACAGATGTCTAAAAGTGAACTCGTTGACAAATGAAAGTTGCAAACACACTGTATCAGACAATCTAGAACGATTTCAGTGCTTAGTGATGGTGTTCAACACAAAGTAAATACAAAAAACCTATTGTTCAACTCATTTTAAAAACAATAATGTTTAATTATTATTATCTTACAGTGAAATATTACATGTAAGAACTTGTAAATAGCTTATTAACCTTCGTACAATGCAGTGTAATTATGGTTTTCCATGTAGAGTGTTTTGTGTTGCTCTCTAGTCCCTTAAATTTTAACCTGCGTTAATAGTTCTCTGTGTAGAAAACTGCAGATAGTAAATTGCCAAGTGTAAATAGTTTTTTGGACTGCTTGTAACTTCGATTAACAAAAGTTTAGAAACCATTTTACATTAAAACTATGTTAACGACTTCTGGTATGTACAATAATGTCTGAAAATAGTGAATTGTTTTAATGTCTTATTGTCCTGAGGCAAGTTTGATAAGTCTCTTTATGATAGTGTAGTATTTTGATATGATTTCCGTATTGTTTTCTGGTGGCACGAAGTCCATCAATGTATACGAATTCTTTGTGTTTGACGTTTCGCATATAATGTTTCAATACTAAGAGTCTTCGTGTTATTTTTTTGTTTTATTTGTAATGTAAATCTGTAGTATAACTTTCCATGTTTGTCTTTTTTTATCTGTTGAAAATTTTTCTTTGAAACAGTGAAAACGCGAGTGATTATTCAGTAAATAAATTTTATTTTGGTATTGTTCTCGAATAAAAATTAATATTAAATTTACATGGCTTCCTTTTATATCAGGTGATTCATTTTCGTTGTTTACTGATCATGATAGTTTTTCGTAATATTATTAATTGTTTCAAGTTGATTGAAAGCATAGTTGTAATTAATAAAAATAAATGAATACTCAAAACAATTTTAGTATAAAATAAAAACTGCCAAATATATCGTTAACAAATTAGAAGCTACACAGTGGAATATTTTCTTGTTTGTTTATTTACAGTATCTGTATTAATTTTCGGGACATTACTAATAATAAATTAATGATTACATCTTAAATTTCTGGTTACTATGAGAATCAATTTTATAAAAATAAAGAAAAAAACGGCAGCTAAATTTCTCCATCTTCTCATGCTGTATTTTTACAGGTGAATTGTGAATACTTATAGTGAATTCTTATTTAACTTATTGAAGTGTATTTTAAAAAATAAATTGATCTGTGAAAAATAAGAAACTAAATTTTATTGAAATATAGTGGTATTACATAGTTGTCAAGATTTTAGGTTAATTAGTATGAAGCAATAATTTATAAGTTTGCGATAAAATTATTTAATAGAACATTATTATTATCGAAGTGATATACTGGTGAATTATGACTCATTTATAATTAGAAATGAAGGTACAGAATTTTTTAAGTAGACTATTTATATAAATGTAGTTTGACACTTCCTTGTTACAACAAAATGGTTGATTTAGTTCATCTTGATAAAAAGTGAATAAACGAATGATTTCTCGAACTAATAACTATAGATGGTCTATTATATAGTAGAATGAAGATTTACGATATTAAATGTTACCATCGTGGTTTGAATTACAGAAAACCAAGACAGTTAGTACACCTCAAGGCAGCTCACACAGTTTGCTACGGCGGGCATGTGTGTCGCCAATAAATCCCCTGTGCAGTGGTGGTGCAGCGTCAGCATCGTCTATGGCAGAGCCAGCTAGTCTCCCGCCTTCTGCTGTGTCGGTGGCCAGCAACAGCCGTCATTCCACACGAAAGCGTGCTAACCCGACGCAGCCCCAGACTGAGGCTAAACGTCCTCGCACTCGTTCCCAAGACACGACGGCTGCGCTCAGCGAACCCGGCACCGCTGTAGGAACTGCTGGTCGACCCAAAACTCGAACAAGCAGTGAAACACCCACTAGAAACTCACAACGCACTACCAGACACATCTTTGACAAACTAAACTTTACTCAAAACAAGGTACACAACATTACTAGGTCTAATCAAAACTCTGAGGATTGTCCTACCACCTCGAAAAACAACAAGGCCTCTTTAAGTTTCACCGATAGTACCCCAAGTGAAATTCCACGCCGATCAAATTACAGAAAAGCTCATTCCATTGGAAGTGCCCGTAAAACAGAAGAGGTGACCGAATCATCTGTGAAAACAAGACGAGCGTCTAAAGTTGAAGCTGGAACTTCTGTTTGGGAAGTCAGCACAATTAAATCAAAATCGAGACACAGAGAAACTTCAAGTAGTAAATCTCCTGATAGTGAAAACTCAGTTCATAAATATCCTTTGAGAAGTCAAGTACGTTTAAGCCTCAACGAGAGTGTGAACAGCAAACCTAACACTACTTCTACAAAATCGAATCAAGGAGACCCGAAGTCTCCTTCGAATAATAAGAAAAAGAATAAGGTAAAAACTATTGGAAGTTATAAAGAATATATAAATTTATATTAATTGTAACTTTTTTTGTGCAGGTGAATAGTGACATTAGGACCCTGGGTGCGTCAGTGAGTCGTTCACGGGAGGAGATTGCGCCCCCCGCATCCAGCGGAGCCTCCAGTGCCCCGCGCCTGTCTCGCAGTGGGGCTGTAGTATTGAGGCGCACCAGACGAAATAGCAAAAGTAAGTTTACCATTCTCAGTTGGCTATGGTTTCTGTTGTTTTACGAAATTGTTTCTGTGACTTGGTTGGTTAGATTGATTGTCACCGTTTGACAACTCCATAACATTCTAATAAATTGCCTCTGATTTGTTTCATCAACTAAAAATGAGTATTTATTTCGTACTGGAAGAAAATTCTCTTCAATGTAAGTTGCTTTAAATTTTTTCAATAATATTTCACGAGAACAACTTATTTTATAAACATGTCTTATGAATCATTTGCAATCAGCGTAACCAGCTAGACAAGAATTTTGTTTACAAATTTACTAAACAGAAGTTTGTTTCCTTTAGATATGGATTCTTTACATTTCATATGATAGTAATATTGAAATATGATTCATACATATACCAGTAATAATTAAATATATCATTGTCACTCTTCAGTTTACAATTTCGATAAGAACTGTTTGCAGATATCCGTTTATAATGCGAAAATCTAAATTATATATATTTATTTAGCATGTGATTAGTTGACTAGAGGTCGTTTAGCATATAAGCAGAAACCATAGTTTAACATGAAATAAATGTTTTGAGATCTTCTGGATTTGACATGGGGAGATGAAATATTGCAATTAATGCAAGGTCAAACACCAACAACGGGTTCGTGCGCGAGCTCGAGCGCGGCGAGTGGCAGTGGTGGCAGCAGTTCCCGTCGCGCGGCCCGTGCACACAAGGTGGGTGTGGCAACGCCGTCGTCGGCCCAGCCGCCCACCGGCCCGGTCATGTCCTCGACGGACGCGAACCAGGAAGCAGCCCAGCCAAGCGCCGGCCATCAGAATGAGGAGCCACCAAGTCCACAAGAGGGTGCACAGGCTTCCGTCAGCTCCGGCGGGCCATCTGGGCCTGGTGCCGATTCTGAAAGCGATGACAGCGAAGTCGGACGTCTACAAGCTTTGCTTGAGGCCCGTGGTCTGCCACCACACCTCTTCGGAGCACTGGGACCTCGTATGCAGCATCTATTACACCGCAGCATGGGGGCCAATAGCAGTAAGTTCACTCTATATTTTATCTAGACTATTATTATATTATCAAAACGATTATCAACTGGTAATGGAGTTTAGGAAGGGTGAAAAAATAATCAGTCTGCTATTTAATTCAATAATTTTATTTCAATGCCGACATTTCGACTACGCGGTAGTCTTCATCAGGGCTAGAAATACGAAAAAAACTAAGTAACAAAAACAGCATATTGTCATCGTCAAAAACATTTATTTGAATTATATTTATTATAATAATATAGTCAAGCAAGAAACTGTACAGGAGTTGAAAATCATCAATGATTAAAATAAATAAATGAAAAATGGATGCGATTCGGGATGCCCGACAGAACTTTGTACCGAGTATTTTAAGTTTAAGTAATTTTATCGTTTAAGTCAGTGGGTCTCAACCTTTTCAGTACCACGAAACACTAGTGAGCAAGAACTTTTGGCGGAACACTTGTTAACTAAATAGAAGAAAAGTAAATTCATGTACCTATGATCTTCAGATTGTTTTCTGCTACTCCGAAAAATAATCTTTTTGTGGAATGCTGATAATTGTCTGTCATAATTAAAATATCTTCATTTTTTCCCAGTCAGTCATGACGTTCAAATTATTAAAAATATCTAGTAAATAGTTCCATTGGCACACCATATATTATTTTTAAAATCTTGAGCGAATATGTTTTGATTTTGAAAGAATTAATTAATTCATGTACGTGAGAAAGCATCATTTTCCTCGATAGGGCCGTCTGATTTCTATGTTAACAACTCTATAATATTCCGCAATTATACAAACGATATTTTTGCAATAAGTTCTTATATATATGCAAGAAGGAATGGTTGAAATAAATCCCAATTTTGTTATTATGTAAAAACTACAAATCCCGCCTTCTACCATTAATGGGGCTCCATCAGTACAAATTTCAGCATATTTTCATATGATACAAAAAAGTAAATCTATTGCAATTCTCACAGGGAACATTGATATTTTTAATTCACAAAGCATAGTTAAATTAAAGTAGGGTCCACCACTATTTTTTTTTTTTATGAAACTGCATCTAAATATAAGCGATTTATAGTTTTACAAAGTCTTTATTGTTATTCATTAAACCGTAATATTTTTTTTAATATTCTGTGACGTAGATAATATAAAGATGATTTTCTTGTTAAACAGTGGACTTCGCTAATAATTAGCTACATAAATTGATCTTTTTCAGCACTTATAAAAATATAAAAATGTTAAAATAACTCTTGTGGACAATAATTGAAAATATGGGTGGATAATTAAGCATATTAATAAAAAAATCTACGTATATTATAGTCCAAATTTTAATTACCACTGGTAGTCTATGTCATTCAACATGTCTTTTACTTTCATACCAATGCCATAGCAAAAGGATTGAAAGTAGTGATAATTTGGTATAGAGTAAATTTGTGGCGTAGATATAGAGATGAGGAAATGATATTAAAAGCTCAATTATTTCAAAAACTACTTTTTTTAAACTTTGATAGTCCTTAGCATACAGTTTTAAGATTTAGTTTTAATATAAATGACTCATGTTCTAATTTATTACATGGTGGAGGACCCTGTTGTCAAAAAAATTCGCAGAACACCGGTTGAGAATCACTGGTTTAAGTATTAGTAGTATAAACGTAATGATTTGGTAAAAGGTTTGAATAAAATAAATAATTGTTTCGTAAATAGTTATATTTGATAATTTATTTACTAACACCACAACGTATAAAATATGAAAAACAAGAGGAGTGTGCTTGCCGCTTCGCCGGCAGAGTTGCGCGTGCATTGGTTTGCTCTCAGTGCCAGCTTGGGCGCTGGAGTGGGAAAAAGTCTTAATCGCCAGAGCCTCGTTTTTGTAACTTTAAATTCTACTGGATTTCAAATTCCATCAGAATTGAGATTTAGAGTAGATTTCAAATTCTACTGGTCCAGAACAATATAATTCGTTTCTATCGTTTAAAAAATTGAATTATAATCATATTTGTATTTATTATTACCCAATTCTAGTAGAATTTAAAGTTACAAAATCTAGGCCCAAGTTTGAATTCCTTAGCAGTTCACCCTCCCATAAGAAGATATCACTTCAATAATATAAAAATGTAAAATAGTCAAGAATTAAAAATTATGAATAACATAATAACAGAATTTTTTTAACCTTGACGAAAGACTATCGTGTAGGCTAATCGTCGACATTGAAATAAAATTATTTATTTGTATGCTAGTCCGATTTTTTTTTCATTCCTATATTATTATATTTTATTGGTTTTGTAGCTTCCAAAGCTCAGCAACTTCTGCAAGGCCTCCAGGCAACAGGTGACGAAGGACAGCAGTTGCAAGCCGTGATAGAGATGTGCCAGATGCTAGTGATGGGCAACGAAGACACATTAACTGGTTTTCCAGTGAAACAAGTTGTTCCTGCTCTGATTACATTATTAGGCATGGAACACAATTTTGATATGATGAATCATGCGTGTCGCGCTCTCACGTACATGATGGAGGCATTGCCTCGTTCTTCTGCTGTTGTTGTCGAAGCTGTGCCTGTATTTCTAGAAAAGCTCCAAGTTATTCAATGTATGGATGTTGCTGAACAAAGTCTTACAGCGTTGGATATGTTGTCAAGGAGACATAGTAAATCTATTTTACAAGCGGTAAGTATTTATTTTAATTAAAATAAAGGCAATATTATAATAAATATTTTCTTTCAGAGAGGTGTCTCAGCATGTTTGATGTACCTAGATTTCTTTTCAATTAATGCGCAACGAGCAGCCTTGTCGATTGCTTCAAATTGCTGCATGAATTTGCATTCTGATGAATTTCATTTTGTGACTGATTCTTTGCCACAACTAGCTACACGTTTAACTCAACAAGACAAAAAGAGTGTGGAATCTGTGTGTTTAGTATTCAGCAGACTTGTTGATAGCCTTCAGAATGAACCAGCCCGTTTGATGGAAATCGCTAGTACTGAACTATTGAACAATTTGCAACAATTGCTTGTAGTATCTCCACCAGTCATAAGCACGGGAATATTTATCACAGTTTTGAGGATGTTATCAGTAATGTGTGCAAATTGCCCTGAGCTTGCTCTAACTCTGTTAAAGCAGAACATAGCAGAGACTTTGTTGTATTTATTAACAGGAAGTGCCGAGATTAATAATATAGAAGATGAAGTTGAATTAGTTCCTCGTAGTCCGCAAGAATTGTATGAAATTACGTGCCTAATTGGAGAACTTATGCCTAAGCTACCATCTGATGGAATTTTCACGGTAGACGCTCTTTTGGAGCGTCCAAGCTCAGCTACAAAAGACACCGTGACTTGGCAATGGCGAGATGACCGTGGTTTGTGGCATGCTTATTCTGCTATTGATTCCCGAATTATAGAGGCGGCGCATCTAAGTGGGGATGACGAGATCAGCCTCAGCACTTTAGGGAGAACTTATACCGTTGACTTCCATTCCATGCAGCAAATTAATGAAGATACAGGAACTTCTCGACCTGTTCAACGTCGTTACGTTCCCAGCAATCTCGCGGGAATTCCTGATTCATCGAAAACTCCAGACGGCAGCGAAAGAGGAAAGAACGGTGATGCAAGAGTCGCTTGTCTCCGCGAAGAGCAAGGACTCGCCGCTTCGTTCATTAGGTCATTATTTTCCGTGTTATATGAAGTTTATAGTTCATCTGCTGGCCCTTCAGTTCGTTGCAAGTGTTTACGTGCTCTTTTAAGGATGGTTTATTATGCCGACGCAAATTTATTGAAAGAAGTTTTAAAGAATCAGATTGTAAGCAGCCACATTGCAGGAATGATGGCTTCTAATGATTTACGGATTGTAGTTGGAGCTTTACAAATGGCAGACATTTTAATGAGTAAACTCCCAGAAGTTTTTGGAGTTCATTTTAGACGTGAAGGAGTTATGCATCAGATTAACCAGTTAGCTGATCCAGCAGTGCCCTTGGGTGTTAGTCCTCCAAAGTCTGCAAACAGTTCTAGAAGTGAAACTAACAATTCTATATCGTTTAATGAAACACAGCCTCTGCCGAGTACGTCTTCTTCAAGTAATGTATCTCAGCCATCAAGCAGTACAATGTTGAACGCTTCAAATGGAAACATAACTATTGGTTCTTCAGCTGCACCAAATAATTCCAATATACTGTACACATCTACTCCAGATGCGCATAGACTTCACACTGACAGTGTTCGAGAAAGTGATGTGAGATCTCCAAGTCCCTCACAGTTACGATTGAGTGATGTTCTTAAACGGAAGAGGACTTCTAAAAGATCTACTGGAAGTAGTAGATCCAAATCAAGACATGAAGAATTCAGTCCGTCACTTATGCAGGATCTCTTCAGCAAGGCAACATCGCTTGGTAAGTTACATTTTATGATTATTTTATATGGTGAAGCTACAATTAAATTACGTAGGAAATTCCACACCAACCGGGGGTTCTAATCGTTCCCGTTTCGCTGGGGCAACATCCAAAACCAGTTCATTCTTTTCGAGTCTAAACCCAGCTAGATGGGGCCGCAACATGAATTCATCGGGGGGCGATCGCAACTATAGCAAAGATTCCTTGGGTAGTTGTTTAGGAAAATCAGTTAGTAATCCTAATTTAACCGCAGGCAATAAAGAAAAAACTCGAAGTTGGGTACGGGAACAAGCTGCCAAATTCGTTGAAACATATTCCGGCAATGAGTTAAGCGGACCGCCTCACCCTGCAATGAATGTTTTGTCACGTCTTACATCGGCTATTCAGAAACTCGATAGTCATGATAATCTAGATGCTTTGCGAGAACTGCGGAATATTTTAATCGAATCAGATATATCTCCTTTTGAAGTGAACCATTCTGGGCTGATCAAAGCCATGTTGTCTTATTTAGCGGCTCATGAAGGTATCCTTGAAAGGGAACAAAGAATACGAAACTTTTTACATGTGTTTGCTGGTTGCCCGCTTGAATGTAATTCGGATCAAATCCCAGGCGACTTGAATCATATGTTTATGGGGGCCTTAGTTGCGAAATTAGGAGGATGTGTTAGTCAACTTGAACAGTTTCCAGTTAAAGTTCACGATCTTCCAGCTGGTAGTGGAGCTGGAAGAGGCGGTACAAGCGCGTTGAAATTTTTCAACACCCATCAGTTGAAATGTAATCTACAACGTCACCCAGAGTGCACTAATTTAAAACAATGGAAAGGTGGAACCGTGAAAATCGATCCACTAGCTTTAGTTCAAGCTATTGAACGTTATCTAGTCGTTCGTGGTTATGGCCGTCTTCGTGATAAAGATTCGGGTGATTCAGATGAAGATAACTCTGATGAAGAGATCGACGATACTCTCGCCGCAGTTGTCATTTCTCAAGGTGGATCCAAACATAAACTGCAATTCTTAATTGGAAATACAGTTCTTCCGTACAACATGACAGTGTATCAAGCAGTTCGTCAATTTAGTTCAGTCGGAAATGATCAATCAGAGACTGACACTGACAATGAAACTCCATTGGGAAATGCTGGTGTTTGGGTACAAACCCACACAATATACTACAGACCTTTGAAGGAAGAAGTGCCCATGTCGCATAAACAGAGCAGTGGAGGTAGCTCGTCTGGAAGAAAAGGAAAAGGAACTAGTACTAAAGCTAATGCTCGTCGTAAGGGAGATGATCTGTGGAATGAAGGAATGGTGCCTTCGTTGCAATCGCCATTATTACCATTTTTGACTACTAATTTACCAGAATCGGTTTCAATACAAGACGCTTCTTTAGAAGTTCTATGTCTGTTACGCATTTTAAATGCTCTGAATCGTTATTGGCACACAATGTACACAGGATTAGAACATCGTTCTATAATTATAAATTCCGAATTTTTGAATAGTAAAATTGCTGCGAAAGCCAGCCGGCAATTACAAGACCCGTTAGTTATTATGACGGGAAATTTACCTTCGTGGTTACATCAAATTGCATCAGTGTGTCCGTTTTTGTTCCCATTTGAAACCCGTCAACTTTTGTTTTACGCTACATCGTTTGATCGTGATCGTGCGTTACAACGTCTTCTTGACACTACTCCAGAGTTAAGTTCATCTGATTCTCAAGAACGTGTTACTCCTCGCCTGGATCGTCGTAAGAGAACTATATCTCGTGACGATATTCTCAAACAGGCAGAGCAAGTCATCCAAGATCTAGCTAGTTCTAAAGCTCTTTTGGAAGTTCAGTATGAGAATGAAGTTGGTACTGGCTTAGGGCCCACTTTAGAGTTTTATGCTCTGGTTTCGCAAGAATTACAACGAAGAGATTTAGAGCTGTGGCATGGGGGTGAAGGAAACACGATACATGTCAACACTCCAAAAGGATTGTTCCCGGCGCCTCTTGGAAGAAGTACAAAAGTTTCGCAATTGAGTAAAGTTAAGGCTAAGTTTAGATTCCTTGGGAAGTTTATGGCTAAAGCTGTGATGGATTCCAGAATGGTAATTATATTTCATACGACATACGTTTTTTTGATATAATACTAATTTATTATTTTACAGTTGGATCTACCATTTTCAATAGTGTTTTATCGTTGGTTGTTGGGTCAAGAATTGAGTCTATCATTATCAGACTTAGCGCATGTTGTTCCAGCAATTCATAGTACACTATCAAGATTACATAAACTTTTAAGGCAACGAGATGCCATTTTAGCTGATAATTCTTTGACCTGTACTGAACGAACAGAAAAGGTATTTTAATTTTTAAAGTATTTTTAAATTTTAATGTTATACATAAATTATTTCATTTTTATAGGTGGAAAGTTTAGAACTGGATGGTTGTCCCATCGCTGATTTAGGCCTCGACTTCGTTCTCCCTGGGCACTCCCAAATAGAACTCAGAAGAAGCGGTTCAGAAACCGCCGTCTCCATCCACAACTTGGATCAATATATACGTTTAGTCACCCATTGGTACCTAGTCGAAGGAGTAGCTCGACAAATTGAAGCTCTCCGAGAAGGGTTTGAGTCTGTGTTCCCGCTTAACAATTTGAAGATGTTCTACCCAGAAGAGTTGGAAGCCGTGTTCTGTGGTAGTTCTCAAGAAGCACTCCAAGGTTGGGATGTGAAGACGTTAATGGAGTGCTGCAGACCTGACCACGGTTATACGCCAGATTCCAGAGCGATTCGGTTCTTGTTTGAAGTACTGAGTTGTTATGATCGCGAGGAGCAGCGGTTATTTGTGCAATTTCTAACCGGATCGCCTCGGTTACCAGTAGGAGGTAATATGATGTTTTGTTTGACGAGTGAATGGCTTGTAAAGCGTATACCGTGTGTCTGTCGTAAAGGTGTACATAGGAGATTAACATGGGAAATTAGTTTTTTGCAAGTCCCTGCTCACCTAATTATTTTAAGCAAAAACGCGTCAAATAAAAGTTTTAGGGCATAAAATTCTGCATCTAAATCAATAAACAGAATTAACTTTACATGCTTTATAACGACAGAAATTAAATATGAAAATGTCAAATAAGTTATTTGACAAATAAAACGTCAAGCTTTTATTTATTTTTTGTTTAATTCCATGGCTATCGATATTTTCAACGTAATTATCGACATTTTCATATTTAATTTCTGTCGTTATAAAGCATGAAAAGTTAATTATGTTTATTGGTTTAGATGCAGAATTTTATGCCCTAAAACTTTTATTTGACGCGTTTTTGCTTAAAATAATTAGGTGAGCAGGGAATTGCAAAAAACTAATTTCCCATGTTAATCTACTATGTACACCTTTACGACAGACACACGGTATACAGTAGTGGTCAAAAGTATGGATTTTTTTTTGTTTCTCTGAATAAATAATTCTGATAGTATATCATATACTTTATTTAACATTTAATACATATTTAATAACAATATCCTTATTTAAAGAAAAACACGGGCAACAGTATAGAAACAAATTCATTATCAATAAATAAAAAATATTTTGAGTTCGTACAGCTTGACATCTTTGAGGCATCGAATCCACTAATTTCCTGAATATGTCTGTAGGAATCTTCTGCTATTCATTCTTTAGTGACTCCCACTATTCATTGGCATTTGTCGCTCTAAATGTTCCCAAAGATGCTCTATAAAATTTAAGTTGGGAGATTAAGAAGGCCATTTTAAAACATCAATTTTTTTCTAAAAACCATTCTTTAAAAACTTTAACGAATGTTTCGGATCGTTGTCCTGTTGAAAACGCTAACGCAAAGGCATTTCTTCTTCAGCAAATGGTGACATTTCTTTCTCCAGTATATCTGTTTATAAAAAGCGGTCTATTTTCTGTACTATTCTTACAATTAGTTCCGTACAAGAGCGAGAAAAATACCCCCACACCATTACATTACCTCCTCCGTGTTTATCAGTTGGTTTTTGGTATTTATACTCATACCTCTTACCCGTTGGACATCTAACATATTGTCTCCCTTCAGAACCAAATATTTTAAACTTGCTTTCATCACTCCAAAGGACAGTATTCCATTTTTCACTCGTCCACAATAAATGTTCCTCAGCAAATGCAATTCGGGCCCTTCTGTTTTCCGCGTCTACTCTACCCAGTAAACCTACATCACAGCCTTCGTCTCACAGTGCGATCACTCAAGTCCCAATTTTTTTAACAAAGTTCACTGGATGATAAAGTAAGATCACTTTCTTACAAACCATTTTTACTGATTTTTAAAGTTTTTGAAATATTGCACTGCTTCACACCATCATTATGGAGCTGTACTAATTTTTCTCCTAAATCGTGCAACCAATAGTAAAAGATTTCTTCTAAATATTGACTAGAAAATAAGATTCAAATTTGCGAAAACTATAAACATATTTTTAAAAAATTAAATATTTAAAAATTTCCATACTTTGTCCGCCACTGAATTTTGGTGAAGTTGAGGGTGTTCGATTGCGTGGCCGTCCAGTGTGTAAGTGGATAGATGTGCTTGATAGTGTTGCTAAAGGAGAGAATCTTTTCAAGTGCGAAGAGAAGAAGATCATGTATGAATGCTTTTATAAATGTGTGCAAAGAAGTGTGCTTTTTATGTGTGTGTAATTTTGAATTTTTCTTATATTCTTTAGATTTAGATCGTATATTTTTTTGTTTTACATGATAATACTGTCGTACTCTCAATAATAAATTCGTGTACAGTGAAAGAAAATACAATGATTTTATGTACCGAATAAGGAAAAGAAAGAATGTAATTTTCCATTATTGATAATATAATTTCGTGGTATTCCATTAAAATATTCTGCTTATATACAAAATGATAAAAACAACAAAGATATAAAACATAACCTTAAGAACTTTTTATAGCCATTACACCTTACTGTAACAGTTAAACAATTAAGTATTTCTTACCGTATTTATTCCACCACTCCATGTTCTTATAATATTTTCACCACAGAAATGTTTTTTTACAGTATTAATGTCTTTAGGTACGGTAAATAAAGTAATTATGTTCTTATTAATATTGTACCCAATAGTATACAAACGTGCAAACAATTTTCTACCCATTTTAGAAAATATAATCTAGAATCACTACCGCAAATATTAAATTCAACAACCTAAACACGGTACAACATATAGCAAAATTCAGAAAGATCGCCTGTTATCCCCCCCCCTCTCTCACTACAGTTCTCTATTTAACTCTCGCCACAAACCGTAGCCATTCGTAAGTACAGGGAGAAATACGACGTTGCCTAGGCGTGATGATTAGCAAGAATGTTCTTAAGAGAGTGGACTATGTCAGCTGAGGGTTTTTTTTATGAATGTGGACGAGGCGAAAGAAGTGTATATGAACAGGATGATTCTTGCATAACTACTATTGTGGTCTGGATGTGGTATTTCGCTACTGAAAATCGATCATTTTAATATGTTAAGAGTGAGGAATATTTTGTATACGATTAGTAAGACTGTTTTTGAAAGAAAAAGGGTGAGATATGCATGATTTTTATGCATGTATATATGTTTGTTCTTATTATGTTTTGTTTGTATGTTAAAGGATTCAAATCATTGTCACCGCCGCTGACAGTGGTGCGCAAGACTCTGGAGCCCAACATGAACGCCGACGATTTCCTGCCGTCGGTGATGACGTGTGTCAACTACCTCAAGCTACCCGATTATTCCACTGTGGAAGTCATGCGTGCCAAATTACGAACCGCGGCGCGGGAGGGCCAGCACTCGTTCCATCTGTCATAAGCTGCAAATCAGCACGAATCCCGTGTTAAATTCTCGGTACTTATGCAAACTGAATTTTCTCCCATCATTTTGGTCAACATATACTTGTACAGGATAATCTTATGAGTACATGCCAGAAAATATATTTAGCTGCAATGTTTGTTTTCTTTTGATTTAAGTTTATGTTGTGATTTTGAGTTTAAATGTCCATTTAATTTAATAAATATAATTAATTATATATAATATATATAGGTGGTACAGTGATGCGTGCCGTTTGTAAGTGCAATGTGAGCAGAGATTAGTATGGTCTGTATTGTACGGCGAACTGTAATATTTTTTTATTAAACAATGATCTCTGAGATTGCAGCTCTGTGGATCACTGTGAATATTGTCTGTGTCGAGACATTTTAAAGAGTGATACAGTTTGATGTTCAGTGGCAACGAACTGATTGAGAACAATGAATAACATCGTCAAGTTTATATATATTGTCAATTGTATAGAACTAAATATTAATAAATATACATAATTAACACACACGCATACACATAACACTAAATTGACCGATTCAGAGCGGTCCACGATAAACTGTCTTCGTTTATTTAAATTTAATATAAAAGTAGGTTTAGTTCGTTTATTGATAAAAGTTGTATCATTTCAATAAATTTGTATACATAATTCTGTTATTTTACTTATTGCTCATTTATAAATGTATATGTAATTGTTTCAATGTAGGAGAGAAGAAAATATTTCAAATATCCCGCGATTTATAGGGATTTTATGAAATCCACTTATTACGTCATATTACTAAGTTCATTGTTGTGTAAAGACGCGAGTGTTTTTACTACGAGAAGTGATGTAAATATCAATAAGTGAAACAGGAGTAAATATTATAAAATGGGTCGTAAGTGTAATGTATTAGATTGTCCATCAGATTCAAATCGAATCGAAGATAATGGTGTAACATTTCATAAAATGCCATTTCATCCAGATTTACGACCAAAATGGATTGAATTATGTCGCATTCCTAAAGAAAGGCAAACAAACAAAGTGATTTATGTATGTTCAAGACATTTTAGACGAACAGATTTCTGTAATTTCAAAGGTACAAAGTATATGCTTCGGCAGGGTGCTTTGCCCTCAGTATTTCCGTGGACTAAAAGCATTATAATACCACCTCAAACTAGTAAAACTACATTACCATTGGAAGAAGAAAGTAATTCTATAGAAATTAAAACCGAAGAACCTGAAGATGAGAAGTCAAATAATGAAGAGTTAGGTGAAGTAGAAGTCAAAATAGAAATTCCTGAAGAACCTGAAGAAGAAAAAGAAATACCCTCGGAAAAACCTAAAATAAAAAAAGATATTTCTCCCCCGGTGAAGAAAGACGCATCTACAAGTAAAAAAGAACCTGTTGTAATAATAAATAAAGAAATTAATGAAATACCAATTCCAGTAGAAAATAATATATCTCCTGTTATAAGAACAGAACCTATAAATTTCTTACCAGGGACCAGAATAGAAGCTAATGATTTTAATGAAAAGTGGAATCCTGCAACTATTTTAGAAGTAGATTATGATGAAAACGAAGTATTTGTTGAATTTGAGAAACATTTAAATAAAGCAAACGAGTGGATACCGATGGATAGTTCTAGATTACGACCATATCATCCGCCACCCACTAATATTGAAACATATGCTGTAGGAGAAAGAGTTCTTGCAGCTTGGATAAAAACAGTTAATAAATTTCCAGCTACGATTAAAAAAGTTATAGATTCTGAAACATATGAAGTCTTATTTGATGATGGATATTTAAAAATTATGAAATATTCCAAACTTGCAAAAATTAAAGATGTGTCAGCTAGTCGGGGTCGTCTAAAACATTCATCGCCGTTATTTGATCCTGTAGTTGGCTCGAAAGAAGACAGGAGAGAAAGAAAACGAAAATTAAATGTTGCAGAATTGTTTGGTAAAGTTCCTATTGGTAATAAAAAGTATAAAGTAGATGAATATGTTAAATCTGAACCAGAAGATGATGTACAATCTCAAGAAGAATTTAGAAGTACAGGTTCATCTAGTCAAAATGAAGGTGAAGAATGGACGTGTCGCTGGTTAAACGGTGAACCAGTAGGAATTGAATCTGAACTAGAGGGACTAGATGGCCCAAGACGTTCAATTGTAGTCGCAGATCATCGTTTACCTCCAGGCTGGGAGAAACATTTAACTCAAAGGTTACATGGAAATAACGCAGGAAAATGGGACGCATTTATAATAGGTCCCAGCGGAAAAAGATTCTCTACTCGCGGACAAGTCAAGACATGGTTAGAAGATAATAAATTGGATTATAATGTAGAGAGATTTGATTTTTGTCTTCATTTAAATCGAGCCAAAAAATTAGGTTTATATGAAATTACTGATCCTGAGGCATTGGCTGCAGCAAAAGCTGCTCATCCTAAAGAACCATTCAAATATCACAAAAAATCATCAAAATCTCATGCTAATAAAATTTCAACTCCAAAAAGTGGTAGTAGTGTTAATTTACCTGTAACTCCAGAAATTCATGACCGTTTCCCTGAAGAGGAAGAGGAAGACACTTCACATTATTTGAAAATTATTCACGAAGATGGTAGTTATAAGTGTCCAATAGAAGGTTGCGGAAAGATTTTCCGAAAAGAAAACCTAGCACAGATGCATGTTAAACATTACCACCCAGAATCTGCTAAACTTTTAGGCTCCACTCCAAATGTTGCTGATTTAGCATATGCTAGAACAGTTGGAGAACATATTGATGATATAGTACCAAAAGCAAGAGGTGTTGGTTCTCCTCATGAAAAAGAAAAAAATATTAGATCTGAATCAACTCCAAAACCAAAATCTACTCTAAGAATTTTGCAACCCAAACTTCAATCAAAAATAGAGGAGGGGGAAATGAGAAAATCCCTTACGTCCCCACCCCTTCATCTATCAAAACATACCAAAGATTCAGAAATTATTAGATTACTGAACAGCGAACCAAAAACCAAAGGCATTGATTCTATTTTCGAAACAGTTCCTTCGAAAGCTCATGAGCATGTACCGATAAAAGAAGAACCTATTGAAAAATATCCAGACATCAAACTTAAAGATCTTTTGCATAAAGCAGAACCAATACCTCTATTTAAGAAAGAAGAACACCGATCAACCGGAATCAAAACTCTTCTTCCTGTAATAAGACATAATTTAGACGAAATTAAACAAGAAATGGAGGAACCTGAACCTGGTTTTCATGCACTTCCAAAAGCAGTTGAAAGGTTAAAACCAAGAAAGCGTCAATCTTCAGATAACAGTGAAGTAAAGAGAAGAAGATCTTTCAGATATGAGGACGAATTATCAGATTTCTACGAAGGGGATAGTCATTCTCAAGACTCCTTCAAGGAGAAGAAAGTTTTTGAAATGCAGCCCATTGCTCCAGTTGCCGAATCTCCGCAAGTTATTATTGAGGGAGGCGAAGTTATTCGTTTAGTACATATGAGGAGGTATGTTATAATATTTATGTAATACATTCAACTCTCTCTAAATCATCCTCTCTGTCATTTGAATTTTTCCTTTAAACGAATTAAATTATTGGGCATTTGTCATCAATTTCAATGAAATTAACCTCTATAAATCTAATTTAAATACATTTCTTAGACGCGTTCATCCTCCCCTCTAGCTCTAGTACTATACGAGCTATATTTGCATATGAAATTATTTGGCGATCGACAGATTATAATACAAATAAATTGGAAGAAACTTATATATGTGTATATTGATAATTTCCTAATACATTAATATTTATATACTAAATATAAATAAACATTTATTATGAAGTAAATCAATGTGAAATTTGATATTGTAATTTTATTTCTTTGTTTTTTATATTATTCATGTTTGAAAATGCAGGTTTTAACAAATATATTGATCCAAAACAAGCCAGGATTTTTTTAGCAACATTTGTTAATATCGGAAATTTCTCATTTGTGTATTTTCAAACTACTTCTTGATTAACTGATTTTAATTTTATATGAACATCAATTTGAATGTTGATTATTTCAAGATCTATTTCGGATTGGTTTGAATCTAACAGTTTCGAAATTTTGTCAATAGCCTTAAGATCGACTACGTTCGTCGTAGCTATCGACTGGTCGATCACGATCGACAGGTTGAGCACTAAGGCATCTTCAGCTGTATGTGGGTTATCGTTATCCAACTGAGGTGAATTTAGAAGGATCAGAATCGAATCTCGAAAAACACCGAAATTTAATACAGAAAAAGAATGTTACTAATTAATAATTTCTCTTCTATTTTCATTATTTAAAATTAAAGTGTTTACAATTACTCGAAATCTCAGGCAAACAGCATTTATTCTTACAACACCGAACTTTCGATGTAGACTTGCACCTTCTTCAAGGTCTATAACATTTAATAAAACAAAATAATACATACAAAATAATATTCTGCAAGTCAATCGATAATAGTTATCGATCGATAATAATTTTTGACAAGTAGATGAATAGAAACAAATGTATCATCTGTCAGTTTCATTTTTAATCAGTGTCTACTATAATTATTGGCTACAATTTATTATCGATCAATAAAAGTTATTGATTGTGTTACAGAATAGGGATGTATATCACACTTACAGTAAGATCTTACAGATTGTTACATATCATTATTGTAAGTGTGATGATATATGTTATTTTGTATGTATTATTTTGTTTTTTAAATGTTATAGACCCTGCAAAAAGTGCAAGTGTGCACAGAAACGTCGGTGTTGTAAGAATAAATGCTGTTCGACTGAGATTTTGGGTAATCCGTACTACTGTCGAGAATTTCGAACATTATTATTTAAACATGTTTAAAATGTGTTTCTGAATATCTTGATATATCTTAAATGTTGTTACAAAAATACAAAAAAATATTAATAAATAAACAAAAAATAATAATTGCAGACATCTTTTACATGTTCTTTTATTGGTAATTACTTCAATGGATTTATGGCAATTCAAGAACTGAGATAAAAAATTCTAACACATTGTTATGTTTCCATTTACTGAATAAACATTTATTCCATTGCATATAATGTTCATTTAATTTTCTTTTACTCTCTAGTTCGAATTCAAACAAATTCAAATATCCCTTTGTGGATTTATAGAGAGTCGACTATAATTACTTGATTTTGATATCGGTATTACTTTTTCTAGTGAAGAAATAATAAATTGTACATGTGGTATAACAGAAGAAGACGGTCTTATGATTCAGTGTGAGTTATGTTTATGCTGGCAACACGCTCATTGTAATAATATTCAAAAAGAAAATGAAGTACCCGAAAAATATATTTGTTATATATGTAAAAATCCTCCGAGAATGCGTGTTTCTAAAAAATATATACATGACCAAGATTGGTTAAAACAAGGAGTGCTCCCAACGGCAAATTATCATACGAAAGATGAAGAAGCTCTAAAAGAGAAATTTGAAAAATTACGAAAATCCCACGAACTTAGCGGATGTATAGTTGAATTAAATGAATATATACACAATCTTAGAATTAAACTTAATATTGCAGAGTAAGTTATATTAGTAATTGTTAATAATAAAATTTATATCGATTTATTTATTTCAGTAACAAAGATCACCCTAAACTTTATTTGTGGAGTAAAGCATGGAACAAGCCAGTTCCCAATGAAAACTTAAATGCAATGTTAAATTCAAAAACAGATCATAAACTAGATATTAAAGAGGAAAATTTGAATTCAAGCTTTTCCGGTTCGGATCATAGTTATATAAAAAGCAGCACATTCGGCGATGTTGCCCTTAAAAGTATGTTAGAACCACCAGTTGAAGAGATAAATCACGAAGACACCCAAAAAATTAATTCTCAATCAGAACTGATTTCTATTCTTGAAGAAGGAACCAATCTTAAAACAGACATAAAAACAGAACCACCAGAATTCCCAAAAATTGATCTGAATACAATGATCGCTAATAATCTGGGTGATAAAACCGAATCAAAAGATGAAAATCTTCCAGAAGTTAATAAAGAAAATGCCTTAAGCGGAATTTTGAGTACTGGTTCTTTAGAGTTGGCGTTATCTCAAACTGATTTAGTTACTTCGTTCGCTCAGTTAAATGAAGTTGAAGCAACTACGACAGTTCCTCCTGTTCATATCCCTCAACCCGAAGCTGTTATAGATCCATCGGACTGTCGAATGAATCTAATTGAACACGTTTCTCATTTCCAAAGTTTGGTGGACGAAAGATTGAATTGCATTGAGGCGGAAATAAGTGGTGAGTGTTATTTTACATTTTTATTTGTTTGAATAGTCATTTCTTCGATTTTTAATAGAATTGGAGGACCAAGATTCAGATGATGATGAGGACGCATATCCAAAAATGAAACAGTCGTTACAAATGTTGATAAAAGATCTTGCAGCAATGCGGCACATAGCTGCTTTGAGCAATTAAAAATATTTGAGTTTAAGTATTTTAATATAAATTACAATATAGTGAACTATTTTGTTTTCGTTGTTATTTCAATGTTTTTTATTAACTGCCCCGGCAAAAATTCAAAATATAAAACTATCGATAATGGGGAAGAAATATTTATAAATAAAAATTTATGTTTAAAAAACTCAAATATTTTGTAACTCAAAAACGTTTCTTTGTCCCAAAAATTATTTATTAATTACAAAATTTGTTAACAATGTACATAAAAATATATTAGTACAAAAATTGTAGATTTTGTATAAATAGTCGCTAATAATTATGATACATATATTTATCTTATAAATAATACCAGTGTAATATTAAAGTTAATAAAATTATATTTTAAATATTACATGAAAAATATCGTATACACTTTAAAAATTAAAATTATTAGTCAAAACATACAACTACAAAATAAAAAATTAAACAAGCATATGCAAGCGTTAAGCCTTGCATTAATTTGATATTAGTTAAATGTCAAGCAGTCATGTCGTGTTTTAGACGTTTCCCAGTGTTATTAAGGGAACAATTTAAATATTTGTGATAAATAGTGAACACAATACATATAAATAAAGTGAATACAAGATTTTCTTCTATTTGTACATATATCTACAATTATTTTGGTGTCGTATGTGGTAAGTGGTTATTACAATTCTATTTGTAATTGTCTAGCAAGTCTATTTAATTTATTACTTGATGTTTTATCTGGTATTTCGCAAATATATTGATATCTCGCTGAACAGTCTGAACCTCGGTATGCATAATTTCTATATGCCGGGTCGTATGCCAATCGTAAACATCGCCCATCACCTCTTATCGTAGCTGTAGAATTTGAAGACTGATATTTGTTTGTGGATACTGGTCTGGCACTGTTGCTCCAAATCCATAATAAACCTGGGTTTAAACCTCCAGTCCAAAAATCTTTACCTAACAGAGCATTATTTTTAATAACAATAAATTATTTAAGAAAATATTTAATACCTTTTAAATGGCTATTTGTTTGTATGAAAGCTACAACATCTTGATTTTCTTCAATGGTTTCCATTTCTGCCAAAACTGCTCCTAATTTTTGGCATGTCTTACTTGCTGCTTTCCAATCTTTTTCGCGACCAGCATGATCCGAAAAATAATAACACTGACCTCCAGCTCTTGTGAAATTATCCGGACATGGTTCTGCAAAATATTTTTACTTTAAATTGGTCCAAATTTCATTAAATAAAATACCATTATCCATTCTACTTCCAGCCATAACATAATATAACATTTCTTCTACTCGTCTTAATCGTTTTTCCATAAAATCCGTCCTGTATACTAACTTCTCCATAGCACCTAATAAATATAAATCTGTTTCTGTTATCTGCCGTTGTGTTTGAATTTCTGCAGAAGGTTTTAGAGAAGTAGAAGGAAATCCGGATGATACAACACTGTTTAAAACTTTTGAAGGTGTATCTTTTCTGTTTGATATCACATAAGCATTGTCTACTGGAGATGGAGGTAGCTTCATAACTCGTTGCTCCCTGTGAAAAAAAAGTGAGATACTTAAGTTTTTGGTAAAATTAATTCTAAAAGCTTTTTTAGATATTTCAAAAATAATAGTTATTTTTATACAAGTGGACGGAAAGTGTTATTTTCGAGCAATTTATCGTGAGTGAATTATTTTTCGCGAGTCTAATTTTATCAGCCTGTATAAAATTCTATTTTTTCTATAGATTTTATTAAATAAGAAAAAAACACTTGTAAATTAAATTATAATCTAAGCACAATTTCAATATTTAAAGCCGAGTCAACATTGAAACAAACATTGTTTGCGAACAAATGTACAGCAACATAGTTCGTGAGCAATTATTGTTGATAAAAATATTAGTTAGCATATGATGTCCACACTACAATAACAAAATACGTTCGACATAGTTTTAAAAAAAGGAAGAGAAGTTTTCCTTTTGTTAGATTTGTAAATCAACGATGTCAGTGGCTTTAAAGTTATGAGGATGTCACCATCAAATTTTTAATATTTAATAAATTTAATTGGAACCAAACATCTTCGCCAGGGCACTAATTTCCTGAAAAAGTATTTCTGTAATTGTAAACACTTTTGTAATACAAAATATACATTTTATTTGTTTGAAGATTTATTTATGGAACATCAATTTTTGTTAGCGAACATTGCTATTAGGTCGCAAAATGTTTTACAAATGTACTAACGTTCTGCCTCTGCTAACAAATGTTTGCGAACATGTTTGCAAACAGTATTAGCTAAGTTCGTTTGAATGTGAACCCGGCTTAATATATAAGTTGTGGTTCTATTCTATACTCCAAGAATAAATCTCACTGGGAACGTTACTTGCGAAGTTGTTATTAACACAAATCGTCAAAGTTGTATGTATTTTATTAATTTAAATAAAAATTAAGTACTTTATCTACCCTTGCTGTTAAAGTATTTTTATCTACCCTTACGGCTAAAGTGCTACTTGATCCACTATTTTAAGTAGACATAATCACATTTTAAAATCTGCTATGGAAAAAAAACTATTTTTATGAGGAAAGTGTAGTGACATACCTATTGTTTTTATAGCCGAGAGCCCATTCTTCTAGTAATGGCCCCCAAATTTGAGATTCAGTCCAAATTGCCGGATTATCGGTGTAACTTTTTTCTTTTGTATTGTTTAAATATATACTATTGCTACTCACTGTTAATAGCAAAAGAAAAATTAATTCTTTCATGATTAATTTTATTTGTAATGAATCTAGTACAATTTTATTTTAATATACGATCTATATTTGTTTGGATGTTGCTTTGCTCGCGGTTCAAAATCAAATGAAGCGTACCTACTCTCTCTTTTCGACGGTGACCGACTATCGGTTGATGAGCCGGTAATGACAAAATAAAAGGGAAATTTTATTCTTTCTTTTATCAATTAAGAATGCATTTGATATCCAGTAATTATTGATGTTTGCTGTAATTATTATAAAAATCATAAGAAGTTGTTCTGGTTATAATTTTCTTGTATTCAACGAAAATTTGTTTAGATCCGGTTGACCTCGTGGCCTACTTCCTCCCGGTGTATATATTGGACTTTCCATTGATCAAATTTGCAATTTCTCAGTATCTGTATGCAGGTTTTGTTGATGTAATAAATTTTGCATTAATTTTTGGGGAAAATAAGAAAGTAGATATAACTTGTATATAAAATTATATTTAAAAGTAATATAAATGTACATGAAATATAAAATAGGCAATTTACACAAAGGTAAAGATAAATATGATTATTAATTCTATATTTGGTTAAAAATAAACTGTTAAATTCGAATTATCAACTATCCTTTGCACTGGATCTAAATTCGCTGTATCAATATTATTAACATTTTCAAC
This sequence comes from Harpalus rufipes, assembly GCA_951394225.1. Taxonomy (NCBI): domain Eukaryota; kingdom Metazoa; phylum Arthropoda; class Insecta; order Coleoptera; family Carabidae; genus Harpalus; species Harpalus rufipes. Next base: position 40,013,166 of record OX596280.1, on the reverse strand, counting down.
GCTGTCCGTATCAGTCTGCAACAAAAATTATAAATTTATACACAATTTCCAAATCATATTGAAATATTATCTGATATTAATTATTTATTTATTTCCTGTTTAACCGGAAACGTTACTTAAATTTATTTCGTAAATTCTAATGTATGTGTTTCTCAACAATGACACTACTGATTATATCAACTCGTTTTATTAAATTTTATTTTCACTTGCCTTGTTTTGCGAATCATCTCCCCAGCTGAGTTTTTTGACTCTTGTTGGCATTGCGGAAGCGGGCCATGTTGGTCCACGTCCGGTTCCCTCTCCAAGATTGTTTTGGCTTTCAACTTGGCGAGGCGGACTTGGTGCAGGGTGCACTTTAGGGCTTGCCAATTTGCTAACAGAGTTTGAAGTTCGGATTGTGCCGTTACGCGACATTATACCTACGGAAATAAATTTAAAATTTAAGAGAATTAAAAACCTAGTAATTTTTTTAAAAGAATACATAAATTGTTCATATAATTAATGTAGTTTATAATTATTCTAAGCGTATGAAACAAGAATTAATTTAATCTTATAGAAAAATATTGAATATTTTTCGAAAAAAAAATGTGGTTTATAATTTTTTAATAAAAAAAATTAAATAGGCCACATTAATGGCATATATTGTTTCGCTTGGCATTTGTAATGCATTATTTGTGTCTTATTTTTTATTCTTTAATAATGTTGAAATACAAATTACAAAACAAATGCTCTTCAATCTACATGTGATAATTTTAATACTAATGCAATAGAAATGTCTGTTGAAAAATTATTGCTTCATGAATGTATAATTTTGATTCTTGTTCGTACCACACATTGACGGAAATGGCCTAAACTTAATATAAATAAATAAATTTATCATCATGGTATATTACCCATTGCTGGGTGTGCCAATTTGCTTTGTACAAAGATAATGGTAATGATAATAACATATTTATACCGTGCGGGTGTTTACCAAAGCGTCACCTCACTAACACTCATTGCTAACGTGAAGAGTGCACCACATCGGGCCACTTTGTGCCATTGAAAACTATATAATTTTTGTGTCGGTCGGGATCGAACCCGTGTCACCAGATTTGCAGACGCCCCCTTTAGATTAGAAACAGAACAGAAATTTTAAATGATTATAAAAAAATATACTAAATATACAAAAGAGAATTTATTTACACCTTAGTATTGACTGAATACTATTGAGGATATTTTTCAAGAAAAATGGATACTATAATATATAATTCAAGAATTTAGGCCCGGTTTTTTCACCTCTTGATAAAATGCCAGTTAACTTATCTGCCAGATAAAAGAAAAATATCCCATCATATAATTGACGTGTGTCTAATTTTGTTAATTTACAGTGTAATATCGATGCGATATTTTCAGTTTATCTGGCAGTTAAATTAACTGACACTTTATCCCGAGGCGAAAAAACCGAGCCTTAATTAAAAATAAATGTCTATCTTTTTAAAAATTGTTTAAGATTATGAAATGTCAGTTTATTTAAAAAGCAAGAGATATTAATGTGAAAAGTTTAGTAAATAAGAAGTCAAGTAAAAAAAAAAATATAACAAATTTGTATTAGCAAATTATTAAACGTCTCTTTTCAATACACACCAGTTCCCTTTAAGGAGGTTGCTCTTTAAAGCTCCGCTTTAGGGGGTGGCGGAGAAAATGTTTTTTTTAACGACTAGCCTTGTGGACAAAAGCATTTTTGAAAAACTTTTCTCATATATTATAATTTTGTTTGAAAAATGAAAAATATTAGTCTAATATTCTAAAATGTCATTTAGAAAAACCAAAAAAATGTGCGAATTTTCCATTATAAGCAACATTTTCATATAAACTTTACTTTGAGATATGATTTATATGATCATTTAAAATACTAATAGTCCGTGGTAGTGTAATTTACAAAGTTGGGGTTGCACATATCCTTTTTTTATTCACTTACTACCGTTTCAGAGGTGGTTTGCGATTTTTTTTTAAATTACCATCTAATGTATACAAGGTGTTTCCTTTAAAATTAAAACAACCAGTGCTTTTATGGACTAACTAATGACTTTAGAGAAAAATGTTATATACAAAAAATGATCAAGAATAAGGGGCTAATTTATCAGCAACAAACAAAAAATTCAACGAATGATTCTCAAACGGTAGAATAATATATTTTTTTAGTCTGATAGATATTGCATAGGGTTGTATAATACTTATTTCGAGAAAAAATGGTATTAAAAATTAGAAATAATCTTACAATATTAAAATAGGCTATGCAATACATAACTATCAATACGACTGTTGCTAGTTAAAATCATTTTTAATGTATTATTTCTAATTTTTAATTCCATTTACTCTAAATAATTGTTTTACAACCCAACATAATATTTATATCGTTGACATCAGAAAAAAAATCTCTGTCTAATGGACTAAAATATATTCGGTGCCATTTAAAAAATATAATTTTGTTTTACCGTTTGAGAACTGTATAGTTGAATTTTCGGTTTGTTATTACTGTTTGTCTTGATCATTTTTGTATATAACTTTTTCTATACTCTAAAGTCATTAGTTCGTTCAAAAAAAGCACTGATTGTTTTAAACGAAATATCCTGTATTTGTATGTAGTGTTTCTTATGTACCTATTTTAAGTTAGATATTTGTAATAAAAATGCAAATGTAAATAAATAAAAAATAGTAATTATTCATGAAAAAGTATTTACTTTTTACGGTTGCAGTATAAACGTCACTAGGAACACCACCCATAGCTGTAGCGACAACAGGCGTTCTTGAATCTCCGAACATAGGATTATCCATTTTTCCAATTCCATTAGTTAACGGAGGCTTTTCATGATCCATATATTCTGATCGTACTTTTGTTCGAATCCTTGGCTTTTTCCTGCATACAAAAATATTTTAACATATGTATTTATCCGTAAAATTTAAATTTATCTTACACTTTGCAAATATACATGACCAGTACTGCAATAACAAGAGCCAACAATACCAACAGAGCCCCAAAAACCATGACAAGTAATAGTCCTCCATTTGCTTGATTAGTCCAGCTAGAACTATCAACAGGAGTTCCTGTTCCTGTACGTTGCGGAAAATGTACGGTAACCGGAACCGATGTATGACGTGGAGGTCGACCATTGTCGGTTGCAATGGCGGTTAAATGAACCGGAGTTGCTGGCATTGGATCCGGCAATGGTACTTGAAGTCGTATCTCACCCAGGGAGTTTATAGTGAACATACTTGCATCAGGGCCTAGAAAAATAAAGCATAATTTAAAATATGTTAAAATAATTGAGAGTTTTTTTTACAAAAACTGAACATGTTCAGAAATAAAATGTTTAGGAAACTAAAAATATGTACTCCTCATTACAAAAACCGTTCATTGTATGACTGGCAATTTTTCTCCGTACATATAATAATTATAAAGACAAGAGCCAGTATTACAAACACACTTTTATAGAGCAATTTTGTTAAGTGACGTATAACTTCATAAGAATATAATATAATTAAAATGCGCGCTTCATTATACCGCTATTATTATAGAAGTGCGCTCGTAATACGGGCCAACGTGTTTAATTTAAAATTTTGTTTTACAATTAAAATAAATATATCGTCCCGACTTATTACCCATTTTAGGTGTGCCAAACTGCTTCTTTTTGCAAATTTCGGTAATTACGACATACGAGCCCAAACTCATAATAATTTACATTTTCAACAAATTATAAAATCTATACAAATGGTTAGAAATTTCCACAATTTTTTTTTGGCTACTTGAAATATAGACTTAAAACTTTGAAAAACTGGGCCAAATGGCTGGTAAAGGTAGTTCGACCGGTATTTAAGGGTTATCTTCTAGTTTAGATTTAGCTTCTACCGAGACCATTTACTTTTGTATAAAGAAAAACAACTTCGTAAAAATCCAGTGCGTACAGTACAACTTACCTTGCGTATATGGGACAATACTCAAAGAAAAATGTGCAGGGCTTAGGGATACAATGCCCAATAGAATCAAAGCTGGTATTACTAATAAAGGTGATGTAATCCAATATTAAATGGCGGAATACTTGAATAACATATTTAGTTTTTGTAAGTTTAAAATCTATATTTTAAACTAGTCGAAAGAAATTTGTAAAATTTCTCACCATTTGTGTAAATTTTATAATTTGTTCGTTGAAAATGTAAACCATCCTAACTATTTTAAGTTAGGGCTGTTCCGAAGAGAGCGTTCGCCAGATACCTCACAGAATTACAATCAATCACTTAAACAATATTTATTAAAAAATAAGAAAATCTGGACTTTGGTTTTAATATATTTTGCATTTACTCAATGAAAATGATTTAAAAAAATAATTATATTTTTCAACTTTTTTCTTGTTATAAAAATTTCAGGGCATCGAACCCACCAAATACTGGGTTCGATTCAGGTTAATTTATTTTTTGAGAGATGGTTTCGGGTCCGGTTCTGCTTCAAACATTAATTTTGCGGTTTTGTTCCGGGTTCAGGTTCGGTTCGACCTACTTAAAATTGAATTAATATTTTTTGAATAACAATCTTTGTATAGAAATAATTTAAAATGCGAGCCGGAATTTACGCAAACTAGAACACAAACATAGTTTTCACAAACAGACAACACATGCGTCGATTATCGGCTGTATTACGATTACGCTTACGTTTCGAACTCAAAATGTATCTGAACCGGAACTGAACCCTGAACCCGAATTTTAATACCCGGTTCGGTTTCGACTCGGGTTCAATTGAATAATATATCTGTGGTTCGGTTCAGGATTCCCTAATATGTTACGGTTTGATTCCGGTTTTGGTTCGGTTCAGGTTCGGGTTCAATGCCCTGAAAAAATTCAAATTCCTTACACGATGGGGTTCTATACCAATGTTTGAATTTTTTTAAATACAGGATGAACTAAGAATTTTAGTGAAAATGCGACTTTTTTATGTAATAAGCAAGATATGAATTTTTAAAATTCAGACTGTGGCGTATCACGTAGCTTGTCTTCAACAGTGGTCGACAAACTGTTAGTTCTAGAGGGTTCAAATTTTTCATGTCCGAATAGGTGAAATATTGTTGTATATAAAGTTATACATTATATTTGCGAAGAAATTATTATTAAGCATAAATAATATAAATAAAATGCATTATTTTCTCAATAAATTATAAAACATTGAAACAGTTTGACCATTATTTGACAATGTTGTGACACAAACTATGGCGTCAGGCAGCGTTAGTGTTTGTCCATTGTTGGTTTCACGGTTGGCGGGAGCTAGGCACAATACACACGAGTCTTGCTTTTAAAATCAGGTAACCAATCAAATTGCTTAGGATATGATACGTCATCCTAATTAGATAAAATGTATCTATTAAGTTGAGGAATGAATCGCACAATGTTACTTATTGAATCACCCTCGTGATCATAAACTCACCTGTTAGAGATAAATTGACGACATCTCCCCTATCTCCATCAGCGGCTTCAACTCTTCCCACCAATCTTCCGCTTTCTGCTAAAACTTCATTCGCTACTCCCGGACTAACAAAGAATTCGTATTGCGGGTATCGGAATCGTGGTTCCCAATCATTTACATTGATCACACTAACATTTACAACACTAGAATCATTCTGTAACAAAGATAAACATTTTAATTGATTTCGCGTGATGTAAAAACGTTTGCATGTTCATAAATACCGTTCTGCCGTCTGTTACAAATACTTTAAAAACATAAGAATCACGCGTTTCGTAGTCTAGTTGTTTGCGAAGCGCTAAATCTCCAGAGGAATCTATAGTGAAAACTTCCAGTAAGTGTTGGTCGGAAACGTAATAACGCAAATCCTAAAAATATAGTAAATGTAAAAATACATGAAGAGTAAAATATAAAATGTTCGTACATCTCTAGGATGATTTGTACTAAGTGTAGCGATGATACTACCTCCCGGTAAATTTTCGGGTGCAGTAACATGGTATATCCTTTGCAGGAAACGGATGTCACGGGTAGACGACGTTACTCTACTCACTGTGAGGGTGGCTAGAGCGTAACGGTCCGGATTATCTTGTTGTGTCGCCTTTAAAAACGAAATTGAATTAAACCGCAAATTGGTAACACAAACTCGCAATATCAATATCCTTTCCCAATACTTACTCGAATAACAAGAGTTGCAGGTTGTAACAATTCGTCATCGTTGATATCTTTTTTAATGACTATGTGCCCTGATTCTCTTCCAATATCAAATAATCGATAATCAGCACTTGCAAAGTTAAATGTGTAGAATATGGGAGCATTTATTCCTGTATCTTGATCATACGCTTTAACATCTCTTGGTTGCACTCTTAATACAGTGCCCTAATAAATAAATGTTAAAAATTGAAACATTTAAAATCAAAGGGATCTAAGTGATATTTTTGTTTTAAATTTATTTAACAAAAATTTTTTCGCACGAAACAATGAAACAAAAATGATATCTGCAATTTCTTCTTTAATTAATATTTATACTAGATTAAAAAAAAATAATGTGATTTTTTTAATTTCGCTCGTTATTCGTTTTTTATTGAGCTCATTGTTATGACATTAACAACGGACAGTGAAGTTGGCGATTTCTTAAATTTAAAAATGAACGAAAAAAATAATCTGCATTAAATTTTGTGTTAAAAATTGTATACAGTGCTATGAAGTGGTGAAAAGGCTTAAAGCGAGGTAACTATGTCGAAACCAAAGGTTTATATTTATAAATAGTACAAACGCTTTCACGGGGGCCGTGAAGATGTGTAAGATTCGTGAATTTTTGGCCAAAAACAACACCGTCACAAAAATGAAGATGAAATCAAAAGAACAACATTTTGCAACCATAGAAAAAAATCGCTGAGGGAACTGAAGGTTATATCAAAAAGTGCATTTCACAAGGGTTTTGCAGATTGGAAACATCGTTGGCATATTACATAAGTGCATTATATTCAGTGGGGAATACTATGAAGGGGGGACAATATTAATGAATAAATGATTACTTTTCGAAACGAATGGAAATTTTCGTTATTTTTTACTCAAACCTAGTAGTACACTTACGACCCTGTTGTTTTATGTTAAAATATTTCAGTACTAATGCTTATACCCACAAAACCCTTTGTCCATAAAATTTGTTCCATCTTTGGCTTTATACAGAGTGTACCACAACTTTAGGTACAAACTTTAAGGGCATATAATACTGACCAAAATGTGTAAAAAAAATTAATTAACATAGGTCTGATCTTCAACTGTTTCCGATTTGTATTAGAATGTAAGAAAAACTGCAAAGATTATGATCGAACAAAATTTTGTCAATAAATTGACTAAAAAAACAATAAAATTTTATATGAAACATTTTTCTCAATTTCTAATAGTTACGAAGTTATATGAAAATTAAATATTGGCCAAGGTCGTCAATAGTACAATTATTTGATTTTTTTTAAACAAAAGAACATCTAAGATGACCTCTCAAACGTAAACAAAAATTCTCATTTACTTGAAATCTTAACTCTTATAGTTTTCGAGATAGTAGAGGTAAACCCCGTAAAAACTCATTTTTACTGCCTTATATCTCGGAAACTATTGAAGATCCCATGTTGATTAAGCTTTTTTTACTTATTACTTACACCATTTTTAAAACATTGGGTTTGGCTTATAGAACATTTTAATGTAAATATCTTATATAAGTAACATAATATTTGTTTGGCATTTGATCCCCTTGAATTCAAATTCTTCAATTTATAAAAATTATAAAATACTCTTACCTTTACGGGGGGTTCAGGTAAAAACGCCGTATACCGATCATCAACAAATCTCGGATTTTGGTCATCAGCATCAATAACATTAACATGTAAAACAGTGTCGGATGACTGAGGTGGATTCCCTTGATCTTGAGCTCGTACTCCAACAGTGAAACTTTTCAAAGTTTCATAGTCTAAAGGACGACGTAAAACCAAAGTTCCTTCTAACTCATTTTCAAACACGAAATAATCCTGAAAACGGATGTGAGTTAGCCAAGCGTAAAAATCACGGCAGAAAAAGTGATTTTAACATGATTAATGAAGTTCTGTAGGATGCATTTGTCTTGAAGTATCTGTTAATCGTGATGAATGAAGAGATGCGATGATATTTTAACCTTGTTTAATTATTCATAAATTACATACCTCTAAATGAATTGTTTTTCCATTCATATACAAAGGCTATCCTTGTAACGCAATTATACACATATTATAAATTATTTACCAATATATTTAGAATTTTAACTTTTTCGTAATAATAGAAATATAGGTGTTAACAAATACTCGAAAATCGAAATCTCAGTTATACAGCAATTATTAGTACAAAGCCGACTTTTCAGTATACACTTATACCGTCTTCGGGGTTAATAAAATCTGTAGATTCTTAAATAAAATCATGATCACATACTCAACAAATTATTCTGTTACTGATTTTTGAGAGCAAACAGATCTATATTTGTTTTTGCGAATTTTTCTACGATGTTTGTAAAACTGAATGTTTAAACGAATGTATTTATGTGTGCAGATGTCTCATATTCAATGTTTTTTAAGGTATCTCGGGAAATATTAATGAAAGAGCAAAACCGTTCGCACATTCTATACTCAACTTTTCGACAATAGTTTAATAATCCCTACAGGAATTTTTATCTTTATTTATTTTTGAGCTACAGTAAATGTTTAGATAAATTTTGTACCGTTTTTTATGTAGAATAAAATGAGATTTGTAAAATTCTGGAAATATAACACACACTTATGTTGAAAATAGTCTCATCGTTTTGCTTATTTTATAAGTATATAACAAGTCTACATCCTTTTGTTTTAAACATGAATAAAACATCAATTATTAATTTATTGGGGTCTCATGGTCGTGTGCCTGACTGTCTGGTCGCGAATCTAGGGGACCCGGCGGGTTGTAAATGGCACAAAAGTGACTCCTATGGTGCAATCTCCACGCCAGCAATGAGTGCCCGTGGGGTAACACCTGATATATAAATCATCTGTACAAAGCAGATTGGTACACCCAGTAATGGGAAATATGCCGTGATGATATGCTTATATTTATTTTATTTAAAACATTGAAAATTATTGAATGGGGTATTCTAATAATTTTTATTTTATTTACTGAAACTTTCACATATTTGTATTACAAATCCAAAATTTTGCGATATTTTTTATTTAATTTGAGTGAAATAAGAATTTTTAAATATTACCTACCTGAAATTTTGAATTTTACCGCATGTGACGCAGGATGATCTAATGACATTTAGAAATATTATAAAAATACAAAACTTATAACAACATAAAACGTAATAAACCTAAAGACAGTTGACAACGCGTCAAAAGCTAGGCAGAAAAAGTGTTTCTTGTTAATGGTGTAGTTTTATGAACAAAATTTGTTAGAAATGTCACCAGTCCCTCGTACGTCACAGACCATGTGATGTCTTTTTACCGCCAAAATAAATTTCAAGAAAACTGATGATACAAAAATTAAATTTTGATTTTTTTACATGATTTCGTTATTTTTTAGCATAATCTACAATGTTATAACATTTTTTATCTTGACTTTTATTACGTTAGAATAGAATACCCCAATACAGATCATCATTTTTTAAGAATAAGGTATACGTGTACACCGGAACGTTGATTTTGCAAGAAAAAATGCTATATGGCAGATTTCGAGTGCCTATTTATTAACACCTAGTTTATACCATATTTAATAAAAATATATTTCTTACCGAGTGTGGACCAGGTAAAACGGAATATCTCACTGTAGAATAAGGTCCTTGTTGATCATCATCCTCAGCTCTTACTCCTTGTAAAACTCTTGTCCCAACAACTGTAACCTCTGATATATTCAACACATACGGTGCGTTTACAAATCTTGGAGCATTATCATTCGCATCTGTCACTCTTATACTGACAGGAATCACAAAACCCTGACACAGAAAAGAAAATTATTCTCAAAATTTAAAGTTTCGACTAAATCTTACCGGATCGTTAGTATGAAGACGATCGCAGATAACATTGACAAAAACAGATGAAGGTCCATCTCTGCCCTCTTTATCAACTCGGCGACGTAGGGTTAAATTGCGACTTCCTACTGGAATGTCGACAGGACTGTCGGTTTCTTTTAATCGGAGGGCTATATTGCCGACAATTGGGCGTGGGTCGCCTAGGACTTGTAGTTGGCCTTATAAGAAAAATTAAGGTTAAATAATGGAAAAGGACGGAAATTTAGTGTTATTATTTACCGATAGTTGAGCCAACAGAAATATCTTCTGAAACGAAGAAATTTTCGGACGACGCTCCGGTTTCGAGGTAGCATCTATTATCTGGCAAACCTAAAATGAATTGTAATAGGTATTATAAAATGAAATCTAGTTTGCGTTATAATAATAAAAGTTAAAAAATTCTTGACTTTAGAGATTTTGGACGTCTGGCATAAAAACAAAGGCCGTATTATGAGCGCACTTTTATAATAAAAGCGCTTTTATGAAGCACATTCCTCATAAGAGTATAATATAAGCGCGCTCATAATACGGGTCAAAAACTATATAGCCGTGTTCCTTCGGGCTGTGATTCTCAATCTAAATCATCAAAGTGATCATGATTAAGAAGAAGTATGTTTTTTCGTTTCCTATTCGTTATCCCCACTTTCTCATTTTGTGATCACTAGACAACCTTCCCCTATCCCTTCTGAATCATCCTTTTTGAGTGATCACACGGATTATTTTAGAGCAAATTTAAAAATGGCTGACGACATTAGGTTTTCGAGCTTAGAAATTTATTAATGTGGGGTTTGTTGCATCAAAGGAAATATTATTTTCCTACAAAAGCATGTAATGATCCAACATACTTTTGAAAACAAAGAAAATATGTTACGTAAAAGATTTGTTTTAAGTAAACGTACTTCGCATTGCTTTCCAAGAACATTTTTTTTACTTCTATAGATTATTTAGGAAATAAAATAAGTTAGTTTGTATTGGTCTGCATATGATATTTGACGCTAGATGGTGTTTACATTATTCAAGTTGTTCTCTTAATATAATTTTTAAATCATGATTCAAAAGGATCACGATTAAACTAATCAGGATTCACACAATCACAGCTCGAAGGAACACGGCTTTTATTTTTGCAGATATTGTACTGACGATTAGAAGTTTATTTCAAAATATGCAGGAATATACGAGCAAGGGCATAGGAAATACCGTATCAATGATACAGGGCCCCCAAGCGAAAGGGCCTAACAGTACAGTTAATCCGGCCGATAGTTGTTACGCCACTGATGTGATACAGGGCCCATAAAACGTTAGCTACGCCACTGATACGAGGGCTGATCTTAAGTTCATGACTCATATCCATCCATACAACTTCAGTTAATCAAAACATTCTTCAAAACGCCACAATCTGTTTTTTTTACAACAAAATGTATGTCAAAAATTATGGACTACTAATTAAACTCATCATAGAGAACAGCGCTCATTTTGACTATAATGTGACGTGCGCCCCGGAGAGAAAAGTATACGTGCGCCGCTGAAAGAATGTACTATAAAGCGATGACGTAATCCCGAAATTTCCCAGATGTTGAAATCCCCGCGACACGCCGGCTAGAGGTTAACTACGCCGTGATCTCATTCTTTTGTATACAGGTCATTGTCGCTTCAGAGGGTTCTAGAAGTATATAAGCTGTATAAATATATAAGCAACGAGCGATGAACTGGGTGATATAAATATACAGTTTACCAGTTGTTAACATAAATAAATGTAGTTATATAAATAAGTGTAGTGATATAAATATTGTATAGATAAATAATCGTAGTGTTTAAGCATTTAATAATATTCTTAGTGTTTATAATTATTTAATCATAGTGTTGTGTTTATTATCTTTTAATATTCAGTCCTTAATTATTTATCGTTTAATAAACGTATTCTTTTCGTTAATAATATTTGTCTGTGTTTTACACTTCACCCATATCAATAAAAACGTTACAATAAGAACATTTACAGTCGTGCGGACTGTAGAAAAATAGATATATTATACGACCTGGATAGTGGGTATAATATTTAGATTTTTTTCAGATTTCAATAATTATAGAAGTTTTATAGTAAAGGGCACTCATAGCCCACAACTGTTGTTGACAATGCGCCACATAAATCATTTTTATACAATTAATAATTCGATTCGACATATGGTAAGCCGAACCATAGTCGGTCATTTACCACTCTTGGCTAAGGATTCCATAAATACGTGTTATTATAGATATCATTTTTTATTCAAATGACGTTAAAGAGCATTTTAAGGTTTTAGCTTTTACATCATTGCAAAAATAAATTTCTCTTTTTTGATTACGTGTATTAGCTATCTTTGAAGCAAATAGTAAAAGAGAAATATTAAACAATAAATCGTCAAAAGATTTGTCTACTAATTTGGTTAATTTTCTTCTTAAAAATGTATTTGTTTTAAGTTAATGACTCAGATAATAATCTACGTTTCTAAAAACAGTAAACGATTCAGTTATTTAATTAACGTTACAATATTTAAATTAATACATAATAATAATTTTATTAGAACAAAATTATGTTTTAATATATGCAAAAAGTAACTATTCCAGTAAATTTTGCGAAAATGATTTCTTACGGTGGGAGGTATACTACCTTCGCAGCACACTGGTTATTTAGGTTGTGTTCATCGGTACAGAACCCGCGATTTAACGACTTCAGATCGTAATCTGGCACACTCACTCTTCTTTAGCTCTCAGCGTCTTGAAATCATCTCAGCACATCGCATAAACATTCCTCATTGTTCCTATTTAGTCCCCAAACATTACAGAATCTTTTGTTTAATTGCTATTTATCATAATTTTACTGACATGTTGTGTACATAATGGTTTTTGAAACTATGAGAAATATGAAATCATTTCTTTTATTTCTATTATCTTAAATGAGACCATTAGAAATTTTGTTATTAATTCGTCTATAACGAGAATTTTGATTTATACATTATGGAAGTATTTAAATTGATCTTTTTAAATTGTTCATAGACTGTATCGAATTATGCACCATAGTTTATAGTTAGGATTTAAATTGTGGGAACTACAAATGCACTTGTTTAAACACACCCCTATTTTTCTTTTGTTCTATACACGGTCTACTGATTGTTGTAGGTGCGTAACACAGGTCGGGAATTAAAATTAATTTTCTAATTCATTTCGTATGGGAACTTTTAAACACTGCTTAAACTATGATTATTGTTCGTAAGTATCTTTATTACAAAATTATTGTTTCATTGTTTCCTTTGTTTTAATATTGCAAGGGAAATTTATACGATTAAAAGAAACGTTTATATATGTCTTCTTTATTCTTAAATTAATTAGAATATGAAATATATAACGGAACAGCAATTAAAAGTACATTAATGGTATTTCTTCACTTGCCATGTTATCATGCAACAATTATTTTATTCATATAAGGTTTCATTTTCTTGATACAGCCGTTGTTCATAGAAACTTTGTGACATTTTCTCAACGAAAGGAAAGTAAATATCAATTTATAATTTATATCAGTTTTTGTTAGTCCTTTAAGATTGCGGTAAACAATTATTAAAAGTTAATCTTCATGACAAAATAAATGAAACTACATGTGTATTTTAAATGTGAAAGCTTCTAGTTACCTGAATTGATATATTTAATTCGAAATAAGTAACCAGTAAAAAGAAGAGGATTATTCACAGGTATTTACTTATACAAATAAATACGCATTCACTTCACACAGATTTCATTTATGACAATATATGTATTTTTACTTCCTTGTACGTAAGTAAAGGAAGTATTGTAATCGCGAAAAATTTCGGTTTTCAGATTTCAGCGGAAATATCCATTTTGATCATCTCTGAATCCATTTTGACTAATTTCGTCGTGACGTCTGTACGTACGTCCGTACGTATCTCGCATAACTCAAAAACGGTAATCCGTAGAAAGTTGAAATTTTGTATTTAGGACTCCTATAACACCTAGTTGTGCACCTTCCTTTCTGGTTATTACACAATTTACAGAAGTGGCACTTTACATGAAGCCTATAACCTATAATAGATTTTAATGAAAAACTGTTTTAAAGTATAATCCAAAACTTTTCAAATTTGGTATACAAGACTTTTATGTCAATCGAAATAACATAATAGATTTTGGTTAAAATAGGCTAACCGGAAGTGGTACATTACTTGAAGTTGTTAACAGTTTTTCTTGAATAAAATGATTTTATTTTGATTTTAGAAATAAATGTTTCAAATAAAAGTTTTAGAGAATTAATTTCTGCGTCTAGCACATCAAGTAATATTAAATTAGCCCTTTGTATAAGCGAGATATGTAAATTTAAAAATTATTTTTTTGTAATAAAGCTTGCTATGGATTAGGACAAAAAAATAAAATGTTCATGTCAAATTACGTTAAATACGTGCAATTTTATGATTCGTACAATAACAAATATTATATTTTTATTGTGAAATTAGTCATATTCATTGTTGTAATCAAATATTTCTTTGTTGTAATCAAAACTCTTTAAAAACTCCCTTTATGGTCGCTATATATCTTACTGTTTTGAAGTTAAAATTAATATTTTGTAATTTATTTATTAAAAAAATATGTATAGTTTAATAATCGTACAAGGAATTCGTGTGGTGTCCACATCAGATTTTTTGTTGTAGTGAACGTTAATTCAAACATCTCTGTTATAGTTGTTGCGGAGAATGCGATAAAGGTGCTACTTTCCTGGAAGTTGGAAGTGTATAATTTGGTTGTACAATTTGTTATCGCAAACACGGGACGGTTAAAAAACTATTATTATGAATGCAACTACGGTAATTAAATTGTACCATCATTTTTAATTTTTCGAAGATGTAATACTGTTATCAAATTTTAGTGAAATACAAAACAGAAAATTTAGATTATAATAAGATTTGTGTTCACGTTGAATGATATACGAGACGAATAGTTATAGTATATTATGTACCAAGTTCGAAAATGATGTATTACTCGATGAAATAAGGAAAAATATTTGAAATCCAGTAAATAACTTTCCAAGTGTGGTATGTATATGTACGCTATTTTATAGGGCTACTGTTAATTTATGGAAAAGTAAGAAAAAACTTAAATAAGATATTCAAGAATACAATTAAAAAATATGTTATAGTATTATTACATCCGAGATGGGATATGTTCCATTACAATCGAGGGCTTATGTATTTTACCGATAAGCGAAGCCTCGAGCATTTAATAAGTAATAGTATTACCTTTGAATATATAATACATATAAGAACGGCAACGCATATTGCCTAGCAAGATACTATATCTGTCTCTTTTTATTCACAAAATTATTATAGATAGCTAGTGACTCCTACCACAAAACTGTGAACTACGATAAATCGTGCTGACAACATTGCCAAATAGTATTTGTTAGAGGTATTCAATAATCAATAATTCAAAAATATTGTTTCATAATAACCAGATAATATATTTTGAATCTTCAATGTACATGTATACTTGTTTTACAGTAGCAAACTTAAAAACCTTTTTAAAATCTTATCTTGTTGTTCTAGCTACGTGGCAACACTGTGCAACAACCACCTATTATGTATTTTTTGAACTAACTCAGAAATAATTCGTATACGGAGGGATAGATGGCACCTTCTCTCGAAATATTTAATCTAAATACATTAAGTTGCCGTTCTTGTATTATATTATATATTCAAAGGTATTACTTATTAAATGCCTCGAGGTTCGCTACAGCGCGAGACTGTAATGAAAAATAAAACTCCCACCGAGGTTTGTATACTATTTTATTCACAATCATCCTCTTTTTAAATCAATAATTTTCAGAATAAATCATTAATTTTGTTAATGTTTTTTGTTTAGCCTATTTTATTATAGGAATCTAGGACAATGTTGCTAGGCAACCCCTACATAAACATTTCCAACCCATGGGGTGGAAGTGAAATCTGTTATTTCCCACCCAATATATTGTCACTGCAGTTAAGAATGACGTATTTTCCAACCTGTAAAAGGTTAGAAATCGACATATTACTATAATGATTGTGAAGAAACTATTTTATTCACAATAATTCTCTTTTCAAATCAATAATTTTCAAAATAAATCATGTAAATCATTGAGTTGTAACTTTTAATTTTATTAACATTTTTTGACATTTCTATTAAAATTTGTTTAGCTTACTTTATTATAATATAATGATAATGTTGCTAGGCAACATTACATAAACATTTTCAACTCATGGCGTGATCGGTCATTTCCCATCTAACACCCAAGAAATTGTTACTGCAGTTAGGAATGACGTATTTCCCAACCTCTAAATGGTAAGGAATCGATGTAATACTATAATGATTGTGAATAAACAATTTTATGGATTTTATGTTGTCCTTGAAACGTATATTCTTTTTAAAATTTAAATGACATGGATTTACCGGTATACGAACATTAGGCGAGTTAAATGGACAATAGTCAACTAGGCACTGGGCGATAACCAAGTGGGTATTGGTTAATTGGGCGGCCGTCAACCGTCATTGGGTCATCAGAAAATATTCTTTTGTACAGTTATCAAACATACAATTTAGCGCATTTTTGCAACAGGATAAATATAGTTAAAAGTAGAGTTTTTCTAAGCATACCTTAACACAATTTAATACACAATTTTGTAATTCAACGCACAACTGTTATTTTATCGCCCAGTTGACGGTCTCGGTCAACGGTTTAATTAAAAGTGTACCATGAATAATTTTGAGTTTTGAAAGTGTGCCTCAAGCTCAAAAAGATCGACTGGATTAAGAAGAATAATATTGCATCAATATTATAACATATGTACGATGTAAAAATTATATACGAATATTTTTTTTTTGCTACAAGATCCGGACGCCGGACCTATTAACGGTAATGTCCAGATGTGGTCAGTATTTTTGTGGGAATATCGAGAATGTTTACTTAAAAATTAATTAGTAATTCGTAACATATGTTGTGTTTACTAAGTAACTTTATCTTTTAATTTCCGGGGTGTCCACGCGTCATGCGTCGAAGTTACGGGCTAGAAGTCACAGAACAGTGGAGGGGAAACAATGATCTTTATGCTGATTCAAAAGCGGAAACAGCAGCCAAACCGACGGATACACTTTCATTTTTATGCGTATGTGTCAAACCGTTTTTCTTTGAGCCCGTTAGACACTGCACGCACCACTTGATACAGACGTGAAATGAACATTACTGGAATTTTCAACAGGTAGTCGAGCGAGGAACTTCCACGCGATAACAATAACGAACGAATAGGAAATTATGCTATGCACATAATATGATTATAAATATTGAAACTAAATGATACGTAAAGGAATTTCGTAATCTTTAGTGTTAACATGAATCGTGTCTTGCATGTGTTTATATAAGAAATAATATACATATATAGATTTGAATGCATACAATAATTAGATAGTTCCGGACTGCATACAATTATATTATACATACTTTTTTCCTGACCATAAGAAATGCAAAAAAATGTTGAAAATTAAAAACTGCATCTAAAATAATCGTTAAATTATTGTTTACACGCGTTTCGTTCACGAGAAAGAAACAAAATAAAAGTTGTAATTTTTACCTGTCATGAGAAATAGAACAAACAATTGTAGGTATTGTTTGAGTTGATAGATGACATCTGTCATAAAGTTTTAATAATGATTAATTTCATTATATTATTATTAATAATCGTGGATATATTTATCGTCTCTCTAAAATATAATTAATACTGTAAATTAAGAGTTATAGTAACAAGAAAATTATAAAATATTAGGTACTTTGTTGTAACAAAAATACTTAATGAGGCAGTTTCACTTTTTTTAAAAAGTATTTTAAATGAAAGTTTATACAATATTTTTCATAGTAATAAAAAAATATTAATAATTTATTAATTTTGTAAATAAATAAATTAAAAGATTGGCGCCAGAAATAGTCATGAAAAACAACCCCCCACTCCTGTGACATCGGAGTACATACAACACGTCATCCGTAAATAAATAAATATATCATTACGGCATATTACCCATTGCTGGGTATGCCAATCTGCTCTGTACAGATTTCGGTAATGATGATATCATATTTGTACCATGCGGGCATTTACCAGGCGTCACCGCACGGGCACTCATTGCTGTCGTGGAGAGTGTACCACAGGGGTCAATTTTGTGCCGTTTAAAATTCGAAATATTTGGTACCGGTCGGGATCGAACCCGGTTCCCCAGATTCGCGACCAGATATTGGCACGCGGCCAGGAGATCCTATTTACAGCCAATAGGAAAACAGTTTGTCCATCACCTACGTTATTTATATAAATAAAAATAGACGATAGTGTATCGCACATGTTAAACTTTATGTATTCTGACGTCACATTCTGTTTCAGATCACGTGATTTTTTCAAAATATTACACAAATTTCAATAATGAATTGTAAAATATCTAATGGATATTTACAAATTTGAGACTTTAAAGATTTTTTTTTTTAATTTAGTACTTAGAAGTTATATAAAAATTCTTGCAACAGACCTATCGTCCCGAAACGATTATTATCGTTAAATTTCTGACAAATTCGGGAGAACTAGACTTGCTATTCGTTGTTTGAATTCAAAAAATGTAACACCCAAGAAACAATAGTCATTCTTGTAACATTCTCAAAATGTTTTATGAAATACATAGATTGAAATAGTATTTGTTTTAAATATTTTATTTATTTTAAACATTTTTCTTCATTTCTGTATTGTGTATTCATAGTAGTGATGTGACGAATACTAATTCAACCGAATAACCGAATAACGAATATTCGGCCAAATTTCAACCGAATATTCGGCCGAATATTCGGCTTTACCGAATAGTACATTCCTCAATGATTTCAAAGCGTGATTGGTGGTCCACTACATAGGGCGGAGTTTGTTGATGTTTTGATGTTTGCCCCTTAAATGCCATTTTTGTTACTTTATTATTTTAATATAATGTTTTTTTCTACTTTCCATAAATAAATGTATGAACGAATTTGTGTTTTTTGATTAATGGCTAATTAATCTAAATTAAATAATCAATCCTCCAATAATATCGGTAGCTTTACACTAAATCTTAAAAAGTAATACATAGAAATACATAATAGATATTTATACACCAAGTGAGCTAAGATAATGTTTAATCATGAGAAGAACGTTTAGCTCACGACCCCGAAGGGCGAGTGTGTTAATTTCTTCGAGTGAATAAAAATTCTTAGCTCACGTGGTTTCTACAATATTTTATTCAATTTTGACGAAATAATAATAAAAACCATTATAATATTTCATTTTGACAAAATAAAAAACGAATCAATTAGTAGGCAGTGCATGACAATCGTCGTTGACAGACGTCAAGTCGTTGAGATAGAAATTATAAACAAGCTTTATTTCATGTCATTTGTGTCGTAAAAAATAATTAAAATGGCTGATTTGTCTCATATAGACTGTGGTGAGTGTTAATTTTGTGACTGGCGATATTTTAAATGTATTTGTTGCAGAGTGAGATAAAATTGTGTGAAAGTGATTTAAATTTTTTTTAAATCACTAGCAAATAAACTGTTACTTATAGTTGTTGCTATGGAGTTAATAATGACAGTTTAAAACGTCAAAATTGAATAAAATAACATACCTTTTATTTAAATATATCAATTATTTTTATATAATATGATAAAAAACGTGTAATATATATTTTTTTAGAACCGAATATTCGGTATTAAAATCAAATATTCGGCCGAATACCGAATAGCAAAAAGATGACCGAATAGGCCGAATACCGAATAATTATTCGGCTTCGGTCCCATCTCTAATTCATAGTTAAATAAATTGATAAGAGAAAGAAATTTTAATAAAAATAAATGAAAATATATGTCTAATGCAGTTGCCCCTAGAATTAACTGTTTAAGAAGCATAACCAACTCGGACCTGTGACGTCACAGATAATTTGAATAAAAATAAATAAATAAATATTTCATCACGGCATATTACCCATATTACCAATCTGCTTCATACACAGATATCGGTAATGATGGAATATTTGTACCGTGCGGGCGCTTACTAGGCGTCACCTCACGGGCACTCATTGCTGGCGTGGAGAGTGCGCCACAGGGGTCAATTTTGTGCCATTAAAATGCGATGTAATTTTTGGCGTCGGTCGGGATCGAACCCGGGTCCCCAGATTCGCGACCAGACACTCAGGCACACGGCCACGAGACCCCATTTAATAATTTGAAACATTCAAAAATTCATATCACGCTTACTATTTCAAATTTTAATATCGCGTTTTCACCAATACTCATAGGTTTTTATATATTATCGGGGGAAAATATAAAAAATATGGTAGAATACCCCATTGAGTAATTAAAATTTAGGAAGAAAATGAATGTCACACTTTATAGTAAGTAGGATGGTAGTAGGTACAGCTTTTTTTTTACTCTTCGAATGTATACATATAAATATTTATAAATAATACATAACGGAAGAATTTTTCTTTACACTAATATAATTTTTTCCTCAATTTTTACTGTCGTAGCATCATTTCAAAATGAAAAATCATCTAATCGTTAGTCCAGATAATAACATGGTTTATTAACTACCTACATAATTACAATATATAATTTGCAAATTTATAGCTGTTTATTGTAATTAAATGGATGTAATGTTTAATTGCCTGTCAGTAAGTAAAATGCAAAGGTTAACGATTCTGTAAGAAAGCCTCATCGAACTTGCGAAGGTCCTGCCCGCGTGCAACCGGAACTACGCTCTTTTCTCGTATTTCCTGTCCCCTCTGTCCTTCTCGACTTTATATCTGATCCTCCAGTGAAGAAACAAACGCCAATTAGCGCCAAATGACGCATCAGAAGAGGTTAGATAATGAAACGAATCATTTAAATGTTTTTCCCCAATTTTTAGAGGTTACTAAGACAAAAGAATGATGTAATTACATTTTTTAGTATTAGTAACTGTTATAGTTACGTGTTATATTGTTAATTATATTAATTATTTTTGTAATAATGTACTTATGTATGCGAAATATTTTGTTACACATAATTATTTATGGTTCCGTTTTAATTATAACAATATAGTTTTAGTATAATACTAATAGGCCTCAAAATTTTAGGTGTGTCCATTTATGAATTCTCCCATACGTCAGCTAGTATTGTTTATTTGTTTATTTTATCAAAACTCGATTAAAAATCCCTAAATCTCTTAACACGATTATAATAATAAATATTTTTTTTACTCTTGAAATTAGGGTGGAGTACTCCAGTACACTTCTCTTTTTATCTCCCGCTTCCCTCGGTAAGGGAGATATTGGATCATGCTAAAGATCACATATCGAGATTTTGGTAAATAACCGCGTTTTAGGGATCCTAAAATCCGATTTTAATTTTTTCGGGATGATATGATGTATTAGAATTCAACTGGGATATTTCATTACGTAGAGATGGCGTTGTGTATCAACGTCAAACCTTCAACAAGGGAGCAAATTTGTGTAATTTCCATAAGCGTATCATTGCTGTCAATAGTTTTTCATTGATTCTTCTTGTATTTTGACTTTTCTCTCAGTGTTTATTATTATTTTAGGTACAGTATATTGCCTTGTATGCTTTTTATTAATTGTAGCGGTAGATTCATTATTATTTTTCATTTTAAATACTTTCGTTAGTAGTTGTTAGGTTATGTTTACAATTTTGTTTTTCTTAGGGACAGTTGTACAGTACTTATTGGACAATAGTAGTTAAATTAATTGTAAATACTAGTTCTATTATCTATTTTCCACTATATAAACTACCTGCGTATGTAAAAACACTAAAAACATACGAATGAAATAAAATTGCTCCCTTGTTTTTAGTTCCAAATTTTTCCACCAGGTTCGAATTCTTAATGAAATGTCTCATAACATTTTCGATGTTACATAAATACGAGAATATAATTCCTTAGTCACGTGACATGTTTTCCGCCAATCAACATTCAGAATCTCCCTAGCTACGCGTTTATTACAGCGATGATAAAAAACAAGAAAATTATCACCGTATTTATAGTCGTTACTAAGGGATTTGTTTTCTTTATTTATGACATTGACAGTTAATTTTAAGTATAAAAATAAATAATAACAATAATTCAAACTCCGAAATATTAAATAAAACTCGTAAGTACCATATTTGAATACAATATGAATATGTATATCAAAAGTTAGGTTAGCTTAGATTGCAAAAATTCATTATATTCTCTCATTAAATATAAGCTCGTGATATGATTAATAATCGAAGATATTGCTCGTGAAACCGAAACAGCACATTTCAACTCGTCCTTCGGACTCGTGAAATCTGCACCTCGATTTCACTCGAGAATATCATCGATGATAATCATATCACTTGTTATATTACGTATGATAATAAATTGGGAAGAAATTGTTCTATTAATGCATCCTCTACTGGACTAGAGCCTAAAAATTTAAAACTGTTTCGAAGAGTACAAATACAAAGTCGTTTCGAATGTGAATTATATTCATCATCAGTTTACAATATTGAAGTTTCAAAAAAAGAGAAAAAAATAGTAGAAGACCCCATTATGCCGGCGTCAGTGGTCCCCGTTTTCACATTTATAAATCTGCCCCAGTTAGTTATTTGTTGCACAAAAATTATTCTTGTAGTTTATTTTGCACAAGTTACGAGTGAGTGCTTATGAAGAGACATCTGATAAACTTTGTCTAAGAAAATAATTATTGCCAATATTTGCATAAAATCAGAATGATTCGTCTAACAATTGAATTAGTATTTATAAATATGGATATAAGACATTATGTACAAACAATTATAACTTGTAAGAAATATTGAATTATTTATAACTATAGATATAATACAAAGCAACAGTAAACTGAAGCAATCATTATGTATTTATGGAAACAATTATTGCACTTAATATTACTACAAAGTACAAACGGTACAATAAAACATATAATAACTATTAAAACTGTTCCGTGTTTGAATAAAACAATTCTACAATGAATGAACAACAGAGTATTTTTACGCACCACGAGTTATTTCGATTTCTATGTTAATACAATGCGTAAGAATAAGAAAGGAGAACACTCGAAAAAATCTGACTGATTCGAATCCCGTGAGAAAATTTTAATCATTAATGAATATCAGACTTATTCTTGACCTTGGAATATTACTTTGTAATTGTTGTCTTTAATTCAATTGTTTGTATTGTCAGTTTTCATCTGATACACTTTGCTCTCTTTGATTTCACATCGTGAAAAGTAACGATGGTTTAATTTCATTTGTTGTTTTTAGAATAAGGACACGTAATAGGTTCTACACAATTTTGTTAAACAAGATGACTTACTGTTTTTTGGATAAATCATTTTTAAATTTTATATTGTTTAGACTAAATTACGTGAAATTTCGGGACTTTATATTCTTGCGCCTATTCGTGGGAAATAGGTTATTCAAATTTAAGTTGTAAAATATTTTTAACATTAATCATTGTCCAGAAAAAATAGAGAATGTGTTATAAATACATTTCTAAAACGAAATTCCAGTATAACGAAATAATTGTTAAAATAACATGTATTTTGGAATATAAAACTCTTAATTGGTTATTAATCAAAGGCAAAATAATAGTAGAAAGTATTGAAATGGAATTGAAGTAAAATAGATTTATTTGGCAATAACATAATTCCACTTTCGCAAAATCATTTTTACTAAAAGATTATAAATGGAAAAAAATGTAGACGCTTATTACTAATTGAGAATGATACATATTATGTCCGCAAAGTGACATTTTAATGGTTCACATACGTAAAGCCGAAGTTCCAGGAGTCACTTTGAGTGACCATCGCGGATGAATCATTCAAAGTGAATTTATCATTGGATTCATATTTTGTTTACACGTCTCAGCGAAAGTGAAATAATCAATTCTTTATAAAATGGCGCTAAATAATATTGCAGTGTAGGTTGGAGTTCAAATTATTTGTGATAATTTGTTAGTTGAATGTGGAAATATCCTGGAGAGAAAGAGAAGTAGGCAAAAGAGGTGTTATTGGACAAAACCAGGAACACTTCGAAGAAATATTTTAATAACATCAGTCAGACAGCTGAATAAAATCATAGAACTTGCTAAACTATAATATAGAAATATATTTGCTACAGACTCGATGCACAAAACAATAGCCAACAGTGACAAGTTTCATGGGTGCCGTGATCATGTCATAACAAGGGTGAGATTGTTGTATTGGGGTTTGGGTAACACTTCAGCCAGCAGTGAACTACTTTATCTGTTATACTGGCAATATATTCACATGTAGGATAATGGGGTCCTGTACTGTTTTTTTTTCCTGTAGTTCTATAAATACATATAGTTAATATAGTTATTAATTAAACCGTAATAATTTTTGTTAATATTCTGTGACGCAGATGTTACTCTTATTTTGTTTTCAAACAGCCAGTTCACTAATAATTGGAGTCACATAAATTGATCTCTTTTAACACTTAATAAAAATATATAAATACGAGCTACATCCCAAAAGTAATGAGCGATTTTTTTGCTCCGCTAAGAGCTTCCTCGGGCCGGCTAATTGGCAGGATAAGTGAAAGGGAATCACAGGTAACAGTTCCGACCCTTGCCAGTTATATGCGAACCCTTAAACGTAGCAATTGTTAGAAGAACCACAGTCGTGTTTTGCTTGTACGTCACGTATTTAAATGCAAAGTTCAATTGATCAACGTTTAGAAAAAAAAAATCGTTAAACTCGGTAAATCTGGTCCACAAACGGTTGAAATGAAAAAGAGTTTTGAGAGTTCGCCATTTCATGGATTCTTCACCATGGCACGCATACAGCCCCGACTTGGCGCCCTGTGACTTCTTTTTGTTCTTTAAACTTAAATCCCACTTCAAGGGGGCTCATTTTGGGACCATTGAGAACATCCAACAAACTGTGACGAGTACTCTGAAGAAACTTCCAAAAAGAGACTTCCAGCAATGCTATGACGAATGGGAAAACCATTGGAACTACTGTATTGTTTCACAAGGGTGTTACTTTGAAGGTAACATTTAATTACAAAATTTTGGAAGTATTTGAAGCATTTTTTAAATCACTCTCATTACCTTTGGGACGTATCTCGTATGTTGGTAATTTTCTTGGTCAATAATTAGAAATATGCATGGATAATAAGCAAAGTAAACGCTGTACATATTCATTTTTGTTTACAAAAAACAACGCCATGTATGTTTTACAAGTATAAAATTAGATAGATGTGTAATCAAATTCTCGTCTTGTTCCTGAATATGCAAATTTATTTTTTTATCATTAATTTAGCTACATATAAATCACTTTAATTTAAACATTTTCAAGATTTTTTCCCGTTTACTATCTTTTCTATCTTAAATTTGTTTCTCATTATCTTAATTACGTTTACAAAATTTACGTGTTATCGTGTTTTACTTATACATGGCCTTCAAAGATAAAGAAAAACAAAGATGCATCTTAAATACACCTCGTACTTTGTGTGTAATTATATGCATTTCAGCTCGACCTTAAAATCACATGTAATAAAACTATGAAAACAGTAGAAAGTGCAACGAACATCCGCCCCCAATGTTGTTTTGTCACTTTTCATTGTTTTTTGAGTTGTGATAATTCATATAATTTTGATATTGACAGATGATAAATAGAACGGTTGTTTGCAGATCGTATTATGTACTTTCTCATAGCAAATTGTTTGTATGTACATACTTAATGTAGAATGCGTGCATCTGTTACTCGATTAAGTAGGGTATTGCATTGATTTTTTCTTGTATGTTAGGGTACCAAATAGTCTAATATACTTATTATATGAGTCACACATTTCAAAATTATAATGCCGTGTCTGAATTACCTAGTTCATAAAAAGTAACTTTTCAACAACAACTTTAATACTTTTATTGTCTACTTTGAATAATTCTGTTAGGTTAATTTCTTAGGAAACACGTGCTTGTATTCTACTTATGACCAGGTATCAGATGTCCATATTTTCCCGGACATGCCCTGTTATATGTAAATATAAAGGACGTTATTTAAGTAAATGTACAACATTGTACAACGCGTAACCGATGGTAGAACCACAGTATAGCGGTCTAACGCTTCGCTTGCTTCTAGAAGCTGTTAGAAGAGAATGAAGCGTCAACCGCTATACTATGGTAGAAGTAACCCATCCTATAAGATAGTAATTCAAAAGTTCAAAATTTTGTAAAAAAAATAAAATCAACGTTTTTTCTGGAAAAAATATCACACCTGCCACAATTGATATGTAAGATCATTTCAGAGTTTCATAATGAAGAACTACATGTTTATCAACACTGTTGCATGTCTCCACACTTTTGATTCGTGAAAATAATTGGCATTTTGAGAATATCAAATGAACAGAATATAAATTGTACGCCTATGCAAAAAACGTTCAATGTCAGTTTTGACAATAAACATTTATTCCAGAGAACAATTGAGTTTTACTTTTTTACAAAATTTTGAACTATGGCGTAATTGGTTAGTTTTAAGGGACTCCAGTTCTTATAGAAAGCATGTAAAACAGTTCTACCATCGGTTAAGTGTTGTACACTTAGGCCCGGTTTTTTCACCTCTTGATAAAGTGCCAGTTAACTTATCTGCCAGATAAAAGAAAAATATCGCATCATATAATTGACATATGTATAATTTTGTCTATTTGAATTGTAATATTGATGCGATACTTTTATTTTATCTGGTAAGTTAACTGTCACTTTATCCAGAGGTGAAAAAATTGGCCCTTACTTAAATAACACCGTGTCCAGCATATATAAATAAAAATGTAATGACTTTATGACCCATACTTTTGTTGAATTTTCTAGTATGCTTTCACACAGATTTCACGGATATGGTCAACTGGCCGAAGGGCGACTGGCTGGGCGATGGCTAAGTGGGCCCCGACCATCTGGGTGACAAAATTATAGATGTATGTGTAGACTTACGCGTTAGGTTAGGTTATGTTTGTTGAATGAAAGGTACAGTGGCGTAATCAGGCAGGAAGGGTTAGGGGGGATTCGAATCCACCCTTGAGAACCTGAAAGATCCCGAAGAAGAAAATTTGTAATAAAATAGGGGCATTACGAACTAAAGACGGGGCTAAACAAATGCGATTATGACATAACAAACAAACAAACCCAAATGAGCATACATCCTGTATATATCGTTGCAGAAATATAAAATAACATTTAAAAAATTATTAATTTTATATTTAACCCCCTCCCCCTCGAAAAACATTCACTGGAGCCGGAGGACATCCTGGCTACGCCACTGGGCAGGTGCCACTGCTCTTAGTAGTTGTATAAATTTTATTAACATAAAGTGATTTATGACAATTATATTTTATGATGTTTTGTCAATCCGTTTCCTTAAAATAAATAAATCGTCCATATTTATAAGTACAGTTTTATTTTATTCAACAATATTAATGTTTGTTTAGAAAAATCAGAGCGTAATTTTTAACTATTTTTCCTATTGCAAAAAAAATCCACCAAATAGTATGTTTGCTATGCGTCTCAAAAAATTAAATTTCTGTCGCTCAGATGATTGTCGCCTACCTAACCATCGTCTCCTTGAGTATCGCCCAGTTGTCGCATACTGCAAATTTCAATAACGACGACATATTGATATTGTATAGGTCGCTTTACTAGGGTTCCCCGTTCACCGTATAAGAAGGCACTGAAAAATTCGGAGGAGAGTGCTCCATACGGATCATTTTTGAATAATTTAAAAATTGACTACAATGCGCCCCGAGTTCAAGTAATGTGATTGATTACATTATGTGATATATAATTTTTTTGCTTAATAATTTACGTATATTTTTGTGTTTAAGACGTTCGCGAAAAGACTATAACTTTATATTACTCAAAATTTCACAATGCTCACACTTTAGTTCTTGCATTATTCATTTAAGAAGCACACATATTAAAGGTCTGACATCACATAATTTGAAATTCAGTGAAATATTAAAAAAAAAAATATTTCAATAAACACCATACGCATATTTGGAAAGTGTAATGAATACTAAAATTCATCATATTATTCAATTTTTCAGAAAAAAATAAATTAGATACGATATAAATCCTTAGAACCAATTCAAGTCGAAATATCCCCTTATCGTTCTTCGTCACTAAACTTGTTTCGTTTATTTTTTGTTGTCAATGAAATCCGCCTTTTTACGAGATTAGTAAACATACGAAAAAAGTACTGGCCCGTTATACGAACGCACTATTGTAATAATAGCGTTACTATAAAGCTCGGTTTTACATTATATATTGTTATGAGAGTAAACTTCAGCCGAGTTCGTTATTTGTATATCGGCCGTGTGGCGTTCAAAATTTTTCGTAGTACCATAAAGCTCTATACGATACTGTTATTTTTTTAGAAATATTTTATCCTTAATTGCAGGCGACTGTCCATTTTAGACGCCTGTTTGCTTTTGTTTTTCGTTCGTGCCACCGTTATAGATCTCTTTTCACTTACGTGTTTAGTTCTGTTAAATCATAGTAACGGTATGGTATTACAAAAATCATAGTAACTGTATGGTATTACGAAAAATATAAAAACTATTTTAAAACATATTATCTAATGTTTGCAGTAAGGGACCCAAAGCCTTTCGGCGAAGCTAAAGTATCTGGAACATGTGATATACTAGTCCCCCAACCTTCAAACCATCCTCATTCTCTAGTCATTGTAGAATACATACACGGTAAAAAATTTCTCTGTAAAATTACTATAATTGTTATTGGCATCCAAATTGCCTAAGTGAATTATAGTAAATTTACAGTTAAATGTAATTTTGTCTGCCATTTCTAAAATTACATAAACATAATTTCCATAAAAAATTTGATACATACTTTAAGTAAATTTTCATATTAATAATATACATAATTTTTTTAAAACATAATTCAGTAAAAGTACATATTTTTCATTATATTTTACATAAATTTCACGTAGTAATAGATTATGTTTATGTTTTATTTTTCCATAATTTATGAAAAATTACATAAAATAACTGAATTCTTTACTATATTAAATATATAAATATTACTTAAGTTTTCGATAAAGTTACTGCAATGTTATTAACTATTTATATAAAATATATGTTTTTAGACTTAAATTTTAGATAATTTTACAGTCCGATTATGTAGTATATTGGAAGTAATTTGAAAATTTAAAAATTATTTATGTAAAATTATATACAATGATAATTATTTTACTATAATAAATTTAATATTTCACATAACTTTTCGTTAAAATTCAACAAAAATTCATGTTTTTCTACAGAAACTTTAGATAATAATCCATATTGTTTGTTTTATTAAGAAAATAACAGAAATTTAATTATTATTTATGTAAAATTCTGTACAATAAAGAAAATTTTATTATAATAAATATATTAATATTACATAATCCTTCCTAAAATTTCCATTGCAGGCAAGTAAAATACAACATACGTATAAATTATACTTTATTCCAAATTTTAAAAAATACAGAAAAATAAATAGTTATTCTTGTTTCCTACTAATAATGGTAAGGAACATTTGATATCAAAGAAATTAATAAATATTACAATTATAGCATAAAAATTTTCTGACTAGTCGAGCTGAGTCGAGCCAGAGTGCGTATGTGTTGAGTCGACTCAACTC
Source organism: Harpalus rufipes (assembly GCA_951394225.1). NCBI lineage: Eukaryota > Metazoa > Arthropoda > Insecta > Coleoptera > Carabidae > Harpalus > Harpalus rufipes. The sequence continues at coordinate 39,983,369 of OX596280.1, read as the reverse complement.
GACTCAATTCTTTTAATGGGTATTTCATAAAAAAACAAAATTTAAAAAAGATAATGAATGATTTTTTAAAATATTTAAATGATGATAATTTATTTATTAGGGAGAGAACCTTATTTAATTAGAGTTCATCCGCATAATGTTTTTTTTTCTGATTTTGTTCCGCCGTCTTGACGTATCGTTGAATAAATTCATACGTAAATGACAAAGCACTAGGATATTTCATATTTAACATGGCAAACATGTCGCAAAATGCTTCGGTTAAATGTTGGTAACCATTATTGAGTATATGTTTTTCCACCCAAATATAGAACATAGAATCTGAAAAAAAAAACCACATGTAAATACTCATGTTTAAAAATGATTTTGAACAAAAATCGCAAAAGTACATGTTTATTTGTTTTGTAGTTGTAAAATAATTATATTTACCTTTAAAATATGGCTTACTACTTGAATAAATACGTCACAGCACAGCCAGCTGCGAGGTGTCTTGGACGGCGTCTTCTTTTCTTATTGGCTGAAATAAGCCGACAAACAAATGATTTAACATAGAAATATGTAAATTTCCGGAAAGTGAACTGTTAAATGGTAGTTATTTTAAAACTCCAACAAAATATTAAATACCGTATAAATAATTGTTTATTACAGTTTTGCGAGACATTTCAAGTAGGTATAGCCATCGATCTTCTACGTATAGAAGATCAATGGTATACAGTTAGTAACTATCTAATAATATGCGTTATAAGCAATTATTGTTAATTATTATGAATGTATTATATTCATATGAATATATTAACGATAAACAAATCAGTGAAATTGTAACATCAAAAAGTTTTTTCCAATGCATTGTTAATTAAATTATGTTTGAAATAATTTATTTTGAAATTATTGATATTCTTGAATCACCTAGCAATAATATTTTAGTTTATGTATAAATATGTATATACCTACCTAAAGTTCAACATTCTTACGCGATTTGGCGATTAGCACTTCACACTAGTCACAAGTACAGTGTCACAAGTTTATACTCGTAACACACTGCGATCTACAGACTAACAAAGCGCACCTCACGCCACTATGAGCCAGTAGCTTGCAGACGAGTCTGTGCATGAATCCGCACCCTTTATTAAATCCTAATGTCTTATTGGCTAGAATAAGCCGACAAACAAATGTTTTTACATACAGTTATGTAAATATACATAGTTATAATAAAATAAGTATTTACTTTTATAACAATGACCTACGAGTAAATATACAAGAACAAGTAGCTATAAGTGTTGGACAGACCCCGGTGGGCCGAATCATATAAGGGCAATAGCCGGCATCGTAGTCAAAAAAATTAATTTGTTAAATCATCTCTTAACCTAATGTTAGACTTAAATAAAGTATTAATATATGTATTTAATATTTTGCCGACAATCGGGTCTATATTCTGTAACCCAGTTCTTAATTTTTAGTCACTTGCGGGGATTCTACCTCAAATATTGTACATTTCTATAATATTAGTAATTAACTCTAAATTTGTAATAAATACATACAGTATTTTAAATTTAGTGTAATAAATTTAGAATTTACCCCTATTTCATGTAAAAATACATACTAGAATAAAAACATTTAGTTTTACATAGTTCTAATAAAATTTGTCTAAATCGTTATAGAAATATAAACATATCATTGTAAAATCACATATATTTATAGTAATTACCTTTAAACTTGTAATAAATACATAGAGTATTTTAAATTTACTATAATAAATTTAGAGTTTATCCCTAACTCCTGTAAAAATACAAACTAAAATAAAAAGAATTGAGTTTTTACATAGTTCTTATAAAATTTGACAAAATTGTTATAGAAATATAAACATATCATTGTAAAATCTCATATACTTATTGTAATATAAATATTACATAGTAATTCTAGTATTTTTTTATATTTATAAAGGTAAATTAGCAAATTTATAGAATTATTTGCTATATAAATGTAAGCCTACATAGTTTATGTAAAATTTGCTATTACATACATATTATAGTAAAAAATTACTATAACTTTTCGACAAAATCACTATTATTTTTTACAGTGTACAGTTAGAGTTGAGTGAAAATATTTAAAATAAAAATTTAAGGACAAAATAATCCTCACTGCAGAATTGGACTTGGTACTTAGGGTCTAACAATCAACTCAATTTTTCTCCGAAGTAAATGTATATATATATATATATATATATATATATATATATATATATATATATATATATATATATATATATATATATATATATATATATATATTCTGTTACTAGTATTACTTTCTAATATAATAGACCATAAGAAAATTGTAGTTTTGGCCTCAAATCGTAATCAAGGAGAGCTAAAATAATTTGAACATTATTATTTCATATTAGAAGTCACTTACGAAAATAAAAAAGTTGTAACCAGCATAATATCCAATGTTTGGGCGAGAGCTATTGTGCTAGCCACAACAGATTTTTCTTTATTAAATTTTAATTTCTATCTTACCTTGTGAGTTGATAAACGGAACAGCAAAAAGAAGTAAAGAAACAATTACTGCACCTGTTGCCATTTCAAACTCTTGCTGAAGCTACGTTGCCCCAAATTCTATGTCAAGATGCATCTGAAATGAGACCAGTGCATAGGTTAAATATGCAATAATTTTAACAACTGTGTAATTTTTTTCATTTCGGGAAACATGTTTAGCTAACTGTATATTTGTTTTGATGTTTAAGATAATTGTTACAGCTATGTAGATTATGTGGAGAAATTGCAAAGAATTTTAACATGAGTTTTACATATGAATTAATTTAAACTGTGTTAAATGATGTATTGTTATTTAGAAAAGTAACACATTCTCTACAAATATGTATTAACAAGTATTTAACAAATATATGTAGAATAGAAACAGTGCATTCACCTATAATTATAATTAAAACACAACATTCATAAGAGTATATAGATTGTAAAAATGTAATACATTTCTATTTACAATGTTAACACTTCATTAAATAATTTAACTTTTAATTAATTTAACATCTAAATATTTCTATCGACTTAGATATATCATCTTTACCATCAGTCACCTTTAGGTAAGGAAGGTATTGTCTTTGGTCAAAAAATTCAATGATGAGTTTTCCGGTTGACCAATTATACCCAAAATCACAGCTTCTTTTGGATGTAAACTTGAGGAATACGAAAAAACTATCATTTTTGGAATCGTGGTATTGGAGTTATGCGATCCGAAAGGATCGTCACACACACACGCACGCACACACACACACACACACACACACACACACACACACACACACACACACACACACACACACACACACAGACACACACATACATACATACATACAGACATCATTGTGAAAATATTAATATTGGATTCTAGGGACCTTAAAACGTGGTCATTTACAAAAATCTCGATATGCGATTTTTAGCACGACCCCTATAGCTCCCTTACCAAGGGTAGCGGGAGGTAAAAATGTTATTTTGTTGAATAACTCGCGTATTTGATGTTGCATTTTTCACCGTTAAATTTGTCGTATAATTATCGCCAAACTTTGTCCATTTAACCATCTTTCTATCGTCAAATAAGAAAGTTAACAATAGTGGCCCGCTTATTGCAGACATATTGTATATAGGTATATGTATAGTATTCTTTTTTACTACCCGCTACTTGTGAAATATTTGAAAACTGAGATTCCTAATCTACTAATATAGAAACGGGATTAGATTTTATGCTAATAGGATAACCGGAAATGACAATTTACTTGTAGCTCTAAATATCTTTTTTTTGTGTTTATTAAACTTTATTGACTTTCTACAAGTCTGAGTTGATATTTAATTGTTATGAAGTCTTTCAGCCTATCCATTTATGTCCAGGATTTGATAAACATATTCAAGTATGTATCTATATGTAATTGGCAATTAACAAATAAAAGTTAATGTCAAAAATAAATAAATTTAAATGATACTACTGGTAAAGTTTCGAAAAGAAAATATCCGTAAAACATTGGAATCAATTGTGTGAAAATAAATTGTATTTATCAGGAATATTAAATGAGAATATAAAAAAAAAATGGTGTGGCAGGAGGTAAAGTACTGGCCACAACATTTTTTTTATATATTTAGGCTGTCATGAAGAATGCAATTGCTGAAGGATGCCATTCTAGGTCAGTAGATAAACAGACCCGTTAAACTAATGCATTTTTATGATATGACCGATCGGTCGGTAGTAATTTGAAAAATCACGAAAGTTACAGGCGAGTGGTTGCGAACACGAACACTTTAAACCTTTTGCGTTTCCGCGTTTTGTTCCCGTTACGTAAGTTGCGTTGTTGGCTGAGCATAGCGGTTGCCCATCTACTTCGCTTTAAATCAAACTTAGAAAATCTTGTATTATATGCAATGCAACAGACATAAGCATTATATGTTGTATGCAACTTGACATCCTGATAACAATTAGATGAAAGTTTGCTTTATGTAAGAAATGTTTTGTTGTAGAATATAAAAGCGACAGTATAAGTATCTTGTACGAGTATTTCTTTCTTCATAGATTTATTCAAGTTTATTTTATTGTTTCCGTATTATGATTTCCGCATTCTTCATGCAAGTTTTTAAAAATTCTATATACTTTGATCAAATTTTTTGGAAATCTTTTTTAACCTTTCGCCACCTCCAGGTAAGGAAGGTATTGTCTTTGATCAAAAGTTGAGTTTTCAATGAATAAGCACGTTTTAGGGTCCCTATAATACGATTTTACTATTTTTACGATGATGTCTGTATGTATGTGCGTTTGTGTGTGACTATAATTTCGGCCGCGATATCTCCAATACTAGAAGTCCAAAAATTACAATTTTTATGTATTTCTCTTCCTTACCTCCATATGCAGACTTGATTAGATTTTGGTTATAATTGATCAACCGGAAGTACCCTCATTTGAAGATTGTAAAAAACGCTGTTAAATATTATTTTTTGACATTTAATGTTATTATATTATGTGGGACTCGTGGCCTGTGGGTCTGGTCGCGAATCTGAGGACCCGGGTTCGATCCCGACCGACGCCAAATATTTCGAATTATAAATGGCACAAAATTTACCCCTGTGGTGCACTCTCCACGCCAGAAATGAGAACCCGTAAGGTGACGCCTAGTAAGCGCCCACGCGGTACAAATATTTCATCATTACCGATATCTGTGTATATAGCAGATTGGCACACCCAGCAATGGGTAATATACCGTGATGCTATATTTATTTATTTTATTTATAAATATTAAAGAATATTCTTATCTATACGAATTGATCGCATTTTATATTTCATATTCAATGGATATAGAGTTAAAGAATTATAAAGAAATTAAATTTTATAAATTAGCCAGCTATGCTGTAACCACTGAAACAGCTACTGTATTAAGAAAATTCTGACAGATGTCAGTGTCAATGAAAAGAAAATGAATGTGGCATAGATGAGGATGTTGAGATAGAAGGAATGAAAAAATAAGGGAAATGGCTCGAGTGATAAGAGTTTCTAGAAAGATACAAGAGAGACGATTACATTGGTTTGAACATGTCATGAGGAAACATGAAGAATATATTGGAAGAATGAATAGCTTAGTAATAGAAGGTAGACGAAACAGAGGAAGACAAAAGATAAGATGGAAGGACTGTATTGCGGAAGACTTGAGAGAAAAGGAACTAAATGAGGACGACACGCAAAACAGAAATGAGTGGAAGAAGAAAATAAAACATAGCGCCCCTAACGAATGGAAAAGCTGAAGAAGAGGATGTCAGTGTCAAGTGCAATTTGCATAGTTTGTTTATGAAATAATTTTACTGGAACTATAGAATCTTTTGCAAGAAAATTTATGTATGGAATTTGTACATAATACACAGGATTGACCCGAGAACTCCCGAGAACCCGTGATATAGGTGTTTAACATGAGAAATCATTTTTTTACAATTATTATCTGTCCCGTGAAACTCTATAGGGTGATTTAAATATATAGTTTTAGAGAATAAAATTGTAACAATGGTGGTTTTTTGTTATACGCATAAATTAATGTAAATACAATGGGGTCCTCCACTCAAACATTTAAGAAACTAACAATTTTTTCAAAACTTTTTTCGTCTCAATCATGATTTTTCTTTTCTACTTTCAATATAACTAAGATTTTACTCAATTTTCTGTTATGGTGGAGGACCCTATTAATTTCCTTACTTATTGTACCTAACAATGTCTGTTTTTTTTTCGGTGATCTCCTTTTCCTTTTGCACATTAAATTATCCCGATGCCTCAGCCTCACAACTTCGACGCCGTTTTCTTGTCTAATCTAGTCGCTATGTTTTAAAAAATATTTACAAAACGTTGACTTAGATTTAGGCAATGGTTAAAAGTGTTCAAAATCTATAAGCAAATTTACGATGCGATGAAGCATTTTTGATTATTGAAAATAAAGCTAAATTATTAGCAGAAAAACGTGAAATTTCAGTAGCATAAGAAAAATCGCGAGTCAGAGGACAAAAAAAAAACACTTTGACGAACGAGTGATAGATGAGCCCATTGAAGACGAAAGAATGAGTTTTAAAATAGAAGTTTATTACTTAGTAGTAGACCACCTAAAGACTCAATTTATTGATAGATATGAAGACTTCCATCAGGTGTGCTCAACCTTTTTAAGTTTTCAGCCAGAAAATTTTTAGAAAAAAGGGAATTTAAAAGGCGTTATGGATTTGGCTTTAACAAAGAGGATTTAGATGAAATAAGTGGCACTGTCGATGAATACAAGCAGTTTAGAAGTCTGTACAAGGAAATTTTCTCTTCAAAAAAAGAAACATTTAAAATAACCCATATTCTAATTTTTTTCTGTCAATAATATGACTGATACTTTCAAAACTTGACTGAGACGCAGCTATCTGATTTGACAGTATTAAATATTGAACGAGAGTTTTCCAGAAACATATATTTAAATGAGGTTTGATTTATTTAAAAACATATAAAAGCGCAATATTAATTTATAATATCCATTATTTCTATATAACTTGCTGACTTATGATCACAAAATAAAATATCATCACGCGGCTTATTACCCATTTCTGGAATGTGCCAATCTACTTCTATTCACAGATTTCGGTAATGAAGACATATCTACAGCGTTGAGGGCGTTTATCGGGCGTCTCCTCGAGCTTTCAAAGCTGTCGTGAAGAGAAAACCACAGGGGTTACTCCTGGTGCTATTTCAAATTTCAAGTAACTTTGCGTCAGTCGGAATCAAACCCGGACCGTTCAAGTCACAACCGATCAAAACAAATTTAAAACACAACCCTTATATCAATTAAAAGATAAAAATCAAACAGGCATAAGAATATGAGTTCTAATTAAAATAATAAATTTGTAATTTTTATTTTTTATATGTCGGCTCCGGTAGCTCAATGGTTAGAGTAACGTCTCTAATGCCCTGTTTCACTAACATCAAATAAATCTTCGAATATCTTATTCGTTAAATAAGTGAAAAATATCGCATCAAAATATGCCAGCTCGAATAAATACCGTCATTTGTGTTGTGGTTTCGATGCGATATTTTTCTCTTATTCGACGAATATGCTATTTAGCGATTTATTTGATGTTGGTGAAACCGGCCATTAATCATGAGTGCGTTCGGGGTTCTGAGTTCGAATCCCACGAAGGTATGGATATTTATGTATGTAAACCCACTCTGTAATTGACATTTTACCTGTTGAGGAGTTATTTTTTTTTAAATGTTCAATTTAACAATATATATTTCATGTATTAATTTTTTTGTAAGATTCGAACAAATTCAAATTTCTTAGTGCAGAATAGGAGTGCATAAGCACTATTACTCGAGATTTCAGCATCTGTTTTAGTATACACTTATATCTTCGTAGTAGAGTAGTAGATGCTCGTAAGTTCTTACAGTTTCATAAACATAAACTTATGCACACATTCGTTTAAAGTTTAAACATTCGGTTTTATAAAATCGTACAAAATCAAATCAAATTCGACAACAGGAATTTATACCCCTATTTTTGTTCAATGTTTGCCGCTTGCAATATTTATAATTTTCATCGGTTATTATAGGTACACACATTTAAATAAGATGTGTATTATGAAAATATCCTGTAATAATGTAATTATTTCATAAAAATGTAAATTTCTTGCAAGTACTTCTGGTAAAAGTTTATTTCTTAATGCAAAATTTTATATTCAAATCCAGAAACATTACAGAATTTGAGTTAACTTCATATTTTTATATGACCCCGCGAAATATTTGAAATATTTTATAAAATAAACATATTTTAGTAATTATTAAATTTCTCTTTTAAAAACACATTAACATGTCGAAAATATACAAAAAATGAATTCCTAATACACAGGATGTTTTCAATCAAAATTATTACAAAATTTCGAAAATAAGAATCACTCACCACGTTAATAAAGCGTTTTAGTCCATGCTTTTGATTTCTCCACATTCAGCCAGTATTTGTTGCTTATTAGACCGCATTATTGTAACAAACGCACAAAAGAAAATCAGTCATTGTTGAACTCCTCACTTTTAAACCCTCACAGAAAAGGATCACTTAGTTTATAAAGTACACAATAAATAATTTAACAATCTTGAATATGAATTTTCAATATTTCCGGCAAAGTTCAACACTAAGTCACGCTTGTTTATCACGATATGGGTAATTGTCAATTCGCTACTGAATAGGAATTGTTTAACTCTGATATATATACTTATTGGGATTAGTCTGTCATTGAGACAGTTTGAAGTGTGTTTGAAGTTAGTGTTCGTAAGTGGAGAGCGCTACTGAGACTGAACTGCGAAACACCTGTCTTAGTTCCACGCTTTATGCTTCGCTAAACACCTGTGTGTATGTATGTAGAGAACTTCCATTTCCCTAACTAAAATATAACGTGCAACATGCAACATATGGGGGTGAACTTCATTTGTCTTTAAACGCTTATTAACAGTGGTATATTGCTAAATCAAAATGTACCGGAACGATAATCTTCGACGAAAGAAGTACCGAAATATTCGAACTATACACTCTATTTAGGACAAAGAGGGGTCGCAGTCAGGTCCAGACTTTAGTTATGACGTCTCATTTGTGACGCTAGATACAGGGTATATCAAGATAATGGAACAGTGCCATTTATTCGTGAATATGAAAAGTTACAAAAAAAAGTGATTAAGATATTTTGTAAATCATAGAGGGGGACATATTTTGGCATAACTATTATTATTTTAGAGCCAAAGGTACTCAACTTATGGATCAATTTTATATTTTTTTTAAATGACATATTTTTTTATTAATTCATTAAATAGAGAATTTTCTTCTGAATTCAACAATATAATAATATTATACCCTTATTGCGAAAAATTTGATAAAAATTGATTCAAAGTTTGTATTTGAATTTTTTTAAGTTTCATTATAAATGAATAAGTTTTAATATTATTGTTGTTAATTGTAATTAAAATAATATACTAGAAATTCGATGAATTTAAAAGTATTATGGGATAGTAGCTAATATATATTTAAACAAAATAAGAGTTATGTTTGTCTGTTAAAGTTCATTTTTCAATTTAATCAATTTTCCTGAATTCGTTTATTCAAATGTAATAATTTTGTAATGTGATTAGGTAATCCACATCTTGGTAAGGTTAAAAATTAATAATTATATAAATACGGTCTTCTTTCTTGTACAAATATAATATATTATATGTATAGATGTATGCACTGTAAATTATTTTCATATTGCCAATCATTGTAAAAAGATTGTAGATCTTATATACAATAAATATTTTTTTATTATTTTATTATTATTTTAATTTTTTTAAGTAGGCTATAAGCAAACATTCAACTATTAAAACAAAAGAAAATTATCTGTTATTTTTACGTATTATATTATTTTTTCGAAATGTTCCAAATTTCGTTTTTTTTTTCATTTCGCGTAATTACTATTTAGTCTTGCGTAATTAGAATAATTTTCTGCAAATAAATTGCATGCTACGAATGCATTTTGATGGGTCTCGCATCAATAAATAAAATCAGTATTTGTTGAATCTGCTGCAATTATTAAATTTAAAATGTAAGGTTATGATAATATTATATCGTTGAATTCAGAAGAAAATTCTCTATTTAATGAGTTAATAAAAAATATATAATGTGTTTAAAAAAATGTAACATTGATCCATAAGTTGAATACCACTGGCTTTAAAATAATAATGGTTATGTCAAAATGTGTCCCCCTCTATGCCGTACAAAATACCATAATCACTTTTTTGTGTAACTTTTCATATACATGAATAAATGGCACTGTTCCATTATCTTGATACACCCTGTATATAGTAGTGCTATGAGGATCCGACAAAACTTGGATCCGAGTACTCGGATTTCAAAATATTCGGTTCCTCGAATATCCGATGTTCGGATATTGAAGCGGATATCCGTAAATTTAAATACGATTTCGATCCGGATTTGGACTTAGATCCGGATTCGATGATTTTTTTACGGATCCTGATCCAAATTTTAATTCTGGATCCGATTCTCTTCATTTTGAATGTGAATGCAAATCCCCTCTAAAATAGCCAGGTAGTTTGTGCAAATGTAAAGAAAAAGAATTTATACTTTCACAGAGTCCTATTTAGTAAATGAATAAAAAAATACAAATTTGTATTATTACACATATTAATATGACATACTGATATTCGAATCTAAGATCCGATACTAAAATCCGTTTCCAAAATTCGATATTCGAATCCGGATTCAAGATCCGATACCCAGATTCGAATCCAAAATCCGATACTGAGATTTGGATCCGAGATCCGGATACTTTAACATTCAATTATCCGGATATTTTTGGATTCGAAACCGAAACTATCCGGATTCGGATCCCACCACTAATATATACCAACAATAACCTAACCACGCACAAAATGCGGCCCGCATGTTTACCATTGTTTACTATTGTGCGTCAGATTAGGTTATTAATATTTTATTTAAAGTAGAGAAACATTTTAAAAATGTATTTGTTTTTTCGAATATTCATAAGCTACTAGATAAATACAAAAATTAAAATTTTGCTGATTTTTATTTTTACAAATAACATCCAAATATGAAACAATATAACATTTTCGTTTGCACTTCTTTAATAAGTATATACACTTTTTTGCACTCTTTCGAATGACATTGCTCAAATTTTTTTACTACTGATATAGATTTTGAGTTATGATGTCAAAATTGATGTAATTTTTATATTGGACGCCGAGTGGAAAAGTTATAATATTGAATAGAAAATATTTTTGAAACACCAAAATTGCAACAAAAAATAAATTTATAGGATGAAAATAAATAAAAGCACCAATTAGGTATTATCATCTGGTTATTTTGTTGCTAAGCGTTTGTTGAGCAGTTGCTATAGCCATAGCAACAATAGACAGTGAAAGTGACATTTTACAGATTGTTAGCTGTCAAAAATATCTCACTTTTAATATAAATAGGCAAAAAAATATTTTTACTTACTGAAACACTTTTCAATAATATGGCCTTACTAATGCCCACATAAAAATATTAAAATTAATTGAAATAAATGGAATTTTTTGAACTAAATGAGAAAATCACCATGAAAATATATAAGTCATAATCTATATTTAATTGTGTTTTTATTTGTTTCATTACCAGAATCACTATTTTTACACCCTATAAATTGAATAATTGTTACATTTTTTTCAGTGGTGTAACTTTTCACTAGGGCGTACATGTCATAATTATAACTTTAACTCATTACTCGAAATCTAACAGTGATAAAAATGAGCATTGTCGTTCAAAAAAAAGCTTCTAGAGAAGTGTAAATCAAAATTTCATATTGTTTCATACTTAAAAGTTATATGTAAAAAAATAAAAATCAGTTAACTTTCAATTCTTGTACTTACACTTATCTAGTATGCATTTTTCGACAAAAACAAATACAACTTTGAAATGGTCTACTAATAGAGCAACTTTAAATTAATTGCCTAATTTAACCGACTTCGTATACGAGGTGTGTTCAAAAACTATCGCGAATTTTGAATTTTCGCGGGTTACGTATATTCGAATTTCGATCTTTTTGTGGCTTTATGTTGGTACTCATGTCTCTCACTTATGTCGACAAGCTCGGCCATTTTGAATGTTCACTTACTTGTTGACAGCTGCTTTGCTTGCACGTGTTTTGGATCGTCTTCGATTTTTACCTAATGTGCTTATTCGTTAAAAACTGACTATGAATTTTTTGACCAAGACAATATCTTTCTTATGTAAAGGCGACGGAACGTAGAAAAAAATAATTCATTTAAAATTTGTCATTGTCGTAAAATGTTTTTATCAAAGAAGTTATTTCATTTCTACTCGTACTTCTTTGATAAAAACATTTTATGACAATGACAAATTTTAAATGAATTATTTTTTTCTACGTTCCGTCGCCTTTAGATAAGAAAGATATTGTCTTGGTCAAAAAATTCATAGTCAGTTTTTAACGAATAAGCACATTAGGTAAAAATCGAAGACGATCCAAAACACGTGCAAGCAAAGCAGCTGTCAACAAGTAAGTGAACATTCAAAATGGCCGAGCTTGTCGACATAAGTGAGAGACATGAGTACCAACATAAAGCCACAAAAAGATCGAAATTCGAATATACGTAACCCGCGAAAATTCAAAATTCGCGATAGTTTTTGAACACACCTCGTATGTATCTACGAGTATAGTGGCGTAAACACTAAACTTAAAATTTAAATAAAGGACCTAAAAAGAAGTGGACATGTTCATGTAAACAAATTCTCATAGGTTCTTCGTTTTAAAAATATTTGTATTTGATTGAAATAAAGACATTACTTCTTCAAAAAATTTTAATTTTAACACTAAAATATTAATAAATTTCAAAGGTTTATTTAATAAATGATATTTGACAAATTTTAGTAAAATAAAATAAAAGATTTGCATCTGTTATGAAGGCAAATTGGCATTTTTATTTATCCTGGAACCTCTTCTATCATAGGTGTAGACATAATGAATGTTCTTTATGTTTTACCGACCTATATCATAGCCAGCGCGACGCGCTTCCCTGACTTTTTTTTCTATGGAGTGCCAAAACAAAAAGTTTATGATCCGTCAATAAATAATGATGTACTCGTATTTTTTTAAAACCAAAAATTCTTGTAAAAATATGAGGTGTGTTTTACAAAAAAGTACCGTTTTGAAATAAAAATAAAACAAATAGAATTTTCTTAGCAATTTTATTTTTAAATGAAAGCCTGTAGTTTAATCTACTTTTCTACCTAATTTCCATCAATATTATGGCTTTGAAACATGGTTGCTTTGACATCTTCATTGTTATCGTGGCGCTGACCACCCAGATGGTTCTTCAAATGCAGAAATATGTGGTAGTCACTGGGCGCTAGATCGGGGCTATATGGAGAGTGATCAAATTGTTCCCAGTTAAATGATCTGATCAGTTCGATTTCCGTATCATCCCATCGCGCATAATGTTTTCTCCATACACTTCTCTGATCTGACGATGAATTTCAGCCGCTTTCACGCCTTTAGCACTAAGAAAACGAATCACAGCGCGTATTTCAGTCAGCAGGATTCTCAATCGGAAAAGGCATTTCAAATACTCACAAAAGACTCGTAAACACAGCAAATGACTCTGTAATGACATCTGTGGCTTGCCAACAGAGTGCAGTACACAGTGCGCATGTGCCAAATGCTGACCGCGGCGCTGTAGCGGCGGAATTTCAAAACGGTACTTACTTTAAAAACACGCCTCGTTGATAACTTCCTTTAATACTCAAATGCAAATATCACTAAAATGAAGCAGCTGTAAGAATTTGGTTACTTGCACTTGTCCACTTTTTTTTAAGTCCTTTATTTAAATATTGTTTCGTTGTTTAATTTTGAAATTGTATATTGTCGTCCAGTAGATGACAAATTATATATTTTACATTTATAATTATTTAAAGTAATATTGTAACGAGAAGAAAAATTAAAAATAAATGAACCAATATTAATTAACAAAATTATGATACATTTAAATAGATTCATCTATGGTTTTTGGGGCCCCTCCAGAGACCGGGCCCCGCTCACAACGCAAGCCCGTTAGTTACGCCACTGTACGAGCAGTCTAAAGACCGAATGGCGACGGTCGAAAAATGGACATTCTGTATAATAATAGAAAATACTAACAATTTTTCTAAATTAATTTTCGAAAAACTTTTCATTTTTTAAAAATTTAATTAACATATACTTTTATTCAAAATACCTATGTATTTGTATTGAAAAAATAGTTTCTTGGAACACGTTCCTGTTAAATTAAAAACTTTATGCCTAGTGCACACGGAGAAACTTTTAGCTAAGTTTCCGGAAATTTGTTTCCCAAGTAGAAGAATTATGAAAAGTTGCCCGAAAGTTAACGGCGCCGTTAAAACACGAGAGGTTTTGTGGAAACTTTTTGACGTGCACCTAACTTCTCATGTATTATGATACTTGTAAAGAAAAAGAGGTTAGGATCACAAAAATTTTGATTTTTGGCGTCGATTACAATAATTCTTGTTTATAAAAATTGGTTTATTTCAGTGTAGTTTATTCAGAAATCTTATGTAGTTTTGTTTACTTCATAAATTTAGTTTTGTTAGAATTCTTAGTTATAAGCACATATAGTTTAGTTTATTTCTCCATTTACTTTTAGTTAAATTTAATTCCTACATGCAATTTTGTGTACTTTTGTTCTCTTCCGAAAAAATAATTCTCCAAGAGCCTATAGATTTAGAGAAAAATTACCAGTTTGGAGGAAACTTTTATTTTTCTCGTGTGAACGCACGGTACGTAAATATAAAAGTTTCTCCAAAACTTCTTCTTCTTCGGGAAACAAATTTCAGAAAACTTTACTAAAAGTTTCTCCGTGTGCACTAGGCATTAGGTTCTAAAAAAATAATCGTTTATTTTCTTTAATATAAGTTATTACAAAATATTGTTGTTACATTGTATTTACAGTATTCTTGAAATATAAATGCTAAATTATAATAGTGAAATGGTTCGTGAACAACATAATAATATGAAAACAGTAATTCATTATTTAGTACTTTATAATAGTATATTGCGAAGCAAGTCCGGAAAATATCATTTTACTGGGTGAGGTAGGTAATTTTGATGACGCAAGAGTGTCTTGAAAGCAGAAAGCCTCAAGTCCAGTAAAGTGACTTTTCGAACATGCTGTGCACGCTATTTTATCAGCTACCGAAAATATATTCAAAAAATAATAATTTCTGACATGCAGAAAAAAACAATTATTGAAAACAGAAAATATCAAAAATCAATTTTATGTAAACATAATAGTTATTTATGATATGTGTTAAAAGTGACATTTTATTTAGCGAAAAGTTTGGAACACGACGTATATCAACACTATTTTTTCATTTAATTTTGTATGTCTAATAATTTTTTGACATAAATAAAAAAAATGTTCCATTCATCATTACCAAGGTAATTAATTCACTTTTAACACTAATGATAAAAGTAACAATGGTCTATCAATTTTTAACAATGGTGTCATAAAATGACATTTTTAACCCTAAAAACAAACATTGAAAGCCTACTTTAGTAGATTTAAATAAACTTTTAAAATGTATAACAATAAAAGAACACGGAAATTAAAATTGCATTTTTTAACAATGTAAAACAAATGAAAGGCAGAAACCTGTTGAACGTACTTGTAATCATGGTTGCTTTTGTACATAATACAATATTTTACAAAAATTAAGCATTAAAAATCGCAAAAAAATATTAAATAATTAATAAATAAAGAAAGAAATAATTTTAAATATATTTTATTACATTTACATTATTATAATTTTCTTCCTATACCTTTGACATTTCAAGACTATTCTTAGCAGAGTCAAAGTGACATGTGAGATATTTATTTTAAAAAAACATTAAAAATACGACTCGAAACCACGAAATTATATTAAATTTTTAGTAAAATGGTACGTAATCAACTCGCAATACGTGTTCCGGATATAACAGTAACAAATAATCATTATAAGCTTGAAGTTAACCTATAAATATTGCAATTATATTTTAGGCAGGTGGTGTAATAGTTGCCGGTTTAGGCCTTGCGGCCGTTGGTTTTGCTGGAAGATATGTTTTAAGACAAATGCCCAATATTACAAAAACTATGAACGAAGCAGTTAAAAATCTACCAAAATTTGATGCAGAGAGTATGGCCAATGCAAAATATTATAAGGGAGGATTTGATCCTAAAATGAACAGGAGGGAAGCAGCTTTAATTCTCGGTATTAGTCCTTCAGCCAATAAAGGCAAAGTAAAAGATGCTTTTAAGAGAGTGATGGCAGCAAACCACCCTGACAGAGGCGGCTCACCATATATTGCATCGAAAATAAACGAAGCTAAAGACTATATGGAAAAAAATAGTAATTGATTTACTTTGTAGGTTTATTTAAAAGATCCAAATTTAACTGTATATATAATAGATTACGGTATATGTATATAAAAATGTCATGAAACGACTAGATAGTTGTATTAAATACAGTTAAGTTTTAAATATTTTTTTGTGACTAGGTTAACCATGGGAGGTCGTTCCATTTTTCACCACATGCTGAATACGTAGTTTTGTTATGGATTTATTTGATAAAGTCTTTGGAATCTTGAATATATCCTAAAAAATATAATTGTATATATTTAACAATTCACTATACAATGCTTGACTTTCATAGCGATACGATAACATATAATACATTCACATAAAACTATCTATTCTATTGGATACAACAAAATATACACATGTATACCCAAATGCTACTCTTCACTCACCCTTCATACATATTTTTTTTTTAGTAGATGCTAAGCGATACTGTGTTCCTAATGTAAATCAACTGAATATTATCGTATCGAAAATAATGAAAATGGATTTTTAAGAAACACAGCAAACAGAATCTTATTATCGTATTCGTATCGCAAATGCAAATCAAGCCTAGGTATTTTCATACCCTCATAAATTCATGACACTCTATTACGTATGTACTCTTAACCATTCCTTTAAAACAATCGATTAACGATGCTAAGTCAGTACACGTTAATATTTCTAACCGGTGGGTCACAATTAAAGTAATGGCAACGCGAATTAAAATCTTTGAGCCTTCATAAAATAAACAATCCCAAATTCGGAATACTGTCTAAAAGAACAACAAAAATTAGTAAAACATTTGTTATAAATGGGGTATTCTAATAACATTTATTTTATTTTCAGAAAATTTTACATATTTTTATTATAAATCTAAAATTTTGAGTTTTATTATTTATTAAATTTTTAAATTTAATTGAAAATTTGAACAACATTTAAGAAATATACCAGGGCTTCGAACCCAGGAATTTGTTAACTGCTGGATAGAGCAAGCGTATAACGATACATGTATTTTAGAGAGAACACGGGAAGTGTGATTGAAAAGGATATATACCCTGTTCCACCTTACCAATTCAATATTGTAGAGAATAAGACATAGTTTTGAACTCTCTGATTGGCTGAAATTAGAACCAAATTTACGCAATGTAATTTTCGAGTAGTGTCAGTGTACATAACATGTGATATCTTGTGTTATTTTTATGTGCAAACTCAAGTATAATCTTTATTCAATTTGGAAAGCAGGTAGATAATACTTTATATTTATCACTTACTGACTAGAATATACAATGTCGATGCCATTATGATACCTTATTAATATTTTAATAAAATGTGAGATGACAGCAGTTGAATACCACCATTTTCTAATTTCGTCTATTTAAAACGGGCGCTGATGTGAGCGCCATCTACTGAATTGGTTACATCGTATTCCACCTCAACAATTCAGTATTATATTATGCCTTTAGTATACACCATACACAAGTTGTGTTCAGTATTATAGAGAATACGGCATAGTTTTGAACTCTCTCATTGGCTGAAATTGGAGTCAAGTTTACACAATGTAATTTCAGACTAGTGTCACTGTACATGACATGACATGTGACATCTCGTATCAGTTTTATGTACAATGTCAAGTATCATCTTTATCCGACTTGGAAAGCAGGTAGATAATAGTTTATATTGTACATTTACTGACAACAATATACAAAGTTTCAATGGATTTTTTAAATTTCGTCGGTTTAAAACGCACCGATGTGAGCGTCATCTACTGAATTGGTTAAGTGGAACAGAGTATAAGTGAAATAGAGTATAGATAACGAATGACAAGTAACGAAAATAAAGACAACAAATCGGAATTATGTATCACTTATCTCTGTCGATAACATACAATACAATAGCCGTGTTCCTTCTAACTGTGATTTTGATTTTGTGAATCCTGATTAGTTTAATCGTGATCCTTTTGAATCATGATTTAAAAATTATATCAAGAAAACAACTTAATTGGTATAAACACCATCTAGCGTCAAATATCATAAACACACCAATACAAACTAATTTATTTTATTTTATAAATAATCTAATGTCGTGTCTTATAGTCAGCATATTAAAAATAGATCATATAGAAATATAAGAAAAATGATCTTGGTAATATATGAAGTATGTTTCCTTAAAACAAATCTTTTATGTAACATATTCTCTTTGTTTTCAAAAATATGGTGAGTCATTACATTATTTTGCAGGAAAATCATATTTCCTTTGATGCAACAAACCCCACATTGATATATTTTTTACGCTCGAAAACCGAAAACCTATTGTCGTTAGCCACTTTTAAATTTGTTCTGAAATGAATCTGTGTGATCACTCAAAAAGGATGATTCAGAAGGGAAAGGGGACGGTTGTCTAGTGATCACAAAATGAGAAAGTGGGGATAACGAATAAGAAATGAGAAAACATACTTCTTCTTAATCATGATCACTTTGATGCTTTTGATTGTGAATCACAGCCCGAAGGAACACGGCTAATATCTAGTAGTTAACAAATCCCTATTCGAATCGAACCAGATATTCTCTATGAACCACTAGCTCGAACCAAACCGATTAATTGAACTTAACCGCATATGTGAACCAGTTTGAACCGAACCACATAAATGAACAAGTTCAAACCAATAAAATTACGCATGCGGCATGCGCCCAGAATATATTTGCGTAGTTCTGCTACTGCCAAATGCATATGTTTAAAACTACTGTTAGGTACGAGGAAAATATATTTATGAAATAAGATTAATCAAACCGAAACGATCTTATGAACCGGTTCAAGAACTGCTCCAGAATTGAATGAAAAACCGAATCGATAAACTACACCGAACCGCGATCTAAAACCGAATCGATTTTAGCAGCGGTTTGCAGCCCTGAAAAATACAGAAATAGAAAACTTGTAAACATACAAAATGTAATAAAACTAACACGAACAAGATAATTGATATAATGTCAATGGCAGAGAAACTGCTTCCTGTTAACAGGACTGTTATGTGTACTAAATTTGTTAGAAATGTCATCAGTCACTCATTCGTTACAAACCACGTGATGCCTTTTTAGCGCCAAAATAAATTACAAGAAAACTAATATTAGAAAAAATACTTGTTTAACTTGGGACTAAAATATCAGATTTATAGCAGAGGGTGCCAAAGCTGTAATCTGTGTTTAGTGCCGTGGTAAATACTATTTTTTGCCGATTTTAGAATTAATCAGGGCCGTGCGGTGATATGGAGCAAAGGAGCAATCGCCCCAGGCGCCTTTTGTTAAAAAGCGCCCACAGAATTGAAATGATAGATATATTCTGATTGATACGCTCCTGATAATCACCCAGTTAAGCAGCTAGTCAGTTCATTCCATATTCCTCTGTATTGAACCAAAGAAATGAAAAATTCACTCTTTTATAACTAAATATTGCTCTTAGGGCGCTAAATTGAATATTATGTGCCAAATTGAATATTACAAGCTCCAGGCGCCAAAACACCACCGCACTGCGCTGGAATTAATATTAATTGAGTAATTATTTCTAATACATATTTTGAAAGTTATCGGCATCAAATGACGTTGGTATGTAAATAGCAATGAGCCAGTAAAAATATTTTTACAGATTGTTAGCTGTCATAAAATAGCACTTTTACTGTCAGTTAACAATAATAAATTTTGATTGTTTTTACATTATTCGGTTATTTTTTAGTATAATCCACAATGGTATAACATTTTTGATGTGAAACTTCTAATAGCACGCCTATGCGAGGGTAAGAACGAATGATACGACGGTCGTGCCATTCGGCCAGCCTCGTGACTCATCGGCTCTCTCCGCCTCGGCGCTCCACACTCACCACTTGTGTGTACCGGTATATCGGCGTCGTTTTCTCTATACTATACTCTCACCGCTTTACTTCTGTGTATATCGGTGTATCGGAGCGAATTTGAAAAAACAGTGTCGTTTCGAGCAATAAGTTCAGAAAAAAATAATTTCGATGTTTCACATTTGCCAGGCGTCCCGCGACGGCTCACATGTTTTTACCTTACAAGTTACTCCTTTAGAATACCCCATTCTACAGAGTGATCAAAAATAACTGATCCAGTTGGCAATAGGTATAGTTCTACAAAGTTTTTTGTTCCACAGTTTATACAACCACGTAAAAGCGGAAATACTATTTGACATTTAATTTTTACAAAAAGTTATGTCAGAGCAGAACTGGGGCCTGACAGCTAATAGGATTTTGATAATTGCAATACTTTAGATTATTGATCTGTGGTTAGTTAATGTAAGAAATAAAAAAATGTGGGTAAGGAAAAAGCTGTAAATGTACTTAAATTTTCAAATGTCAGTGTCAACAACAGGAAATACATTTTTGTATCACTCTTACCAATTTCAAGTTATATTTTTATTGCCAACTGAATCAGTCATGAATTAATTATTTTTGATTACTCATGACTCTGTATTTACTCACTTCAGTTGGCAAAACTTCTGCAAAAAGACAAACGAACCACTTTGTAGCTAAAACAGGCCATGGCACACCAAGTTGTTCTATATGAGCATGAACTTGTGGATCTCTTATTAATACTAATTGACTTAAAACTTCAATATCAGTGATTAACCCCGCCATTGTACTTATATAATATTTAGGTAAAATTTGTTCGACTAGAGCCTTTAGGAGCCAAAATGCAGTCTCTTCATTTTTTGTTGCTAACAATAGTAATCCTAAAAAATCCTATACATTATTTTGCCCCCATTTGTTTATATTAATAACTAACCTACTATATAATTTAAACCCTGACAATACCCTACTTCCTGATTATTATACGCGTAAGCAACTAAAACGTTGTATAATTGTTCTGGAAGCTCACTACAGCTATTAAAGAAAATATTATCTGGAAATGTGCGTGGTATATCCGTTTTTATACTATCTATTATGCTTTGTTTTGGTAAATGCTGCCGTATGGTATGGTAAAGATCTGGATTTTTGTCTTTAAGTTCTTGAGCACCAGACGTATACATCCAAATCTGTTTTCGGTGTTCACTAGGAATTCCTTTACGACAATATCGTTTCAATTTGTCATTCTTCTTTACGTTATGAACGTTTTTCATGAGATCATTCCATTTTTTATTCCTCTTTGCGAGTACTTTGAGGTAGTTTGACATAAAATCATCAAATACTTGCACATTGAAACTACTGGATCTCTCAAATCCATATTCATCCACTCTACTACAAAGAAATATTTTAACCTCAAATACAATTTTTAAAAACCGTCATTACCATACCTGAATGAAGAAGTTGCCATAATATAAAAGTATAAAAACTATAACAGTATAAAACTAATAATAAATATAAAGTAACATTTTAAAAAGTAAAAATCTTTATATATTTATAGCGCCACCACCGCAACAATACGTGATGTAAAAATAAGGTGTGTATCTTATCTTCTTGTCTAAAGGAAAATGATGAATATATTAAAGAATAACATAAGGAAAGTAGATCAAATTGAAAATAATCAACATAAATTGATCAAGTTACATTATTTATAATAAGTAGGTTCAAATGTCAGCAGTCAATTTTTATTAAATGTAAAATTCCCGCCACTTGTTGATTTGATATATTCGTTTTTATTTAAAATTATTTACATAAAATTTAAAAGAAAACTATTATATTGTAAAATAAAAAATGTACAATTATGAATAACTAAAAAGCTTTTATTATTAAGCAAAACTATGTTTAATTCAAGATTTAGTTAATTTGTTAATGAAAAATATAAACAATTGCATTTGACAATTAATGACAGAATATAATTGTTTAAATTTTAAATGGTAAAAAATTATAATGACGTTAATTTTATAATTGTAGCTCACTTCGCGGTAATGAATTTCCTTTGACAAATGCATAGTGAATTTGAACTCAAAACGTGGTGTCGTGGTATTATTGTGTGAGTTCCGAACTCTTTTAACGTGCTAGCGCCATGGCTGCTGAGCAGGAACAATTCCGCCAGCTTTTAACAACTCTTTTATCGACAGATAATCAGGTTCGAACACAAGCAGAGGTAAGTAATACATAGATTTATATATTTATTTTATATTTTCGAGAAAATTTTGCTGCTTCAATTTGTAGTATTTTAATGATTCATGCAATTGTGCTTGAAGATGCATGGTGACAACGTGTGTTGAAGTTGTGCGGAATGATATTGTATAGATGACTCATTGCACTTCTTTTTTTGTTATTATTTCGATCGTTGACCTTGACCATTATAAGGAATATTTCCTCCCTTCTTCATTAATTTTTCATATTAATGACGTTTTATTTCCAATATTATGACATAGATGCGGCATGCTTAAAATTTACCCGGGAAACTTCCCGCTTTTCCTACTAACATAATATGTCCGTGTAATAATTATTGTAACCACATGGTCATGTCAGTTATTTTACGTGGTATGGGTATAAAGTACCATGTGTCATGACTTATAATTGTATTGTCTGATAGGAAGCATATGGAAATTTACCAATTGAATCTAAAGTAACACATCTTCTGGCCGCCATCCACAATGCAGCCATCGGTGAAGAAGCGAGACAAATGTCAGCAGTATTACTCAGGAGACTGTTCTCAAGTGAATTTCAAGATTTTTATCCCAAATTACCAGTTGAAGCTCAAGCTCAGCTGAAAGAACAAGTCATTTTAGCTGTTCAACAAGAACAAAGTGATCCTATGCGTAGGAAAGTTTGCGAAGTGATTGCTGAAGTTGCTAGAAATTTGATTGACGATGATGGCAACAATCAGTGGCCAGAATTTTTACAGTTTATGTTTCAATGCGCTAATGCCCCCAATCCACAATTGAAAGAATCCGCTTTGAGAATATTCGCAGCAGTGCCCGGGGTATTTGGGAATCAACAGACAAATTATTTGGATCTTATTAAGCAAATGTTACAACAATCTTTAGTGGCTCAGGATTGTTACGATGTTAGATTTCAAGCTGTTAGGGCTGTGGGCTCATTCATACTGTTACATGATAAGGAAATGCCCATTTTGAAACATTTTCATGACTTATTACCAACAATGATTCAAATTACAATGGAAAGTATTGAGAAGCAAGATGATGATGGTTTGTTGAAAGTTTTGATTGACTTGGCTGAAACCACACCGAAGTTCTTGCGACCTCAGTTACAACAAATTTTCGAACTGTCTATGAAGGTGAGTTTTTATAAACTACTGAAATTTGTTATAGCTTTTTTTATAACATTGCTACGAATTACTAGACCGTAACATTTTGTTGAATCATCATATTTTATTGAATTTAATCCATTAAGCGCCTAGCAATAAACTGACAGTTATTTCATATTAATTTTAGTCAATATTAGTTTAATACGCAATAATAAAAACAAAATTGAATTAAAAAAAAAAATCTTCATAGTTTTTGAAAACAATACTGTTGCGTTTTGGATCAACAGCGGAATCTGTGAGTGCATATAAGTAAAATAATAAATTTTTATGTATCATGCTATTATTTACAAATAGATACAAAAATAGCTAAATACCTTTAATTAAATAAATAAATATACCATCACAGCATATTACCCATTGCTGGGTGTGCCAATCTGCTATGTATACAGATATCGGTAATGATGAAATATTTGTACCGTGAGGGCGCTTACCAGGCGTCACCTCATGGGCACACAATGCTGGCGTGGAGGGTGCACCACAGTGGTCAATGTTGTGCCATTAAAATTCGAAGTAATTTTTGGCGTCGGTTGAGATCGAACCCGGGTTCCCAGATTCGCGACCAGACACTCAGGCACATTAAAATATAATTATTACATGTTATGAAAACATTCAAAACAGACAAAATATATGGGAACATCACATTTTTCATACATACAGGGTGATGGCGATTAGGGGTGAATAGAGGGATTTAACATGGGTTTTTAATTTTATGCAATTTCCTGTTCATTTTTCGACAAAACTGTAGAGTGCAAAGGTACAGAATTAAAAGTTACATATAAAACTGATTTTACACGTTGCATTATGTGTTTGGTTTCTTCACAATTTTAAAAAGAAATGTAAAAAGTTCTGCCAATTAGTAGCAATAGCCATGACATTTGTTTTCTTTTTCCTGGTTTTTCATAAATTATTTATAAATGTCAATCTAACTTATGGAAAATAAATCCCGTATTCTTTTATAACTTCCCACCATAATATTTCTTTATAATAAAGACACGTTCCTTATTCGTATGAATCAGGGCATCGAACCCGAATCAAAACCGGGACCAAACCGTTGCATTTTAGCGAACCCAGAACCGAACTTCAGATATATTGTTCAGTTGAACCCGAGTCGAAACTGAACCGGGTATTAAAATTCTGGTTCAGCCGATCATCGACGCCTTTGTCATCTGCGTTGCTGCCTGTGTTGACTGTTCGTGGAAATTGTGTTCGTGGTTTTATCTAGCGTTGCATTATAAATTCCGGCTCGCATTTTAAATAAAGATTTAATATTCAAAAAACATTAATTCAATTTTCATTAGGTTGAATCGAATCAGAACCCAGAACAAAACCGCAAATTTTATTAATGCTTGAATCAGATCCGCACACGAACCCATCTTTCAAAAAACAAATTAACCTGAACTTGAACCGAACCTAGTTTTTGTCGGATTCGATGCCCTGGTATAAACATTTATTATTTAATTTACTTTTTACAATTTTTTTAACAATATGAATAAAATAATATTGTTTTTTATAATGTCATAAATCATGGCCATTGCTACTCATTGACGGAACTTTTTAAATTTCTTTTTAAAATTGTAAAGAAACAAAACACTTATTAAAACATGTGAAAACAGTTTTGTATGCAACTTTTAATTCTGTACAACTTTATTTACACTTTACAGTTTTTGCCGAAAAATAAACAGGAGAGCAAGAAATTGCATAAAATTGAAATCCCTATGTTCACCCCTAGCCGCCACCATCCTGTATCTTCGACATTTTCTCCTTGATTTTTCGGGGTAGCGGATTATAATGTGGCCAACAGAGTCTGTTCTCATTTCATCTTCAAGTTCTAATTTTGTTGGTCGGTTTCGTCCTTTCTAAATTGGAACTGATTCCTGCTCATCATACAATGGCACTGATAAAAACTGAGCATGTTCAGTTCCAATTTAGAAAGTACGAGGACCGCCAACAATATTGGAACTTGTAGAAGAAATTAGAACAGATTCTGTTGGCCACATTAGAATCCGTTACCCCAGAAAATTAAGGAGAAGGTGCAAAAAATGTGTAAGTCAAATAAAATATATGTATAAAAAATGTGATATTCCCTTACATTATGTGTGTTTTAAAAATTTTCGTAACATGTAATAATTACATTTCAATGTTTTTATACTTGTAATTAAAGATATGTAGTATTTTTTTTATCTATATGCAAATAAACCCACGATACGTAAAATCTTATTATTTTACTTATACTAACAGATTCGGCTGTTGATGCGAAAACGTAACATTAAGTTTTAACATTTGTAATTATTATTTAAATTCATATAAAAAAATTGTTTTGTACGTAGGTAAAAACTATATTTATATTCTATGAAAAAAACTCATTTTTAAGAAAAAGCTTATTATTTTATAAAAAGAAGTATGCAAGCGTGTCAGATTATCTGAAATTGGCTAATTTCATAAAATTTATAAAATCTATAATATAAGGTGACCATTTTGTTCTTGAGACTTCCGGGGACACGTTTTTCTTTTTTTGACCACATGTGGTGCCGAGCGGTCGTGCATATCAATTCCCTTCTTAAACAAGATATTTAACTAAAGTAGAATGTAAACTATTTAACTATGCAACGTCCTCGAAAATAGTTTTTAATTGAAACCTGTATCTCTATCGCTTGCCGGTCAGAGCGTGACAAATATTGAAGGTGCCGACGAGAGTTTCTTGTTCTGCGTATTTTGTGAACTGCTAAATTATTGTCATTTTAAGTTTTAAAATAGCAAAATTGTAGCAAGTAGCTCCATTTTCATTATTTTTTATTTAATAACTGTAAGGAAAAAGTATAGAATTGGGGACAAAAATAAGCGGAGAAGCAAGTCTTGTTTCGGGGACCGTTCCTGGGAATCCGGGACGAATGGTCACTTTACTATAATAGCAAATATTTTTTAATAAAAAAATATAAATTAATATCTACACATTTCTGAATAAAATCTATATAAGCAAATTTCCAGAAAATTTATTGACAAAAAAATAATAGTTTATATGTGTAATGTTGCATTTTCGCATCAACATAATATATGACTGTATGGAATATTATTTTAGGTATTCAGTGATACTGAAATGATGGACGACTGGCGACACATGTCTTTAGAACTGATGGTAACTCTCGCTGAAACCGCTCCGAGCATGGTTCGCAAAGTCGCTGACAAATACATTGTAGCTTTAATCCCATTGGTTTTAAATATGATGACTGATATAGATGAAGACAATGACTGGGGCACTTGCGATGAAATTATTGAAGATGACAATGATAGCAATAACGTTGTCGCAGAATCAGCCCTCGACAGATTGGCATGTGGACTTGGAGGAAAAATGGTTCTTCCATTGATCGTACACAATATCCCAGGAATGTTATCAAATCCCGACTGGAAGCATAGACACGCTGCTTTAATGGCTATTTCGGCCGTTGGAGAAGGTTGTCACAAACAAATGGAAGACATTCTTCCAAATATCATGGACGGTGTCTTAGGCTATCTTCAAGATCCTCATCCCAGGGTGAGATATGCTGCCTGCAATGCTATTGGACAAATGTCAACCGACTTCGCTCCTATTTTCGAGAAGAAATTCCACGACAGAGTTGTTCCAGGACTGCTTATGGTCTTAGATGACAACGCGAATCCCCGTGTACAAGCACACGCTGGTGCAGCATTAGTTAATTTCTCTGAAGATTGTCCGAAACAAATTTTAACTCAATATCTCGATGGAATTATGGGGAAACTGGAAGCCATCCTTAGTACTAAATTTAAGGAGTTAGTTGAAAAAGGCACCAAATTAGTGTTAGAACAAGTTGTAACCACAATTGCATCAGTTGCTGATACATCTGAAAAAGAGTTTGTTGCTTATTATGATAGATTGATGCCTTGTTTAAAATATATCATTCAAAATGCTAACACTGATGAACTGAAAATGCTGAGAGGAAAGACTATTGAATGTGTATCTCTTATCGGTTTAGCTGTAGGCTCAGACAAATTTATGAGTGACGCCAGCGAAGTTATGGACATGTTATTAAAAACTCACACTGAAGACTTACCCGATGATGATCCCCAAACTAGTTATTTAATTTCAGCTTGGTCTAGAATCTGTAAAGTTCTGGGCAAGCGATTTGAGCAATACTTACCATTAGTAATGGGCCCAGTACTGAGAACAGCTGCTATGAAACCTGAAGTAGCTTTACTAGATAACGACGACATGCAGAGTGTGGAGGGAGATGTAGACTGGCAATTCGTATCTCTTGGAGAACAACAAAACTTCGGCATTAGAACCGCTGGACTCGAAGACAAAGCTAATGCTTGTGTTATGTTAGTTTGTTATGCAAGAGAACTCAAAGAAGGTAAAGTAATTTAAGAAAAAATATCAACACTTAAACCATATACTATATTGCGGGTGACCTGGCAATACCTCCTAAGTGATTTCATCTAAAGTTTACGGGAAACTTTTAAATTATAGTTTTAAAAAATACACTACTACTAATAAAGCATTTTCACTAAAAATAGAAGATAGGGGTATTGCTAATACAGGAAACTTAAATTACAGTCTAAATCGTTTAACATGAAAAATAGGAGGTCTTGCCAGGCCATTCGCGATTTATTCTTTGAAATTTTTTAAGCAAAACAGTTCTAATAAACATACCCGATCTTCTCTCCTACAGGAATTTCAACCTTTCGGTGATAACCGTAAAAGTGTAACCTTTGTCTCTAATTTGAAAACGGTTATACGAGTCTCGTCCCAATTTATAAAATAATGTCGATATAATATATTATGATGTAAATATGCGGAGATTCATAATTTTATGTTCGAGTCCCGTCTCACATCAGTTGGCCCACTCGCTTTAATTTCATTTTATTTAGTTAATTTTTGATACAAATAATAACTAGCATAAATTATCGCATTTTTTTTTAAATATTAAGGACATTTTGTCGTTCTAATGACACATAGTAAGATGGTTTTCTAAAATATTTAATTTTTTAATGTAAAATGAAATAATACTTGTTCTAACAATTCAAGAAAAATTGGGGAAAAAAATTATACGTTATTTAAAGTTGTACGGATGTTAGGTTTTATTAAATAAAATGTATAAAAGAATTACAGTAGTAATTTACAGTAATAACAATGGCTGGTACCACAAGCATTGTTTTCAAAATACCAAATCTCAATATTTTATTTCACTTATGTTTAAAGCACAACTTTTTTTTCAAAATATTTTTTTGAATACAAATAATATTCTGCTTTAAATTTAATAAAACCTTACAACTTAAATTCGTTTATTTTTTTATCAATTTTTTTTAAAGTGATATTTTTGAAATAAGTATTAATCATAAAAATTAATGACCCTAAGTAATATAAAATATCAGAAATAGTGTAAATAAATTACAAAATTGTAGTTTTATTGCTATATATTTTTTTTATATGAGCGAGCAAATTGGGTGTGAGCAGAAAAAAAGTGAGCGATCGCATTACAAATAAAACAATTTATTTAGGTGTATTAAATAAGAAAATTTTTGCTCGATGTCAACAAGTATTAAAAAGAATATGCCTGTGTATGAAAGTGACGGATATAATTTGTTTACAACTATCAATATTTAATTGTTCAGTTGCTCACACAACTGAATCCCCCGCAAAAGTTGATTAGTAGCGGTAAAGGCTGAGGTAAAATGCTCAACTTCATCTGCAACTGAACATCGTAAATAGAACTTGCACAATTTTCAATGTCATTGCACTAGCAGAATTTAGCGCGCAGGTAACAAGAATACAATAATTGTCAAAACTTTATTATTCAAAATATTACTTTTTAGTAGTGTTCTATTATTATATTTATATTATCGCTATCACCGAAAAATTGGTCAATTTGAAATATCTCGGAAATGGTACATTTTACCGGATGGATAATAAGAGTATATTTTTACTTTAAAATTAAGAGGACTTTCAGATGAAGTTAAAATAAGATCATAAAACTATAGGAATAAAAAGATTCCATTGTTTTTATCCCCACCACTCTGCAGTAATAATTGAAAAAAAAAATACAAAATTTCAATGTATTTGAATTGGCAAATATAGTAAGTTTAATGATTCTATTTATAACCGTTTCCAAATTAGAGAGAAAAGTAATTAATAATGAGTTAACAGTCATTCGAAATAAATCGTGAAAAGATGTCAGTCACCAGGACTTGTACAAGGGACTCCACTTTTACTTAAAATTATTCAAAGAATATATTGTATATTATTGAAATATGACATTCTGTATATGCGGACAAAACTTATATTTATTTTTCTTTATGTTTAGGTTTTGCAGAGTATGCAGAAGAAGTAGTTAAGCTTATGGTTCCTATGTTGAAGTTTTATTTCCACGACGGTGTTAGATCTGCTGCCGGTGAATCCCTCCCATATTTATTAGACTGCGCTAAAATCAAAGGACCTCAATATGTACAGGGCATGTGGCAATACATTTGTCCAGAATTATTAAAAGCAATTGACACTGAGCCAGAGAGTGAAGTAATGATGGATTTAATGCATTCGTTGGCTCAGTGCATAGAAACTCTAGGAAACGGTTGCCTCACAGAAGAAGCAATGGCAGAATTACTTCGTATTTTGGACAAAATGCTCAAGGAACATTTCGAACGTGCTCAAGACAGGCTGAAAAAACACTTGGATGAAGATTACGACGACGTTGTTGAAGAACAGTTAGAAGATGAAGAAAATGAAGACATTTATTTCTTATCAAAAATTGCAGATCTTATTCACGCTTGCTTTATGTCATACAAAACTGCTTTCCTGCCTTTCTTCGATCAAATATGTGGCCACTTTGTGCAGCTTCTCGCACCAGAGAGACAATGGTCGGATCACCAGTGGGGTCTCTGTATTTTTGATGACGTTATTGAATTCGGCGGGCCCGAATCCGTTAAATACCAACACATTTTCTTACAACCTTTGGCAACATATGTTACAGACAAAAGTGCGGAAGTTCGACAAGCGGCAGCATATGGATGGGGAGTTCTAGCTCAATTTGGCGGGGAGCAGTATGCAGCAGAATGCGCAAAAGCACTACCGATTCTTATTGAAGTTATAAACGACCCGGAGAGTAGATCACTTAAAAATGTAAATCCAACAGAAAATGCAATTTCAGCTGTGACAAAAATTTTCAAGTTTAACGGTAGTCAAGTAAAAGTAGATGACCTGCTTCTTATGTGGCTCAATTGGCTTCCCGTGGTAGAGGATGATGATGAAGCTCCTCACGTTTATGGCTACCTGTGTGATCTAATTGAAGGCAATCACCCAATTGTTCTGGGGCCCAACAACCAGAACTTGCCTAGATTGATTGGAATCTTTGGAGAAGCATTCTTTCGAGAAGTCGTAGAGCCAACACATCCCGTAGGAGCACGGATGGCGAATATTGTACGACAGGTGCAACGCAACGAGACCCTGTTCCAGACCTGCGTGTCAGCGCTCACTCCAGATCAGCAACAGGCGTTACATTCAGCATTGCAGACACCTCCACCTGTTGCCCTAATAGGCAGCGCCAACTAGATTACTATCATAGTTTTAGATCATATTTACTTTATTAAATATATTGTTACAAATAAGGTAAGCGTTTTACTCTTCCAATGTTTGAATATTATTTGTATATAAAATAATGAGATACATATAACAAGAGAGCAAATTCAGGTTCCATAATGTTCCCGTTATTCTGATGCTAATACACTTCAAATAATGAAAATGTTTTCATACTTTATTTGCCAATGTGATACTTTTGGAATAGGCATATTCTAAAATAAATATTTTTCTGTAATATCAATTATTGTGTTAATACAATATTACATAAATATATCATTTTATAGAAAAAGGTTACTAGATGAATTAAAAGTTACTCAAATTATTTATTTTATTTGAGTTAAGTTACAATGCAGGAATTAAATGCCGTACAATAAGAAATATTTTCCCTCTCCAATAAATGAATTACTATCATCTTCATCGTGTCTGCGACTCTTTTTTCTTCCTATGTGATCGATGACTGTGTAACTGCGACCAACTTTTGTGTCTACGAGACCGATCTCAGCGATGATACCGCCCTCGGTGTCTGGCTTCTCTGATCGGCTTAGACTACTTTCTCGAGACGGAGACATCTCGATTATTCAAATCATCTTGGGAATGACCATTTTGACTTATTTTTCTGTAATATCAATGAGGTCATGCACGATTTTTCATTTTTTAGGAAATAATGAATTACTGGATTGCAGTCAAAATATTTATTTAAATTTCGGCCTCTACCGGTTTCGGCATCTCCTATGCCTTCTTCAGGAGGTGATACCCATCCAGTCAAGAAGCTTCATCATCCATTTCATTTTTAACTTTAAGCGATAGAATAATGAAAAATAATAGACCCGTATTTTTTATTTTTCCTCAAATCGATCTTTAATAATGAGAAAATTGCAATTAAAAATGACATTGTTCAAAAAGCGCCTGATTTTCCTCGCCAAGTGACGTCACATTTCAAATCAACGGCCATTTTGATTTTCACTAGGTTCTAAACGTCAAAGTGACATTTAAAGATAACCTGAAATTTACAGAAGTAAACATGGTATATAAAACGTTGTTTTGTGCCAAAATACTATAGTGAAAATGATTAGGCAGAAGACGCACGCCATCAACCTGAAAATTAAATATAACTTGTGGAAATTATTGGGTGTTATTTATTTTTAAAAAGTACTTGTATTAAGTAATGTATATATTAATGATATTTACAATTATTTCCAAATCAATCGTTATTCCTCTTACGGAATATGAAAATATTTGAAATAATTGTAGTTTATTTTCGTACCATACGTTGGCACTACTGAGAATAATCATGTTGTGTCAAATAATTATATATTCCGTAAAAGGAATAAGGATTGACTTAGAAATAATTGTAAATTAATTAATGTATACGTTTCTTTAATACTAGTACTTTTTTCTCCTTTTTTGTTACATAAATAATAATTACTACAAGTTATATTTCTTTTTATAAGGTTATTATTTCAGGTTGATGACGTGAGTCCTCTGCCTAATCATTTCCATCATAGCGAAAATATTCAATTCAATGCCTTGCGTGCGTTTCTATACTAAACAAACTTCTAGCGTCTAATCTCAAATCTTTACAAGCAAGCTAGCTCTGATGAGCCGAAGGCGCGGATAACTTCAAGCCAAATGAAAATTATATTTATAAAAATGAAAGAAATGATGTTACATTAATATATTATAGTATATTTAGATGGGTAATTTTCAATTGAAAGTATATATATTTCTTTTAGAAATTCTGTGTTCGTACAAGTATACGAAATGAGTCTGAACTTGCAGTTCTGAAACGTGACGTCACAACATGGCTGGTTTTTGCAACTTTTTAAAAATATACTTCAAAACAATTTTATACAACAAAAAATATAAATAATTATAATCATACAGTACTATAAATTAGACTATGCTTGTTGTTCGATTTAAACAAAGAACTTTTTTTTGCAAGACCTCATTATTGTGTCTGTCTGGCTTCTCTGATCGATTTCCGACTACTTTAACTTTTCTCGATTATTAAAATCATCTTGGGAATGACCATCCTGGCTAATTTTTCTGTAATATTAATTATTGTATTAATACAATATTACATAAATATATCATTTTATAGAAAAAAAGGTTAGATAAATTAAAAGTTACTCAAATTATTTATTTTTATTTGAGTTAAGTTACAATACAGGAATTAAATGCCGTACAATAAGAAATATTTTCCCTTTCAAAGAAATTAATCACTATCATCTTTATCGTGTCTGCGACTCTTTTTCTTCCTATGTGATCGATGACTTGGTGACCGCGACCGACTTTTGTGTCTACGAGACCGACTGCGGGAACGATCTCTGCGATGAGACCGCTCTCGGTGTCTGTCTGGTTTCTCTGATCGACTTCGACTACTTTCTCGAGACGGAGACTCTTCTCGATTATTAAAATCATCTTGGGAATGGCCATCTTGACTTCCTGCATAAACACTTGGAGGAGGTACCATGGATGGCGGACCCATTGGAGGTGGAATTACTGGACCAGGAGTCAGTTCTTTGATTTCAGTAGGGACCCAGTTTGGATTACCACCTGCGGTCCATTGAGAATCTTGTGTTGGTTCATATCCTCCGTAGTAGGGCTCTGGTTCCGGGTTGAAGAAATCTCCTTGATAATTGTCAAAGCCGGGGGGCGGCATTGATAGATCAGTTCCTTCAAAACCAGGAGGTGCTCCTGGTGGAGGAACGGACATATCTGGAAATCCTGCTGGTTTACGGCTGTATTCTCTTCTGTCTGCGGTCATTACTTGTATAACATTTTCCTTTGGTGGAGTCGCTTTTAAAGTAGAATCTAAACCTCTGCGGCTAGCCAAGCCAGAGTTTCCACCGATTACATCGATGGATCCGGTCATTCTTCGACCCGGGGGAGGGCCGGCTTTTCTTGGACCAGTAAAATTGCCAGAATACTTGCTATTATCATTTGTTATACTTGTAGGTGCTCTAGGCAAGCCAATACTGTTCATTGGAGCTAATCCAACTCCTGATTCATGCACTCGCATACGTTTTTGTCGCTCACAGTATGAACGCCAAGTGTCTTCATTGAAGCCGTAATTGAAGTAATCTGTAATATCTGCACCTGGCTTTCTCCATGGTTTATCTTCAAGGGAATCTAAATTATATTCTTGAGCTGAAATTCCATTAATTGTCCCAATAGTTTCAAATTCTTCAATGGAGAATTTGCCAGTTTGCTTATTTTTATCAACTCCAGACGATGACGTTAATAAACCGCCTCTTTTAATATTTAATGAAGTATAGGTTGCACTGGTTTTTATATCTCCAATTACTACGTTAACGTCGTCGTCGCTATCATCATCTGAATCTCCTTTGTCGGATCCATCTGCTTCATCATTTTCTTTATCATTGGTCTTTTCTTCTATTTCTGGATTTTCTGGTTCAACTCCAGGTGGTAAATCATCGGATATAGGCGGATCCGGCAATTTCGGTGGAATTTTAATTGAATCATCCTTAAAACAAAGTATATAATTATTGTTTAATGTTTAAAATTGAAAATATTTACTAATTATGTACGTAAAACAGTTGTAGGTTAATTGAAAAAAAAAACTTACAATTTCGCCGGGAGGTTCTAGTTCTTGAGCTTCTTCTAATTTATCGTTAATTTCGCTATCCGGTTTTGATACCTCTGGTTCTTCTTGTACTTCTGCGATTGAATCGCCATAGAGCCAACTATCCTCATTTTCGTTAGGTGAATCACTTGCCATTTTTCATCATATGCACATAACCATCAACAATCCAAAGCGCGTTATTATAATAGATAGTTGTCTGTGGCGTGAAGTGAACAGTGAGTGATCACAAGTGAAGAAGTATAGTGTTGTTTACGGAAGATGACTATTCAAGGTCATTTATAACCCGTCTAATAATATTATTTGCAGATAACTTCACTGCAAGGGTGCATACTCTACACCCGAATATTCTACAATAGGCTGGTTGCACATTTTTATTATTATTTTATGTGAAAGATTACACAAATTAATTCATAGTAAACTGTTTTTTTTTGTTCATATTTTATTAATTATTGAATTAACACTAATCGCGCGCTAAAAACTAAACAAAAACTATTGGCAATGAAAATGACCGATGGTGGCAGCACTAATTTTATAAAGGGAAGTATATGACAACTGTAAACACTACAGTTTGATTACGTCTTAGACAAGTTCATAATTTTGCCACCAGGCGACTACCAGTTCATTTTCTTCGTCACGCAAAATAAATTACAGACATAAGTCAAATAATCTTCTGCTGTATAAAGTACTGTGTATTCGTAAAGTTAGTTAATGAAACGCCACCAATGTGGAACTAAAATTTCTTTCTTCTGCAGACATTTTGAATATTGAATGCTGATTGTTGACATTTGTTACATGATATTTGAAGATTATAATTTTATTTAAATTAAAACTTATTTTTATATATATTGTTTGCTGTAGTTAATACTTTTATACATAATTTGTGCTAAGTATTTGCAAAATGTTGTGTAATCGAGCGTCCATTAACAATTAAAAACCAAATATGACATTTGAGTAACAATGTTGCCGGTTGGTGTACATATTGCAGAAGACGCAACTACTGCAGCGCCATGTGTGACCTTCGGTGTTATATCACTTTGACAATAATTCTTTCTTCGAATAAATGACCTTGAATAGTCATCTTTTGTGAATCAACTATAGCGAGTAACTCACAGCCACAGTTCATCTCATGAATGAAGCTTGTAACAAGTAAGAAGTCCGCTGAACAAGTTGGATTGAACACTGAAATCAGACGATAGAAGTAAAATATTTATAAATTAAATTTTGTTAGCAGGATTAGTAGTAAATGGCCGTGAAATTATGGAGATTGAACCCGAAATTATTTTAGAAGACGGGGAGGTTAAATAATATTAAAATGAAATATATATTTTAAATTTAATAGGTTATATTTTGTTCAACAGATATCTGACGATGAAGACGATTGCATTCCCAAGCAAATACCTACAAGTTTCTCCAAAACGTGTTCAAACAATCTTTCAGTTAGTTTAGAAGATGGCGAGGTGAATTAAAATATAGTATGAACTACGAAAATTTGATGGTTTAAAAACTAAAACAAAGAGTTTGATGAAAACCATCAGATTCTCGAGGATATGTATACACATTTTTATATAATATTGCTTTTAACTTAATGTTGCAGATCAACGATGTTTTAGTGGAATATACACCTCTAGAACGACCAGTAAATTTTAATAGCACCTACCAACCAATACAAAAGACGAGTGATAATGATTCAGAATTGTCCAGTATATCCGATAGCGATTCCGACGATTGTAGTGCCAAAAAACCAAAAGTCAAAATTAAATCAAAGAAATTTAATAAACCACCCGTAAAACGAAAAAAATATGATATCTGGAGTTCCCACGTACAAGAAGATGTATTAGCAGAAACATTAGTAACCTGTGATGTTAGTAGAATAGATAGATCTCTGGGTGTAGAATCTTATCAGTCTTTTGATTTACGGAACAAGCTTTCTCGCAGACAAGGTAATAAAAGAAGACATGACCAAAGAAATAACAAGAAATTACCACTTAAAAAGAGACATGAAAGCGATGAAGATGATATTAAAGGCTCTAAAAGAGTTATATTAGATTTAATTACGAACGAAAATTGTACAGAAGAAGAAATCGCTAAAGACATAGCAAATAAGTTATGCGAAGAAAAAGATGATTTAATATGTAAGTTTTTTAAAATTTATGCAGATCATAGTTCTGCAATAGCAATAGTGCCCTAATTTTGCCCTATTTGCTCAGCATCTATACCTCAACATGCGGGCGCACACACAGGATATTTAGGGGGGGGTCACGTGGACCACTAAAGTCGGCTTTAGTGCTATTTTTTTTCGGGATTGTGGCCTAATTTTTGGTGAAAAGTAAAGTAGGATTTCGTGGTTTTTTATTATTTAGCATTTTTTCTAATTCCACTCGCTTTGATTTCATTTTATTTAGTCAATTTATGACACAAGCAACTATTTTTATTAATATTACAGACATTTTGTCATTCTAATGACACAGCAAGATATGTTTTCTAAAATATTTTGTTTCAATGTAAAATCACAAAACATGTACAATAAAATAATAGTTTTACCGACAATTAAAAAAATCTGTTGTGGCCATCACAATACCTCTCGCCCTTTCCATTGTGGGACATATTTGTATTCTTGGACACACAAAAAATTCTAATTACATCTAATCTTTATATTTGGATATTTCTATAATTTTAAATTCGTTCTATGAGCAAGTTTTATCCTACTCCTCTAAATGTTCGAGGTTCTTCCAATTCATTGACGGGATTTCTGAAGGGTGTATATAATATACCTATAATTTTAAATATATAAATAATAATACAATAATAAATATTAAATATCGTTGCCTGAAAAAGCCTTCAGTAAACACTGAATTTTTGACACTGATATTAGCTACATTTATCTGTCAATTACAGACATTTTAATTTCTCAACTGGTTACCATGGAGATGTTTGGGCTGTGAGATTTACTACAACAAATTATTTAAATAAATAAATATATCATCATAGTATATTACCCATTGCTGGGTATGCCAATCTGCTTTGTACACAAATATTTGAACCGTGCGGGCGCTTACCAGGCGTCACCTCACGGGCACTCAATGCTAGCGTGGAGAGAGCACCACAGGGGTCAATTTAGTGCCATTAAAATTTGAAGTAATATTTGGCGTCGGTCGGGATCGAACCCAGCTCCCCAGATTCGCGACCAGACACTCAGGCACACGGCCACGAGACGCCTGTGGTGCACTCTCCATGCCAGCAATGAGTGCCCGTGAGGTGACGCTTGTTAAGCGCCCGCACGGTACAAATATTTCATCATTACCGATATCTGTTTACAAAACA
The DNA here is from genome assembly GCA_951394225.1 of Harpalus rufipes. NCBI lineage: Eukaryota > Metazoa > Arthropoda > Insecta > Coleoptera > Carabidae > Harpalus > Harpalus rufipes. Next base: position 39,945,130 of record OX596280.1, on the reverse strand, counting down.
CATTGGCAAATCTAGCAATGGGTAATATGCCGTGATATATTTTTTTCAACAAATTATTTTATAAATTATATTTCTATATCCTTAAATCTATAGAAGATATAATAAAAAAATGTGTCAGATAGAGAATTTTGTTCTTTAATATTTGTAATAACATAAATTGTCAAAAAATAATATTTAGAAGATTTTTGTTTAAAAATACTACTACTTCCGATTATCCAATTATTATCAGAACCTATTCAACTCTTCCCATTACTGTTAGATTGAGGAATCCGTAGTTACACAAGTCTTTAGTCTTATAGAATTTGAGAAATCGTATCTCCAACATCCAAACACACACACACAGTAAAAACAATGGCTGGTACCACAAGCCTTTTTTTGTGGACGTTGCTTTGAAAATGCCAAATTTCTATATTTAATTTCACCATATTTAAGAACATTTTTTTCAAAATATTTATTTGAATACAAACTAGGTTCTGCTTTAAATTAATATTTGGAAAAAATAGTTCTTTAAACATAAAGGTGAAATTAAATATTCAAATTTAGCGTATTCAAAAAAACAGTGTTTTCAAACAAGGTTTGTGGTACCAGTCATTGTTTTTACTGTAAGTTACTAATATCATTTCTTAGACATTTTATTTAATTAAACCTAACAAACTTATAAACTCGTTTAAATTATTTTCAGTTGTTTTTAACTGTTGATAAAACTAAGTATTATTTTATTTTACGTTAAAAAAATAAAATATTTTAAAAAACATATCTTGCTATGTCATTAGAACGACAAAATGTGCGTAATATTAATAAAAAAATGGCGATAATTTATGATGGTTATTATTTATATCAAAAATTAACGAAATAAAATGAAATTTAAGCGGGTGGGTCAAATGATGTGGACCAGGGCTTGTATATTACAAGAAATAAAACTTACCGTATATATAAAACAAACAGTAAGTAAGATACATAAACTGAACAGACTAAATACAATAATCTGAATGCCTTGCAATGTCAGATCATGTAATATATGTCAAATTTATCGGTGATCTGAACCTACTGGACCGCCCCCCTCTGTGTGCCACAATTGCCATCTTGAGAACTATGAGGAAGATTAATATGGCAAACAATTTCAATTTTTGGGTATAGAAAATAGATAATTATAGACCAAAGCTCTTTGCAGGTCGATGTTAATAGGAACGGCCTCAAAGTAGGTTTCAGACTAGGCATGCAAAATTCTCGCTTTAATAGATATGATGATTCAGTTTATACCTGATCGGGTTTTAACCGGAACCGGATTATCCGGCTAACGGCCGGACCGATTCATTGGAATAATTCCGCCCTATTCCTAGTAATGATATAAGTGAAAAAATGCATTTTTTTTTCATTATAATTACGTTTAAAAATCTATTAATCTTTCGGATCATAGAGAAGATGTTTTATTTCTATAATCTTTAATATGCTGATAGCAAGTAATAAATATTATTAATTTATATATTTTTTAATTGATTTTAGTGCGCATATTGCAAATAGCAGGCAAGAAGAAGGCCATTCAAATATTCAACGATGTTAAAAGAATAGAATTGGATGGCGGCATGTTAATAATGGTAAAATATTTACTTAAATGAAAAAAATGTTTATATTATTGATATTTTATTACAGAATGGAACAAGACGCAGAACGCCGGGAGGTGTATTTATTTTCTTACTAAAGCGAGATGATGATATTAACCAAGAACAAGTGAAACTAATATTTGCAGAAGACAGAAGAGAACAAAATAGAAGTCAAAAGATGCAACAAAAAGCGAAGCTTAAAGTAATTAAGGATCAAATAGGTAAGTTCCAAAAATAAAAATAGCAAGTACACTACAAATTTTGAATGTAAAACATTTTTTAAAAATAATAAGTATCTAACCACACTTTAATAGTTCATTTAATGTAGACGTAAAAGGTATATCGTCATTTGATTTTTTAATGAAGAAAAATGTCAACTTTAGAACTAGTAATCAAATTTCATGTTTAGATTTAGTTTCATATTATTTTTTTACAGAGGCTAAGAAATCTGGTGATAAAATTCCTTTGCTACTATCTCGTTCTGATTTAGAAATACAAAAAGTTTCAGCTCTTCGAGATAGAAATGAAAGTGAACCAGAAGATTTTGTTAACAACCCACCGCCATCACCTGTTACTGATGGAAAAGAAAACAGTAATGATGGGATGAATATTCCTTCATACTTTTTAGAATCTGAAAGTGCTTGTGACATGGACATTTTCTAACTTAGTTTAATTGTTTAGAAAAATTGTTAGGGTGAGTTACATTGTGATTGTTTACTTATTATATCAATACTTTGTACTAACAATAAAAAATAAAAATATATCACTAGTTATTAACGTTTTAAAACTAAAAATTATTTGTCAATTCTAATTTTGTTCTAGCATTATAAAATTTGCTATTTGTTTCCTATTTTAGGTTCATTTTATTTACTCTATAGAATTTAATTATTATTGGATATTAAAATATATACAATGTTTAATGTAAAATCATCTAATTTTTGTAATAATTTGCGAATTTAAATATAAACATAAACAATTAACAGTTTGAATTCGAAAATGAACGAACCCTGAATTCGAATTTTAATATTGGTTTTTTGCTAAGGCTCGAGTGTGGATTCAATGCCATGATAACAATGACTCAATAGGCCTAATAATATTTGTTGTTATCATTATTATTTATTGTTATGTATATGTATGTTCTAATACTATTATAACATTATCGTTGCCATTTTCATAACAATTATCTTACCGATTGTATAAAAGACTACAATCACATACTACTGTATTCTTACTTAGAATCGGTCATGAAAGATCACCCTACATAATTTCCAAAGGAATATTATGATCTTGTAATATAATACTGAAGATAGTATTGTGTACTTTAATATAAAAGAATAAAAATATATAAAGAGATTGATCTAATGTTTTATTTTAAATAATATTAGTAATTTAAGTTATAAATAATAATATTAAAATATTTAGTTATCTCTCGCTACCCTAGATAATAAGTGTAGGGACGTGTTAAAAACCTAAATTGGTATTTTTCGGAATAAGCACGTTTTAGGTGCATAAGTTTTTATAATGATATCTAGGGCTGGGAAAAATATTGATATTACTTTTTTGTGCTATCAAAATATCTATAAGTATCGATATTTTTGGCTAAGTATCGATATTTTGTCGATTAGTTTTGATATTTATCGAAATATATTGATAAGATGAACTTATCGATAAACGATTTTTTTATAAATACCAATATGATATCGAATATTAATATTAAATATTATATTTTTCTCAGCTCTGATACTACACATAACCTTTGTTTTATAACTTTGGAGTCCTATTAAAATCCTATGTTCGGTGAGGCACCATTCTATATGTAAGTGTGTAGTTTGCCGAAAGATAACTATTCAAGGTCATTTATTAACCGTATGGCATAATATTACTTGTAACTTCACTGCATTTCATGTATATAGACGTGCAATATAAAATATTTATGGATATATTTTAACTGAAAAAAATAATTGCAATTTATTTGAAAATTATGTTTCTTTTTAAATAATGCCTTTCTCAAAGATTTATGCTCTTCACCTACGTTTTTGCAAAACACAAAAACATAGACTTGACAAAAACCATGGCATAATAATTTGATTTAAATGTCAACGTCACTGGCACAAGAAGTGCCAGATGGAACATATTTAACGATCAAAGTAAGAATCTGATTTGTTACATTTTTTCGTTTTGTAATATTTTTTTGTTTAGAGATAGCTTTAATTCTGAATGGCAGGAGCATGCGAAGGGATGAATTATTCATGTTACTTACTTTAGACATAGAAGATGCAGGAAACGTTTTAATAATAAAATTAAGAGAAACAAAAACAAACATCGGCAGAAAATTCACAATAATAAATGACGAGGAAAATTCATTAAATTATGCAAAAATTTATAGAAAATATGCCAATTTACGAGAAAAACATGTTACCCATCAACTTTTTTTCTTGTTACAAAAATGTATCATTATAAACGTCAGAGTCGATAAAGTGACATTTACGCCCGGTTATGCCAAAAATAGTTTTAGAAATTATTAAATATCTTTTCAACGATTTTTTACAAAACCAATTGTTAAATAAATAAATATTTCATTATGGTATATTACCCATTGCTGGGTGTGCCAATCTGCTTCGTACACAGATATCGGTAAAGATGGAATATTTGTACCGTGTGGGTGCTTACCAGGCGTCACCTCACGAGCACTCATTGCTGGCGTGGAGAGTGCACCACAGGGGTCAATTTTATGCCATTAAAATGCACTCAGGCACACGGCCACAAGACCCCATTGTTTTGTTTATCAAATGTCAATCCCATAGAAGTCGCCTTTCTATTTAGATAAATCCAACTGGAGAATTAATAAATAATAAAATTTGTAATGAGGTCCTAAATCAATTTTTTTTCCGGAAGAAGAGGATGAACTAAGAATTTGAGTGTAAACGCAACTTAAAAAATTTACCTAAACCGGTTAATTTAGTAGGCTTAAAACCAGGTTTGAATAACCGGTTTGGCAACTATCAAACCATCCTTGAAAACCGATTTTCAAACAAATTATTAACCGGTATTTTATTCAATTTCCTGCCTGCCATAAAATTACAGATATTGTAAAATAACTTATTATAGAATATTAATATACAACAAAATCATAATTTGTATCGCACATTACAAAAACACAAAAATAAATTCAATTTTCTTTCGTTTGAAATAAATACATTTTTACATATTTCAAATTAATTTGTTGTTGAACCACGTGACCCCCACCTAATCTATTTCGACCAATCCTAGCCTTCTTCATCAAATCATTGCAGTCTCAGTCTGGTCTGGGAAAGAACGCTACGTAATGGCAATAAACAATAATGCAGACACGTGCTCCTCAGAGATATATAAACTGATAAAAAAGGAATAACTGATGAAACCGTGCCAGCAGGCATGTTTAAAACCGATTTGTAGACAAAAACTTTCAACCGATATTGTATTCAGTTTCCTGCCGGCCATTAAATAATACATATTGTAAAATACATATAATATTAATATACAACAAATTCATAATTAATGAAACTGTCAGAAATATGGTAATAATTGTTATGTCTTTATTATTATCGTGATATAGTTTTTTCAACATACTTCAAGCAGAATTTTTTTATGAAACACGTAGTTTTGGTTGAACAGTTTTGTGCATGTTTGCAGTATTTTGTTTTGAAGGGTGAGTCTAAATTAAATTTTTCTTTTGGAATTTTATTGTACTGTTTAGGAATAGCAAAATTTTCCTTTATATTTATATGTCCTCGGAAATAGAAACAATATAATTTGTGTTCATATAAATAATTTCAATGAATACTATGTGGCGTAGTTTTATAATAATGAATTGTGCTTATTTTTATGAATTTGGTCAAATTTCAATCCATTTAATGTTGATCTAGTTGTTATAAGGTATTGATCTGATTATTGATCCAGATCTTGAAATAGATCTCGGTATATTTCTGGATATTAAGTTCGGAATTATTCTGACACTGACGTAATAAAGCGTTACGCCATGTTACGCTTTTGTTCGTCTCTTGTTTCTAATTCCATGGCTAATACCACAGAGCACAAATTAATAATAATGTACTGATCTGTGCTAATACTATTAAATTATAATTCCGTAAATTTTCAAATTTGATTTATGCAGTTATGAAGTAGCCAAATTGAATTTTTTTATTGATTCGGATGTATATATTTTTTAAGCTCATTCGATAGAGTATTTTTTTCTGAATTCAACCATAATCATTTTATATCCTTATATAACAAAAATATTGAGAAAAATTCAATTGAAATTTAAATAAATTATATTTTTATAGTTATTTTTCAGGAGGCTATATACGAAAAAATAAAACGAAACAGAAACACTTGTTAATAACTATTAAAAGTGTTCTATTTGATTTCCATCTCAAATAATAATAATCTGTATACAAACCAGATTAGCACACCCTGCAATGGGTAATTCAAATTGACATATAGCAGTTTTTGTTTTCCTATATAGCCTACTGAAAAATAACTAAAAATAAAATTTATTCAAATTTCTATTGAATTTTTCTCAATATTTTTGTTATGTAAGGATATAATATGATTATGTGGTTGAATTCAGAAAAAAAAATACTCTATCGAATGAGCATAAAAAAATATATACCATCCCATTTAAGAAAATATAATATTATTATAAATTAAGAAACACTGGTTTTATAAAAAAGTTTCTTCAATAAGTGAATGTCACCCTCGATTTACTACAACTTTTTTTGAATGATTTTTTTCTGTTCCCAATAATAAAAAAAATTATCGAGTTGATCACTTTTTTTGAATCACCTGTATGAGTATATCAGTCGATCAGTAATCAGTACATTCAACAGTGGCGGATTAATTTTGTGGCCCGAGGTGTAATATTTTTGGAAAAAGTTTAACATTTTTTCTTTTTAAATAAAGAAGGGCCTTCTTTATCTTACCTGGGCCAGGTAGTGTTGTTTGTAACGTTATAGCTTCACGACCCAAGAATACCGGGTTCGAATCCCGGGTAAAACATGAATATTGTGTATGTCTTTCACAATTTCATTATCATCAACACCATGTAAAAACATATGCGAATCAAGAATAGCGACCCCTAACAGGGAAAAGCTAAAGGAGATGTCATTGTCAGGTACAATTTACATAGTTTATGAAATAATTTTACCGTATTTACATAGCTAAAAAATCTGTTGTGGCCAGCACAATACCTTCCGTCAATCCTGTGTATTATGTACAAATTCCATACATAAATTTTCTTCTAAAAGATTCTAATTTTTTGGTATTTTATGATTCCCTTTCTCGGCAACTGAATTCCATTCTCCTGATAACAAACAAACCACATGAAATAAGAAAATCATGAAATTTTGAATGAAAAATTATGACACTTGTCAGTTATGGACATAATTAATTGCTGTCATTTTGATACGGGTTCCCATATCTGCTTGCCAAAGGCACGCGCCCTATACATATTTTTTTTGCAAAAGATGCTATATTTCCAGTAAAGTTATTTCATAAACAAACTATGCAAATTGCACTTGACACTGACATCTACTTCTTCTTCTTTAGTTTTTCCCATTCGTTAGGGGGTCGCTATTTTTTATTTTCTTCTTCCACTCATTTTTGTTTCGCGTGTCTTCCTCATTCAGTTCCTTTTCTCTCAAGTCTTCTGCAATACAATCTTTTCATCTTATATTTGGTCTTCCTATGTTTCTTCCACCTTCTATTAATATATTCATCGCTTCTCATGACATGTTCAAACCAATGTAATCGTCTTTCTTATATCCAGAAACTTCTAACACTAGAGTTACTTCCCTTATTCTGTCATTGATTTACATTTTATTGATACTGACATCTGTCAATTTGAATTACCTGAATATATTAGCAGTTTCCATGGTTAAGTTAGCATAGCTGGCTGAATTATGAAATTTATATGATTTTTTTTATCTTTATTATTCTTTAATCCTGTATCTGTTAAATATGAAATATAAAATGCAATCAAATCGTATAGACAATAATATATTCTTTAAGTTATAATAACATTTAACTGAGTTTTTCAAGAAAAACTGTTAAAATCTTCAAATGAGGGTACTTCCGGTTGACCAATTATAACCAAAATCTAATCAAGTCTGCATATGGTTGTAAGGAAGAGGAATACGCAAGAATTGTAATTTTTGGAATTCTAGTATTGGAGATATCGTGCAGGAAAAAACGGTCACATACACACACACACACATACACACATACACACACACACATACAGACATCATCGTAAAAATAGTAAAATCGTATTGTAAAGACCCTAAAACGTGCTTATTCAATGGAAACTCACCACCGATTTTTTTGACCAAAGACAATACCTTCCTTACCTATAGGTGACGGAAGGTAAAAAAGGTAAAAACTCGGTTACTTGATTTTTAAGGTGTACGCGATTTTTTTGCAAGCCAGTGTATATAATCTTTTAAAAGAAAATTTATGTATGGAATTTATACATAATACACAGAATTGACGGAAGGCCACATCAGATTTTTTAAGTATTTTCTTTGTCTTACTAATTTTGTTTCAAGTAATACCTCTATTTTTTTAATACCAGTAACACTTGGTATCATAAAAATAATGTATGACAATATTTTTCTTCGAATTGCATATAAATTCAATATACTTAAAATAAAATAAAGTCTCAATATCTACTGCGCATTATTGATATTTTTTGATAACAGAGAAAAATCCATGCCCTTCGAAACGATTTTTTAGTGAACAACTACTCGTATTTAGCGTTAATTGGCATAGAAAAAACCATGTTATTTAAAAAAATCTATTGCATTGTAATAAATAAACATTTCGGCCTTGTACGCATCTGCTGTTAAATATATAAACTAATTAATACCTGTGCCACGAAGGAACTTGCGTAATCACCACGTTTTTACGATGTATTTTTTGTGTGTGATCATCAGATTTTTATCTGTAAAACCTGAAATAGTTTGATTTACAATCTGAAAATGAGTATTTTTATATATTATTTTGTGGAGAATCGATTGGTGTAAATTTTAGGTGTGTATATATTCTCATTTTTGGGTTACTGATGTGATAATGATTGGAAAAGGTGTAATGTACGGTTTAAAAATTTGGAGTTATATTTGTTTCTAAAATTTCAGTTCATGTGTTTCTGTTATAGGTGTATTATTTTTGTTACAGATAGTAGTTGGTCTTTGGAGCAGCAGAAACGGATCACACAATTTTGCAAGAAGCACCTATGGTGAGTTTTATACCTACTTATTTTGAAAATATTTTATATGTCTATGATTTTTTTTTCTTATAATACATGTTGGCATACTTACGAATTCTTGAATTTCCTTAAGTCATACTAGAATTTGTCCGGTAACACTTGGAATTCCAGCGGTACTGTAATACTTGTGTACATTAGACATTTCTCTGAATTTGGTTATGTACTCTTATTTCATACTAGTACTATACGGTCAAAGATAGCATCCAGCGCATTGAAAATATATTTAAAATTCTCTATTAGATTTATCTTATATAAATAAAAACTTGTTTTATTTTTCCTGCACTGCGTATTTTCGTCATGTGCTCTTAGTAATATATCATACTTTGTAACGACCTTTATGTTAAAAATTTGAAAGTTACCTAACATTCTATAGAACTATTATAATTTTATTTTTCTATTGGGTGCTTTTAAAGTTGACATGGTTAAAAAAACAAATAAATGTATTTAATATACATATTAGAAAATGTAAATGAAATACAACAGATTATTCATTGATTTAAAAACCGACGTTTCGGCAGCATTTTTGGAATTCTAGTATTGGAGATATCGCGGCCGAAACCGCGGTCACACAGACACAAACAGACATCATCGTAAAAATAGGAAAATCGTATTGTAGATACTCTAAAACGTGCTTATTCATTGAAAACTCACCACCGAAGTTTTTGACCGAAGACAATACCTTCCTTACCTAGAGGTGACGGAAGGTAAAAAATGATAAACTATTGGCAAAAACAATCATAATCCAAATATTACAAATATGAGTTACATACAGCAACATCTACTTTCAACGATGCCTAACAGTTTGGTAAAACTGTTTCTCACAAAAAGTATCTTATTCATAAGTTCTTACATTTTAAAGTTTGAGCGTTTCTTCAAAAACGTCCTATAAAAATAACTAAATTATGTAACTGCTCAACAGTATTTACTTATACCTCTCGCTAAGAGAGGTATTGGATTCATACTAAAAATCGCATATCCAGATTTTAATGAATAAGGTCCCTACTATCCGATTTGAACATTATTACGATGATATCTGTGTGTGTGTGTGCGTGTGTGGATGTAGGTGTGTGTGTATGTTGGAATTGGACAACCGGAAGTAGCAGATTCTTAAAAGAATTCTTCTAAATATTATTTTTTGAAATTTTTTCTTCCTATAAATATTAAAGAAGATTAAATTCTCTATCTGATACATTTAAATATTTTATTATATATTTTATTGATTTAGAGATAAACGAATATAATATATAAAATAATCTGTTCAAATAAATCTCACAGCCCAAATAATGGCATGAAAACAAATTGAAAAATTAAAGTGTTTGTAAATGACAGACGTCAGTGTCAGAAATCCGGAGACATTACTGAAGTTTTTTTCTGGGTACATACATACATTATTTCTTAAAGTATTAATAGTTAAATATTTAAAATTATAGTTATATTACATTATACCCTTCAGAAATACTATCAATCCCGACAATGAATTGGAAACATTTCGAAAAATTAGAAGAGTAGGACAAAATTTCTTCATAGAATGATTTTAAAATTAAAAAATCTAAATATAAAGAATAGATATAAGTAGAATTTTTGGTGTAGAGTGTAGGTACAAGAAATGTTAATACTTATGTAACCAAAACCGGAAGTGGCGAGAAGTATTGTGCTGGCAACAACAGATTTTTTTTATTACTTATTATCCAGTAAATAATTTTCTAAAATTTATACATGATCATGACAAATTTATCGTTTAGTATGTTATGTACGTTATGAAATAAAACAGTAAATAAAACTTTATTCGATCTGAACTTTTAAATATACCGGGGAGTATGAGTAGACGTCCCCTCCCCCTTTAACTTTTTTATTATAAGTAATAGAAAAAAAATGGCTCATAGTTTTATTATTTGAAATATACTATTTGATATGGGGTCTCGTGGCCGTGTGCCTGAGTGTCTGGTCCCGAATCTAGGGGACCCGAGTTCGATCCCGACCGACGCCAAGAATTACATCGCATTTTAATGGCACAAAATTGATCCCTGTGGTGCACTCTCCACTCCAGCAATGAGTGCCCGTGAGGTGACGCCTGGTAAGCGCCCGCACGGTACAAATATTCCATCATTACCGATATCTGTGTATGAAGCAGATTGGCACACCCAGCAATGGGTAATATGCCTTGATGAAATATTTATTTATTTATTTTATTTTTACTATTTGATGGCAGATGTAGATATTTTTCATAAAGTCAGGTTTACAAGATACTATCAACTTTTATTTTTTAAATAGCAACCTATAATTATTTTATATAAACCGACATTTTTTTCTCTTTTTAACGATATATTAGTTTTTATTAATGTATTTGAAAAAATTCGAGAAAAATAAGATAATTGAGAAATAATTTTTATTGTCTTAAAATCATACAGAGTAGCCTAAAACTATTTAAAATTATTCCAAATAGTGTTAAATTTTTCAGAACTGTCTAAGATACATTCACAATCAAATTTGGCTCCAGCACAATTTGATAGCAATTTACAACGAAAATTTTGATCCGGCAAATTGCATGTCGGCTTGAACCTTGCACAGTTCAAGCTTCCATTTCAAGTCGGGAATGAATGCGTATGCTATTTAAATTAATTTGTTATCTTGGGGTTGTATTTGAGATTATTTAATTTAAGTTTTGAATAAAATTCTATCAATATTTTGTCTCGTACAGACAAACATTCAGAATAATAATTTTATTGTGTATTACAATGAATTATTTTCTTTTCAGTGTTGAAACAAAAGTACTACTATCAAGTACAGTGTCCAGGAAGCTATGGCCCTATAAAAGAACAGAATATTTTTTAAATAATTGGGCCAGCAGAAATCTGTGAATCTACAGTGTCCAGACAACTTAAAATGTTATGGAGGTCGAGCTAAAAATCTAAATAAGCGGACAACAGAAATTCAGCGGTTGGGCAGCAAGAAATCATGAAAAGTAAGTTTTGATATTTATCTTATTTCATATTACTGTGACATACTAAGGGGCGGATGCTTAAAATTTGAGACTAGTTTTGTATGGCCATAAAAAGTAAACATGTAGTTAAATACAAACCATTTTAACTAAATTTGTAAACCTATAGTTGTGGTTCATTATGAGAAATAAACACAATTACTAAATACATAATTCCAATTCGCCGTACGAGGTCCAATTTTTTTGGTATGCCTTCAACCATCTTTTGTACAAGGCTAAGATCAAATTTAATTATAAATTACCTGATGAGATTCTCGGTCTCAATTTTTGCTTGTCAACCTCTTTTATGGAAATCAGTCTCTTAAGTATTGGACAAAATTTCCCTTTGGCACAATTCGGGCACACAAGGTTGATTATCGTTATTGACGTTTTCAACAACAAATACACCGATTTGGACGAATGTTATAAATTTAACTTTGTCCATATTAAAATAATAGTTATTTAAAAAGGTATACTGGTTGATCTCCAGTACTGAAGGACAAAAAATGGTTGGTCCTAAACATGAAACTGCTAACTATACGAGAATATCTTTTAGAATTTCTTCTTGGTTTTTGTTTAAATTTCATCAGGAATAGTCTCAATGTAAAACTCTTCATTTGAATTTCTATCAGAGTTCTTAAAAGTAAAATAACTTTCATCATTCAAAATGAAACATTTTCTGGAAAAAATTTCCGACATCTTGATTGGCACACCCAGCAATGGGTAATATGCCGTGATGAAATATTTATTTATTTATTTATTTATTTGAAAATATTTTTTGCTTTTGATCCTCAATTCTCTCGAGGATGGCGATCTTCTTTGTGTATCTAATGTTGCATTTATTTCTTAGTGTATTGACAATATGAAATTCGATCCAGTTAAATATTTTAGCCAGCATTCTCGATGAGATTTCAGATTTGTTGTTAACTTACTTATCCAGTCGACAGTTGTTGACCTACATCATTTTTATGGCTTTTTCACCAAACCCAAGCTTGTGTTTTGAAAAAATACTTTCTTCTCAACGTTTAATGTAGCAATATACGAGGGTGGATTGAAAAGTTTCCGGAATGACATGGAAAAATATATGTATATTTAACACGGACTACATTTTATTTTTCTACATAGTCCCCTCTGAGGTCAACAAACTTGGTCCAACGTTTTTCTAACTTTTTGATTCCCCACTGAAAATGGTTTTCTTTGAGGTCGTCAAAATAAGCATTTATTGTTTCGATGGATTCTTCGTTGGATCGAAATCTCTTTCCAGATAGGAACGTTTTGAGTTTCAGGAAATGTTGGAATCCGAGTGAGCCAAAGCGGGCGAGTACGGTGGATGGGGGACGATTTCAAACCTCAGTTCGATAAATTTGTGTTGGACCAATACGACTTTAATGAGCTGGCGCATTACCGCCGTGAAACAAGATCTTTTTCTTTGCCATTTCCGGGCGTTTTTCTTGAATTGCTGCTTTCAGCTTGTCTAAAAGTGTGGCGTAGTATTGTCTAGTTACAGAGTTTATCCTTTATCAAGATAATCAATTAGCAGAATGCCTTTGGCGTCCCAAAAGACTGACGCCATTACCTTTTATGCCGATTGAACTGACTTTGCTTTTTTCGGGGCTGACTAACCATGCCCAATCCACGCTTTCGGCTGAATTTTCGTCTCTGGAGTGTTGTGGTGTATCCAAGTTTTATCCATGGTTATGAAACGTCCTATAAAATCGACCAGATTTTTCTTAAACAACTTCAAATTTTCGGCTGAAGTTCGTGCCCGAATGCGCTTTTGCTCCGAACTAAGCAAATGCGGCACCCACCTGGCGCACATTTTTCTCATGCCCAGCTCATTATGTAAAATATGAACTACACGTTCATAAGAGATCCCTATGGCTTCCTCAGTCTCATGCACTTTCATTCGGTGATCTTCCAGAACCATATTATGGACTTCATCCACAATTTCCGGTGTGGTAGCCGATTTTGGGCGACCTGAACGTGTCTCGTCACAGGTGTGTGTTCGGCCACGCTTAAACCCATAAACTCACCGTGGAAAACAAAGGTGAAGCATTCCCAATGGCAGCATCCAATCTGGTTTTGATCTCTGTTGCCGTCTTTCCTTCCAAATAAAAAAAAAATGATCACCGGACGAACTTCGTTTTTATGCATTGTCGATTTAACGCTTTTCACGATTATATTTTAATGAAATTTCTTGACAGTTCATATGAAGAGTTAAACAAAACGACATAAGATTGTTTTCGAAAAACCAAGGCCTTCTCACTGATTCCGGAAACTTTTCAATCCACCTTCGTATAGAAGCTTTTGTTACATTTTCTTTTAAAAAATCATCTGCCATAAATTTATTGCCATTTGAAATATGTAATTCGTAGAACTCATACATACATTCAATAAATAGTTTCCGATTCAGGCTGATACAATTTTGATACAAACAACTTAGAAAATTCAAATGATGAATGATGAAAAGTAACATAACATTACTGTGATTCTAAATGTCAAATAAAAACCAATGTTTCTAACTCTTAATAGATTTGGTCTTGAAAAATTCCTAGTCTCAAATTTTAGGCATCACCCCTTAGTGTAGGATTGGTTATTTCAACTACCCTTATAGCGTGTAATATTGATCACACTATATAATTAAGGCCATAACATTTTAAATAGTAGCTGAAAAAGTATTAGGTAGCTTATATTAGTTCTTAATTAGTTTATACCTCAATGTTACTGATTTAGCTTTAGACTAATTATTATATTTCAACCATTCTAATTTAAAAAAAAAATGTTTTCATCAGATAATTACATTTTGAAATATATTGTATCTGCAGACGAGAGTTCATTTGCTTATAACAATTCAACGAGCAAATACTACATCAAATAGTAATCATACTTATAATCTACGATGTGGAATTAACAATTGTATTAATTTGCAACAATGGGGTCATTTCATATTTTCTAATTTATTTTTTTCTTGAAAGAATAGGTCAAATTAAATATGTAGGTGTATATTTTACACTTTACAAGTCTTTAGAATCAGAGATATGATTTTTTAAAAGTAATTTCAAATATTTGGACGCTGACGTCACGACTATACGCCACGGCTTGGCGGTTTGGCGGATTCGGCAGTAGCTCTCTACCGGTTGTGTTTGGAACTATGATTATTTGGGTTATCACTTGTCAGTTTGATTTTGTGATAGCAACATATATTTAACGAAAGACATATTTCATACAACTTTTGTTATTTATTTTAATAAATGTTTTATTTGCATACTCTCTACTGTAACCTGTCACAATTTTAGGTTAGTTTGTATAAAACAACAAACGGAAACCACATGGACCATTGTGTGTGTAAGAGGAATGTCTTTGGGTAACAAGCCGTGACGTCCCGAATTTTACAGCTGCGTA
Source organism: Harpalus rufipes (assembly GCA_951394225.1). NCBI lineage: Eukaryota > Metazoa > Arthropoda > Insecta > Coleoptera > Carabidae > Harpalus > Harpalus rufipes. Next base: position 39,929,847 of record OX596280.1, on the reverse strand, counting down.
AGTTTATTAGCAAATTTATGAATGAAAAGTCGCATATTTCAAGCTATTTTATATTACTATATTTATTAAATGAGACGGATTTCACGATTTTATAAAAAACGATTTTTTCTCATAAAATGACCCCATTGTAATCTTTTTATTTACGAATAACAGAATACAGTAGCTAAATTCTATTCATTTATTTGAAGTTTTTTGCTCGTAGTTTTTAAATGGTAAAAAATTTAATACAAATAGTTGCCATTTTAGGAAAATTCGTCCCAAAATCTATATGAAATGATATATTTCAACCATTCTAATTCAAAAAAGTGGCTTCATCAGATTTAACATTTTGAAATACATTGTATTTACAGACGACAGTTCTTTTGCTTTTGCTTATAACAATTAACGAGCAAAAATTACTTCAAAAAGTAATCATATTTATAATCTACCGTGTCGAATTAACAATTGACATTAATTGTAATCTTTTTATTTGCGAATCACAGGGTTTATCAGTATCAGACCTGGCTTTAGAAAACGAAATAGGAAAAGATTTCGATGCATGGATAATATACATGTAAAAAAATATGGTACTTATTTGTTGCAGGAACACAAGTGAAACAATAGTATTATTTGTACAATATATATATTGTAAAGTACATGTACAGTGTTTCTTTTTATTTGGGCCACTATTATAGGTATTTCGGTGAGCTACGACTTCGATATAAGGGGCCAAAAGTTGCCATATTAGGCCATTTTAGTTATGTTTTCGTTTTCAAAAAAAAAAAAAAAAAAATGCTTAGGTCACTAGATAATGACGAACAACAGGTTTTGGTTCTTTTTTTACCTTCCGTCACCTCTAGGTAAGGAAGGTATTGTCTTTGGTCAAAAAATTCGGTGGTGAGTTTTCATTGAATAAGCACGTTTTAGGGTCTTTACAATACGATTTTACTATTTTTACGATGATGTCTGTATGTGTGTGTGTGTGTGTGTTCGTATGTGCGTGTGTGTGTGTGTGTATGTGTGTGTGTATGTGACCGCTTTTTCGTGGACGATATCTCCAATACTAGAATTCCAAAAATTACAATTCTTGCGTATTCCTCTTCCTTACAACCATATGCAGACCTGTTTAGATTTTGGTTATAATTGGTCGGCCGGAAGTACCCTCATTTGAAGATTTTAACAGTTTTTCTTGAAAAAATCAGAAATGTTATTATAACAAAGAATATATTATTATCTATACGATTGATTGCATTTTATATTTGTTATTCAACAGATATAGAGTTAAAGAAGAATACAAATAATAAATTTCACATAAATTTCATAATTCAGCCAGCTATGCTAACTTAACCATGGAAACTGCTAATATTTTCAGGTAATTCAAATTGACAGATGTCAGTATCAATAAAATGTAAATCAATGAAAGAATAAGGGAAGTAACTCTAGTGTTAGAAGTTTCTAGATATATGAGAGACGATTACATTGGTTTGAACGTGTCATGAGGAGAGATGAATATATTAATAGAAGGTGGAAGAAACATAGGAAGACCATATATAAGATGAAAAGACTGTATTGTAGAAGACTTGAGGGAAAAGGAACTGAATGAGGAATGACACGCAAAACAAAAATGAGTGGCAGAAGAAAATAAAAAATGGCGACCCCCTAACGAATGGGAAAAACTAAAGAAGAAGAAGAAAATGTCAGTGTCAAGTGCAATTTGCATAGTTTGTTAATGAAATAACTTTACTGGAAATATAGGATCTTTTGCAAGACAATTTATGTATGGGCGCGTGCAGTAACATTATTTTGAATTTGTACATAATACACAGGATTGACGGAAGGTATTGTGCTGGCCACATCAGATTTTTTCTTTTTCAAATAACTTTTAAATTTATCAATTATCGAGAAAATTATTAATAATAAATAATAATAATAAAGTATATTTTGCATAAATATATACATATTTGTACAAAAGTTGGTTGGTATACAGTAACAAAAATAATTACATTTGATTTTTTACATGTTCATTATGAATTTCCATTTTGCATCGAAAAAAGAGAGAAAAAATAACAAATAGTTTTTATATTAATTATTACTTCCATTTGAAAGTAAACCCATATATAAGACAAAATTAAACAAATAAATAAATATTTCAGTTAAATACATACATATTATACATTGCATAATGCATATTATCTATATTTACAGCATGATTATGAGATATGTTAACAAATGAATTACAAATGTTGCATTTTTTACATATTTATGTATATTAATATTCGTTTTGCGTAGAAGAAAAGGACAAATAAGTATTTTAGTTGTACATATACATAATATACATTGCATGAAATAGAAAACATTTATATTTACAGCATAAGTATGCTATAAATATTATCCTAAGTACCCAAAAGAAAACAAGAAAAATTTAAGTTATATTCTATTACATTTCGTCTACAAACTTTCGCTCCTTTAATGCCAGCGCAGCGTAGTGATACATATCAGTCAGTTTTTTGGTATTGTTAAGCGTAAATAGGGATTTAAGTAGCGTAGGTCTATCTTGAAAAAAATTGACATGTTCGGTTAAATATGTCATTCTTAACGCTTTGTGAAGTGGGCATTCAAAAAAGAAGTGAAAAACATCATTTGGGTTGTCCAAATTACAAAAAGAGCATACATTATCTCTATCGAATGTGAATTTTGTATTCTTGAAATAAATTCTAAAGTTAATTGAATTTGAGACCCTGAACTGGCTAATTAATCTTAAAATATTTATATTAACTTTATATTTCAAGTAGGGCTCTGTACCCCAACTTGTTTTTATAATTTTATAAATAGGGTGATTGGATGAGTTTTCCATTTTTCTTAAATCAATTTCCATAAGTTTACGTTCAGCCGAGTTAATTATATTATCCAAATTACGTTTAACATGAGAGCTATTTTGTGATTCCCATAAATTTTGATAATTTAAATCTACAAGAAGGTCCTTAAGATGACAAACCCAGTATAATTTATTACTATTATCTTTCTGATTTGATAAAACGGATAAGCGATCATAACACATCCTTGGTAGTTTGTTATTTTGCATATCGAGAAGTTTAATCCACCATAATTATCGAGAAAATTATTTCAATTAAAAATGTTACAGTATTATAATGTCTTTCCAATGACGTACAATAATATTTTTTCTACTAGCAAGATTTCTAGATACAGCACAAACTTAATTTTTTTAAATGGAATACATATTTGATTTTTTACCCAATAAAATTTATCATTTTTTCCCTTATTTTATATTACATTTACTGTTAAAATGAAAATATTGGTCAGATTTGCTGATTTAAATTTTTATGCTAATTTAAAAATATTTGTTATTGGGGTCAAAGATGGTGAAAAGGGGCAACAATAGTTTTACTTTTATTCTTTTTATCATTAGTAAATGTATTTATTTATTTGGTTGGAATCGTTAATATTGTTGGTAATGCAACAATACTATATAATCCATGAGTCGAAACTTGAAATAAAAATGAACTAAATCTAGTTACTAGTCAATAAGGACTACCTGAAACAGTTCTGTCTGTATTGTGTGTGAAATATTTGCACTAGAGTAACTAAGCATTCGAAAAGTGGTGCATTTTTCATTTGTATAACGAACAGGGTGGTTCAAAATGAATTGCCTTCTCTGCACTATTTTTTGTCAAATCTGCTTTCGAAATTTCAAATTAAAGCAAATTTCAAATACTTTTGAAAGCATTTAAAATCTGTGGGATAAAATATCGCATCGTACACTTATATTCATTATATAAAACAAGTGTCTTGTGTAATGAAGACACGTTTGCCATACGAAATTTTATCCAACAGTTTTTGAAATGGTTTAAAGAACACCACAAACTAACAATTATTATTTAATAGGCAGACCTTTGGCTGGTCTGAGATGTCAAGAAACTTGGAGTGTTTGGATGCAGCTTTCGATTTCAACACTGCAAAATCTTCTAAAGCAGCTTTTCTGAACGATAGCTGAGCTCCAGATAAATCTTCTACGGCGTAGACGACCATTGATGGATGAAATGGTAAGAAACTTTAATTTTTTTAAAAAACATTTTGTTCTCATACTCAACCATGAGAACTTATAGTCAAAGGATTATGACTATATACCTAATTATTAACTTGTTCTCATATTCAACCATGAGAACTTAGTCAATGAAATATGACTATTATAAATGTCTTAATATTATCTTGTACTCAAATTCGATTTTGAGTACTACATTGAAAGAAATATAACTTTCGTGAATGTCTGTATAATATTCAAACAATTTAAAATTGAAATGTCGACTTTTTATCAATAAAATCAATATCTGGAAACATATGATTAGCATATATCTTTCAGGAATCGGACATCAAGAAGACTAGATTAATATAGTATAGGATTCTTTACGTAAGAATAACATTATGCACTGTAGAAAAAGATAGTTTTCTAGTCGGTGTCAGCACAGATTATAGAGCGAATAGAACTACTTATAAACGAAACAATATTGAACAATGCCATTCTTACGTGAAGAATAATATAGAATATAAGTTAGTTTTAAGTTCTTTGATATGTATTTTCAGGTCTTAATTAAACTTTGGCTCATCGCGCCGTTGAGCAAACACGCGTTTTCTTTAAATATTAATAATAAATTGATATAGTTGAAGTGCATTCCCTACCGATAATACATCATAAAATCGTGCGTTTTGATTGCCCAGACGGCATCTAGGGAGAGTGAATGTGAAAAAAAAAACATATGAATTGGTGTGTCGGGGCATGCTTGTTGTCGAATGGTGAGAGAATCAGGAAGTAGGGGGTGTGAGATTCGAAACTTGTTTGTGGGTTCGGGTTTCCTTATTTTTTTATTATTAACATCACGGTTAGTGGGATGGTTAGGCAGGATTCGTGCGCGATTTCCATAATTGAGTGGACTGATATGTATAGCATTCACAACACCATGTGAAACCAGTTGTTTATTCTGGTGGATCGCTTCACACTTGTGAATGTTTCTAGGGACAGTTTAATTCTTTTGTACCAGTGCTGACCTTCATTCGGTACGCTGCTCTAGATTGGACGCTATAACTGCTAGACTCAAATGAGAAAAGTGTTAAACGAACCTGAATGCTTACACAGGAAGCTTTCTTATGGCGTTATGTGCTCTCCTCATCCGGAGGCAACGTAATCATCATTTAATTTTAATTGCAACGAATAATTAAATACAAAATAAAGTTTTTCATTGATTTAACTTTGTTTGAGCACACGGGTTAACCGCGTTCGGTGTTAGGTGTTTCGGGAATGGCCGGGCGATGCCATCGGGAGTAGCTTTTTAGGTTGCATCCAAGCCGAGGAATATCACATAATTGCGTCCCTTGTCCTTAATTAGCTCGCGTTTGTAGGCCGACATCCTAGGGGTCGCGAGGGGTCGGCAAAACCCCCACGTAAACCACATGAGAGTCACCCCCGGAACTCTCACTTTTTGTTTTAGCTCGTATATCTCTCTCTCACTTCAACTTAGCTTAGCATAGTCTAGATATAAGGATAGCTTGCGTAGACATAAGATAGCTTAGATATAAGATAGGCAAGGGTTGTTTTTGCTTTTTGAGAGAGAGAAAAATTAACGTAACTTACCATTTTTAGATTTGCTTTTGTTTAAAAGAGATATTAACGTAAGATAGGCTTTTTTTGCGCACTTCATAAACTTAATTTGGGGGGGAACTACAATAGTTTAAGTTAGGTTATAAAGTATTATTGTATACGGAACTGTATTTATCTAATACATGGTATATATGGTGAGCGTGGGTTTGGCATGAGGGTGGTGTCTCCCTATATATACCATTTATTAAATAGAGCGTTTCATTTAGTTTTAAAATAGTTATAAGTTAAAAAAATTCCCCACCGCCGCCGTTTCCGATATTGCACGATTGAGATGCGTCTCCATGGCTTCCTCTGCATAATGACTTATTTAAAATGTATGTACAATAAAACAATCTTTTAATTCTGTTTATTTTAAATTAAACCCAACGTCACATTAGTTTTAAAGTTAGGTAGTTTTAGTAAAAAATTGTAATTATTATTAAGTATTTTGACGCGGTCAGGGCAAAGTTAGATTTTTAAGTATTTATTGTAAACGAAGCTTTGTATTAATAAATATTATATATTTTGGTGAGTGGGCGGTTGAGGTGGTAACACAAAAAAATATATAATATATTTAATGTAAAGGTTCGCAAACGATCTTAAACCGAATAAGAAATCTTGTACTTGTAACAATGGGAACAAGAAATCTTATTTGGGGATCCCAAGTTTAAGTTTGTTAAATTAGTCTATAAGGATTGTGAACGGAACTCTAATATATATTTGGGCGGTTTTAGTTTAAAAATATATATTTAGAGTTTCGTATCAGTTATAAAACTAAAATGTTTGTTACCAAATAAAATTATTATGAACTTATTTTATTTGTTGTTGATTATTTTACATCTTTATTCGTAAATAAAAGTTAAATCTTCCGGTTAAACTTTTATTTGCAGAATAAAGATACAAAATAATTAACAACAAATAAAATAACCCCATAATAATGACAATTTATATCCGGTAACAAATGTTTTAGTTTTATAACTAAACCCTGTGTGACATTGTTATAAATTGTTAATAGATTTGTTAATAAATTTAGTAGAAAATAATTATGAACAGACTTTTTAAACTCAAAATATTTTACGATTCAATTGTTGTATTTCTGTTCATAATTGTTACTAAATTTGTTAACAAATCTATTAAGTATTTATGCCTGTCAAACAGTTCTTTGTAATAAAAATGCCAATAAACTTTAATTTTTATAAAATAAAGTCTTGTAATTTCTTAAAATACAAATATATTTTTATATTTAAAAAATTGATTTTTTTTCTAAGTTCCTACACGTATGTAGTTTTTAAAACGGCCACCAGTTGGCAGCACCTGTCGTTAAATATAGGGTGAAGCCGACCAAAAAATATTTTTTTTATGTATATAACGACGTACATACATAATTTCCAATAGCCTTTAATGTTTAGTCTAATTAAAAATTGGATGTTATGTCCATTTTGAATTAGGGCTTACAGGTAGCATCCATGTATCTGCTTCTGTTACCAGCAAAACGATTTTTTTTCTTAGTTCCTGTACGTTACGTAAGTCGTTTTTAAAACGGCCGCATTACAATTGCTCATACATCAAAATAATTAAAAATTGCTAAACTAAAAACAAATCGTAAGATTTTTTGCAATTGTTTTTATTCGTTTTCATTTCGTGGTGAATTATAACATCCATGTATCCGCTTCCCATTTTCAAACTCTGAAGTATACGTCCTACCAATGATTCCAAATTCACAATAGGCCTTAATTAGAAAGCTTACAGAGGTAGGTGCTGCCCCCAACAGCCATTTTTGGAACTATTTAGAATCCTGTATGTACGTATGTATAAAGACAGAGTTTTTTCTATATTTTAGACGCAATTCTTTCCGATAGGTGCTGCCATCAAACGGTCGTTTGAAAAACTATATACGTATAGGGATTTAAAATTTTTACAGAATTCATCCCTTAAGTAGAAGGAGTAACAAAAAATAGACAAATTATATTATAATTTATATTTTATTGTATAAAATATTGTAGAATAGGACAGTTTACATGAAATACAACAATGTAAGATACAAATAAACAATAAATACAAGTAAAATGTATACCAACTATTATTTGAACATCCCTATTTCTAATTTTCAGGACAAGGGTAAGTATATTTATATATAAAATACAAAGAATAAAAAAATGCAATTAAAGCTATGATCATAATAAAGACAACAATGTTTTACAATTGAACAATAAAAATTACTTAAACTAATACACGTTTTTATTTAACAACCCTTTATTTATTCCAGAGAAAAATACCACAACAAAGAGACAGGGAAGTATGTACAGTTGATTTCGCTACTTGGAACAACAGGGAAGTATGAGAACATTATTATTATGTATATTAATTCATGTAAAATTTGTTCAACTTTTTCAAAAAACAAGCTGTTAAATTTTAATTAGCGCATTTTGAAACCCTTGGTCCTACGCCCTTTCAAGAGTTGCTAAGGGAACACAAAATTTTAAGGAAATCGCTGAAAACCCAGCCGTTTCATAGTAACGAGCCCTTAAAGTTTTCGAAGGGTTTAATTAAAAGGGCTAAAAGGCCAGAAAATAGCGTGTCGGGAGGATTTGAACCCGCCCTTTCCATTGGCTTGCGCAGAATTGATGAAAACCCTTTGGTTTAAAATAGATTTGCCCTTCAAGTTAGTGACGCAGGGCCTGCGCTAACTACGGAACTAAAAAAGCTAGAAGGGTCTGACATTTTTTTAAAACTTATCTGGGCCTGCCATTGAAATCGGTGGTCATATTTTCCCGAAGTATTCCATAAGCCTTTAGCAGTAGGAATTAATAATGTTTTTAAAATTTTAAATGATACATTAACGAAAACATGACAAAAAAAATTGGAATTTTGTTCAGATTTTTGAAAGAACGAAGCTGTCAAATTTTAATTAGGCGATTTTTAAACCCTTGGCCCTACGCCCTAGAAACTTAAATATGTTGTTCTATGACTCCGACATTTCAAAGGATGTTAAAGGAACGCGAAATTTCAAGGAAATCGCTGAAAACCCAGCCGTTTCCGAGATATGAACCCTTAAAGTTTTCCGAAGGGTTTAATACTTAAATACGTGAATTAAAAGGGCTTAAAGGCCGGAAAGTAGCGTATCGGGAGGATTTGAACCCGCCCTTTCCATTGGCTTCCGCAGAATTGATGAAAACCCTTTGGTTTACAATATATTTGCCCTTTAAGTTTGTGGCGAAGGGCCTACGCTAACTCCGGAACTAAAAGGGCTAGAAGGGCCGGGCAAGTTTTATTAGGTATCTTTGGACCTGCATAATAACATATTTACCCTTCAAGTTCATGGCGAAGGGCTTGCGCTAACTCCGGAACTAAAAGGGCTAGAAGGGCCGGACAAGTTTTTTAAAACTAACTTGGACCTGCATAATTGAAATCCGTGGTCAGATGTTCCCGAAGGGCTCAAATAAGCCCTAAGCCCTTTGAAAAAGGGCGGACTCCTGTCGGATGGTTGTTTTCGTACCTTGAGAACTTATTACTAAAGGATAGGATAGGAAAATTCGCAAAAATCCTTAAATATTAGGATATTTCCCTGTCTCTTTTGTTATTACATAGAAAAGGTAAATAAACAACTCTTTTATTTATTTATTCTTATAAAAATATCATCTATTATCTTCATCCAGTGTCGTAATTACCGTATCCTATATCTGGGTGTAGTCCGGCCCTTTGCGGAACCTGAAAACAAACATAAACATTATTTATTTTGAGCGGCAAAGTACAAAATATATAATAAATAAACACTTAATTACAGTGGGGGTATTACGTGGTAATATTAATATTATGTTTTTAAAATAAAGACTTCACTTCCTTTCTAACTTTGGTGAAGTGAACATGGGGTGCTTGTGAATAATCATGCATTGCAATAGTGTAGTGTTTATAAGAACCGAAAAACTTAGTAATTTTAAAAAAATTAAAAAAGTAAAACTATATTTATTTGTTCATTATCAAAGCATATTTTAACTTTGTTTTATTAAGTGCTCTAATTGTTAATTTAATTGGTGCGAGTGTTGTGTAATAATTATTAGAAAGTGTATTCTAATCAGTGTTAATCGAAGACAATACAGTTCCGTGATGAAGTATTAGCAGACGATATGCTAAGAAAATTCGCCTATCATTGCCATTACAAGTAAGTACTAAAATTAAAAATATTGCTTTTACCCGTTAAAAATCGCGTATGCTGAAATCTATTTCAGCCGGCTGAAATATCTAACTATGTGTACTTATAGAGAATTTAATTTTTTTTCAAACGGCATGTCTCTACCTCTTTTATTTGCAAGTTGCTGTTCTTAACTGTGTGGGAGAGGTAAATAAAATTTTTAAATAAGAACTTGAGACAAAGTTTAGTAAAAATTAAAATATTATATGGTGTGTTTATAGGTAAAAAAATTAACTTACAATGTATATATTTTTAAAATTTGAACTCTGGAGATCAGGAGAATCGGTTCATGACTTCATAATACCGGTGGAGAAAGTTTCTTGATCCAGACAACGAAATGAAGACGTCAACCAGGTCCGGAGAGGAGCCTCAAGATGCTGCAGACTCACGAACGGGTTCTCCAAGTCGCGATGTCTACGTGTCGTACCAATGAAACGTCGGAGATGTGATCATCTGTAAGAAAAAAAATCTGTTGTGGCCAGCACAATACCTCTCGCCATTTTCATTTTATGTTGCATAGGGCGCGAGCAGTCATGTGACTTTGTTGGCCTTGGCAAGCAGATATGGAGGCCTGTGTTAGAATGACATCTAATAATAATGTACATATAGGTGTCAAGTATCATAATTTTTCATTTAAAACATCATGATTTTTCAAATCCATGTGGATTATTTTCCTCAGCAAGTATATTCCATACTATTGATGACAAATGAATATCAGAATATTGAATGAAAAATTATGACAACTGTGACATCTATGTAAATAACTACTAGCCGATTCTGACACGGATCCTCATATCTGCGTGCCAAAGCCAACACAGTCACATGACTTCTCGCGCCCTATAAGTAACGAACTTAACATTTCTTGTACACATAATAATTAAAATTGTATCTTCTTACGTTCTATGAGGAATTTTGTCCTACTCTTGTATGTTCAAAATTCTTCAAATTCATTGACAGTATTAGCGGTATTTCTTAAGGATATATGTAATATTAACACCTATAATTTAAATATATATTTAATTAATAATACAATAATATATATGAAATGTACTCGTACCGCCCAGAAAAATCTGATTTTTGACACTGACATTTTGCATTTATTTGTCAATTATAAACATTTAAATATCTCAACTGTTTTTTAGGCAACGAGATTATTTTTGTACAACAGATTATTCTATATTATTATATAGTATATCTCCAAACCTGTACGAGATATATTAAAAAAATTACGCACGCACACACGCACGCACCCACCCACGCACACACACACACACACATATCATCGTAAAAATGTTAAAATCGGATTGTAGGGACCTGAAAACGTACTTATTCATTGAAATCTGGATATGTGATTCTTAGCATGAATCCAATACCTCTCTTAGCGAGAGGTAAAAATGAAATTTGTTAATAAAATTATAAATGTAATCTTATTTATTGAATCTCCAATTATTTGTATTGTTATCTGTAGGAATTATAATAATACGGCTTTTACCTCCCGCTACCCTTGGTAAGGGAGGTATAGAGATCGTGCTAAAAATTGCATATCGAGATTTTGGTAAATGACCACGTTTTAAGGTCCCTATAATCCAATTTTAACATTTTCACGATGATGTCTGTGTGTATGTATGTATGTATGTATGTATGTATGTATGTATGTGTGTGTGTGTGTGTATCCTGTTTACGCTCTAACTCAAATATTATCATTCAGAAAGTTTTGAAACCATGTATTTCTACCTTATTCTAATATGGAAAGAACTGATTAGATTTAGGTGGCAATCGGATAATCGGAAATGGCAGTTTACTTGAAGCTCAGATAGTTTTTCTTCAAAAAATACCTTTAAATGTAATTTTTTCTCAATTTGTTATTATAAAAATTAAAGATTATTCCATTTTCTACAAGTTTGCTTTAATACTTTCTCTATATATTGTATGGATAAATTTATAAAGTAATATAAAAATTATATACATAGGTAAATGGCGGGAGGTACTGTGTTGGTCACATCAGATTTTTTATATTAATATCTAAAGTTAAAATTTCCTATAGAAAAGTATTTGTCAATATTTCAATAATTTTAACACTTTGCTTGTTTCTTTAGAAATGCATTTGAAACGCACAAGTTCCTATCTGGCTTAGTGTGATAGATATTGAGCCCTACAGTTGAAATTTTATATAGAGAATTACTTGTCTATGAACAAACAAATAATTTTTTTTTCATCATTTCACCAACTCTGAAAATTTGCTTATTTATAGAGAAATACATGCTGAATTCAAATTTGAAACGCACAAGTTCCTATCTTAGTGCCCTAAAGTTGAAATTTTCTATAGAAAAACATTTATCCTTGAATAAGTATAAAACTTTCATCATTTTACAAACTCTGAAAATTGGCCTACAGAGAAATGCATGCTGAATTTATAATTGAAACATACAAATTCTTATTTTCTTTAGTTCAGAGAAATACATTAAACCTAAAGTTGAAATTTCCTTAATTTTCATAAAATATATTTATTTCGCGGGTAGTTCATGAACCCTGTTTACAAATAAATTTCAAAAATCTAATTGTAACTGTTTATTTTCATTATTATATAATGGCCCAACTGTTATATACATTAATTTTGTCAGTTTCATTGTTACAGTGCTAGTGAACAGACGTGTATGTGGTGTGCTTAAGTAGTGTGCTTTCGAGAACTGCTTCCTGGTGCTTGGAGAAGACGTATGGACACCTTCAGGACTTGGAGTTATACTTAGGGAAATAATTTATTTATAGTAAGTTTTATTTTTGATGTAGATATACATTACCTTTCAAAAATAATTGTTAGTGTTGTATCGAAAATAATTTTAATTTATTTAGAATTATTTAATGCTAGTGATACTACCGTATACATATATCATATATTGTTGTACATATTATATACCTATGTATTTTATTAGGTACATATATTTTATTTTTAAGTAATTATGAATATGTACGACATTAAATGTACACATATACAATACAATCAATACTTACTTCAAAAACCCCACTTCAACCCCCTGAAATTAAATTTGAAAACCGCAAGTCCCTATCTCACTTAGTTTTTGAAAATTTTATTTTAAACTTAATATATTCAACAGACATTTACGTATATTTTTAAACAATCATCGTTAATTTTTTTTCAGCAATTCGAATTCCTGAAATATAGTATATATATACAAAACAACCCCTTGAAACAAAATTTGAAAACCGCAAGTCCCTATCTCACTTAGTTTTTGAATATTTTATTTTAAACTTAATATATATAGACATTTACTTATATTTTTAAATAATCATCACTGATTTTTTTTTTCAGCAATTCGAATTCCTGTAACATAGCATATATATATATATAGAAAACAACCCCCTGAAATCAAATTTGAAAACCGCAAGTCCCTATTTCACTTAATTTTTGAGTATTTTATATTAAACTTAATATATTCAACAGACATTTACTTATATTTTAAAACAGTCATCACTGAATATTTTTTCAGTAATTCGAAATCTTAAAATCAGCATATATATATAATCCCAAATTTGTAAGCTACAACTACACATCTTGAAATAAAATTAACTTCCTGAAAATTTGGAAAACATAATTTATATTTCACTTATTGTTTGATTTACATATTTAATATTAATTTTACTATACACATCTCTTGAAACAAGTATTGTTGAAATTATTTTCAGTGGTTCCAAAATTTTAGTATAATGTATGTATTTAAATTACATTTGAAATAGAAATTGTACTAAGTTAAAGTTTGGTTGTATCGTAAATATATCTTTATTTACAACCCTTATGTACTCATAATTTTTTCGCGCTATTTCTACATTCATAAAATTCAAAACACCCTGAACAAATTACCTAATACATAACAAGCGATTATTATTTATAATGACACATTATTATTTAATTATTGACTTTTATTTCGAGGGGCAAATTATCTAACACCCTGACTATTACGTAGATTAATTCTTTCAGTTTGTTTGTTGCAGTTCTAGTATAAAGACGTGTGTATGGTGTGCTGCAAACACGTAGACGATTTCCTGGTGCTTGGAGAGAACGTTAGGAAACCTGCAGGACTTGGAGTTATATCCATAGATTTCATTTATTCAAAGTGAGTTTTTTTTTTATTTTTATACTATTTTATAGTTGTATTCTTTATTCGATATATTAACCATTAATTCCGAGGGATTATTCTAATAGTTATAAGCTATATTTAAATGCTTGCTCGTATTATATCTAAAATAGTTTGCATTAATTTATAATTATTTAATATTCCAACCATACACAATCTTGTAACATTTTATTCGCTAAATATCTATGTAGCACCGCATATAGTTTTATGGCGTAAATACTATTTATAAAAAAAAGGTTATTTTCTTGTGGTAAACGCCTATGTCACGAATTCTATTGTTCACGCTGTGTATTATTTAATATATATGATTGTATGTCCTATATACATATTTTACTACATTTATTTTGTTAAATATATACGTAATTATGAATATATACCTATACTTATTCATATTTGTTACAATTTCATATATTTTCTATTGTTGCAGAAAGATAAGTTGTACCTGTACCTACACTCAGAGAGACGATGCTGTGAAAGTTCCCGAGCGGGTTACAGTTCAGGAATCCTGATTTTAGAGTTGGAGATTGTCACATTGTTGCAGAGCATCGCACCCCAAAACAACCCCAATATGGATTTTGTACACCTCTCGCCTTAAGTCGTTATTTATAAAATTTATGTAAAATAAATAAATAAAACTTCAACTCACACCTATAAAGTATAATGATATAACCATTAACATGAAAAATAATCTACTCTGCTAATAAAAACTTTATGAACATATGCCTAAGACACATAAATACATTCATACATGTATATAAGCATATTTAAATAACAGAATAAAATTATGTCATTATAAAATACTTATTTTCATTTTCATAATTATATTTTAACATCTTACAGCGTATTACGTTATGTTCATATACATCATTATCACAAACACACACATACATAAATACAAACATATATACATACATACACGCACACACACGAACATACATACATATTATATGAAGGGTACAAGAATTAATAGAGCTAAGCCTACATATAGTAAATTCCTTAATATCATTTTGAAACGTACAAATCGTTATATCTTTTTATAATTTTCGTGATATTCATTTTTAAAGCTGCTATTTTCAATAAACATGTACACGTCTTGAAATAAACATTACTGAATTGTTTTCAGCATTTTCAACCATTTGAAAGCAAATATACATACCGGAAATTACTCCCAAATATACAAATTTGAAAAATAAGTCGCTATTTTTCTTAGTTCTCATGTTATTCATTTTCAAAGTTACTATTTTCAATAAACATGGAAATATACATTAATGAAACAAATTTCAGCGATTTAAACCTTTCGAAATTAAGTATACATATAGAAAATTACTCCCTTCAAATTTGTAAAGTACAAGTACATATTTCTCTTAGTTTTCGTGATATTCATTTTCAAATTATATACTTCGTAAAATAAGCATTACCGACTTTTTTTCTGTAATTCAAACCTTTTGAAATTATGTATAAATATAGTAAATTGACAACTACCTCTACGTTCAAATTTGGAAAATACAAATCGCTCTTTTCCTTTAGGTTTTAATATATTCATTTTATAAGTTCCTTTTTTCAATAGACATTTACCTGTCTTGAAATAAGCATTACTGAAAATGTTTACAGCGATTCCAAAGTACTGAAATTACGTTTACATATAGAAAATAACCCTATAAATCTAAATAAGAATAGGATTAGGATAATTCGCTATCACTCTTAGTTCTTGAACTATTTAATTTTAAAATTACTATATACAATATAAGAATCACATACGTAGTAATGGTATTTAAAACTTTAAAAATTCAGTATCAAGGAACTATATAAGGAAGTGGGATAGAGACTTAGCTCTATTTTTTTGTACCATCATTTGCATCCCTTACATACATGCGAGCAACATACTTGTTATCTAATACTTTTAGAAACTTTGATCGTTCTAAATAAAATATAGTTAAGGAAAAGCCGTTTTATTTATATTATATTTATTAATAACACATTTAACTCCCTTCATACATCAGTTGGAAAACACTTCATAATACATTCGCACTTTGCAAAATAGTCATTTGTATATCTAGAGAGGAAAACAACACGTTCAAGACACACATGCTTTTTTCTATGTCCGTTGAAAGAGATAATAAAAACACTTCGAATTCAAATCTTACTGTGAATTATTTTATTTTTCATTTATCACAACTAAAAATTTACATTCTGGTTTGAACCAGAAAAATTACAAGTTGTTCTGTCAACTTCATTTATCAATTTTCTGCTCTAAACTGATAGCTTGGAAAGCCTACTTTCAAAATGGATGTAGAAAAAATTATATTGTTTAAATTTGAAAGAAAATCATGTCATCGTTAAAAAAACAGGTACATACACTGTCACACTGTTTATCATTAGTACACTATTACTTTATACACCTTAGGATATTATTCATAAAGATAGTTTCATCTTTGAAAAATTCGTATTTTTTTAGACATATGTAAAAAATGACATACTTTTACTCTGTTATGCTAATATAGAATAATATACCTTAATAAAATCATACAGAAAAACGCGTAAGTGTTCATACATCGTCATACTAAACTACTATACAATCATTTTATTGAATACAAAAACATAATAAATAAATAAATTTATAATATAGTTTATATTATTATTTATTATTCTACAGACTTTACGCTATGGGAAAACACTCATATTATTATATTCACTCACTTAAAAGAAAAAGAACTATCTTTCATCTTACGAAAAAAACGATATACTTTTACTTACGCTGTTGATAAGATAGTAAAATCATTTACAAAAATTCATATGTGTTTGTATTCATAATTGCATTATTGATAATATATTGTTGCACACTCATTAAAATTATATATGATATACTTTACATTTCTATATTTTTCTGACTGTATATACTTCTCATATATTGAATACATTTATCTAGTTATGTACATACATATATAAATATCGCAAATCTGTACCATAACAATGTATATCTTAATATGTTACCTAAAAGTCGCAATAAAACTTGTTCCTAATAAAAATTAGACTACATATTCTAAAATCTATCATTCCTTATGCATATATCTATGAGATAAAGAATTTATGTATAGTAACATTTTCAAGTTGAATTTGACGTAATTAGAGCACATATCATCATCTCTGTATTTGTGAAACTGCTAACGTCTTATACGAGTAATTGTGTATCACAAATATATAGATCAAAAATTATTTATTCATTGTTAAAATAATGTATTTCATGTATTATGTACTGTCATATTATTATGTAACACATCTCTGACAAATAAATTCTTGTTATAAATAACAAACTATTTCATTCCAATACACCAATCAAAAATCGCATTCCAAAGATCTAGATTCGTATCCCGCTTGCTAGCAGCATTTTGTAGGCCGCCAATCAGCAACCAGAACGGCGACCTACAAAATCCTGCAAACCAAAGATCCCAGTTCGATTCCCGCCTACTAGCTACCTGCACCCAGCACCCAGCAACCAGCCGAGCGTATTCACCCCTTCCTAGCTAGCAACCAGCAAAACCACCAGCCCGTCCTAGCCCTGCGGTCTAGGGACGGATTCTGGTGGCCAGCTGGCCAGCTACCTAGAAATCCAGCAAAATCATGTATATAGCTCGATTACGTAAGATTACGAAGCAGAGTCTCCGATTCAACACTACCGCTCACGCCGAATGACTAGAAATTCATCAAACAGCTGTATATAAGGCTGAAATCTGTGGTGGGAGGCTAGGATTCATGAATCCACCACCAGGCGATTGAATTTTGAATGTTGATGATCAGATGTCTTGCTATAGCTAGTAAATTTAGTTTGTGGGCACATATCTGGATATAGCAGTTCGATTCTACGAATTTTAAATTTTGATAATCAGATATATTGCTATAGCTAGTAAATTTTAAGTTTGTGGGCATAAGTCTTGCTTTAGCCTTTCGATTCTGCGAATTTTAAAATTTGGTCTTGCTAGAGCCAGCAAATTTTAATTTTTGTCAAGTATATGCCTTGGGATTCGTTGAAAATCCGTCTGAGAGCTCAAAAATGCTTGTAGCGGCCGTAAAATGCTACTTTTCAGCCGTTACGGCTCTAAATCGTCGATTTTACACGATTTTTGAATTTTACCGACCAGAAGCCTTGTTGTAGGCTGTATATCATCGATTATGTAATCGAGCTGCCGTAAATCGCTCGCTGTATATGGGTGATTACGTAATTAGCTGCCATGGTTTCGCTCGGTATATATTCGCGATTATATAATCAAGCTGCTGTGGTTCGCTTGCCGCTGCTCTTGGCTCGAATTAGCTGATAGCTGGAATTGAACTTGGATTTTTTAATTCGCAAGATTGCTGCTTGTTTAATCGATAGGCTGCTGCCGATCGCAAATCGATGCTCTAGATCTAGTTCGTATTAAGGTGAATTGCAGGTTGCCTGAAAAATTAGGGTATGGAAAAATTGGGATTTTGAAATGAAAGATTGTATTCATTTTGTTGTGTTTATTGGTTATTCATATAATACATTTTTAAATCTAATATATAACCATATGAATTAGAACTTAGAAATAAATAAAATGAAATATGTATCATCAAATGTATATTAAGATATGTATTTTTCACGTGGTTACATTATGTACGTATTTTGACATTTTTTCTAAGACTTATCGAGATGGAGATATTTTGGATGTTATATATATTACAAGACACAAAAGTAGATCTATGTATATTAAATTTTCTAATCCAAATAGCTAGTGTGTCTATAAGTCTTAGAAAAACTATATCAAGTATCAGAATATTAAGTAGAGCAATAAATATATAAATACCAGATATGTACAATCACATATTAAGTTCTATCTTCCAATACACTTAGCATACATGTACGTATCTTGTATAAGTCGACAACTAATGGAATTTGTGTAATTCATCTCGGAGAACAAAGGATTTATTGTCAAATTTGGTTCATTTTATTAGCTATTTTCTCGAAAATTTATTTGTTTAATATGTTCATGTATGTATTTACTAATTGAATCTTTTAACAGCTTAGAAAAGTTAATAATGATATATGTAGGTATTTGCAATTATAAACTTAATTAAAGAATGTGACAATAACGTGTAGTTAATACATGATAAATTCGTCATTAATACATATGAGTAAAAAATGTATTAATCAATAAATAGATCAATATATGAAATTTATTTTTTTAATTATTTAGAATGAATCTTACTTATTAAATACTTATCATAATAAAAAGAGAAAATGTAATACAGTTCTTTTGTAGTGTAAGTATGAACAAATTATACTAATTTCTTCGCCAGGGTAAGGGTTATCTTATATTTTAACCAAAAATTAGGATTAATTTTTTTCCTGAAGCATTTGAATGGAATATGTGATTGTATAATATTTGATATGTATTAGTAAGTATACACTTTTTTTGTACATAAGTATCTCAGATTATGTACTATAGTAAATATAGGTATGTACGAGGGTATATGTATATATATTTTTTACACACATTGACAAATAAACAATATACATATGTATGTAGACATATAATAATGGCAACTTATAATAAATAAAACATACACATTTATATGAAACAATATTATATTTCACTGACGTCGTTGTTAATCCCTATAACACTCAATTTTCAAATCTGACGCACAGAGCACACTGCACTAACATCCACCAGAGAAAATGTATCAAATTCTAGTAGCTCAGAAGTTTATCAACGAGATCCACTCACATTCAGCCTAACAGACATATGACTAGTACTAGTATTCCACAAGAACATTCTGGAACATCATCATTATTATAATGATATATGAGGATGATATATAGGTTTGGATGGCATCATAAATTTTGATAAATTACTAATAATACTTTTCTAGATTATATAGTCCAATTTAATTTATGAGTTGTATACAGTATTCCCTTTAAAACAACCAGTACTTTTTATCAGTAATAACAAACTGAAAATTCATAGCTAATGGTTCTCAAACCGTGGAACGAAAATATATTATTTTAAATGGTCGCAACTTTTAACAGTTTTTCTTGAAAAAAAAGCAGTTAAATATCATTTATTGACATTTAATGTTATATTTTAAAGAATATGTTATTCTCTATACGATGTGATTGCATTTTATACTTCATATTCAATTGATATCGAGTTAAAGAATTATAAAGATATAAAATTTAGCCAGCTATGCTAACCATGGAAACTGCTAATATATTCAGATAATTTAAATTTGCGGATGTCATATCAATGAAAAGAAAATGAATGTGGCAGAGATAAGGATGTTGAGATAGAAGTTAGGGAAGACACGGAAAGATAGATGATTTTCTTATTTAATGTGGTTTATTTATTATCAGAAGTGTAGAAGCAAATAGCAATAGCAAAAATCAGTGGCATAATATACAAATAATTCAAATTGTATCTATTATATTCACTGACGGTATTAGCGGTATTTATTAAGGATATATGTAATATTAATACACATATAATTTTAAATATTTAATTAATAATACAATAAGAAATTTTAAATGTACTTTCCCAGAAAAAGCTTTCTGAAATGTTAATAAAACTGTTGTTTCTTGACCCTGACATTTTGCATTTATCTGTCAATTATAAACATTTAAATATCTCAACTGGTTTCCATAAAGTTGTTTGGGCAGCGAGATTTATTACAACAGATTATTCTATATTATTATATATCTCTAAATCTATATAAGATATAATAATTTTTTTAAATGTATCAGATTGATAATTAAAAGATCTTTATTATTGTATTAAAATAAATTTTCAAAAAATAATATTTAGAATTTTTTTTTAAGAAACTACCATTTGCGGTTGTCTAATTGTTACCAAACCCTATTCAACTCTTCCCATTAATCTCTTAGCAAAAGGTAAAAACAATAAATATACTGAGTATAAAAATGTGTAAGCTGCTGTTTTGATGAATTTAATTCCATCACAAATATATATTTACAACTCGAAGATGTAGGTAGCGTATTTCAATATGATTTTTGTCCTTAAATTTATTATAAAATTTAAGTAATTTACGATGTAAACTATAGCTAGGAGAATCTAGTTCAATTGTTTCAGTTCCATTTCACAAATATTAACACAATATTTTAATTTAATCACTAAAATAATCTTAAAACGTAAATGTACACACAAAAAACATGCTTGAGACACACTACAAGTTTCACGTATAAGTTCTTAAAAAGATCTAACCGAAAGATGAAAATTATTTAATGTATCTACGACCTTAAAAAAACAAAGCTACATATTCTTGATATAAAAGAATATTAAATGTAACAATATATTATATATATTATGATGAATTCAATACACAAATACATATTATGAACTTGTAGGTAACGTCATTTCATAAGATATTTCGATATGATTTTTGACCTTAAATTTATTATAAAATAAAGTAATTTACCTCTCAAACTACAGCTAGGCATTCAAGTTCAACTGCTCCAGTTCAATTTCACTAATATGATACACAAATCTACTGTTTTTATAACGAAATATTAACAATAACCTAAAACCACGTGTTGTTTTCAGCATGCTAACTTGCAATACAAGACATGCATGTGTCACAGCGTGGTCTCACGTGATTGGCTAAAATAACGAAGGTTGTGATTGGTGAAAATAGAGCGAGAACTTGAATAAAATATTTTTAATATAAAATTCTATCAATTCTGAACTGATGAAAATATTTATTAGTTTAAATTCTTAAATAATAATTTGTAATTCATCATACAACAGCGTACATCAATTTTTATATAAAATTGAACATAAATAACAATATATATATTTTTTATAAATTAATTTGATTTTTATTGACAAGTAGAGGGCAATGGGAACATATACATTCAAGAAAGGGTTTATGGGGTGGGCATAAAGGAGAGTTTTTCCGGCAAAATTTTCTTCACGTCCAACGATGAAATTTGATGAAATCAGATTTCATATACATTCAAACTCCTGCAATTTTGTGGTGTAGAACCCTGTAACATGCAAAATAAATTAAAAATCAGAGTAATTACTTTAAAAATAATATATTTTAAAACTTCAAGTTAAAGTATAATTAAATGAGTTGACAGCAGATAATCACTATAAAGAGCCAAAGGCAGTTGTAGAAAAAAGCTAGGAAAATGGATGAAAACAAGAAAAAAAATCTGTTGTGGCTAGCACAATACCTCTCGCCACTTCCGTTTTTGGTTACATAAGTATAGGGCGCGAGCATTCATATGACATTTTTGGCCTTGACAAGCAAATATGGGGGTTCTGTCAAAATGACAAGTAGTAATTTAGTATATAGATGTCAAATGTCAGAATTTTCATCAAAAATTCCAAGATTTTCTAAATTCACGTAGTTAGTTTGTTATACTTGACCTAGACAAGCAGATATGGAGGCCCTTGTCAAAATGACAGTTAGTAATTATTTACATAAATGTCGAGGAAAATAAACCACATGGAATTGGGATATCACGAAATTTTGGATGGAAAATTGACATTTGACATATATGTACATAATTACCAGCTGTCATTCTAATTCGGGCCCCCAAATTTGCTTGTCAAGTCCAACAAAGTCACATGACTGCTCGCGCCCTATAAATATCTCATGTCTTTTCTTTATGTTTAGATTATTTTTATAATTTAAAATTTATTTTTTGAGGAAGTTTTCTCCTACTTCTAAATGTTCGAATTTCTTCCAATTTCTTTACTGGATTTCAGATAGGTATATGTATATAGCTATAATTTTAAATATTTAATTGTTATTATTGTTATACAACAAGAAATAGTAAACTTACCAATATCTCTGAAAAATTCTTCAATAATGTCAGTTAAACTTCATTTAACGTAAAGGCGTATTTTGACGTTTTACTTCTATGTTGCCAAAAAAGAATATCTAAGATTTATTTTCAGCTAAAATCTATATAAAACCATATTCGTATATGGCAAATTCTGAATCGGTTCTTATCCACTGTCATGTGTTTAGTTAAAATAGACTTAAGGTCAAATTTTAGAATTGAGCTGCCAATATCGCCCAAACAGGTTTATGAAATACTGTTGGTTTTTGGCAATGACATTTTTCTGTTATTTACAAACATTTGATGGTTACTATAGAGTTGTTTAGGCTCTGAAATTTATTACAAATTATTTTATATTATTATATACTATATCTCCAAACCTATAGGAGATATAATAAAATTTTAAAATGTATCGAATAGAGAATTTTATGTTCTTTAATGCTAATAATAAAAAAATTCAAAAAAATAATATTTAGAATATTTTTTTTAAGATACTACTACTTCCGGTTTTCCAATTGGTACCAAAACCTATTCAACTCTTCCCATTAATGTTAGATTGAGGAATCCGTAGTCAAAAAGGTCTTTAGTATTATAGAATTTGAGAAATCGTGTCTCCAACAACCTCACACACACACACACACATCCACACACACACACACACACACACACACACACACACACACACACACACACACACACACAGACATCATTGTAAAAATGTTAAAATCGGATTATATGGACCTTAAATCGTACTTATTCAGTAAAATCTGGATATGCGATTTTTAGCATGAATCCAATACCTCTCTTAGCGAGAGATAAAAATCTGTTGTGACCAACACAATATCTCCCCTCATTTAATTTTTATTAATTTAAATACATATACCTGTGGGGTCTCGTGGCCGCGTGCCTGAGTGTCTGGTCGCGTATCTAGGGAACCGGATTCAATCCCTACCAACATCAAATATTTCGAATTTTAAATGGCACAAAATTGACCCCAGTGGTGCGCTCTCCACTCTAGAAATGAATGACCGTGAGGCGAGAGGCGACGCTTGATAAACGCCGGCACGATACAAATATGTCATATTATCATTACCGAAATCTGTGTACAAAGCAGATTAGCACACCCAGCAATGGGTAATATGCCGTGATGATATATTTATTATTTTTATAAATTCATACCTGTATATTTACTAATGCTGGAAATGTGTATTAAATTCCTTAACATTTAACTATTGTTCTATTTACAATTTTCTTTTTAAAACGTTACTATTATTAATTTGAAATGATTATTTTTTTGACAGTGCCATTTATCTGTCAGCTACATACATTTGAAATACGAACTGTGTAATTAAAAATTGTGTTTATCTTTAAAACAAAGACGCTGGAATTTATAAAATTGATTATTTTATTAGTTTATCTATAAAATATATAGAAAAACTATTAATGCATGCCTGTAGAAAATTTAATATTTAATTTTTATAATAACAATCACGAAAAAATGACATTTAAAGGTATTTTTGGAATTAAAACTATTTTGAGCTTCTAGTAAAGTGCGATTTCCGGTTATCCGATTTGTACCAAAATCTAATGACTTCTTTCCATATTAGAATAAGGTCGAAATACAAGGTTTCAAAATTTTGCGATTGATAGTATTTGAGTTAAGTGTCCAGAAGATCCAAACTCACACACATACACGCATACACACACTACCCACAGACATAATTGTGAAAATGTTCAAATCGGATTCAGGAACCTTGAAACGTGGTCATTTATCAAAATCTCGATATGCGATTTTTAACATGATCCCTATACCTCTCTTACCAAGGGTAGCGGAAGGTAAATAGATTCAAACGGAATCTATTGGAAAAGATAAACAATTTTTAAGAAAATTTGGCAGAATTCAAAATTTCACAATGTACGTAAACATGAATATTATAAGAAAATTTATAATACATCAAGGTATAGCAAGATGCAATTGTTAATAAATCAAAAAAACTTGCTGCGTGAATTGCATCTCAAGCCTTGAAATAAGAATTTTGTAATTATCAATTCCAAATTCTATTTCACTTTAGGTGATAGTGATTGTGCAGAAAATAAAAGTTATTTTTATAAATAATGAAATTGCATATAAAGAATTAAAAATACACTTCGCCACTTGAAAAATCTGATGTGGCCAGCACATAACCTCTCGCCGTATATTTTACCTGGCTCTATTCATAAAGCAAAGAATATTTTTAGAAATACAAATAATATATTCATATAAGTCTATAACGTATAAACTATGACTCAACATAAAACAATTTTCACATATACTTACAAAATCTATAAGATATTTTACCATAAATTATGTACAATAAATTACAAAGTAGAGTTTACTATATATACCTGCTGGTAACACGGATTTTCAATTCGAACAACGTTATTGTTTACTTTCTCTTCATATTCTTCTAGTAAAAACATTAATTTTGGGCGGCTAAAATGTATAATCTGAATTGTGCATCTATTCTTACATATCTTCTTTTACATTTTATTTTTTCATACATGCTGTATCTAAATAACACTAATTCCCATTAATAAAGTGATGGATAGATTGCACTCCGATTATTTTCTTATAACGATGTGTAATTTTGTCAATATTTACAACTTACTTGAGAAGAATTTGATAGCTTTTTCGCAGTTCAATGTTACTCCAGCTACAGTGCTGGTGTGCATTGTCCCATAATGTTTAAAACAAATTTAAGTCCTTCAACTTAGACTTGTCACCTGTCACCTCCATAATAGTCACAGATCAAGAATTAAGAGATTCTCCAAGTACATTTTTCTTTCATTACCCATTATTTCGATGAGATACATTTTTTTCTGTATTTTACGTTGCAGAGTGGAGACCATTAATAGTATTTCTGAAGGGTATGTGTAATATACCTATAATTTTAAATATTTAACTATAAATACAATAAGAAATAATATAATGTATGTACTTCCCAAAAAAAATCTTCAGTAATGTC
This sequence comes from Harpalus rufipes, assembly GCA_951394225.1. Taxonomy (NCBI): domain Eukaryota; kingdom Metazoa; phylum Arthropoda; class Insecta; order Coleoptera; family Carabidae; genus Harpalus; species Harpalus rufipes. Next base: position 39,904,052 of record OX596280.1, on the reverse strand, counting down.
TCCGGATTTCTGACACTGACATTTATCTCTCAGTTACAAACATTCAAATTTTCAACTATTTTTCATGGCATCCTTTCGGTTGTAAAATTAATTACAACAGATTATTTTATATATTATATTCTTTTTATCTCTAAATCTATAAAATATATATAAAAATATTTAAATGTATCAGAAAGAGAATTTATTTTTCTTTAATATTATCAAGAAAAATTTTCAAAAAATAATATTTAGAAGATTTTTTTTCAAGAATCTTCTACTTCCGGTTGTCCAATTATTACCAAAACCTTTTCAGATCTTCCCATGAATGTCCGATTGGGAAATACGTTGTTAAACAAATTTTAAGTCTTATAGTTTTTGAGTAACCGTCCTTCCAACATCCCACACACACACACACACACACACACACATCCACACACACACACACACACACAGACATCATCGTAAAAATGTTAAAATCGGATTGTAGGGACCTTAAAACGTGCTTATTCAATAAAATCTGGATATGCGATTTTTAGCATGAATCCAATACCTCTCTTAGCGAGAGGTAAAAAGGAGAATGTTTTGACAATATTAGCTGACTTTCAAAAATAAATAAGATTAGCAGCGGATTTTTGTGCAGATTGTTATGTAACTCTAATTTATATGAGAGTAAAGTTGTTTTAATTTGTTTTCTAAATTGATTTTAATATTAAACAAAATTTTGATATTTGGAAAACAACTATTTTGTAACGATATTAATTCCCTTTTCATTTATTTGTGGAGACGTTGGTCCCAACCCATTTTTAGGGTATGGTTAAGCCCTGCCACCACGACAAGGTCTCTCCACATGGGCAGGGAACCCTGTCAAACCCTCCTGCGATTCAAAGGAGTTTAAGACAGAGCCACCCCGGTCTAAACCACGACTAGGATGTCTTACAAAACCCTAACGATCTCATATTAGCTAAAAAGAATCGCCCGCGCCTGAAACCTAACAAAAAATGAAATGAAATGAACCTGACTTTGGGAGCGAAGCCTGCTTGGGGACGAGCGTCCCTTGCAAACTCATACACACCATAGCTGTTACAGTTCATGCATCCCATGAAATGGATTACATGGCACACACTCTCCATGTAATACACGCCATGTGACACACGTCGTGTAACATACTTCGATGTGACGTTTTGCAAGGGCACGCGACTTCGCTATCCCCGCCATTAATCTGGCCCAGTGCAACCCATCTTATCGTACGACTCGCCCAATAGTTGTCCGTTTACTACGGGCAAGGGGCACGACAGACAGTGGTAGGACCATCATAAGGACGGTGGGTTGCTCACCTAAAACCTCTTACTGTTCTTTGTAAGAGATTTTAGGAAAGTTCGGATGAATATTTAGACTTTTTTCACAGTACGTAACCATACTGCGTCAAAATATTCACGCCCAGCCTGTAAAAAAAAAACAGTGAAAATATATGTATATCAGGGGTGTCAATTAATTTTTACGGACATGGACTTTCCTCAACACATATGAATTATATTCATACACATTGAGAAAAGAATATTATATTTTATGTTGACCCCCCCTGAATATACATTGCAACAATTCCCAATCCCGTACCATCGAATTTCGCGAACGAATTATCAAAAAAATATGAAAAAATTAACCCTGCAAATCCCAAACTACTGTATGTAAACTATATTATTTTAAATTTATTTAAATAAAAAAAATTCACGATACAAAACAATAAATTCATCTCTATAAAAATATTCACGTTCGCGGTATTTCGATCAAAATTTTTGATCATCTGGATAAGACCCTGGGCATTTGAGGCCCTACAGTTCCCATGTTGCCCAGATCCTTGGTTTCTGGCCTAATCGATCCGGACCTTATGCCGGATTACCCGAGCTAATATAAACGGAACGGAAACGATCCGGACCTTATGCCGGTTACTCGAGCTAACGACCTGGACCTTATGCCAGGAATCGCGAAGTTAAAATTAGGATGACGATGCGCCCCCTTAAAAATAACTTAACCTAGCTGTACGGCAATGAACGTTTTTAATTTAATCTGTTACTGTAAATCAAAATTATTTTTCCCATGCAATTCTACATATTTCAAATATTACTTATCATGCATTTGGTGTGAAACAAATTATTTTTATAATTAATTTATTGTTCAATTCAATCCAACTTAAAAAAAAGTTTTACTTTAAATAAATTAAACAAATTTTATTTACTATATTATTGTTATAAAAATATGTTTAACTAATTTAGTTCTACCTGCAACTATAATTCAATATTATTTTTGTTTTATTTTGTAGGTTTACTATCATTAATAAAATAGCTATCCAGATCCCTATAAAAAAATCTTCGCGTTCGCGTTTATTCGGACAAAAATATCGACCCATATTCGAGTTTTTAATTCGCGGCGTTTTCGAACAAAAATATCGATAAATTTCGCGGCTTTAATTCGCGGGTGCTGGTGGGTGCTTCTGGAACAACTGGAATAACTGCAACCTGTATGTCCCACGTTGTCCAGGGCCTTTTGTCCTGGCCTAATCGACCCAGCCCTCATGCCGGATAACACGAGCTAATAAACGGAACGGACGATCCGGACCTCATGCCGGGATACGCGAGCTAACTATGTTGATTTTATACCGGGTTGGGAAGGATAGGACCCTAATACATTCACACAATAAATGGTAGACATTTTTGTTTTATTATATTCGTATTTTTTTTTTGCACACACAGATTCATACAATACACAAATCATTCGATCATCTAATGAGGGAACCTAACTTTGAATTTACTATTATTTTCAAATATACTATTATTTTTGGTTCTAAAATATTTCTATTCAAATATATATATATTATTATCAATAAAAAAAGAATACGTTCATTGCACTATACAGCGTACTTCCCAGCAAATTTATTAATCGTAGTATACAAAATAAATTATTAACATCTAAGCACAATAAATAAATAAATTATTAATAGTATTTTGTATATAAGTCAACAATTAACACTTTCTCTTTGTATATGAAGCTAAATGGAGCACCCATGCTCATGTAATTAATACAAATACGAATATATTGGTTTGTATTTAACAAAAAAAAAAAATACTGAAATGACACGCTTTTAAAATTATATTAAATTTATCTATCAATTTCAAAATTCTAAAATGTACAAAAATAATTATATTGTATACGAAAAAAGTAAAAATTATAAAATTAACATTAATTTCGGATTAATTTGAATGGCAAGGAGGCATTATAAACTCGAGTATAATAATGATTTTTCAGTTTAAAAATTATTATATCGATGTAAAAAAAACAAAAAAGTATCTACGGAAATGCTTCTACTGAGGCAGTACTGCAAGCACGCCTTATTTATTATTAAATGTACTTGTTTATGAATACTTATTTGTGGGCATGTATTTACAATTATATTTTTTATTTTGACTATTTTTGTGTGTGTATTTGTTTACATCCCAAAGCAGGTAAAGGGATGGCGCCATGCAGACGGGCGAGTCTGCATGCAGCCACTTGAGGCTGGGACATAGGTTTCGCTGGGGCATCTGGCATTTCATATATGATAAGAGGCGATGACAAACTTATGATGTTCTAGAAATTTCCATCGTCCACCCAACCACCCACCCACACCGGTGACAGAGAGGGCAAATCTTACCCCCGAAACACCCTAGATCGGAAGGAGGCAAGAGGGATATTTTGGTTTAAATACTGGGCCAGAAATCGTATTCTTCAGTCTTGCTTCGGCAGGACTCACAGATACCGGACCTCTGGCGTGGTTGACACGTTGAGTAACCTGGGATTCTGACATCACTGACTTTTTACCTCTGGCGTGGTTCACACGTTGAGTAATTTAAAGTTCGGACTTAACAAAATTTTACACTTGGCTTGTCCGAGGTAAGTTCTTCAAGTTTAAACTCGACCACGTATCCAATACCTTATCCTACTTTCCTCCACTCAGCTGCTATGGCTATGTCAGGCACGTTTGGAATCCTACTTTCCCCCATCCAGCTGCTATGGCTATGTCAGGCACGTTTGGGACTCCCCATTTTTCCTCCACTCAGCTGCTATGGCTATGTCAGGCACGTTTGGACTCCTACTTTCCCCCATCCAGCTGCTATGGCTATGTCAGGCACGTTTGGGACTCCCCATTTTTCCTCCACTCAGCTGCTATGGCTATGTCAGGCACGTTTGGAATCCTACTTTCCCCCATCCAGCTGCTATGGCTATGTCAGGCACGTTTGGGACTCCCCATTTTTCCTCCACTCAGCTGCTATGGCTATGTCAGGCACGTTTGGAATCCTACTTTCCCCCCATCCAGCTGCTATGGCTATGTCAGGCACGTTTGGAATCCTACTTTCCCCCCATCCAGCTGCTATGGCTATGTCAGGCACGTTTGGGACTCCCCATCTTTCCTCCACTCAGCTGCTATGGCTATGTCAGGCACGTTTGGAATCCTACTTTCCCCCCATCCAGCTGCTATGGCTATGTCAGGCACGTTTGGGACTCCCCATTTTTCCTCCACTCAGCTGCTATGGCTATGTCAGGCACGTTTGGAATCCTACTTTCCCCCACTCAGCTGCTATGGCTATGTCAGGCACGTTTGGATTCCTACTTTCCCCCACTCAGCTGCTATGGCTATGTCAGGCACGTTTGGGACTCCCCATTTATCCCCCCATTCACCCGCTATGGGGAACTTAACTTGGACAAGCAACATATTATGATTTATTGTTGTCACAATGATATAATGAATTTTTATCTATATGATCTGATATTGGTTGACAATCAAACGTAATTTTGCGGGTCGTTGCTTTGCAACCACTCAAGCCCAAGATGTGTGCCGTATCAGCACCGAGCGCTGGCCTGTCCACGTTCACTTGGGTATCACTTAACAAAACACCCCCGACGAGTACGACACAGGTACTCGTCGGATCAGACAGTGTGGCGACTCAGTCGCACACTCTACAGACGTCTCGGTGGCGCCGAGCGTCCTGGTCAAAAGGTGAGGCAGCTCAGCTGCGAACCTAGATAGTGTTGCTAACCCCACTCTATCCATACAAAGAATGGCCCGCCGGCGTCGCCGAGCGTCCTGTTTAATTAAAGGTGAGGCAGCTCAGCTGCGAACCTGACCATACAAAGAACGGCCCATCGGCTCAGCCGAGCGCCATGGCAGTTCGGGAGACCGAACTTACCAAACTTACACATGCACAAACATGCACGCACACAAATGCGTTTGTAATTGTCTATCAATATACAAGGTCTAATTAATATATCATTTTTAATGTTGCTAATATCAAATTGTTGGGACAACCTGTTTTGTGTTTTTGGATTAATTTGTTATAAAATCATTTGTTTAAATTGTGTCTAGATGACTCTCTGTGCGAGGTTTTAGCTGTGGTTTCCCTCGTACGTAAGGCGTGTGCCAGAGAGCGGACCATTCCACAGCAGGGTGCCATGTTCAAATCATTACACCCAATCATATTTCTCATATTATTTATTATTTGCTTTCACTATTCATTTTCAATAAATGCACAAAGATAGACATATTCTGTCTGCTTTTTGGAGAGGACATTATTCTTTAATTATATCAATTACCTATCCCGATTCCCCCACTTTTGACAGCTACTCTGTATTACGAACGAAGTAAGGGTTACTTATTAAAAATAAACACAACGTAGGGTAAGTACAACCTTGAGATGGACGAGGCCAGGTATGTCGCGTTACATAAAATTGGTGCCGTGACCAGGATACAGAGTCTTAAAAGCTGTTAAATGGGGGAGAGGACGGAAATTTGGTATTATTGAGAATAATGTTTATACATCTGTTGAGATATTACAGAATAAAAATATTCAAGTTCTGTAGTGAAAGCTTCGAGTTCGCAAGCCGCAAAATATTGGTGAAGTGGACACCGAAAGAATGGAAAAAAAGAAAAATACTACAAGCAGGACTAGCCGACATAATGTCAGGGAATTTTGGGGCATTCAAGGAACAACAAATTACCGTAAATACCCACTCATAAACCATCGTTCGGGGGAGAATCCACTTCCATGAATGGAAAGTCACACCTGTTCAAATTCGGTAAGAAACTATTTTAATAATATATTTCTTATTGTGATGGATAAATCAGAAGATATTCGAAAAAACCTGGAAAAACCAGTAGAGTCCAAATTACACCAAATTCACATGGACAAAAGAGCAATCATACACGAGGAAATTCAATGCAATCTGATAAATTCAGTGCAGGGCGATATAAATTCCATGCAGTATCCTATAATTTCAAATCAATGTAATCTCAGTGCGGTGTTACTGTTCAGTGCTGTGTAATGCCATGAAATACAGTTTTAGTGCGAGATTGTGTCATATACTACAGTGTCAGTGCCGTGTAATGCAGTATTAATCAATTTCAGTGCAGGTTATAAAATTTAGGGAAGTATAAGTGCGGGTTTCTACAATGAAGAATGAAAATTCTCAAAAATTTCATCCCGACCTATTAAGGAAAATAAGACGTATTAATAAAAGCCCACTTGATAATCTAGGGGAAAAATACGCAAGATAATGGGGGGAGCCCGTAAAGCAGATCACGAAATTATTTACACCATAAAATAAGATCGGATTACAATGTCAAGCCAATAATGTTATAATTATTGCAAATCCTCGAATGTTGTGCTCCAGCACAACACAAGTGTCAACTTAACAACAAATACCATGTCACCTAACTTAGAAAAAAAAAAACAATCAAAGCATTCGCTAGGAGATACAAGTTACAATCGTTTACCCCGTTACTAATCTCGAGTTGTTTGGAGAAAGACAATTGCCGTACACACATATATTGGGGTATCAAAGGTATGTCACACCAACATATAAATTATGTTAACATTCGATTCCACAATTCTTGAGACAAAAAATAATTAAATATTTCGAAAGGAACTGGTATAATGAATGAAATATTTGCAAGAATAGTATTGAAGTTTTGCCAGGGATGCGGCACATAAACCAACAAGAAAAATTAGGGATGACTATACAGGGGTACTCAGAAAAAGCCGCCTCCTTTATACCTGGAACAAAACTTAGACCTCAAGATAAGGTTCGTTCATCCCTTTTTGAAGAGGTACATAGGCGTACACAGGAGTTTTCAGAGGGATCGGCTTAGATATTCTGTAGGTATTATTTATGTATGAAAACATAGAGGATATTAATTCCTACTTACTGGGGAAGATGACGTCACCTGATTTTGACAAAGTAACTGAAAACTGAATCAGTCATCTCTATCGAATTCAGTCCTGTCGACTATTCCTTAGTAAACAATTACTAGCGCACCACTGGAATAGCTTTTAACGGACTGATGTATTGCCCCAGTTCATTTTTGAAACGAAAACAACAGGTAACCAAACTACCCTTTTTTTCTTAGAACTATCGTTATTGTTTTTGTATAAATAAAATATACGGAGTACAAATTGTTAAATGATTTCATTTGCAAGCGTCCCAATATAATTTATGGCCACGATTACGAGCTCGCTTTCGGACCACTTTTGATTAAGATATAATGTAAAATCGCGCTTTATAATAGCGTAAATACTATAGTAGTGCACTAGTAAGCTATGTAGGTTCAAAGTTGAGTTATCATACGAAATAAATAATAAAGCGCCGAAAAACCTGCTCGATATATCTAATCAGAATGATAAAAACTAACAAACGAACTAATTACGCATGAGATATTTAATGTAATAGCTCACAAGATTGCTGACTAAAGAGGGTATCACACGTATGCAGATATCTGCAACTGCTTTGACGCAACTTTTCAAAATACTCAACTCTTGTTATCACACGTGCGCAGAGTTCTATATATTTTAGGTTATTTACATATTTAATGTTGGTAACGTTTTTCTACACATCTCATATCCCATAACTCTGAAACATCTCTAATTACATTTATCAACGTTTCCAAATATGTCTCCTAATGATTGTCTGTGGCACACATTTTTAAACTTTACATCAAAACATAAACACGGGTGTTTTAGGGACTTTTAAGTTCTATGGCGCATGCGTACATCGTTTGTATGCACATATCTGCAACTTGTCTACGAAGTTTTCAAACATGTTCGTAAACTAGTTGCATGAAACTAGTCGCTTTATCATACGCAAAAAGTTGCATGAAATAAACAAAGTTGTGGAAAATCTGTGACAAGTTGCGCGTATGTGCTTACGTGTGATACCCCCTTAAGACGATTAAATATCTGGGGGAGTTTGAGGCAGTACTGCAAGCACGCCTTATTTATTATTAAATGTACTTGTTTATGAATACTTATTTGTGGGTATGTATTTACAATTATATTTTTTATTTTGACTATTTTTGTGTGTGTATTTGTTTACATCCCAAAGCAGGTAAAGGGATGGCGCCATGCAGACGGGCGAGTCTGCATGCAGCCACTTGAGGCTGGGACATAGGTTTCGCTGGGGCATCTGGCATTTCATATATGATAAGAGGCGATGACAAACTTATGATGTTCTAGAAATTTCCATCGTCCACCCAACCACCCACCCACACCGGTGACAGAGAGGGCAAATCTTACCCCCGAAACGCCCTAGATCGGAAGGAGGCAAGAGGGATATTTTGGTTTAAATACTGGGCCAGAAATCGTATTCTTCAGTCTTGCTTCGGCAGGACTCACAGATACCGGACCTCTGGCGTGGTTGACACGTTGAGTAACCTGGGATTCTGACATCACTGACTTTTTACCTCTGGCGTGGTTCACACGTTGAGTAATTTAAAGTTCGGACTTAACAAAATTTTACACTTGGCTTGTCCGAGGTAAGTTCTTCAAGTTTAAACTCGACCACGTATCCAATACCTTATCCTACTTTCCTCCACTCAGCTGCTATGGCTATGTCAGGCACGTTTGGAATCCTACTTTCCCCCATCCAGCTGCTATGGCTATGTCAGGCACGTTTGGGACTCCCCATTTTTCCTCCACTCAGCTGCTATGGCTATGTCAGGCACGTTTGGACTCCTACTTTCCCCCATCCAGCTGCTATGGCTATGTCAGGCACGTTTGGGACTCCCCATTTTTCCTCCACTCAGCTGCTATGGCTATGTCAGGCACGTTTGGAATCCTACTTTCCCCCATCCAGCTGCTATGGCTATGTCAGGCACGTTTGGGACTCCCCATTTTTCCTCCACTCAGCTGCTATGGCTATGTCAGGCACGTTTGGAATCCTACTTTCCCCCCATCCAGCTGCTATGGCTATGTCAGGCACGTTTGGAATCCTACTTTCCCCCCATCCAGCTGCTATGGCTATGTCAGGCACGTTTGGGACTCCCCATCTTTCCTCCACTCAGCTGCTATGGCTATGTCAGGCACGTTTGGAATCCTACTTTCCCCCCATCCAGCTGCTATGGCTATGTCAGGCACGTTTGGGACTCCCCATTTTTCCTCCACTCAGCTGCTATGGCTATGTCAGGCACGTTTGGAATCCTACTTTCCCCCACTCAGCTGCTATGGCTATGTCAGGCACGTTTGGAATCCTACTTTCCCCCACTCAGCTGCTATGGCTATGTCAGGCACGTTTGGGACTCCCCATTTATCCCCCCATTCACCCGCTATGGGGAACTTAACTTGGACAAGCAACATATTATGATTTATTGTTGTCACAATGATATAATGAATTTTTATCTATATGATCTGATATTGGTTGACAATCAAACGTAATTTTGCGGGTCGTTGCTTTGCAACCACTCAAGCCCAAGATGTGTGCCGTATCAGCACTGAGCGCTGGCCTGTCCACGTTCACTTGGGTATCACTTAACAAAACACCCCCGACGAGTACGACACAGGTACTCGTCGGATCAGACAGTGTGGCGACTCAGTCGCACACTCTACAGACGTCTCGGTGGCGCCGAGCGTCCTGGTCAAAAGGTGAGGCAGCTCAGCTGCGAACCTAGATAGTGTTGCTAACCCCACTCTATCCATACAAAGAATGGCCCGCCGGCGTCGCCGAGCGTCCTGTTTAATTAAAGGTGAGGCAGCTCAGCTGCGAACCTGACCATACAAAGAACGGCCCATCGGCTCAGCCGAGCGCCATGGCAGTTCGGGAGACCGAACTTACCAAACTTACACATGCACAAACATGCACGCACACAAATGCGTTTGTAATTGTCTATCAATATACAAGGTCTAATTAATATATCATTTTTAATGTTGCTAATATCAAATTGTTGGGACAACCTGTTTTGTGTTTTTGGATTAATTTGTTATAAAATCATTTGTTTAAATTGTGTCTAGATGACTCTCTGTGCGAGGTTTTAGCTGTGGTTTCCCTCGTACGTAAGGCGTGTGCCAGAGAGCGGACCATTCCACAGCAGGGTGCCATGTTCAAATCATTACACCCAATCATATTTCTCATATTATTTATTATTTGCTTTCACTATTCATTTTCAATAAATGCACAAAGATAGACATATTCTGTCTGCTTTTTGGAGAGGACATTATTCTTTAATTATATCAATTACCTATCCCGATTCCCCCACTTTTGACAGCTACTCTGTATTACGAACGAAGTAAGGGTTACTTATTAAAAATAAACACAACGTAGGGTAAGTACAACCTTGAGATGGACGAGGCCAGGTATGTCGCGTTACACTACCATAAGAGCTTATAACATTGAAATCATTATAAGCCTTTTTCTAAAAAACTAAATGGTGAATTTCTTTTTCATTTTTAAAATAGTTATATAAGACAGCCTTCGTAATAATTACAAAATTTGAAAACAAAGTTGGAAATTAATTTTTAGACGAGATTCGCTCAAATCTCCTTAAATATAATTGAAGTTATTGTTTATCAATTATTAAAAATACTATTTGTTTATAATATGAGGCGTTGAGTAAAACAGAACAGTACAATTTCAAATGAAGCATATCACGAAAACAGATCTTCCAAAAATCAGAAATGATAATACATTTAAATTAAAAGTATTCATATATTATTGACAACGTATAAATACTTATTATAGTGAAATAAAAAAATGTAATAATCTTGCAAAAAAAACTGGATACAAATGTGGCACTACCTATCTTATAACTAGGCTAACTTAATCTACTTAACTAAAGCTAGTCCCTGCTATAAAATTTCCCGGGCAATTTTACAACAGAGAATTCGCTTGCTCAATCAAACACAGTCATTCCCTTATCTAAAATCTACGCATAGCATTTTGTGCTACCTTATACCCAGTTTTGTATATTTCAAGTGAATTGTTTAACATTTAAATTTATAAAAAGCTAAGTGCTTATTGTAATTTGTAATGAAATAAATAATTAAATGAATTAATTGGAAAAATCTGTCAACAATCAATGAAACATTTAAAAATTATATCTGTTTGCTGTACAAATTTTGAAAATAAATTAAGAAGTTTAATTTAAAAAAAAATGGTAGTTCAACAATAATTGTTACAATGATATATATTTATTTTAAACTGTAATTATTAACTCGAAAGCAACAATTATAAATAAATGTTTGTTTAAAAACTAAGTTAAATTTTTTAAGTCTAACAGAATTTTAAATCGCAACAAATAATATATTTAAAATATCAGGCGCGAAAATAAGACTCAGCTTATTTATAATTTGTAAATAAACGAATTGATGTCTATTAACGACGATTGTCATAGCCTACTAATTGATTAGTTTTTTTTTATTTTGTAAAAAAATAAATATTATAATGGTTTTTATTATTATTTATCAAAATTTAATAAAATATTGTATAAATCACGTGAGTAAGAATATATTATTCACTCAAAGGTTTTAATCCACTCGACCTACGGGCTTGTGGCTTAAACTTCCTTTTCATGAATAAACATTACCTTAACTCACTTGGTGCATAAATATCTATTATTATATATGATAGTCTATAATAAATTGTTCAAATGTATTCCTTTTATACTCTATATGGAACAAAATATGTATTGTATAAAATTTAACTTGTATTTTAATTATAAATTATTCTGAGGCTACTTGTAAAAAAAATATTCTTTATTTGGGAGTTGAACCCACTACAAAGAGAAAAGTGAAATATCATTGACTTATGAAAAAAATATTTGAATTTAAAACTGTATATTTTTGGAACAACAAATTTAAAGTATTGTTAAAATAATTCAAATTTAATATTGTTACCAAATAAATAAAATTATTTTTGAATATTAAATTGTACATTATGTAACGTTACAGTAAATATAAAATAAAAAATGTGAATAAAAAATATTTTTGAAATTTTGTTTTTGATAAAAATTAAAAATTTCACTTCACTTTAAAACTGTGTGCAAAGTAAAAACAAAACGAAATACGCATCTTGAGAAAATGGTTCTCATTTCCGAAGAGGGTATGGATATATCAGGATTACTCAACATGTCCACCATGCCAGAGGTCCCAACAACCCTTCGTAATAACCCTGTAATTATCTGTAGTAAATTTAAGAAGGTATGGATATACTCGGATTACTCAACATGTCCACCATGCCAGAGGTCCTCATAACCCTTCGTAATAACCCTGTAATTATCTGTAGTAAATTTAAGAAGGTATGGATATACTCGGATTACTCAACATGTCCACCATGCCAGAGGTCCTCATAACCCTTCGTAAAAACCTTCCTTTCGTCGTTAAATTTTACGAAAAGGGTATGGGTATATTAGGAGGTCCTAACAATCCTTAGTAATAACCCTTTCGTTGAGAACCGTGCTGTCAGCTATTCTCAAAGAATACGTACTTACTATTCATTTTTACTTAATTTTAAAGTTTGAGAAATTTTTAATTATAGCTTTAATTTTGGAATTTGCCGGGAAGTAAAACCAAACCTTGTTTTGTAGGTTCTATGAACCTTTTACCAATAAATACCGTTAAATATGTAGAATCCTATGTGGTCCTTCTCGTTCTTCGTCCCTCTGAGCTGGTTGTATTTATGCGATGTAAAAATATCTTGGAGGTGTAGGTCTGCACATGACGAAATAATGTGACTGAATGAGCCAGACTTGGCTAGCGAATAATTTAATAATGAACGTACGATTAATAATTGGTTTCGTAATACAGGTATTAACAAAAATTATTATTTAAAATAAAAATAAAATAAAAAATATAAATTGTGGCCTTCACAAATTTTTAACTGTAAAAATATAGCAAAGAATATTTTTAGAAATACAAATAATATATTCATATAAGTCTATGACGTATAAACTTCTTTATTATTCAATAAGAGCATGTCTCAACATATGTTTGAAAATACATTTAAAATTATATAATTTTTGAATCATTAAAAATATATTTGACTTGATTAATTCAAGAATATAATTCACAAGTCACGTGACGTTTTCCGCCAATCGACATTTAGAATCTCCCTAGTTAGATGTCTATCACAGCGATGATAAAAAAACAAAAAAAATATCACCTTATCTATGATCGTTACTAAGGGCTTTGTTTTCTTTTTTTACAATATTGCCAGTTATTTTTGAGTATAAAAATTAGTTATAACAATAATTCAAACTCAGATATATTATATAAAACTCATAAGTAGAACGTTTTAGTACAATATGAATATGTACATCAAAAGTTAGGTTAGCAGCACACACAATGTGTAACAAAATTTCATTATAGTCTCTCATTAAATATAAGCTCGTGATATGATTAATAATCGAAGATATTGATCGTGAAATCTGCAACTCGGTTTCACTGGAGAATATCATCGATGATAATCGTACCACTTGTTATATTAATGCATGAAAATATGAAATCGAAATTCTATCGGCCGGTGAGGACAGTGATGCAAAATAAAAGAACTCGACTTTGTATAACGGGTAGAAAAAGACCCCTTAGCCAATATTATTTTTGGAAAATGACATTTAAAAACATGAAAAACTGAAAAATTGTTTTAGAGTTCTATTCAAAATTATAGGTACACTAAATCAAATGCCAATATGCGCCACACAGTATTAACAAAATTATAATACATTTAAATTGGAGACCCTCTAGAGCCCGGGGCCCGTTATATGTTTACTGATAAAATAAACTCACGGTACTAACAATATTTATTTATTTCACTGTTTCATACTGCACAAGTTCTGAAAATAACTAGTTTCGCTAACCGTTTTTTAAAATAATTCAAATTGACAGATGTCAGTATCAATGAAAAGTAAATGAATGTGGCAGAGATGAGGATGTTGAGATAGATGTTGGAGAAGACACGGACAGATACGGTAAGGAATGAAAGAATAAGATAAATAACTTTCGTGTTAAAAGTTTCTAGAAAGATACAAGAGAGACGATTACATTGGTTTGAACATGTTATGAGGAAAGATGAAGAATATATTGAAAGAAGAATGAATAGCTTAGTAATAGAAGGTTGAAGAAACAGAGGAAGACCAAAGATAAGATGGAAGGACTGTATTGTGGAAGACTTGAGAGAAAAGGAACTGAATGAGAACGACACGCAAAACAGAAATGAGTGGAAGAAAATAAAAAATAGCGACCCCTAACGAATGAGAAAAGCTAAAGAAGAAGAAGATGTCAGTGCCAAGTACAATTTGCATAGTTTTTTTATGAAATAATTTTACTGGAAATATAGAATCTTTGCAAGAAAATTTATGTATGGAATTTATACATAATACACAGGATTGACGGAAGGTAATGTTCTGGCCACATCAGATTTTTTAAAAATATTGTTTACCCTTTACTCGTATTCATAACCATTCGGCAAAGAATAAACTATTAAATATTTCGTGTTATAAATATTTACTATGGATAATCGCTAAATATGCAAAAAAATATTTTATACTACTAATATTTATGTATCTTTCTTGAAATACTATAACTCTGTTTGCTCGAATTCATAAACATATATTTACAAAGTAAACTATTAAAAAAATATTGCTTCATCTTTCATTTGGAATATAAATAGTAGTAGTATTCAAATTCAATGGGATGAAAATTTCGTCCCCCAATATAATAATAAAACCCTTAAAATGTAAATTAACACTACTTACCTATGTATAAATACGTCGACTTGTAACAAAATTTTATAAAGTATATGGCTTGGGTAATTAACCTGGAGCGATACGTAACAACCAACTTTAATATAATATAGTAAGGTAGCCAGAAATAAAAATAAAATTTTACAATGTATAAAATTATGGATTATTGAAATAACATATACATATGTATAGTTATATCTTTTATTATGAACTTAAAATTATTATAAGTAATAATACTAATACAAATAAGAATATTTCACTTTTACTTAAAATATTTACCTTTACGCATAAATTATACATCAAAATGACTATTGTACTTTACTAAAATATTTTATATATAAATTAACAATGTACAATGATGTATAATTTTTCACTAATTATTTATTAAAATCACTAACACGACCTTTCATCCATTATTGTTTGTTGATAATAAGAACAAGTGAAGTCGCAGAAGAGAATTAATGACCATGGATTACTACGCCAGACAAAATAATTCCAATATAAAATAATACTGTTAAAATGTTTGAAATAAAATTAAATGTTTGTTAAATTTTATAAACAAATCTTACAGTGTACTAAATATTAAAAACAGATTTTATTTTTTCTTTTATGGGGAGACATTTGTTTAAAAGAATGAAAGGGTAATAAAATGAATTATTTTTATTATAATTAGTTAATTACAGTAAACAATGAATGTAAATGTGTTGATATTTCTCGACTACAAATAAATTTCGAGTAATATCATGCAAAAATATCTCTCTCTATGCATTGTTCTTGTCAAAAATATGATGAATATCAATTGATTTCTTCACCTTCACATATTTTATATAAATTATTATTAATAAAATTTAACATAGGAAATCAATTTTGTACATTTAACATGGTTCAACAAAATATATGATTTCAATTTCAAATACGTACCTATGTTTACAATGAATGTTTTTTATGTCTTTTGTTCTATTAATTTTTCAAGAAATATAAAAATATGTTCAAAGATTATTTAAACTATTTTTGGCTTTTTATAGTTATAATTACCTACGCAATAACATGTGTACTCACAATATAATATTTATACATTAAGAAACGCACAACCTATTTTCAAAAATATTTCCGATGTAAAACTTTAAAATAAAAATGCTTGAAATTGCACCTACCACTCCCAGAGTTTAAAAAAATAAATGTGGCGTGACGTAACGAATTCGTTTTCATTTCATTTATTATAATAAATTATTTATATACATATTTGTATTTAAATACAATAATTGCCCTGCACTGTAAGTTGAAAACAAATTACAAAATACCTTATCAGCTTTATGAGGTCCAGGTCCTGGAGAAGACTTTGAAACAATCACCAAGGATCAGGAAGTCCTTTTTGAATACACGAACACCATATGAACGTCCGCACATTTCAACATCTACAATAGACATGATTAAATTAATTTCTGTAGGTATTTGATAATCACTGTAATTATTCTCCAAAAACGAATAAAATAAAATAATACTACTACTATTTCTACTATGTATTCCATATTTTATTTCATTATTACGGAATAATTTTTTTTTTACTATTTCGTGCAATAATTGTCAATAAAGTACAAAAATACAATAAAGCACTTACATAAAATCGCCATTGTTGTCACGAAATTTTTATATATATATATATATATATATATATATATATATATATATATATATATATATATATATATATATAATGAAATATTTTATTTATCTGGACTCATAAATTATACGGCAAAATAAAATGACCGCTGTACTTTTCTAAAACGGTTTATATATAAATTAACAATCTACTTAGTAAATTTACACATAAAACATATTTTAATAATTATTCGCTGATCAAGAACTATAACTTTTCTCATTATTGTTTGTTGATAACAAATGAATTAATGTGAATGGTTGTGATTGGCCGCGGAGTACTACGCTAGTCAATATAGCCAATATTAAATAATTCGTTTAAAATTGTGTTTGATACATTTTATTGACAAATTTTACAACCCACTACCCAAATAAT
The DNA here is from genome assembly GCA_951394225.1 of Harpalus rufipes. Lineage (NCBI taxonomy): Eukaryota > Metazoa > Arthropoda > Insecta > Coleoptera > Carabidae > Harpalus > Harpalus rufipes. The sequence continues at coordinate 39,887,010 of OX596280.1, read as the reverse complement.
ACAAGTTTATTCTTTTGCTTGGATATTATGTGGGTAGAGATCTGAAGAAACTATATAGTGACTTGTAAAATTCATTTACCATCTGAAAATAAATGCACTAGTTTTGGGCTTTTTATTTCGAGTGAAAATGCTTTTTTGTTCTCCAACTCGAGTGATTGGTGTTGGTGTATGGGATTGTTTATTAATAGTTATTTACGATACAAGACGTAAAGCTAGTCCTTGGTCACGAATGGGTCAGAATTAAAACACGAGCGCAGTGAGGGTTTTAACACCCGTGAGTGACTACAGATGTTAAACTTATGTGTATCGTAGTTATTTTATCTGCGATAGAATTTAAAAACCCAATAAATATAAAATATACTTTTATTTATGAATTAGGATAACAAAATTAAATGAGAAGTTTGTCATGATAAAAATATTTACCCTGGTACCTGCTTACTTTTTACAAATTTAGCGTGTTTAAAAATTCTAATCATTCGTTGCTTGGCAACCGTTAATTAAACGTCAATTTTAGAGACTATCGTACACAATTATTGTACGGTACACATACGTACAGCATAAAATAACTAGTATACCTTTAAAAATGTTGATTTTAATTTTTCTTTAATTGTCAATTACATATTGGAGCAACCGGCTATTAAACTTTTATTTTGTGTAATTTTTGTTACTTCAGGGTTTGTCGTTAGATGGCACAATTAGTATTGTTTTGAAAAAAAGACAGGCAATTTGTGACTGCATGACAAACTTTACGACGTTTAGAATTAAATTTTAGGGAAGGTTTATTTGTAAGTTTGTTTCGAAATTATCCCATTTTAAAAATTTCCTAATCAACATTTATTTGTATTTCAACTTAGGGTTAGTTTACAAGAAAATAAAATAAACAAATTTTACATTGCGCTTTACAAAATGATTTGATCGAATTTTAGGGATGATATTCGAGATGTATAGGGGTTAATTTTTTTTTATTGAGTACAGTTACGGGTAGCTATGGCTCAAAATGAAACATAAATAAAATGAGTGATGCAATGTTGAATGAAAAGTGTTGGTGGGATAATAGAGATAAATTTTATTCTTACATAATGGTGGCAGTGATCTGACGATCAAGACAATATTGTTATATACACTGATGATGAAATACATATTACTGGAATGTTGAAATATACATTTATTTAAATACATCGATTACAAAAATTTGTAAGTTTGAAAACTCCTGAAGTGAGTACCTAAACATCTACAACAATCACAGAAACGTTTTGTTTAGAGCTGTGTGTATGAGAAACGGTCAGGATGTGATACATAAACTGCAAGCGATCAGGAATCAAAGGGCCAGGGCCGGGGCCGGGTACTGTGAGTACAGCTCAAGTGTGGAAGAAACGAACAACCGAAATTGCTCTCCTCTTTATAAAACTGTAAACAAACAAATCTATCAATCGGCGATGTCTTCAATTTATAATATTTACATCTTCTTTGGTAATAAGAAAAATTTACAATCATGCAAAATTTCATTTTTCTGGATTTTTCAATCCTCCCTGTATTCATTAAACTATTTACTCTTTTAATAAATAAATAATATTTATTTTTTTAGGAATCAACGTTTTTATACATAAAAATATTTAAAGTACGTTGTTTTTTCAAATAATTTTGAAACGAATCGTCGTCTAACATGAATGTTTCATATAAGTGCACACTTATAAAGAGTAGTAAAACACGTAGAGAGTCACTGTTGTTGCAAGAGCAGTTGCTCGAGTTCGTCAGCCGAACGCAGTAGAAAAGCAGCTGATTCACGGTACCCGGTGATGAGCTGGCGCACTGCTGCCATCTCCCCAGCCGATAGCTTGTGACTTAGCAACGGTTTCTGCTTCATACTTAAGTCTGTAGGTCCGTTCAGCATGACCGGTTGCCCTGGGAATAGTGCCGGGTAGGGCCCAGCTCTCTGAAACGCTTGTGAGAAGTTGGGTCTGTACATTGCAGTTGGCGCTGTGCTGGCCGCACTAGAAATCCCCAATCCGTTCATTGGGGGCGCTGTTCCAATATTACACAGATTTGGTTTGGTGTCCGGAGGAATTGGCAATGGTTTACTAGTCGGTGTGTTTGTCGCTGTAAACGGTTGCGGTGTTACTTGCGTCTGAGTCTGCGGTATTGGCTCCGTCGTCATACTGGCAGTAGTATCGCTTACTGTAGCCCCAGGAAGTATAGGCATTGGTTGAGATACAGGCTCCAATCCTAAACGCATTCTCTTCGCGTTGTGGCTTTCATTCTCGCATGCAGTAGCGAGGATTTGTTCTGCTTGCACTGAGGTGAGATGCGCTGGTGTTGGACGCGCAGCATCCCAACCACCGCCTGGTTCTCGGGCGCGCTTGTTGCGCCGACATGATTTCAGGTACGTGCGGATGCGCTTTCGGGCTCGCTCAGCGAATTCTGGGAATTGTCGGGTGCAGGAGTCGATGATGGCTTGGATCTTCTCTTTAGGCTGCTTACTGATCGGGACCATGCGGTCTAGGTTTTCGTCAACGAATAATCGGACAAACATCTACAAATAAAAAATTATACTGCTAATCATCAAAGCTTGGTTCTTTGGAATACGTTTGGGTGTGATTTTTGATAGTATTATGAACAACTGCCGAAGCATATTTTTCTTATAATGGGCCCATAAATCATAATCTATATATAACACATATAAATATATATAAATCGGAAATTACATATTAACAGTAAAGTAAATAATTTAAAAAAATCTTCATTATAATTAAACATTTTATAACGTGACGGGTGTGGATTTGATTCTACTGACCAGAAATATGAAAGCTGAGAATCCCGCCTATAATTCCACAGCGTCCCGCCCATAGACTATCCATTTTCCATTTTGTATGTAAACCTTTCAGCTGATCAGTTGTTGAATTAACCCCACTCTCACCAGGTTTAAACGTTTAAACCGACCATGACGAGCGGTTTAAAAACATACGATACTGATTTAACCGATTACGTTCGTTATGTTTTTGGGTTTTGCAAATACATAGGTGAAGAGCATAAATCTTTGAAAAAGGCATTATTTAAAAAGAAACATCATTTTCAAATAATTTACACTTATTTTTTTGAGTTAAAATGTATCCATAAATATTTCATATTGCACGTCATGTATACGCAATGCAGTGAAGTTATCTGCTAGTAATACCATACGGTTAATAAATGACCTTGAATTGTCATCTTTCGTGAACCAAACTATAGCTTATGTACCCTTATAACAACTAAGTACACGACACTAATGAATTTGACAAAGTGGGCGGAACTAAAATCTTAATTCATATAATTCGTAGATGACCTTGATTGGACATCTTAATTTTTTTACTGTATTGTTTTAATGCCACTGGTTTGACGCTGGTAACGTCAAAAACTCAACGCAAAACGTTAAAATATTAAATTTTGCTTAATATAAGGATTTTCATGTCAGATTTTCATTATTAGTCATATCTTTGTTCAGTTTCAAAAAAGTAAAAAAAATGGTTTATGGAAAAAAAATCTAGAAAATATTAGGAAATTTTATTCTTTGAAATTAAAAAAGTTTTTAGGTTTCTGCAAAGGTTTGTGTACAACAAAATAAGTGAAGTGCAACAGTATTATATGTTAATTTTTTTGACAAAGAGGGCAATAGAACAAAAATTATCTACGAAAGGATGACTGACGAATACGGGGAAAATGCGCGGAAATAATTAACGATGAATCCTAGTCTGTCTAAGCAAGCACGAAGAAAAACATCAACTATGTTGACGATTTAGACTTTAGACCCATATTCCCAGCGCACTTTTATAATAAAAGCGCTTTTATGGAGCACACTCCTCATATGAATATAATGTAAAAGCGCACTCAAAACGAGGAATGAAAGTTTTAGTGATCACAAATGAGGTGGGGATAATTATAGCAACTATTATATTTTCTACAACAAAGTTGCCATATTTTCAGTCACAGGTAGGGCGGTTGGTTGTTGGTTACCTTGCTTCACTTTAGGGAATGTCTTCAACGCCCGAATATTCAAAAACAGAAACGCGTATCGCCAGAAAGCGTTTCGCCCGAATCATTCAACGAATATGTGGGCGTGGCCAAGCGGAGGTCACTTTAGGTTAGGCTTGGGTGGGTTTAGTTAAAAGCTAGATACGCTTTCGTACAAAGCGCGATTCTGTTCTTGAATATTCGGGATTTGAATGATTCTGCGCATGCATATTCTGGTTTTGAATATTCTGGCTTCAAATATTCTAATTTTGAATATACGGGTGTTGAGTATGCACCCTTCTCTTTATCTTAGAATTCGTCACACTTGAGTATGATAACATATTTGCTCTTTTATACCTCACTTCTACAGATGATACTTACATTAAAGGCCTTAAGTCGTTCGGGATCATACTGCTGCGCATCAATCCTATCATCACTTTCATCGTCATCATCATCCTCATCTTCTTTGTTCCCACTAGACGAAGTTTCATCATGTGCTGATCCTGTTTCAGCCAATACTGGACTCTGTAATATTCAACAACTTTTATTATCATTCTCTTCTTACTTTTCATTGGTGATTTCTCTTACCGATTGTTCTCTGGGCGCTGGAGGGGTAGCCTTTCCTTTGGCTAAGCCTAGGGCAGAATGATAGCTGGCCCAAAGTCCTGCTACGTCTTCGGTTGATCCCAGAGCTGATAGGTCGGGCATTTCGCCGCCGTTTCGACCACCTAGAAGAAGGAGAGATAGTTGGTAGATGGTGAAAAAATAAGAAAGGAATGAGCTGTTTTCTTTCGGATAATTTCTACCGAATTGTATTCGTTCTTCGAATTTTGTGGTAGTTTTCTGATGGAATCAGTCAAAAATAGCTACTTTTCCGAACGAATTGTTGGATTTTTTTGTTTTAGATAATCACAAAGATTATTATCGAAACCGGAAATTGCGGCTTAAAATCTGCCGGATAACCGGAATGGGGTATGTGATCAAAGTTAACTCCCTTACTTAATTTATGGAATTCTATGAAATTAGGAACGTCATAAAAGAATATTTAGATTAGAATTGATAAATGCACAAACAGTTAATCTCTTTACTTTTGTAAAAATATGATGTAAGAACTATATCCAATCATTCTTCTGACCGTGAGCCTACAGCATCTAGGTCGATATTGTCATATTATTCAACAACATTACTGATAGATTAACATTTTTAATAAGCCGGGTGAATTTTTCAGGAAATTCGGCCGGAACCGAAATTCCGGTTTTATGGCCGGAGTCAGTATCAAATCGGATCTTCGTTTTAGGATTAAAGGTGTACGATGAGATATTATAGACTCATTAATTTGAAAAATTTAAACTACTTTTAAAGTATCTGATATTCGATCCTGACTCCCGACCGACGCCAAAAATTACTACGAATTTTAATGGCACAAAATTGACCCCTCTGGCGCTCTCTCCGCGCCAGCAATGAGTGCCCATGAGGTGACACCTGGTAAGCGCCCACACGGTACAAATATTCCATCATTACCGATATCTGTGTACGAAGCAGATTGGCACACCCAGCAATGGGTAATATGCCGTGATGAAATATTTATTTATTTTATTTAAAGAAAACTTATTATTTAAATTGCGCTTGCCATGAAATTAATTTCGTTGGTCTTTAATCTGGCAGTTAAACGCGAATTGATTACGGAAAAAAATCATGTGTACTTTAAGTGTTCGTCAGGTGATTTCTGGCAACCGCTTGGCACACTCAAAAGTGTTAACCGTGCCAGGGGCCTAAGAATATCGAGAAGAAAGATCTCGAGAAAACTGTATTATAAACTGTTTTTCTTGGAGAAAAAAAATTAAAATAGCTGACATCTGGCGAGAGATTTGTGAATGTAGCAAATGGAGAAAACATTATTTTTATTAGTGATGGGCGGTCACTTATATAATAGCTCAATAGTGCTCGTAAAAGTGGCATAAATAACCGAACATTTATAAAAATGATCGTTGATTTTTAAAAGTGACCGGTGGGCATCCTATATGTAACATAACCTCAAATTTAAATTACCTTTAATTCTATACTAGTTTAAAAATTGTTAAAGCCGACACAATCGTTTGGAATTATTTTTACTAATATCTATAGAAGATATGGAAACTGGATATGACGAAAATGAAACTGGTTAACCTAACGATATGCTAAAAAACCAAAATCCTTGTAAATATTTTCCTCATGCCATGTATTTGAAATCAGGACAAGATTTTTTATTATAGATGTAGACAAATACAAATATATTACTTGTGTAATCTCCTGTAATGGACAGAAAATTGATCTCAAAAACATCATTTTTTTTTTTCTTAAGAAAGTTATTGTTAATTTTATCTTTTGTAGATCTCTATTTCATGCTAATTTATCTGAGAGGAAACAATTTATTTTAATTAAAAATATAGAATAAATCATGTGTTTTGTTTTATTATTACACTTGAAATTAGTCTAATATGGAAATATTTTGTATCATCTTGAAGTACACTGGTTTGCAAAAAAAATCGCGTACACCTTAAAAATCAAGTAACCAAGTTTTTACGTTTTTGCAGCTATGTAAATACAATTTTTTAATCAACTGTCAATGGAGTTGTTACTATCATGTCACTGTTTTATCTATTGTAGAGAACGTTCTGCATTGTGTTTAAGTTACTATTAAATTAAATACAAATATATTCCAGAAAAATGACAGAACAACCAAGTATGTATTTCTAATTGTTTGATATCTTAATTTCTTAATGGGACAAAAAAAATACACGTATCTTTTTAAATCGATTAATTATTCCTACTTTACGAGAAAATAATTATTAAAAATTTGGGGAAGGGATACGTGACGTGAGCATGGTAGAATCGTAGAAGAAGACGAATAGAATGAAAGGGAGACAGTTATATGCAGCTGTCGTCATGCCACACCTACCACAACATAATCGTGACGCTGACCGGCTGATCTATATAACTATCTCTTTCCCTCCCAGTCCATCTGTCTTCTTTACGATTCTACCATACTCACATCATATATCCCTTCTCCAAAACATTAAATTGTTAATAACAATATTAATACAAACTAATATTTAATTTTTATTATTATAATAAGAAGCTGTTGTGGTTAGTTTTTAAATTTTATGACTTTTATATTGAAATTCGAATATGGTCACATACCCCATTAACACTGGTGACATTGACAAGTTAAAATTCAAGATTGACTTAATACAGCAAAAAATATGAGTACGCGATTTGTTTGCAAACCAGTGTACCTACGGATTAAAAGCAATGGATTGGCCTAAAAATAAAACATACCTCAAAAGTGACCTAAAATGACCGGTCATTTAAGCACTTTTAAAAATGACCGGTCATTTGCCATCACTACTTTTTATCATTTGTTGCTGTAATGAAATAAATGTTTATTTTGAATATAAATGATATTTTGCACTAAATCGTTTCGATGTTTAACAACCTTCGATCCCTCAAAAAAACTTAATTTGTATTTCTTCTTTGGTACTTAAGTGAGAATCCAACAATTATATATGAATACTAGTTTGCGTCCCGAAAGAAAACAGCTATGACGGGGTGTATGAAGTACTCGTACCTTGTTGTGTCTGATTGTGGTAGTTCCAAGCCAGCAGCATCAGCTTGAGTTTGTCGCTGTCTTTCATCACACCGCCCGATCCTGCACAGCCAATCAACACGTTAGCAGGGTTGGGGAGACATCCACATCACAAATATACCACCTTCTTAAAACAATACTATCTTAACTTGGTAAATTTTACGGGAAAAGCAAATACTTTTTAACTATTGGTGTTAAGACATTATTATTCTAAGCAGGCGATATGATACAGTAAGATTAGGACCAACCCTGCTATGAGATATACATCGAAATTTGGGGCACATCGATATGTTACTATTAATTTAATTTTTAAATGGTACTATATTTTTAAATATCAATGGCAGAATGTTAAACAAATTTCCAGAAAAATTACCTTCAATCCTGGGTGAATCTTAATTGAAACATCATTTAATTTCGAATCAATTTAGTATTTATTTATTTATTTATTTATTTATTTTTTGTGTTAGTGCTAGATGCTGCCATCTCAAAGAACTTTAAAATTGTGAAATTAAGAATACAAGTTGAAATAATTTTTGTAATTGATTGTCTATATTAAAATGATGATTTTAATAATATAAAATTTATAAAGATTTGTGTAAGCGTGAGAAAATAAAAATAAACATGCTATCATTTAAAGAAATAAGAAAATGTTTCAACTAAGATTAATATTAATTTAGAATACATACGTAAAATAATTGTATATGTTATGCATTGTTATTAATAAAATATAAGGTGACCAATATGTTGAATTAGAAAAAGGGGACAATACAATCTTTCTTTGATAAATACACCTGATATTAAAAATGTTGTCAAATTTGACTGATATATTTCATTTTAATATCATCATTAAAAATTGTAAAGAGTATGGTAATTATCACACAGGAAAATTTTGAAGTAGGAGTACACTTTTAAAAAGGAATACGGCATTTGAAGTACTTGGAACAAAAAGTAGCACGTTTGAAGTAAACTTTTAACGTTTGGTGACCTTGGAGTACATGGATCAAGACTGTTGGTTACCTTGGACTCCTTTGAGTACATGGAGCAAATAGTTACTTATTTGGAGGATAATTTTAAAAAAACAGTACAGATCCGTTGGTTACCTTGGAGTACATGGAGTAAAATATGGTATATTTGGAGGACACACTTTTAAAAAGCAGCACAAAACGATTGATTACTTTTTTGCAGTACTTTGAATAAAAAGTAGTAAAACAATAAAAACAACATTTTTGCACAACCGTTTTTTTTTTAATGTTTATCGATAGGGTTTCCAAGGCAGTGATGTGAATCATTGCTCAAGAGGTGGACGCGGTAAGTAAACAAAAACAACGATCAAAGCTTGCTTTCATAATTTCAACCAAAATTTTTTAATATGACAAAATAATTTTCAAGCCTTATTTTACTAAATTTTGTCCGTTGATTTAAGCATTAGGGGCAGTAAGTGTTCTTGCACCGGATCAGAAGGGAGAACTTAGTGCCCTTAATCCTTAAATAACTATTTAGTTTTTTTTAATTTAAACTAAAAAGTTGGTTTTATTGTTATATGTATCATGAGCTCTGAAAGATTTTTTAATAATTTAAAAAATAACGGCCCGTATTCTGAGCTCACTTTTATTATAAAAGTGCGCTCGGAATATGGGCCAATACGTTTGAAGTATACTTTTAAAAGAGGTACAAGACTACAAATACAGATGTCTCATTTTTTATGTTTTTTAAGGCATCTCGGGGTATATTAGCGATAGAACAAAACCAATTGCACTTTTCTAGAAAAGTTTAATAGTTACCACAGGAATTGTCTATCTTCATTTGTTTACGAGCTACAGGCAAAAACTCGTTTTCCTCTAATTTCGAAAATATCTCATATCTTATTTAGTACGAAAGAGAAAAATTGTTTAGACAAATGTACTGTTTTTTGCGTAGAATAAAATTGCGTAATTAGATTTTTTGGAAATTTAATAATTCTGGAGATACAACAAACATAATACAAATGAAAATAGAAAATTACTGTGGTTATTAAACTATTAAACTTTTCTTGAAAAGTTGACCTAGTAATGTGGAAATGGTTTTGTTCTATTGTTAATATTATTAGATATACCTCAAAAAACTTCGAAAATGAGAGCCCTTTACAGGGCAAAACAATTAATTTGTTACCTTCCAGTACATGGAGCAAATAATAATACGTTTAGAGGACACTTTTAAAAAGTTGTACAAGTCTAAAAGTACATAGAGCAAAACAATTGGTTACCATCCTGTATATGGAGCAAAAAGGGGTTACGTTTGCAGGGAGTACAAAATTTGTTCACTTAGAGTATATTTTTGGAGTACACGGAGTAAAATGTGGTACTTTTAAAAGGAGTAGAAATTGGTCACCTCAATATATAAAAAAACATTAAAAGCAGTATCAAGCATTAAAAATAGAACAGAACTAAAAGAAGCATCAATTTCATTGTTCGTTATGAACATTTTAAAATGATAATCAGCATGTTTGTGTTAGTGTCTGTACATTTGTATTTGTAATATCCAGTTGATATGTGTGTTGGGTTAATGAAGCATGGTGAATTATCCGCTGTTTATCAATCACTCACCTGCGAATTGCTCCTCGTCCGCCTGCTCCGACGGCTCCGGGGTGGACGTGTTCTCCTGTAACAACAACATTTGTCACCCTCGACATCCATTACAATGACTGCGTTGCGTTGTGCTATGCTGTGCACTGATGGAGGAATACTTTAACAGGGACTCATAGTCAGAGTCGATTTTACGGATATCGCCGCTCTCAACTGCACGGGTTTACGGTTATATGAAACGCGGTCATTTTGCTGCATTTTCGCGGTTCACAGACTAGAATAGCGAGTCAAGGAAAATGTTATGCAATGTGGCGATCTTATTATCATATTTCAGTCACACTCTAAATTCAAGATTGGGAGACGTATACACTGCAGAAAATGTACATATTACAAGAACTCGAGGATAATGTATGATAGCTTTGTATAAGATTTTTACAGAACACATATAAATTTATAGATGGGAAGTGGGAAGATGGTCATCATTACCGATCTCTGTATACAAAGTAGATTGGCACACCCAATAATGGGTAATATGTCCTCATTGTATATTTATATTTTTTTAAGATAATGAAATTTTTAATGGTTTCATCTTTCTCATTGACTTTAATGTGTAATTCTAACTTTTTGTACAGTTCTAGATAAAAAAGCAATTTCAAAAATGTTTTTTCTCACAACCACATACGAAACATATTATGTCCACACAATTACCTACGTACGAAAATTGACAATATCATGTATAAATCGTAACATACTAGTGTTTCATGTTCTTTATACATATTATGAAAAAAAATTACAGATAGATTTGGTTGTCTAAAATCAGCTGTTAGCCGCCATGTTGAAACGTCACGTGCAAGTGCCCCATTGACCGGTAATTTGACTTTTAGGACATAATTTCCATTTCTTATACTATTTACTTTTCTAAATTCTTATGTTAATTGATAGAGTAGTTCTAAAAAAATTATATACAGGGTGTTAAAACAATGGTACAGTATTTATAGGGTATATAGTATTGACCAAAATGAGTAAAAAAAGCTTAATCAACATAGGTCTCACCGCAACTGTTTCCGAGAAAAACAAAAAATCGAAGAAAAACTGACAAAGAGCTAGTTTACACCCAATCCTATTTATGCGACCTGGCCTATACCTTGTCCTATAATAGGTCTTCTACAAATCGTTTACACCATGGGGACTTATGATAAATTTAGGTCTAATATAGGTGTAATATAGTCTTCGAGTCAATGCCATCTGTTGAAATACAATCGCACTTAATTTTTTTAAACTGCAATTTTATATGCCAGGTTGATAAAAGTATTTCAGGTAATGTAAGCATCATCAAATATCATGCAATCTTTAATTTGTTTTATTGGTATGTTAACGCGATGTCACTAGTGAAATATGTGCTCTTATTGACTTTTTTCGTTTGTATCATTGTGAACTTCACAAGGATCAAGATATTCAGCTTCGGAACATGTTTTTTTTTTCGTAATAATTCAACTAATTTAACTTACACAACCTACAAAATGTGATGTCAACAAAATCACAATACGGGTTAACCGCCACCTACAGGGTTTTCATCTAACACTTTAGGTCTCCAAAGCGCAAAGCGTTTACACGCAGTTTGAAACTTGGCCTAAACTGGGTCAGGTCACATGAAAAAGAGACCTGACCTAAGCTAGGTCAGGTGGCCTACTAAGTGTTTACAGCATGGCGTCCTATAAGGTATAGGTCGAATATAAGGTATAGGACGCGGCCTAAACGATGGGTGTAAACTAGCTCAAAGATAGTATTCGAGCAAAATTATGTGTATGCCAGTAAATAGACATCAAAAAAATAAAATTTTATTTGAAACATTTTTCTTTATTTTTAAGAGTTACGAAGTTATTTGAAAATTAAATACTGGCCAAGGTCACCACAACATTTAACTTTTTTTAATTATTTGATTTTTTTAGAAAAACAAAAGCACATCTAAGATGACCTCTGAAAGGTAAACAAAAAATTTCATTTAATCGGAGTTTTAACTCTTATAGTTTTCGAGATAGCAGAGGTAAACTCCGCAGAAACTCATTTTACATTGCCCTATATCTCGGAAACTATAGAAGATCGGACCTATGTTGATTAAGCTTTTTTTTACTAATTTTTAAAAATAGTACTGACTATATGCCCTTAAAAAAATTACCCTTTTTTAACAGCCTGTATAGAGTGATACAAAAAAGTCTCCTCATAATATATTTAAAACTAAAGATAAATTAAAAATCTGATGTGGCCAGCACATAACCTCTCGCCGTATATTTTACCTGGCTGTATGCATAAAGCAAAGATTATTTTTATAAATACAAATAATATATTCATATAAATCTATGACGTATAAACTTCTTTATTATTCAATAATAGCATGTCTCAACATGAAGATATTTTACCATAAATTATGTTACAATAAATTACAAAGTAGAGTTTACCATATATAAATATTAGGCTGGTAATAGCAATTTTCAATTCGAACAACTTTGTTTACTTTCTCTTCATATTCTTCTAGTAAAAACATTAATTTTGGGCGGTCTAAAATGTATATATCTGGATTGTGCATCTATTCTTATATATCTTCTTTTACATTTTATTTTTTCATACTTGTTACATCTAAATAACCTTAATTTCCTTTAATAAAGTGACGGATAGATTGCACTCCGATTTTGTCAATATTTACAACTTACTTGAGAAGAATTTGATAGCTTTTTCGCAATTCAAAGTTACTCTAGTCTACAGTACTGGTGTACATTGTCCCATAATGTTTGAAACAAATTTAAGTCCTTCAACCTAGACTTGTCATCTCCATAATAGTCACAGATCAAGAACTAAGGGATTCTCCAAGTACATTTTTAATTCATTACTCATTATTTCTGACACTGACATTTATCTGTCAGTTACAAATAATTTAAATTACCAACTATTTTTCATGGCATTCTTTCGGCTGTCAAATTTATTACAACAGATTATTTTATATATTATACTTCTTTTATCTCTAAATCTATGGAATATATAATAAAATATTTAAATGTATCAGATAGAGAATTTAATTTTCTTTAATATTACCACGAAAAATTTTCAAAAAATAATATTTAGAAGATTTTTTTTCAAGAATCTTCTACTTCCGGTTGTCCAATTATTACCAAAACCTTTTCAGATCTTCCCATGAATGTCCGATTGGGAAATACGTTGTTAAACAAATTTTAAGTCTTATAGTTTTTGAGTAACCGTCCTTCCAACATCCCACACACACACATACACACACACACACACACATCCACACACACACACACACACACACAGGCATCATCGTAAAAATGTTAAAATCGGATTGTAGAGACCTTAAAACGTGCTTATTCAATAAAATCTGGATATGCGATTTTTAGCTGAATGCAATACCTCTCTTAGCGAGAGGTAAAAATTACAAGAAGAATGGCATAACATGGCACCATCGGTGACCAAAAATTTGATTCAATGGCTAAATAAATTATCAATATTTTTAATCTTTCTATATAAATTAAATAAAATTGGTGTTGTTTTTGTAAAATAAAGATTTTTAATTTAACACGTTCGCTAAGACCTAATTTGAGTGAACTCCTGCGGTGAACCTTTGCTATTTCGGGAATTTTTGAATGATTGGAGATAACTCCCAAACAATAGCTCAGTGGCCATAAAAGCGCCTGTGAGTGGTGTAATATATTCGTATAGACCACGGATACGATATGAAGTTCCAGGGGGGGGGGGAATGATGAATGTCCATTTTCTGGGATTATTGGTCCTACTAATAGATTGAAGAGTGCGGCTTTCAAATGGTACTCGTATATATATATATAAAGAAGGCAAAAACGGTAACAGGTTCGGTAGTCAGACTGGTAAAATTCTATTAGGTTCCGGTTGAAACTCGACCCATATGTGGGTACAATAATGTTAAAAAATGACCAATCTGTTTTGGATTAAGATTGAATACACTATTACCCGCTTGTAGAGACGTTCATCAACGCCTTGTTCAGTTAGCGGTTCGTCAAAACGAACAAATTCGACTCAGTTTGTTTGTTCTTATGACATTAAATCATTGTTGTCGAAAATCGCGTTTCATTTGTTCGTTTTGATGAACCGCTAACTGAACAAGGCGTTGATGAACGTTTCTGCAACTTATTTCAAAAACGTTCTATAAGGTTTCAAACTTTAAAATTAGCATACTGACAAAAAAAACACATTTTGTAGCATTCATCTTTTTTCCCCAGACTCTTCATATGTACCTCTACTCATGATCCAAGTAAAATGTATTTGCAAATAAATAGCTACGAATCCGAGTTGTAGTCGAACTTAAATAATTAAATAATTTTATTTTAGTCTGTTATCTTTCATAAAATAAATTGAATAAATATATCGCTTATTAAGCGATTGAACTATATAACAAATTATAGTATATTAACCTCTCTACATAATTTCGGATGTAATTCAGTACTATTACTTCCGGTCTTCGAGTAATTGATAGAAATTTTAATTTTTAAATGGAACACCTTATATTTATTTATATTTGAAAATTACATGAAATGTCCTGTCTAGTAGTATAGAAGTAATCGTTTATTATATTATTATAAAATAAAATGGTAAATGATTATAATATTAGTTTCATTAAATGTCTATCATTGTTTATTTCTTTCTGAATATCTTTTCTATTATGTTGTCCCATAGGTTCTCCAATATGTATAGTAATTTTGAATCTGTTACTGCTAATTCATATTTGTTAGATGAGTTTGAAAGTCAAATGTATATTCATATGACTCCATTGTGAAACATGGAACAGGAATTATTCCTGCTGTACTGGAGATATGTGCAAGGTGCAAATTTGGTGTAGCCTTCAGTTCCAATTGCAAACAAACAACTTTGCTAGGCAACGGAAGTTCCCAACTTCCATGAATATAAAACATCCGCAGCATCGGAAAACTTGTATATTCGATCAACTCATTCATTATTACTCATTTCTACCTAAAATTACGCCCGACGATTACTCAGTTATTTCCTTAATACCTCATAGATTCGTCATCGAAAAATTGACAGTAGCATTCGACTTGCTAAATATCTCACCTGAGCTCACTTCACTGAGATTTTTATGAAATGAGTAACAGGAAGTAAAACGGCTTTAGTAAGCTGAACTAAGTAATTTGTTCGTATTTAATGATAACAGTGATGAATTAAAATGAAAATTGCTAATAATATAATTAAATACATTGAATAATATTGTTTTACCTAATTATATTTATTTCACTATTTTAACACGTTGGATGCCGCTGATGCTTATAAGCGACGGTTGATATATTGCGTAGGTGCCGCCGATTCTTATTCGGATATTTCATTACGTAGAGATGGCGTTGTGTACCAACGTCAAATCTTCAACAAGGGAGCACATTTGTATAACTTCCATAAGCGTATTATTGCTATCAATAGTTTTTCTTTGATTCTTCTTGTATTTTGACTTTTCTCTCAGTGTTTATTATTATTTTAGGTAGAGTATATTGCCTTGTATCCTGTTTTATTAATTGTAGCGGTAGGTTAATTATTATTTTTTATTTTAAATACTTAAGTTAGTAGTTGTTTGGTTATGTTCACAGTTTTGTTTTTTCTTAGGGGCAGTTTTACAACACATATTGGATAATAGTAGTTTAATTAATTGTAAATATTAGTTCTATTATCTATTTTCCACTAACTACGTGCGTATGTAAAAACATACGAATGAAATAAAATTGCTCCCTTGTTTTTAGTTCCAAATTTTTCCACCAGGTTCGCACTGACATGACTTTATAATCTGCTGTTTTCACTTGCGTCAGTATAGGGTGCCGTATCTGTTAGTAAGGGGTGTATTAAAATAATTTTATTTATCTCCGAATTAAACTGTACAAATAATTAAAAATTCATTTTCTACTGAATTTGGTTTGTTTCACCGTACTGTTTAATATTGTCGGTCAGTATTGAATTTTACTTGTATTTTTATGTTTTATTATGTTACGTTTATATAATTTTTTTAACATGTATATTTTGATTCTTATAAGTTTTGTTTTTGTTGAATTTTTTCGATGTTATTTGTAATAAAGATTGTACCCGATTAAAAATATTAGAATACTGTAGCTTATTCGTCGAATAAGTGAAAAATATCGCATCAAAATATAACAGGTAGAATAAATACCGTCATTTGTGTTATGGTTTCGATGCGATATTTTTTCACTTATTCAATGAATATGCTATTTAGAGATTTATTTGATGTTGGTGAAACAGGCCATACGTCTCTGTGTTTCTATCAGTTTAAATTAGAGATAATCCTGTGGTATTGACATGATATAAAGTGCAGTGGCGGCTCGTGAGTTGAAGATTTGATAGGTCAAATTTGGTAAATATTTATACTATGTACCTACTTATCAAAGTATTTACTTGTATGATTGTCCTTGATTTGAAACAATGTAATTAGTAATATAAGCTTTTTAATTTTTCAATTTCTTGAAATGATAAAATACACAGCTGAATTCCGCTATTAGGCTGTTGACCGTGTGTAAGCAAATAGGGTGGTGGTTGTCTTAGTCTAACGCCAATCAAAGTTATAATTCGGTTATCTCCGTCTGACGCATGGGCTTGTATATGCAGCATATAAACACAACGTGGTCATTTTGATGTGATGACATTGAAGCAGAACATAGTTTGTATTCAAATAAATATCTTGAAGAAAATCCTTCTTTAAGGGTGAAATTAAATATCGAACTTTGGCATTTTCAAAACAACGTTTCCAATCAAGGTCTGTGGTACCAGTCATTGTTTTTACTATAATTCTTTTAGACTTTCTATTTAATGAAATCTAACATCCTTACAATTTAAATTCGTTCAATTTTTTTTTCAGTTTTTCTTGAATTGTTGGTAATATATTTCATTTTACATAAAAAACAATAAAATATATTGAAAAACATATCTTGCTGTCTGTCTGTAATATGAGTAAAAATAGCGATAACATGTTAATTATTATTTATAATAAATTAACTAAATAAAATGAAATTAAACGGGTGGGCCAACTGATACGGGACGTGGCTCGTATAGAAGTTAGAAAATAAATGCTGACCTCTAAAAATACTGCAAAATTAAAATTTTAATATAACTTTGTACAATATCTCAACAAGCACTGTAAAATAGGTAGTGTAGCATCCGCAAGGGGAGAGGTAAGTTATCTCACTTTGCCTCAGTTATGTAGATGTGAATAACTGTTGTCAAACAAGTGAGCCCAGATTAAATGAAATTTGTTGCACATTGAATGCTACTAAACACAATAATTCGTTTTCAAAGATGTTTTCTCCTTTCTCGTTGTTTTAATTAAACTTGTCGTTGGCGAAGCCTACTAGCTTTGAAAATAGTGATATTTTTATGTGTTGTGAATATGTTTGTTGTTTTTTGCTGATGATCACCTGCGGCAGAGTTGAGTTCGGTTGCGAAACCGCGCCGCTTGTATACTTGGTGTTGCATTGACAGCTGCATTTGAAGGTCAGTGCATTGAGTTATGCCGGTGTCTTGTCTCTCTCTACTTGCCTCTCGTTTCGCTGCACACAGCGGCATTGTTAGCCGATGGCCTACATCGCATGCCACGAAGCCCCAGACAAGATAAACATATAGACGTACACCTCTCTACGTACGGACGTCTCACATTAAACACAAATTCTTATA
Organism: Harpalus rufipes; assembly: GCA_951394225.1. NCBI lineage: Eukaryota > Metazoa > Arthropoda > Insecta > Coleoptera > Carabidae > Harpalus > Harpalus rufipes. The sequence continues at coordinate 39,869,118 of OX596280.1, read as the reverse complement.
GAACAGTTTATTTATTTATTTGACGTGGTAGGTACTATCATGGGAAGCATGTACGACAGATGGACAGATTGAAATGAAATTTAAATATTATGTTGTTTTTCATGAGTTTTTACACAATTTTGCAAAATTCTAAAGAGGTCAACCACCTGCGAGCTCAAATATTTAATGCTAAAATAGAGCAAATTACATTAGCATGATAGAAACGCTATCCCGCGGGGAAGTTTTCTTCTCAATAATTCATAAAATAAAGGACAGATTTGTTTAAAAAACTACCTAATGACCAGGGCTGGACTTATTTTCCTCAGCCCAAAAAAACCCAACCAGGTTTTTTTTTTTTATTTTCCGCATTAGACGTGAAGATACCCTGTACAAAAACACGATTTTCAACGATTCACAAAGTACTAGGTTTTTTCTAATTCCTTTTAAATTTAACAAGAAGCAAATAATGAATTATAAATTAGTACTGTCGTTTTTTTGTACTAGTGCGAAAAAGTGGCAGATAAACGCAGTAATGCGGAAAAGAATGTCATTTTGAATGTCAAATTTAATTTATAATGTATAATTACTACAATACCATTAAGTTCATGATAAATATCTATACTTGCCGTCAAATAAGTATGGACTGGAGGTTTCTACACTGTTGCCAATTCATGAGCAATGTGGAAAACTGGAGAATGCTAAGTCATGAAGAAGCGGCAACACCGCAGGGCAAGATAGTCGGAGAAGGGAAAAAGTTGAACATCAGTTCATAGTTTTTTGACGGCGAATATACTAAAGCCCAAAAAAACCCAAAAAAGCCCAATAAAACCTTTAAAAATTACAATAAATTCCATTGGGTCGGGTTTCTTTAAAAAAAAAACCTATGTTTTTGCCGGCCCTACTAATGGCAGTTCAAGTGACAGTTTACACATGGAAGTAAAAATAACTATCGAACTAGTTTTGTAGAAATTATTTTCGAAATTCGGAAAATTTGTGATTTTCGATTTCGATGGAATTTTCGCATTTATTAAAATAATTACATATTTTTCTTCAATACATTGTTTTTTTTTGTATTTTTATCATAATTTAATTCTTTACCTTAAACTATTAAATTAGAATTATTAATTTTTATAAATTCTTTTATCTAGCGAAACTTTTCTATGAGACTGTCATTTATACTATCACCTTAACAATCTATTTAACAGGACTTCAAAATATTCCAATTACAGGGCGATTATAATAAAAAAAAACATAGCAAAAACATAATTATGCATAGTGCATTTCAAGACACAAGACTGTTTAAATTTATTCAGAGTCGTAAAAGGTATCTGTATAACGTGATACATGATTGTAACTATTTTAAGATTGTATGTGTATGTAGCTGTCTAAGAAGTGATTTCAATTCGTAATTAGTACGTTTATTCATTATATACTTAAACGGAATTATAAAAGCATAACACTCGTAGTGTATGTGTCGAATATACTTAAGATTGTTGAAGGTGACAACATAGAATTAAATAAGTAATGAGTTGATATAATTCCAATTCAAAAATAGCACATTGCATAAGGAAAAACCGCATTCTATTCCTATGTGTCCTATAAATTCTTTTCATTGTCTATAGTCCATATAAACAAATGTGTCTCATTTAATAAAAATTTCATGTGTCCATGACAATATCTCTCGCCATTTAAATTTTATTCGTTTAAATTTAAATATATTAATAATGGCAAATGTACAGGATGCGTCAGAGCAACCTCCCTAGTTTTACTATAGCACTGTGAGGTGAGTAGAGGTCGTAAAAGGGTGGGAGTGGTGTCTATGGTGGCAGGTGGATGGAAAGTTTCTATTACAAAATTCAATCATAAACATAATGTGAAGGAACGAGCAACGAGCTTTTGCCGTGGAAGGCTATGTCCGCGAAAACGTGCCTGTAGCCGCCGTCCAACGTGCGTTTAGTACTCGGTTCCAAATACCCCCTCGCCAAGCAGTTCTAGTCTGAAAATCAATTACGTTGTTGGTAAAAAACTTTAGGGAAACAGTATTTGTTGTCAGAAAAGGACCTGGACAACCATTGAGTACTCGAACACCCGAAAACATCGGAAATCGAGCAGTTACCATCAATTCGGAGGGTGCGTGTGAGCCTCCTCCAGAATTTTTTTGTCCCAGTTCTTGAAGACCTTGGTCTGGAGAATGTCTGGTTTCAGCAGAATGGAGCCACGGCCCACACGAGCATCAATGCAGGTATCGAGAAAATGTTCTCCGCGCGCTAGATTTCCCTGAGAGGGCGATATTCCTTGGCCCGCGCACTTACTAGATTTAACACCGTGCGATGTTTTTCTATGGGGTAATTTCAAAGCCGAGGAACCTGCAAACGCTAAAGGAGGCAATTCGCACAGAAATCCGCCGTATACCCCAAGAAATGCCCGAAAGAGTTATGCGAAACTTCGTATGTCGCTTGCAACAGTGGACAAAGATGGACACCATTTGGCCGATATTATTTTCAAAACCACATGATATAAACCTGAAAATATTAGGGAGGTTGCTCTGCCGCACCATAGTAAGTTTCTTTCTATGCATATAACGATGCTATAGTGAAAATGAATAGGCAGAAGACTCACGTCATCAACCTGAAAAAAAACCTTATAAAATGAAATATAACTTGTATAATTTTTTGGGTGTTATTTATTTTTAAAAGAAGAAGAAAAAAAACTAGTATTAAGTAATGTATATATTAATGATATTTATAATTATTTCTAAGTCAATCATTATTCCATTTACGGAATATAAAATTATTTGAAATAATTATAGTTTATTTTCGTACCATACGTTGGCACGACTGAGAATGACCATATTGTGTCAAATACTTTTATATTCCATAAAAGGAATAAGGATTGACATAGAAATAATTGTATATTCATTTATATATACGTTTCTTTAATATAAGTATATTTTTTCTTCTTTTTTAACAAATAAATAACAACTAATAATTTCTACAAGTTATATCTCTTTTTATAAGGTTTGTTTCAGGTTGATAACGTGAGTCTTCTACCTAATCATTTTCACCATATTTTGGTATTCAAAATAACATCGAAAGAATTGACTTTGTGAAACAGAATTAAGGAAAAAACTATTTTATTAATTAGGTTTTTTGATATATAGTTATTTCAAAATATTTTCTTCTTAAAATTCTACCATTATTAATTTAAAATTATTAATTTTTGGACAGTGACATTTATCTATCAACGTTTGAAAACCTAAAAAATGAAACCATAAACAAAATTGGTGCAATCGTTTAGGTCTTACAGAACAAATCATTAACACTGAAAATTGTGTGCCAGCAGCATCTTGATGTTTTTGCGTGATGGAGTTGTAAACTGATCTCCTCATTGCCCCTTTAAAATATTTTAATTAGCGGCGTTGAATCGATTGCGAATCAAACTGCAGTTTTTACGATTGGAGAGAATTCGCGAGCCAGACAGGCACATAACTCGAGCCCGTAATAAAACCGCTGTCTTTATAGCATACCCGAGGCCAAGCAAAGCAAGCTGCACTCGCGAACATCATCACACACCACCCCTATCTGATGCTGACAATGTGTAAAACGCCAGCTGTACACTGGCCTCGGGAATTATTTAGAACCAATTAAAAAATCAAGAACGTGTGAGGTGAGATGATATATTTATTACATAAACGTCTTACTTTGCGTGGGAGGCTATCGGGAAATCAGTAAATTATACACCCTTTTAAGTTGCTATAAATCATAAGACTGTTTCACTATACGTAATATGAACGGAGATTTTGAGTCTTTTATAAATTTGTATGCACAAAGCTGTTCATTTATTTTAACAAATACTGATCATTTAGGTAAAAAAATATTGATCAATTAAATATGTATAAAGTTATAATTTTTGCCATTGATTACATGTTATTTCTTTGAACCCTGTCGAACCATTGTGGGAGAATTTGCGATACATTTTGAAACCCTGTCTCTAGTAATGATAAAAAAACTAATATAAATAAAGCCTAGAGTTTGTTAGCCGCAAATGGTGAATTTTGAAAAATTAATGGCCGGTTGCACAAATATTTTAATTGGGAATTAATGAAAAATTAAACATAATATATTTTATTCAATTTTGACGTTTTAACTGTCATTATGCACAAACACACATAACACTTTCACTACAGTCTTTAAATGTTAGCCATTTTAATTATTTTTTACGACACAAATGACAGAAAATAAAACATTTTTATAAGTTTTAAACGACTTGATGTCTATCAACGATGATTGTCTTCCACAGTCTATTAATTGATTAGTTTTAGATTTTGTTAAAATTAAATATTATAATGGTTTTTATTATTATTTCATAAAAATTGAATAAAATATCGTATAAACCACTTGAGTTAAGTATGTTTATTCATCTAAAGAATCTTTCTTTTCATAAATAAACATTATCTTTACTCACTTAGTGTAAAATATATATTATACGTATAAAAATGTAGATTTTAATTTAATTTTTCTTTAATTCTCAATTAAATATTAACCGGTCAGAAGTAAATTTTTTCGGTTAAATGTTTATAACAATATTCTATCTTTTTTGACATAAACAAAGGCATTTCGAGATTTTTTTTTATTGCTACTCGGTAATTATTAGGTATATCCATATTTTTGGAAGATACTGTATGAACAGGTATTTACATCTGTAGAAAATGTATAGGTTTCTCGTCGTAGATGGTAGTATAAAATTCAATAATATTAAATGTCGGTAAAATTAGCATCTTTTGTTCTCAGTACGTTTTAATATTAGGGTGTAGCAGGGTTGTGGGTTGTTCATATGTTCTTGCTAAAGTTCTATTTTTAGAAAGTACATTCAATACTTACTGATCGCAATGATTATTACGTTTTTTTACACGATCTATGCACAAAATTGAAAAAATAAGATTTAAAAATTATTTTGACATATTAAAAAAATTTGGTTGTCATTTTGAAAGTAAGATTTGATCGTTGATTTTATTTACTTACCGCTTCCTGAGCGGTAAGTGATTCACATCAATTACCGATCATTAATTTGTGAATAAAATAAACTGCCTTAGAAACCATAAGGGTAAACATTTAAAAAAATCCGATGTGCCGTCATATTTTGCAGAGAAATTTTGGTGCAATATTTTCGATGGGGCCGCGATTCGATTATGGATGACCCAAAGAAGGAAAACTTTAAAAACGCTGCAAGTGGGGATATTATAAGCAAATAATAGTATATTATTCAACAAGCGCGTAATGATTGCTGTAACTCAGGACGGCGAAACATGCATCACGAACCGCAGCCGAGTGTTGTAATTTGTCTGAATAAGTTACAGCAATTACACGTGAGTAGAATGCTACGAGTATTATTTATCTACGATGTTTCAATAAAAAAATGCACTTTCGGTCTGATTAGATTAATAAATTTTGACATTTCAAAATAAATATCACTTTTGTTACAGAGTCTAATTTCAGCGACACGTCATTGTTAAGTAATGATAAAAATGATTGTTACTATAGTTATACATTTGTGATTGGTTAAGAAATAGTGTAGTTATTAATAAAACAAAATTGCTGGGAGAAGTATAGTTATGAATGTCATAACATATCAAGAAACAAAAGTAAATTGTACGTATAAATTAACAGGAGTAGATAAAAATATTACTATGCATTATTATTAACGTTTTGCAATATGTAAACAACATGAATTTATAGGTAAAAAAATCTACTATTCTCTCATATGTTTGTTATTGTATTATTATTATTTAATTTCTAAATGATATTCCAATACGAAATTTATGCACAACTGACAATATTGATCAATTATTCCACTTTAACTTTGTCATTGCGTTAAAATATTAAATTACGAATGAACGCTTTGGTTGTATTATAACGAAATCCATTATTGTGGAAAGCGCCTAAAACATAGAATATTCACTGTACAGTTTAATTATTTATCCATAATCTGTAATATCCATCTAGCTCTATCTACTACGTGTCTCTTTCATTGCTAAATGTATTTATCATTAACTAATATGATATCATATTTCATCAGCCGAATCTACACATCATTTCAATTCTCATTATATACCGGACAGAAAGACTAGAAAATTCAAATGCACATTCACGATAATATATTATTATACATCGTTATCTATGAAATATAAAACATTGTCGAGTTAGGTATTTTAGGTATCTTTATATTTCCTCATGTATAACTTGAACCAAGTAATAAAATGAACTGAATTTTTGTACATTTATAGCACATTTATTGTCGAAAAGAATTATGTTTCAATTAGCTATGTGTTTCGTTCGTTCGGCAACATGTCATGTGCGAAAAACATAATTTTGCAACCCGAACAAGGTTTTTCCTAATTCCGTTTAGATTCAACATTTATTAGAAAAAATAATGAATTATCATCGTTAGCTGTCACTTTATGCATTTATCTTCCACACTAATGCGAAAAAATGTCATTTTGACATTCAAAATGACAAACAAAAAGGTGATATAAAAATAAATTTTTATGCGCAGTAATTTGTTTTTTTAATTAGTTATTTATATATTTTCATTTGTAAAAATAGAATAAGTTTGTTCAAGTATGATAAAATTTTGCATATTTTTATATTTTTGTAGAAACTAGTGCTGTTACTATTGTTGTACCATTTTTAATATGTATTAAATTTGTTTAGATTTTAAGATTCATTTAGATATTTTCTTGTTTTCTATTCTAGAAAACAAAGTGACCAAATATATTGAAAATTAGTGTATTTAAAGAATTTTTTTTACTAGAAAAGAATGTTGGTATGTTCGAATTTTTATTTATGTACACATACCTTACCGTGGAATCAGTTTTTTGCACTGTTGCCCCCCGTTTGACTGACAAAAATGGTTGTGGTATTAATAAAAAGATTAAAAAAATCTGAATTAAATGACACCAAATGCTCGTAAATTATATAATAAATTTAATAATTTATTTATGGTCCTAAAATATTACATAATTTACATATAACCCTAAAACGTGCTTATTCAGTAAAAACTCATCATTGAATTTTTTGACCAAAGACAATACTTTCCTTACCTAAAGGTGACGGAAGGTAAAAAATAGCGACCCCTAACGATTGGGGAAAGCTATAGAAGATGTTAGTGTCAAGTGCAATATGCATAGTTTGTTTATGAAATAATTTTACTGGAAATTTAGAATCTTTTGCAAGAAAAATTATGTATGGAATTTATACATAATACATAGGATTGACGGAATGTATTGTACTGGCCACAACAGACTTTTATATCTTGTAATTTGTTGTAGATATACAATTTACCAACACGAATAAGAAAGACATAAACTTTATACTTTTTTTTGCAAAAAAAAAAAAACATTATACAAATTTCAATATTATTGTTGTTTTGGATATTCAGGTTATTTAGGTATTTTTATAATGTAGAATACAAACAGCCGACGAAATAAGTTTTTCGTATGTTATGAATTTTCACAAACAAACTGGGCCTACAACCTTTGTTAAGCCACCGATATAATAATTTCAATATTACTGATGTTTCAGATTTCCAAGTCCTTTTCGGTATATTTGTATTTGAACTTTCAACGAAATTCATTGAAACTTACCAAATGATATTGTTAAAATATTTTCTAATGAAAATATTCCTTTCTTCGTAAGGAAATCTACGATGAGCAGGCATGTTTATTATTTGCTTCACTAAGGGTTGTAGGTTGTAGGGTAGCGCACCCCTCACGTGTCTCCCCACGTGATCAATGTAGCGACGCTACTGCCCTGCTCTGCTCCGCTGTCAACTCCTGCATTTTTAATTCGTTGCAGGAATTAAGCGGCTGATCAAAAATAAATACCTTTAGCCCACTGACACTATGTCGGAACGTAGTGTTAATTTATCATTGGTCTTTGAATTACTTACACACACAAATAGAGAACCAGACAGAAAGTAGCAAAACAAGTATTAGGAATTACGTTTTAAGTACTAAAGACGTTTTCTATTTGTATTGCATATTAACATGTTCACTGTGTTTAGGGGTCATTTCGCGGAAAAATTTAATGCGTATTTACGATTTTGCGGAAACTATAATTTCAGTAATTTCTATGCGAATTAATAATAAAAGATAGCATTTTGAATATTACAGTGAGAAAACGTTTTTAAAGTTCATTTCGTTTGTGACCTTTGCCCGGTTGCAGAAACGTTCATCAATGCTTTGTTTAATTAACGGAACATCAAAATGAACAAATTCGAATCAGTTTCCTTGTTCTTATGATATTTAAATCATTGCTGTCTAAAAATCGTGTTGCATTTGTTCGTTTTGATGATCCGATAATTAAATAAAGCGTTGATGAACGTTTCTGTAACCGGGAATTGATCCTTTAACGTATGTACACATATTTCGTGGCCAAATTGTAAAATTTGTGTTTTAAAAAAATTCCTAGAAGTTTTATAAAGCGTTTAGCAGTTTTAAAAAATGCCTAATCACTTTATAAAACGCGGCCAAACCTACGTTGACATAGCAATTTTTTACAATTTGGCTAGATGTTTTATAAAATGACGAACAGCTTACAGCAACATTGTACTATGAATATTTGGACATTTTGTCTGTCAATTTCTCTAAATACTCTTCAACTATGCACTAAACTCACGTTTGGAAAACTCGGGTCGAGTTTTGTGGGTTAGGGTAAGTTATACTGTTATATTTAGAGAAAATGCAGACTTAGTAAGTAAGCTGTTCATCGTCTAGAATCCATATTGTACAAGTGAAAGAAGATTTGATAATTTGGCCGCGTTTTATCAAAAAAGACGGATTTTAATATTTGGGAACGACATTTATAAATATAAATCATATTTGAGGTTAAAAACGATTAGACCTTAGAATCCATTCAAGTTGTAACATGCTTGTATCATCGCTGAACTTGTTGTTTTGTATATACATATTTTGCTGTTAATGCAAATCCGAATTAATTTAAAAGCTGTATTAAGAACATTATATTTAATGTATGTAGTAAAGTCTTTTCAACGCGAAAGTAAGTGTTTCAGTTCCAAACTTACAAACCATTCCTCTAGTCAACATACACACCGTTGGATGGAAATATTAAAAAAAAAAAAAAATAGAGAATAGGAATAGGGCTGTTGCAAGAATTTTTCCATGACTTCTAAGTACTAAATATTAAAAAAAAAGTTCTTTAATGAGCCTCAAATGTTAAAAAATCATGAAATATTTTTTATATTTTTTCAAATTAATTATTGATATTTGTATATTTTGAAAAGTCACGTGACAAACTATCACCTACTTTTATAAAGTAAGGTGATGGACAAACTGTTTTCCTATTGGCTATAAATAACGTGCTGTATGTATTCCCACGTAAAAGGAATGGGAGGTTGTTTTTCATGACTACTTTTCCGCCAATTTTTTATTTAATTATTTACGAAAATTACAACAAATTATTATTTTTGATATTTCTATGAAAAATATTGCATAAACAATCATTTAAAATACTTTTAAAAAAATGTGAAACCAGCCCATTGGACTGAGTACACTAAGGTCCAATCGTATGTAATCGCATTACAAAAAAAATCTGTTATGGCCAGCACAATACCTTCCGTCATTTCTATGTATTTTATGTAAATTTCACTAAAATTATTTCACACACATTGTACTTGATACTGACATCTGTCAATTAGTAATATTGAATTAATGAAACTGATTGAATGGTGACAAAGCAAAGATTACAAGAATTATGAAAGTTAATTTCTTTATAATTTTATATCTCTAAATACATTGAATATGAAGAAAATAATGCAATAAAATTGCATAAACAATAAATTTTTCTTTAATTTTTATAATAATATTGAATGTTAAAAAATGACATTTAACGGTGTTTTTTTAAGAAAAATAGTTAAAATCTTCAAACTAAAGTACTTCCGATTGTTCAATTGCAACCAAAATCTAATTAAGTCTTTATTTAGATATAAGAATGAGCAATAATAATAAATGTAATTTTTGGAATTGTAGTATTGGCGAAACACATATACATACATCATCGTAAAAATAGTAACTTCGTATTCTAGGGCCCCAAAATGTGCTTACTCATTAAAAACTAACCATCGATTTTTTTGACCAAAGACAACCAACACCTTCCTTACCTGAAGGTAATGGAAGGTAAAAATCAAACTCAAAACGAAAGATAAAACACAAAGTCCTGTGATTCTACTCTATTTATACCAACCTTATAGTGTCAAGTCACCAAATGAATTGGAATAGCTGTCCTGATTCTTTAACAATCTGAGTTCGAATTTCAGTAGATGTTTACATAGTGAATGACACACCTAGTAATAAATAAAAATATCTGGTGATTTGGATCGTTGGAGATCAAGTTTACAAGTAGATAGTTGTCCTGGGTGTGTGTTCTATATAAGGCTGTCGTTTTATTCCTTTTTAAATATTATGAATGTTTATTTCCTGTTAACAAGTAATAAGTAAGACTGATAACCGGCAATTTATTACCTTGAATTAGCATTAAACATATAGAGGTGCGAAGCCTGCCTATCCTCAATAACTCAGTTTCAATTACACAATTGTTTTTACGCCGGTGTTACGGTAATAAACAAAAACGTGATGAAAATTAAATTGTCCCATTAAAACGAAAGCAAAAGTAAAAAGAAGCAAAACACAGCGTTCGCATTTCAAACGAAAAGCCATGAAAACAACAGCCGGCCAATAATAAACACAAGATAACGTAGCAGATAAAACGTGTAACGAGCCACCAGACAATAAAAACCGAATTACAAAATAATCGAACGGGGTGAGTTGGCCTGCGGCATCACTATAACAAATACTATTTTAAACTGGGACGTTATGCTAGATTTTCTCACTTATTATTTTTAAACTAACTCCTCTACGATAAATTAATCCGTGGTCAAAACTGAACACAACTGGTGATCTGGGGTCTTTTACGACCCGTTGATTTTACCATTAGAAAAATCATTTGCTTTAAATATGTTTGTTATTAAATTATTAAAAAATCTTTCAGAACTCATATTTCAATAAGAATACAGTATTAAAACTAAAAAAGGTTGTATCATTTTTGTTATTGTTTAGCGAAAATGTGAAATTTAGTGTATATTTAAAAATATGAAGTGAAATGTAACACAAGCGAGTATAAAACGGCCGATGCTTATGCTAGTCGACTTACTGCTTTTCCAATGCTGAGCACTTTAACTGACTGATGGTCGTTTGGATGGTCGACCACGACTTGATTGAGGAGGAGGAACACACACACTTGCACTTATCTTTGATGACAGATGAACACTTACATTATGGACACAGACATCATTCGGTATTTAAACGAATTTCTTTATTCCCATAACTTTATTTACACTTACACTAAACTTAACTCAGCACATAAAAATATAAACTAAACTGTTACATTGTTGTAACCCTGCGTACTAGCGTCTAGTACGCGCTCAACCTAAAACTCCAGACTACTTGTTTTCCGCTGAGTTTCTAAGACAGACTACTTAAAACAAATCGTTACTTTCGTGAGAGGATTATCTTAGGGGTGCAGGGTTAAGTCTTATCTAATGGCCCCATGGTGTCCTGTGTCTCGCTCACGTATGCTTAATAATTTAAAGACTTAATTGTCAACAAATAACTGTCAAAAGTCACTGAGAGCTAGACTAAACAGTCAGTTAATAGAAGATGATAACTATTTCTAAACAGAATTTTGACTAACAAAGATAACAAGTTTAAATATTATTACTGAAACTATAATTTAGAAAAGATTATAAAAAGTTATTTATTTTGTACTCGCCTTATTACAGAAAACACAAGTGACATGGCATTCAAAAGTTTTATAGCCAGTTGCACCAGCGTAACTTAAATTAAGCGTTCCATAAATATACAATATTGCATCGAAATAAAATGTTATACATTGCAAAATTTCGATTTGCATGTTTTTATTAAAGGGTCGCTAACATTTAAGTCTTGTTCTTGTTAGTGCTACTAGTAAGAAAGGTCGATGACCCAATTCGGATGAAACAATGTTTTTCTTTGTTATCTTTTTCTGTTTGCTTTCTTTTTACCATTTGGAGAAGCTGCGGATTGTCATTTATGACATTACTTGTCAATTTTTAATATGCTCAATTTTTACCTCTCATTTCCTTAGTAAGGGAGGTATAGAGATCGTGCTAAAATCGCAATTTCGATTTTGATAAATAATTTTAAGGTTCCTAGAATCCGAGTTTAATATTTTTATGATTTCAATTTTATAAGCCATGATAACCGAACGTTTCCGATCAGTCATTTTAAGATTTCATCGGTATTTTCCACGTTATGAAGTTTGAAATGACCATTACCTACATAAATGATCACATGATCATTAATTTTCGTTGCGTGTCCTAGGTATTACCACGTAACCACAAAAACATGCAGCTAATCGTTTTTAATAAAACATGTGTCTTATTTTTCTTAAAATTAGGGTGGGTGCGGTTGTGATTCAGGCGGACCGGGTTTGAATCCAACACACGTCATTTGAAATATTATTTCCAATTTTCAATAGCACAAAAGTGATCCTTGTTGTGTTTTCTTGTTTTTCTATTAGGTTGACGGGTATCCAAATAACGGATAGTACAAATTTGTTTACAGTTCGGACTCAGCGGTATTTTTAGTTAATATTTGACCGCGGAAATCGAGGTACATTAGACCATTGTTGCATAATATACAGTAGAGACCCTTTTAATCCGAAATGCTAAATGCAAGGGGATATTCGGACGAATGATTCGTTCGGATTACTGAATTTATATGGACTAGTGTAAAAACGTCAATTTAGAAAGTTTTGATATGTTTATTATAGTACTTACCAAATAACGCTTAAATTAAGAAATAGAAACAAAAAACATAATTATTATCTTATCGTTTTAGTTTTTTTTTCTTGTATACAGTAGAGACCCTTTAATTCGAAATGCTAAATGTAAAGGGGTATTCGAACTAACGATTTGTTCGGATTACTGAATTTGTATGGATAAGTGTAAATAACGTCAATTTAGAAAGTTTTACATTTATTACAGTTCTTCAGAGAACAATAACACTGAAATTAAGAAATAGAAACTAAAAAACAATTATTATCTTATATTTTTGGTTGTGATTTTTTTCTTTTATATGTATTTACATTACCTCGTCACATTGCTATGTAATATTATTCAGTAATTGGGATGTAAGCGTCTTGTTAAATAATAAATAATTCATTTTGAAAGAAATCGTAAACATATGTTTTTTTTTTTCGGTCGTTTATTCCGGCTTTGATCGCCAGTCGCTGAAGTATAATGTATTATTATTTAAAATACAATGTATGTATGCGCATCGATTAATTGCAATATCGGGAGTGAAATGCTTATCATATCCCTCCACTTCACGGGTGGAAACTAAATCAAAATTTGATAGTTTTTTTCAAAAATCACATGTGCTGGCTGCTGTTTTCGGATAAATTTTATCCCGCAGTTCGGATTAAAGGGTTTTTGCTCGGATTGCTTCTTTTGTACCCAATGTTCGGATTACTGGATGTTCGAATTAAGGTGGGTACGGATTAAAGAGTCTCTACTGTACATATTTACATTACTCTTCATATTGCTATGTAATATTATTCTGTAATTGGGATGTAAGCATTATGTTAAATTAAAAATAATAAATAAATAATGAATTCTAAAAAAATCTTAAATTTTTATTCATTTACTGGCGTTCATTCCTGCTTTGATCGCCAGTATTATGTATTATTATTTACCCAACAATTTATATACATACATCCACCAGCTGCAATCTAGGACTGACATGGTTCAGGGCTGGAAACTAAAGCAAAATTTCATAGTTTTTTCCAAGAATCACACGTGCGTTCCAAGAAATTTTGTCCCACATTTTAGATCAAACAGTCTTTGTTCGGATTAACGTGGATACGGATTAAAGGGTCTAATACATATAGTGTTATTTGACCGATCATGGTAAAAACAGATTTAGTATGCTTTATTTCCCGAAATGAGCGTTGTTTAGCGTTCACGTTGTGAAATAATCGCACACAAAATACATTTTTACCAGATCTCTAAATAAAATCGTAAATTTAAAAATTTTAGAATTCAAAAATTCAGAATTTTATTTTCTAAATCTCTATGAAAATATTTAACAAAAACAATTGACAAATAGAATAAAAGTGACTCCTGTGGTGTTCTTTCCGCGACATTATTGAGAGCGAATAGAAGTAGACTGACACACCCAGAAATGGGTAACAAGCCGTGATGATATGTATGTTTCGCGGCAAATTAGTAAATAAAACTTTCATTGTGTTTGTCTCAATGGGTGAATCTTTTTGCGAGCGATGCCAAGTGAATCGTGTGTTGTATCTAAATGTCACTTTGGTCAAGTTTGGCTTCTCTGCCCTTTCACGGCGGCATTTCATAATTTATAGGTACGCATTTCCTATGCAGATTATGTATTTAAACGAATGCACATCTACGCACGCAAGCTTTTAAAAATAGATACACAAGTTTACCAACTCTGTCAAAGAGGAAACCAATATTGATTTCCAGAAAAAGCCGACGCAATAAATTTAATGATAATGAAGATCGGATAAAAATCAGAGTAGCTCGTTCATTGTTGATCCGTATAACGTGGATGTCCGTTGGTGACGGGAAAAAGAAAAGGATTAAAAAGTAGATGAATCGCTACGTATGAAATATTAATGATTGAATTAAGTTTTTTGATTTAGATTGCAATTTTTTGCTGCCAAGTTATTGTAACATTTGTCTACTTACTTACCATTAAGCCCGCTCTATATCGGGTTGCAAAGGGTACAATGAACCCGGGAGGCACAATTTAGGGGCGGTATAATCGAACATATTCATAACAAATAGGAAATGAAATAAAAAATGTTTTTTAATATTTGATTTTTACCCGTCACCTTTAGGTAAGGAAGGTATTGTCTTTGGTCAAAAAATTTGGTGGCGAGTTTTTAATGAATAAGCACGCTTTACAGTCCCTAGAATACGATTTTACTATGATGTCTGTTTGTGTGTATGTGCGTGTATGTGTGACGATAATTTAGGCATTGATAACTCCAATACTATAAATAAATAAAATAAATAAATATATCATCACGGCATATTACCCATTGCTGGGTGTGCCAATCTGCTTTGTATACAGATATCGGTAATGATGAAATATTTGTACTGTGCGGGCGCTTAAAAAGCGTCACCTCACGGCGTGGAGAGTGCACCACAGGGGTCAATTTTGTGCCATTAAAATTCGAAGTTATATTTGGCGTCGGTCGGGATCGAACCCAGGTCCCTAGATTCGCGTCCAGACACTCCGGCAGAAATTACGATTTTTATGTACTGCTCTTCCTTACATCTGCAGACGTGATTAAATTTGGTTATAACTGGGCAACCGGAAGTACCCTCATTTCAAGATTTTGATAGTTTTTCTTGAAAAAACGCTGCTAAATTTCATTTTTCTCATTTAATGATCTTATAAATATTAAAGAATATTTTATTTTCTGTACTATTTGATTGCATTTTATCCTTTTTATTAAATAGATATAGAGTTAAAAAATTATAAAGAAAATAAATTTCATAACGCAGTCAGCTATGCTTTAACCATGGAAACAGCTACTATATTAAGAAAATTCAGTTTCAAGTGCAGTTGACATATTGTGTTATAATTTTACTGGAGATATAGAATATTTTGCTAGAAATTTTCTGTATGGAATTTGTACAAAATACACAGAACTAAGAGAAGGTAATTTACTGGAAATATAGAATTTTTTGCAAGAAACTTTCTGTATGGAATTTGCACAAAATATTTAGAACTGATGGAAGGTAATGTGCTGGCCACATCAGATTTTTTAAATTTTGATATACCTTCATTTTAATGTGCAGGATAATAAAATAATTCGTAACGTGTTATTATATTTCGGAATCCTGTAACTTTTAATGGAATGGAAGAAAAAATAATAAAAGTGCACCCGGGTGTCGCGAACCTATGGAACGTCAATGCTTACCTTAGTCAAAGTGAAACAGTTTTGTATAGTTTTTAACAAAAGAGGGCAATATACCAAAAATTATTCATGAAACGCTATCCGGCGGTACCACTAAATCCGGCTTAAAAACCGAAACTACTGTTCCGGTCGAACTGAGCTTATATGATTCGTTGATCCGGTCAAATTTGTTTATAAAGTAAAAAACTAAGAATTTATGGCCAATTGCATCGCTTATACATAGTTAAATTTTAACTACTGGTTAAAGTGACAATATTGTATTGAAACGAAAAGTCAAACGAGTTTTTATATTACTGTCACTTTTTTATTAACCTGTAATTAAGATTTTAACTATAAGCGATGCAATTAGCCAAAGAGTAGCTTGTCTGCATTCTCATTTCCAAAATAGATATTACCTATTTCTGACTTAAATTCTATGTGACAAATGTATATAGGTATGTATACGATAAAACAAAATATTCGTGAAAGGATGATTTTGGCGCACGCATTTTTGACGGGGCAGAGAATCAATTGAGGATCGATAAATTAAAGTGCGGAAGACCTGTGAATGCAAAATTGCAGGAAAGTATGAAAAAGTTTAAAGATATGATTTTAATTGAACGAAGGATGAATGTATTAGCAATTCCAAATGAAGTGAGGATGTCAGAAACAACGAAATATACTTAATATTTAAATGTTTTTAAAATATGATTTGCGGCGTTGTCATTCAACAAGGATGTCCGTTGGTGACGAGTACAAGAAAAGGATTAAAAACTACAAGTTTTACCGGTCTTTGTATTCCTACCGGTTTAGCAAAATTTCAACAAGGGATTCAAGCGCACTAATTGATACAATAATGGACACCGACTAGAGATTTGTGGCCCTTATTAATTAGTTTATTTATTGGAGCAATTAATTCGCATAACAAAATTTGTAATCCTGCTCTTGGGAGCAGGAATGGCATAGTATGGCATAATGATTGTATATTTAATACCTGGGGGCGTGCAATTAAATTGCAGCAAGGAAGAATGGCAGCAGTTTTCTAAACTGCATTTGTCGCCGGAGTAAAAAACCGATTTCCCGTGATGCAGGATTCGCAGCAAATGGCCGATATATTTTTCACGAGCGTTTAAAATTTCCCGTGCACCCGAGCGCGCGTTTAATCGAGGCATAAAAATTAATGTTCTTGTTTTAGAAGTTTAGCGAGGGCGATGCGATGCAGACAACTAGGCCACGGCTACGGCTACGGCTGCGACTGCGACTTTGGCTCGTCTAAGTAAACACCGACTTCATTTCCATATTCAACAAACACAAAAGCACACCTTCCATAGATACCAACACATTCATTTTGGCCACACAATCAACAAATACCGAAATTATATCACGTTGTACGAATAATTAGTTCCTTGAACTCCTTTCTGGTACATGGCAGTTTATGATTGTTAGCCTACAGGTTATAGTACATTCCTAATACTCTCAGAGCTAGAACCGACAATATACGAGAGTTACGCTAGAATGATTGAGATTATACATACGATTTATATTTTTTAGAATTTTATTTTAAGTAGTTCCTTTCAGCAATAATGCACCCATTCTTTCCGTCTATATCAGTGGTGCGCAACTTTTTAGAAAGAAGGGCCAAATTTTATTCTTTGTATTCCTAAAGGGCCACATCGGTATTTATATTATAAATAATATTAATACTCGTATTGTATGATGTATTTTCGATGATATTTCCGGTTTTATTAATGCTTTTTGAAAATTATTTACTATTTTATTTATTTTGACATTTTTATTAAATTGTGAAAATATAAATTGTGTCCACGATATATTTACACATTACAAGTGTTATGTACTTTTCTATTTTTTTCAATAAATAAGTAAACACGTGCGTTCCAGCACCTTTTTACCTTTCGCTATAAGAGAGGTATTGGAATCATGCTACAAAATGGCATATCCAGATTTTAGTGAATAAGCACGTTTTAAGATCCCTAGGATCCGATAATAACATTTTTACGATGATGTCTGTGTGAGTGTGTGTGTGTGTATGTGTGTTAGATTGTTGGAGGTACGATTTCTCAAATTCTATACGATTATACGATTAAAGACTTGTGTAACTACGGATTCCTCAATCTAACAGTAATGGGAAGAGTTGACTAGATTCGGGTAACAATTGGACAACCGGAAGTAGTAGTATTTTAACAAAAATCTTCTATACAAATATAAAAAAACAAAGTTCTCTATCCGACACATTTAATATTTTTATTATACCTTCTATAGATTTAAAGATATAGATATATAATCTATAAAATAATCTATTGTAGTAAATCTCACAGCCTACTCACAGCCCAAACATCTCCATTGTAACTACTTGAGAAATTAAAATGTCTGTAATTGACAGATAAATGTCACTAATGTCAATGTCAAAAATTCAGAGATACTGAAGGCTTTTTCTGGGAACGATATTTAATATTTTTTATTGTATTATTAATTATATATTTAAAATTATAGATATATTACATGAACCCTTCAGAAATAACGCCAATCCAGTTAATGAATTGGAAAACCCTCAAACATTTAGAAGAAATGGAGAAAACATGCTCATAGAATGAATTTAAAATTATAGAAAATACGTAAATATAAAGATTAGGTGTAATTAGATTTTTTTGTGTGTACAAGAAATGTTAAATACAATACTTATATATACCACAATGGAAAGGGCGCGGGAGGTATTGTGATGGCCACAACCGTTTTTTTTTTCTACAAAAACAGCAAGGGATACATGTATGTAATAATAATAATAATAATAATAATAATAATAAAGTTTATTGCATGAAGACTAGCTTATACAATGAGTGGTGCTTCTTAGATTACATTTGGTGTGTACATAATTTACAGTTCAAATATTTAAGGCGAATGCTCGTAATTGTAGGGCAGTGATTGTGTAGTTATGGACTTCGTACATTTTCTTGGTGTCATCGAAGATAAGTAATTGAGTGAAGGTGGTGCTTTGATCTTGATTGTCGTTCGACAGGTATGGCGACAGATATGTTGTCCGGATACATGTATGTATGTATAAGAATAAAATTATATTTATTTAATATGTGTTACGGTTAAAGATTTTTTTCGGTTAGTAATGTAAATAACCGGCGAATAACGTTAATATCCAAACAAATTTGCGATTTACGTTAATAACCGGATATTTATATTAATAGCTCATGTTTTTCTTGAGTTTTTATTTTTTTTAAATACTCTAATAGGTAACATTTCCTAGGCGTTTTATAAAACGCGAATTAAACGAAGTCAGATTGTCAAATCTTTGTTGATTTAGTAATGTTTTACAACATCAAAAAGGGCCACACTTGCGCACCACTGTTCTATCTAAACTAATTACAAGGGACTTAAAAACTGTTAAATTAATTTCAGGGTGATTTAAGCCACTGTAAGATTTTCATTCACGATATAAATTAAGGTTTAACTACAGTATCGGACATAAATAGAGCGACTCCTTAGGAACTAATAAAAAATATTCCCCCGTATTTTAGTTATTCAATATATTTTCAAACTTTTTATATAATGTAAAGATAACATATTCACAATATCTTATGGACGTGTTTAATAAGAAGAGGATATCATGTTGAATTCATATTTTTAAACCGCATTGTGCTATTATAATCGTGTGAATATGGTAATGAAAAAAGAGATATGAGCCGATTTGAATTTTTGTATAACTTGCAAAGAGTCACCTGATTTTTAATACAATTGAAAATCTGTTGGAAAATATTGCAAGGAATATTAATAATTTCATGCAATTCTTTAAAATTATAACGGATGCATGAATATCTATAAACCATAAAATCATCGATAATTTACTTAATTCGATACCATGACGAATGCAATAAATTGTTTTTCGGGTTAATTTTGTTAAGTAAATATAAGATTTTTATACACTTGCTCTATTTTTGTTGCACTATACATCTGTATTCAAATGCATAAGTACTTGTGAAATTTAGTACGATACTTCTGAATTATCTACTTATTTAATGATAAAGATTTTAGGAATATGCCATTTTTACATTATATACGTAAGAAGTTTGAAAATGAGAGTATTTTTTATTAAGGACTCGCTTTATTTATGTCCGATACTATATGTATAAATGATAATTTTGTTTTCCACGACGTACCTGATTTTCTTATTCTAAATAATTTTGGTAGGACTCTCTTCTAAGTAGGTATCAATTCAGGAATTAAAACTTTTCGAATCTTCGAATATTTGATATATAATGCGAATTATGATTAATCATATTTACATATTTACTGAAAAGATTTGTAACACCTTTCAAGATTTAGCTTAAGTGACAACTAAAAATATTTGTTATGAAGGATATTTAAATATTTGGGCAAATTTAAATTATTAAAGAATGTTGTCATCCTAGCATTGGGTTTTGGACATTTACATCGATTTCTCGAAGATTCCTGAATTCCAGTATATTCTGCGTTGAGGTTCGTTCTCATTTTGGGCTTCCCAATCTTCATCGTAAACTTTTCAAGAATAAAAAAATTAAAAAAACCTTCTATGGGACGAGCCTAAGGAAGGTTATGGGATTGTCGTTCAGCGGAACTAATAGTACGTTTTGGTCAGTTGGCCAATTATGAGTTTATGTTGCATAGTGAGAGGACGCAAGGTCTGGCCAGAAGATAAAATTATCCCCGGCGTGTTCTTCTTCAATAAAATTAACCAATTTTGTTAGATGTACCTTTGACTATCAAGGGATTCACCTCACTCGGCCCACATAAGGCCTGGATACACCCCTTATGGAAATAACGACCATACCAACACCTTATCTGCGAATTTGACATTTTGTTTATATCTGACATTATTAGGGACCTCTGTAATATTGTCAGTATAAAAACAATCATTTCCCTTAATTTCGGAGTTGCTCAGTGCAAAAAAAAAGTTTGTTCTAAAACATTACGGAATCTGCGAATAAATGCAGAATGTCACATCCAGAAATGGGTAATTAACCGTGACGATATATATTCGAAGGTGAAATACGTAAATAAAGAAGAATTACAGTGTGCCTCTGCCTTCTTTGTGTGATTGAATGTAACCTTTAAAAACAGAAAGAATTGAACATCCTCCCGTGTGTTTACCGTATAATGCAGATGATTTCATTAATATTTATTATATAGCTAATACTTCCATCGATTCCTCCTCGAGAATAATGTGACACTAATGACCTTAGTTTGTTGTATGAACTTTCCTTTCTGATTTCTGTTTGCGTTTGTGCATAGGGTGTACCCGTTACCCGTACATACAAGGGACACATTGACTGCATTGCATAGCCTGACGTAAATACCCTGCTAAAAATAGGCTGCATTTAACCAGGAGGAGGTTATTTTTACAGAGTTTCGTCTGCGGTTGGTTCTCCAATGATTGTAACATATTTACGTAGCCGGCGAAGGAAGTGGAGCGTGGCACGAGGGGGTGAGGCGCTGATAAATGTTCCACCCTTTTTCCTTACGCAGACAGCGGCGGGGACGGGGAGAAAGCAAAAGCAAACCCTAACAAAACGCCGAGGTTTCACCAAGGATACTCCTTCACAATATACACATTCATATATTAATATCTGAAACTTGTATGTGAGGAATACGATAGAAATTATTACTGGGTCATTGACCGATGCGTATTGCTATCGTTTTTAATTTTTACTATAGTCTTTAATTACAAAGGGGTCCTCCACTTTTTTTTACGAACTTAATTGCAAATTGATAGTGATCTACTTGACTACTTGTATGCTTCTAGTTGAGGTTCTAGTTTTAATTATTATTTGTTAAGCTGTAATAATGTTTTTATATTCTATGACATATTTTATTCATTATGTATATAAGATTCTATTGATTTAAAATGTTCACTATCGAACTAATTTTAGTGTACTCCTCCTGTGAACCGTTGCTGTATTTCGGGACTACTTCGAATTTTTGAATGATTTTAAGAGCGGCAATATATGGTAGCTTTTTGAATTAAAACCTGGAGCCACTATAGTGGTTTTCGGTCTATTTCAAGCCCTGAGACAGGAATAGCCCAACGGCTACTTTAATGGCCGTCCAAATAATACGATTTGATTTCATTGAGGAAAAATATTTACTGTACTATACATTTTGAAAAATTTTGAAAAAGTAAACTCAATTTTGCAAAAAATAACTTCAATTTCAAAAAAGTAACTTCGATTTTAGGAAAAGTAACTTCAATTTCAGAAAAAGTAAATTCAATTTCAGTAAAGGTAAATTGATATTTTGATATAATTTCTCTGAAATTGAACATACTTTTTCTGAAATTGAAGTAACTTTTTCCGACATTGAATTTACTTTTTCTGAAAGTGAAGTTACTTTTCCGAAATTGAATTTACTTTTTCTGAAGTTTAAGTAACTTTTTCCGACACTGAATTTACTTTTTCTAAAATTGAAGTTACTTTTTCTGAAATTTAAGTTACATTTTTTGAAATTGAATTTGAAAAGTTATAAAAAAAACTATTTTTTATAAGATCTCTAGTGTAGATTTAATTATAAAAATATTGGCTCTACTTGTGAGTTATGAACCAAGTATGTAAAATGTAGTCGCAAATAAATATATACGAATCGGTGACACTATAGTGGCCGGGGTTCCTCAAGAAGAACCACAAAGTCCACTATAGTGGCCGTCGGTAGCGAACGTATTTTGAATAACATTGGTATGCTGGTAAAGAAACTAAAGTGTGTAGCGGGACAATATGGTTTTACATATTTACAGTGAGAATTTGTTAAATTCTTTTCATTCTTATCAACGTTATCCTTCTAATTACAATTAAATTTTCGTTTGGATTAAACTAAAAAAGGAGGACCCACAGAATTCAAACAATAGCATTTCGAAGATCGGGTTACCTACTATATATGTGTATCGTTGACTGTCGATATGTTCGCACTGCATTAGGAAGCATTGGATCAATGAGGTCCTTGTGTTAGTAAAGTTGTTTTGAATGTTTATACCCCGATAATTAAATAAACACTTCTTCCATACTGTATAGAAACCCTGGAAAGTTTACTGCCAACTTTGCCGTTCTTATATTACTCTCTATTCGTTCGTACTGCAATGAGGTTTATGCGAGTATATCTATGAGGTTTTCTTGCAATGATCAGACATGTCTACTCCGAATTTTGTCATCCATGCACCTTCTTGTCGTTCTTACTATATAGGGAAAATGAGTCGTTCTATAACAGGGGTTCGCAAAGTTTCAGATCAGCGGACCAATTTTTTTTTAAACAATCAAATTTGTGTGCGGCGCCATACGTTAAAGACAAGGTGTTTACCAGCAGCGCATAATTTTTCTATTTAAAAATATATAAATTGAAAGAAACTTTCAGAACTCATAAATAAAACAATATATTAAAAAAATACATTGTTATTAATACATTTTACTTCAAATGTGCGAAAGTACGAGTATTTAATGAAGTTAATGCAGTGCATAGCAAGCTCCGACACACGTAGAATACAACATATATCCGAATAAGAACGACTTTTGACGGAAAATTGCGAAAATAACCGTACAAGCATAATGAATACGATACGTAGACATTTTTTTCTCTGCAGAAATAATTATATTCTACATTTGTATGCATTTTTTTTCCATTAATATTAATTTTTCGCTGCGGGCCATAAAGAAAACATTCGCGGGCCACACCTATAACTATAATCCCTCATTGTCAATATGTCTGCCTGTCTACTCTTATGCAACAATTTGGTCAATTGTCGGTCTTAAAAATAAATATTAATTAATGACTGTCTCAAGTATTAAAGACTAACGACATGAGGATAGATTGAAAAGTTCGCGGCCTGCTACAAAAATTACCGCATCGTATGTGACCAAATTTTTATATAATCTGATATTAGACAAATTGGGAGGGCGTGAACCTCTATTCCGTTTGAAAAAGAACACGTTTCTGATCAACCGTCACAAACCAAGAGCGAGAGACACATATTGCAGAATTTTTCTCTTTCCTAACTGATTGGTTAGAATGTTCGTAGAAGATGCTCAGAGACTCTTGTCATTTTGCCTATCTGCCTTGACCATATTGTGAATGTATGAAGGATAAGATGTTCCCTAATTTGTTTCGGTGATAATCATTTTTTGTGCAGGTATTTGATCACACTTGAGCACGGTGTTCTATATTTTCTTTTCAATCCATACGTTAATTCATAAAATTCTAGTGAATATAATGACTCTGTATATCAGGTTGCAAATTTTTCAATCCACTCTCGTACAAATAGGTTATGAAATGAACACCTATGGTACTTGTAGTCAAGGCACGGCTTGGACAAAAACCCAGAAAACTTTGTCCTATTTTCTCCCAGTTTTCCTTCGCTTAAACAATGGGAGTAATATATCCTACATTTATTTACATATGTATCTGCCAATGAGCTCTATTCGTCTGTGTATATGAATTTGTTTTTAATGGTTGTACCCCCCAAATCAGTAAACACTAAAGTATATTCAGACTTTGTTTTCATTACTCTTTTTTGATTGGTACTGCAATGGAAGTAGATGTATCTTATATTCATCTATCAATTGACCTTTACTCGTATGTATGTATATATGAAATCAGTAAATACTAAAGTTTACTCCGAATTGTCTTTCTTGCCCTCTTTTTATTGGTATTGCAATAAGATTTGCTGTATCCTATATTCCTTTATGTATCTATCAATGGGCTCTACTTGTATGTGTACATAAGGTCGTCTACTAATGATTGTACCAAATAAGTAAAAAACAAGTTTATATTAATTTTGTCTTCTTTGTCCAGTTTTCGTTGGTTCTGCAATGGAGCCCACTGTATCCTATATCTTCCAATGGGTTCTACTGGTGTATGTATGTGAGATCGTATTGAAATGATTATAACCCCAATTCAGTAAGCACAAAAGTTTACTCCGACTTTGCCTTCCTCTTCCTTCTACCCTCTTTTCGTTTGTAGTGCAATGGGAGTTGCTGTATGTCCCTCTATGTCTGTACCTATGTCTTGCATGGTGCGTGCAGGTGTACACGCAGGGGGCCGTGGGTGCAGCGTTGGGCCGGGGATCAATACACACGGCTCGTGGTGCCGGAGGTGGAGGTGGCCCACATGTCCGCTCCACACGCCGCGGGGTATCGACCAACCCACACCCCCACAACACACACATCCACACACACCGTTTTTACCCACCGCAACACCCAACTGCCAAGGAGATAACAATGGGACTGACTCCGTAGTTTGTGAAAGGAAAAGATAATTCAAGAAAATTAGAAGCCAAACGGTTAGAATTTTAAATATAACTACAGTCTTTCGTATTAACGAATTAACGCACAATGTCCAACCTGGCACAGCCGCAGCATATCGGGGGCGAAGTAGTAATGGAGAGGAAAATTGGAAGCCAAAGGGACCACAGAGTTTAAAACGATTTACAAACACAACCAACAATTCATTTGTATTAGACTGCGCTAAAATCCGAACCTATTTACCTTATAAGATCTCCTCGTCATAATTGTTCGTCCTTAATATGTTTTAATAATGTCGAAGATTTAAATTAAAATACATACATTTCATTAGCGTTACGTTTAATATACGATAAAATCTGTATTGAATTGTATAAAATAAAGTGATTATTATTTATTACAGGTAGAAGAAATTACTCGGAACTGCAGTCAAACACGTTTTATTGGATTAGGTCCATCCTACCACTTTTAGTTAAAGTGACAATCTATTAACTCTTAGTTAAGAATGAAAATGAAGGTTTACACGCTATGCGAACAATTTTTAACTTAGCTCTAACCAAAGGTGGTAAGAACAATTTTGCATCTTGAACGATGGTTATCGCTAACTGTCATTTTTGTGGTAGAAGCGGGCCTAAATCGACGTTTTAGTCATACCATAACCATCTTCAGGTGTGAGGAAAAGTCGGTTTAACCCAATAAACGTGTTTAACAGGAGTTCCGACTAATTTCTTCAAGTTTTATCTCCAAAAACAGTCGAACATCGTCATTCCTTATTACATTTACGCAGTGGAACAAAAGTTTATTTTTAACTTTGTATAAATTAACTTTCATATAAAATAGTTATTTATGTGTTAAAAGTTACATTTTATTTTGAGATAAGGAAGTTTGGAACACGACGTGAAGCGGAGTGGTCCAAACCTTCGAACAAAATAAAATCACTTTTTAACACGAATATCATACAATATGATTTCTATAAACACTATTTGTCATTTAAATTTGTATTTCTAATAATTTTGTGACACATGCCTATAATGTCGATTTGTTGTTCCATTCATCTACCAAGGTAACTTAATTAAAGTAACAATGATGAATTGATCAGTCATTGTTTAGCACTGGTGTCATAATATGACATTTTTAACCCCAAAAACAAACATTAAAAGTCTACTTTTAGTAGATTTGTACAAAAAATGATGTTTTTCTTAGGGCGAACTATTAAATTAAAAATTACCCATAACCTTACAATTAAGTGAAAATAAAAACTAAATATGTACGTATTTCGAGAACAATGTTCTTTAGCAAATTTTACGCGAAACCGTATTATGAGGGTAAAGATACAATTAAGATTATTCAATATGTCAACCATCTCAGAGGTCCTAAGAGCCCGTTTCTTACAGAGTGGTTAAGATTTCTCAAAATGTAAACCATGTCAGAGGTTTTAACAATGTTTTTCAATTAAAAAAAATTAAAGTTTGCAACAAATTCAGTTGTTCCATAATCATACCAATGTAAGTATTTTTAAATGATGATAATTAGTTAGAGTGACGAAAATTTTGAGTAAATACTACTAGATTATATGATTTACTTTGTTTGTTTTTTTGGTAGTGTCCAAACGAATGAAACAGCCAAATTTATAAACAATTTGTGGTGTTTTCTGGTAATAAATTTATTCAGACAAACGTTTTTCATTGATAAACTAATTTCAAAGCAAGGTACATGTAACGTTTATTTTTTTTTTTTAGTTTTTATTGATATTCACGATTAAATTTGCGGTCAACGTATTTTCCTATTATCAATAAAAATTCCTGCAATACAAAAACATGTTTTTTTTAAATTGGTATTGTCGTTCTTATGTGGTATATGCTAAATCCAAATATATCCTGGTCGCAACTACAAACAAGAAGAATACTCTTCGTACTAAAATTTGATTAACCTATAAATATTAGCAGTATTGATAGTTTGGTAATTTTTTTATTGTCAACAATCAATAATTTCATATTATTGTCTAGTTCCTAATTAAGGAAAGTTTTGATTGGTCGTGGCGCCTATTAAAATACTAATTAAAACGTAGCCGTTCATTGAATAGTTGACCAGTTTGCTGGTCGTGTTGATATTAATAATTATTTAGTTGCATAACAACCCATAATTCTCTGTCTACTTTCTGGTGAAAAAACTAATTACCTTGGGGCCAGAGAGAAAAAAGATGTAAGCCGCACAAAAAGGTGTTTCGAGAGCCTAGAAAGCAATGCAGCAACAAGGTTCGTCCTACTGACACAAAACACACGCGCTCGAAACTTGTTTCCCTCGCTGCAATTTGGAAGAAGTCGAAGTAAGATACAGTGCGGTAAGAGTAAATGATGAAACCCGATGGCACGTCACTGGTTTGGATTAGCGGGCATAGCATGAACCCCGGGGATGTGCGTGTGTGTTAACATGAACAGCACAGCCAGCAACCAACAGTGCTTCTCTTCTCTCTCTGATATTTTATAAATCACGATTGGTCTGCCATCGGCATGGTACAAAATTTATTAATTAAATACTAGCTGCATACGTGCACGAATTAATCAGACAAAATATTGCGTGGTCGACTGGAAATCAACTAAATTGTATTCCCCAAGCCGCATTATTTGCTCCGCATTTTTTATTTATGCAAATAATTAATCATATGTAATAAACTTTTTTTGAATATTATTACGTTTTTTAAATGCATATTTATACGCGATTATTTTACATGAAAATGCACTTTTACTTTCTTGTTTCCATGACCGGAAAATACAATTTTAACTTAATGAACTGAAAATCAAACATTTGTTTTTTTAAATTCGGTTTGGCAGTCGAACACACAAAATAAAAAGTGTGACTTGTGTGCAAAACTTTCCGTAACAGTTTCACAGTTGCAAAAAATATGTGTTGAATAAATACGTTACGAACGGCCTAGAATAAAAACATCGAAAGAGATATCGCCGCTGGTCTTTGGCGTTAGAAGAGTTAGCGTTTTAATTATGTTTTGTCAGCCCAACTACAAAGGGGGCAAGGACTGATCGCAGACGTTGTTATCAGTCAAGCAGTGCATATCGCAGAGGGCCGTGACCGATAACGGCTATCTCTTCATGCACATGTTGCACATCAAACGCACAACAATGCCGTTTTTATTCTCATCAATTTCGCGAAGTGCTACTCCTTCTACAGACCAAAGACCTATTACATTATTTGGGAAGACAAGTAATTTAAACAACAAAATATATGATACCTATTTTATAATTGAATTTAGCCACGTGGTACTCTCTTCGCAACAGCTTTGAGAGGTCCTGAGGTTATTACCGAAATTATGAATGTCAAAATCTTTTTGTAATTTGACTATTTATGTGTGTCCGTACTCCACTTCCTCCGATAAGATAGTGATTAGATTACTGAAGTGTTTATGACTGCAAATTTGTGTTTTTTGCTGGTTGAAAATAACGTTGTCGTTTTCTCAGGCAAGCTGCATGCCCTCATGCACGCATGGTCACACACAAGTCTTGTTTTTAGCTCAAGGTGTTCCACGCAAACGTTCAAATTATCATATAATGCGGGACTTGTGTATCTGTGTGTGAGTGTTTGTCGCATCTGTGGCGTCTCGTGTATTTAGCTATGCATTTGCGGTCATCTCGCGTTGCATCCGCTGTGCCAGACCGCTGTTTCCGGCGATAAGCCGGCTACGAGAATAAGACACACCTGTAGAGTATAGGACACTTTTCAAAAGGACACATAGACCCACTAGCATAGAGTATTACTAATTGTATCACGTTGTTAACAGTGTAGTATTAATATATGAAATTGGAGGTGTTACTGAGGAATGTTATGTATGAGGTCTCACCTTGTGGTGTTGTATGACAGCAGAGGCTTTTCGTTTGGCAGACATTGTCACTTTCGTTGGCGTCTAATTCTATTCCTAGCCAGAAGTCATCGCACCCCGTAGACTTACGACCACATGGCGCTACGCACGGCTACGTCTTGTATACTAATTTGCTTGAGGCAGGTCACGGACCAGATCTTCCACACGATATTTCCCCTTATTCTTCAAAACACTTTGTCTTTCTACTTATTCACTTTACTAATTAATCTTCACTATTGTTAATGTATTGTCCATTGGTCACTGATTGTGTATCAATCTATTTCGTTCTTCCAGCATGTGTGTATGACCGCACGATGCTATAGCTATCACAGTCGCTACGAGACTGAGACTCGTACCCCGCCCACAAACGCACTGTGCCCCCCACCAGCGCCGGTTCCCCTCCTGTCTTCCGCCCCACCGCCGCCTGGCGTCCATCCCCACCACTCGCGGCTCTTGTTCTGTCATTATCAAAGAGTTCGTCCGGCGTCCTCAGTTTGCAAAAACGCGTGCTCTAATTTCAGGTGTTGATGATACTAATTGACGCTTCGATTGCCATAACTGTCACGAGCTAATAATAATTAAGGAAGCTTCCTCACTCGTTAGGGGAATACTGTTTACGATTAAGATGCCAACGATAGTACTGTCCAAAAATATGGGTACCAAATCAATGTTTTCAAATTATTTCCCTTATATAATACTTAATGAAAATTAAAAAATACAATAAAACTGATCATCAAATCTTATATTGGCCATTGTTTACTTTTGTTTCTTTTAAACCCGTCTAAATTCTATGGGATGAAATGAAAAGACGACATCAAATACAAAATAACAAATGTTAATCTGCAGTCAGAGAATTTGTAAAACATGTGGAAATTATTTTCATTTTCTAGTAATGTTTTACAAAAACTACTTAATATGTACAAAGAATTCCTAGAGTTTGTCGAGCTATTATCAAAGACTGGTGGTTCTTCGAAGAATAGTTAATTAAAATTCTTTAAACAATTATATTATATCTTCTATTTCTATAAGTAGTTTTACAATACTCTAAATTGTAATCGTGAATCTGGGAAACCCGGTACGATCCCGACCGACGCAGCAATGAGTGCTCATGAGGTGACACCTGGTAAACGTTATCATCATTACCGAAATCTATGTACAAAGAAGACTGGCACACCCAGCAAAGGGTAATATGCCGTGATAATATATTTATATATATTTATTTCTATCTAAATCGTCCACTTTTATGGTTGTAAGTTGGTATTATTTTGGTGAAATGTCAACTTATAAATATTTATACACAAGAATTAGCAAAATGTTTACAACTTTTAATATTAAATTGTTACTTGTAACTTAAATGAACACATTGTAAGCTAAGTGCAAGTAATTATACTTGAACTTGCAATGCAAAACCGATAAAAAATGTTTGCTCATTTTTCAGGTTATGTCTGTGAATCCATGTCACTTAAAATTATTTAAATCTTCTGATGTTACCAACTTAAAAAATTGGACAACAAATAAAATTCATTTAATAAATGTGTTTTATTTCAAGTCAAAATATACTCACACCAGACTTGCAAAAGTGCAGTTTGTAGACTATACTCATTACAAGTAAGAAAATAGCGTTGGTTTACATAGGGATATAAATTCTGCCCTTTGATTGGCCAGAATGCAAATCTAGTTCACAAAAACATAAAAAATATCACCTGTCGGTTGTCAATATCAAATAAAATCTACAGAATTAAGTGGTTTCACCATGTTTTGTTGTAATTTTTAATATTTACGTCTTGTACATTTTTACAGATAAAAATATTTGTTATTGACAAAGTTTGGTTTCACGAATATAAATTATTTAATGCATGTAAAAACGGTCGGCATTAAAAAAAAATTATCAGTTAGATGTTAGATGAACCGAAAACATCATCTCTACTCATTTTGAGTGAGTGTTCTATGATACATTCATCAATTGTAAGGCATTTGTCCACCCTTTTGAAAAAGGAATTTAAAGTTAATTGTTTTACTCGAGATTTTTGCATTCGTTGTATCATTTTCGTTCGTTCTAACATTTAAATTTTATTATTAAAACTGTTCTTCATAGGATCGTTCGTTATAGCGTACGTCACTGTATTTTTATACTTTGTAAGTGTGAAAACGATACTCAGCGAGAATTTCAAACAATTTTTGAATATAAAATAAATGTAATATGAAAATATGAATTCAGAAATTATCATTAGATCGTATCATGAGGAATATAAAACAGAGTTGAATGTTTAATTTAAAAATTTATAATTAATTATCATATTTTATTTTTATATTTTTAGCAAGCGTGTCTTTTTGAACGTACACCTCATGTTTATGCGTAAATGGATGTTAAATGAAAGTAGAATGTTTTGCTAAACAATTATCGAGAAAACGATAAAACATATAACTACATTAGCAATGAAAAGTAGTGAAGTAGTTTTTTTGTTGTACAGTACAGTGTATAATAAATAACTGTATGAAATATGAATATTTAGCGTACATAGTCTCAACGAAAAATTAATTAAGGAAATGTAAGGCAGAGCAAAGTCATCACTGTGAAAAAACAAGACGTTGCTCGAGGGAGCGCCACGCCGACCGTACTCGACTACTGTACAGTTTGTTACAATACACAGTTTCCTTCCATCCTCTTTCATATGCAGAATATTTTTTCCTATAGGAAATCCACCCTTTGCTGGGCTTTGGCTTGCCGGTCCGGCGGTCAGGTAGTGCGTGGCCGAGCCGAGAGCTATGAGCCGGGCACAGGGGCGTGCGGGACAGGGGTAGGCGCGCCCACAGGGCGTGGGTGAGGCCCCCTTGCGACTGGAGCCGCCGCCGCCGCTAATGGGACCCACCAGGGACGGACACAGATATTTTCAGATAAGAAAGTTGGCCAAGACTGTGCGATTTCGTTATGTGCACATA
This sequence comes from Harpalus rufipes, assembly GCA_951394225.1. Taxonomy (NCBI): domain Eukaryota; kingdom Metazoa; phylum Arthropoda; class Insecta; order Coleoptera; family Carabidae; genus Harpalus; species Harpalus rufipes. The sequence continues at coordinate 39,836,998 of OX596280.1, read as the reverse complement.
CATAATTATTAGGTACATTTGTATTTTCGTTAGGTACATGTTTTAAACAGCCAAGTTCAATTAGGAGCCCTAATAGTATATTACATACCGAACCGAGAAATGTTTCATTACAGCCGCGTGTTGAGTTAAATGTTTCAGGTATACTGTCAGCTATGAGCGCGAGGCTGGAATAAGCATTCGCATTAAGCTTTCCTATACTATTTGATTCACAATCAATTAGATATACAGTAAAATCTTTCTTAATAGGTACTTACCTCCAATAAGCGGGCATCTCTATTAACTGGACAATTTTACGGGAACCGGTATTTTTATATTGATTTTCCTCCCGGTTTAATATCGGGAAATCTCAATCAGGTGAAATTATAAAAAAAGGACAGAACTATAGAAAAATTTTCATTCACATGTTAATTTGCATCAGAAGAAGAGCTTTTTTAAAACAGAGGGCTTCAGCATAGACAATTTTACATATGAATAGTTAATTAAGGCACGAAATAAAAAAAAACCCATTGAGCGAAAGCTAAAGAAATTTGGAAACATTTAGGTTATGAAAATTTCCGTAAAAACCGTAACATTTTAGCGAACCCAAACCCAGAACCGAACCTCAAATATATTTTTCAATTGACCCGAGTTGGAACCGAACTGGGTATTAAAATTCGGGTTCAGTTCAGCTCCGGTTCAGGTTCATTTCGATTTCGAACCGTAAACGTAATCGTAATTCAGCCGATAATCGACGCCTGTGTTGTTTGTTTGTAAAAAATTTGTCCATGTTCTTGTCTTGCGTAAATTCTGGCTCGCATTTTAAATTAGATTTATATAAATTTATATATTCAAAAAACATTAATTCAGTTTTCATTAGGTCGAACCGAACTTGAATCCAATACATGAACTCGGAACAAAACCGCTAATTTTATTAATGTTTGAACCAGAACCGCACCCGAACCAATCTTTCAAACAATAAATTAACCTGAACCGAACTCAGTATTGGTGGGTTTGATGCTCTGAAAAAAATACATAGTTCTATAAAAATTTATGTTTTACAATTATTTGAAAATACGTGTTTAAATTTATTAAAACAGAAAAATTTCTTACCGTCAACTCATAAAAACAAGAAAGACATACATCTAAGTACATACTAATTTGTTCGTGCTTTAGCATACAGATATATGACAGTGTTACTAGGTAACTGATATTTAGCTAGCAGGATTTTTTCCCCAACTAGCTAAAAAGTGAAGTAAACAATAACTCACTACTAAACTTTTTGGTAGATTAGAAACGTACATATTATTAACCGCGTTGTCGAATGCCTACGAATCTAAAAACCTAAAAACGTTTATAGTGCTTGGCATTATAGAGGTGTTTTAGAAATTTAGGTATCTTTACCCCTAATATCATATAAAATGATTTATACGGCCGAATTTTATAAATAGTATGTGTTAGAATTTTTTTTAGGAGAAAAATTGACTAATATAATAAATTTGAGCGAATTTATGATTTTTTTTTTTTATGAATAATCAAATGTTGAATTGCATATACTTTTATTAGGAATTTAGATTCATTTAGGTATCTTCATATTTACCTACTTTTAAATAGAAATTCAAATATCCAATCAATTGTTATAAAACTTTAAATGGAATGTAGGAGCAATTTTTGGAGAAGAACCTATTTTCTTAGTCCAGCCCTGATGTTTTCGCTCTAATGGTCGATCAGGCTGAGTCACTGCACCTCTGGCAGGGCGGGTGTTTTTTCCAGCGCTGCTGTAATAATAGAGGCAGCGCCACCCCCGACGAAATGCACGTAATTGAGTCACAGTGCACCCGCGCGTACTGCCACCGCCGCCCTACCTTTAATTATATACCCAACACAACATAAGATCAACCTACCTACAGAATTTTCTAAATTATTTACGTATAATCAAGTGGCAATCCATTATGCCCAACGTACAAATTCTCCTCGATTTTAAATTTTGATTACGGGAGATCAATATTTAGTAGGCAGATTATTTTTTATGCAATAGACATAGAAAGATGAATGTACGTATGTGTATATCATCACGGCTTAGTATTAATTGTTGTTGTCAAACATACAGAAATGATGAGATCCATACCTATTTTAAGGTATAATAATAGTCCGAAATCGGAACATTTAGCGCTTCAGTTTTTTTTTCCTTATAATAAATTAATTCCTTATAAAATTCTGAATCTTATAATGATATAAACTGAATAAGAAATGCTAAATTTTTATATATCAGAACCAGTGGCGTATCCAGCGGCATGGTGATGGGGGCAATCGCTCCCCCCTATACCTACATATATTTTTTATATCAGTAAAATTTAGAGTTAGTTATAACATTGTTATAAAATTTGTTGTTGTTGTTTTGTTCATTTATCTCGAAATTTTGTCTAATAATGGCATCTCACTTAAGTAAATCAGACCAAGAGATCATTGCAAGTTACCAAAAATAAATAAAAAATTGGTGTGATGAAAAAAGAATTTCTAGGGAAGAGATAACCACTTTCAGTCGTTCTGTTATTCGACTTATAAATTCTATTGTTTCATGTTTCTAATATTTTTAATGTAACGTTTGTACCTATCCAAAAAAATATCTTTGCTTTTATTAGAAATATGAGAAAATAAGTATACAAAATTATTTAAAGTATATATTTATAAAAATACGCGAAAAGTATATACATAAAAATTATATATAAATATAATTTCCTCTATATAACTACCTCCCCCCCCCTGGACCAAAATCCTGAGAACGCCACTGATCAGAACAACCAAAGACTAACTGTAAAGGAATCTATAGAAGTCGACATTTCTTCCCTTTCTCTTCAATGTCGCTTGTCAGAAAACAAATATTATTTCAATAAAAACCAATGTAGATACATATGTCAGTTAAATCTTAAAACATTTTAGTGTTATAGGCTGGAACCACAAGCCTGGTTTTAACTAAAATGCTGTTTTAAGAAATGTCAAATTCAAATTTCAATCATTAATTTCAACCTTACGTTTGAAGAGCGATTTTTTTTAAAAATATTGTTTGATTATAAACTATGTTCTGCTTTAAAATCATATTTTGATGAATTTAATATTATTTATTATTAATATTAAATGATGAAATTTGACATTTCATATCAAGTTTTACAGAATAGTAACCCTGGTCCTATTAAAATATTTGTTGTAAAAGGCGACATACTCTACTCATACCATGAGTTTACGAGTTAGAAATTGGGACACAAGCCGCGCTCCGTCGAGTGGGCAAACGAACGAGTGCTTGAATAGTCTTGTGTAACGAGTGTAGGGATGCAACGGATATCTGGCGAACTTCGTCAAATATTCCTTTAGGCCAGAAAATTTAAATTTCGAATTTCTGTAATATTTTCTACAAAAATTACATATTACAATTATTTTATTTCAATAAACTTTACTTTAGATATAAAATGAAATAATTAGAAGTGATCCAAAGTAGCATAACGTTCAGAGAAAAAAAAACCACTAATAAAAATAGATTTGTATTATAAAATTGGTACAATGTTAATTATGTATTTATTATAGGTAAATATAGTGAAAAAAGCGTAAAAGTTTAACACGTAATATTTTTAGACGCGTGTCATCCAAATATGATGTTGAACTTGTATACTTATGATTAACTATTAATGAACTATACAAGTTTTCTACGGCCGGATAATCCGTGATCTGGTGTTCTGATTGGGCCGAATATTCGTTATCCTACTTTTTGAAAAACCACTGTCTGTTGCATCAATAAACAAGTGTTTTATACTATTTTCTCTGTTTAGGTTGTTATTTACATTATTTCTTTATAAAAGATCGTATAATAAATAATATCCACTACGGGAAATTTCTGGTAGAATAGTTAGGTTCGTGTCAGTGATTTGTGTGTTTTTTTTTAAATATTCGGTGCCTGTATTTAATACAGTCATACGAATTCCAAAAACCAAAAATCGTTTAGAAAGAAGCTCATTTTAACACTAATAAGCGTGCTAGAAAATGTCATTTTAATTCCATAACACAGAATTGTATATTAAAAATCTGATGTGACCAGCACAATACCTTCCGTCAATCCTGTGTATTATGTACAAATTCCATACATAAATTTTCTTGCAAAAGATTATAAATTTTTGGTATTATGTGATTCCCTTTCTCGGCAACTGAATTCCATACTCCTGATAACAAACAAACCACATGAAATAACAAAATCATGAAATTTTGAATGAAATATTATAACACTTGTCAGTTATGGACATAATTAATTGCTGTCATTTTGACACGGGTCAAAGTCATGTTACTGCACGCGCATTAACAAACTATGCAAATTGCACTTGACACTGACATCTTCTTCTTCTTCTTTAGTTTTTCCCATTCATTAGGGGGTCGCTATTTTTTATTTTCTTCTTCCACTCACTTTTGTTTTGCGTGTCGTCCTCATTCAGTTCCTTTTCTCTCACGTCTTCTACAATACAGTCTTTTCATCTTATATTTGGTCTTCCTATGTTTCTTCCACCTTCTATTAATATATTCATCTCTCCTCATGACATGTTCAAACCAATATGTAATCGTCTCTCTTATATCTAGAAACTTCTAACACTAGAGTTACTTCCCTTATTCTTTCATTGATTTCATTTTATTGATACTGACATCTGTCAATTTGAATTACCTGAATATATTAGCAGTTTCCATGGTTAAGTTAGCATAGCTGGCTGAATTATGAAATTTATATAAAATTTATTATCGTTATTCTTCTTTAACTCTATATCTGTTGAATATCAAATATAAAATGCAATCAAATCGTATAGACAATATTCTTTAAGTTATAATAACATTTAACTGATTTTTTCAAGAAAAACTGTTAAAATCTTCAAATGAGGGTACTTCCGGTTGACCAATTATAACCAAAATCTAAACAGGTCTGCATATGGTTATAAGGAAGAATTTTAATTTTTGGAATTCTAGTATTGGAGATATCGTGCACGAAACGGCGTCCACACACACACACATACATACACACACACACACGCACACACGAACACACACACACACACACATACAGACATCATCGTAAAAATAGTAAAATCGTATTGTAAAAACCCTAAAACGTGCTTATTCAATGAAAACTCACCACCGAATTTTTTGACCCAAGACAATACCTTCCTTACCTATAGGTGACGGAAGGTAAAAAACAAGTTTTATAAGGCAATCTGTTAATATACCAGTCCAGGTTTTACAAAGGACGAGTGCGACAACAGGCCTTATGAAACATGTTTTTTATAATATTTTTTCTATTGAGGTAAATTTATAATTCTGTTAGATTTTTTTAAAAAATGCAACTTGTCAAAAATATGACTTCGTTTTTTTTATCAGTTATGTTGGTAGATTCTTCTCGCTAACGATTTTAACTTCACAGATGAAAAGTCATTGTTTACTGACAGCAATTCCAGGTTATATGTCATTCATTTGTCAGTTTTGAAAACAGTCATATCACCTCTAGAAAACGAAAAGCGCCAAAAACTATAGACTTACAGACGTGTTTTCAGTGCGTTTATAGACTCATAAATACACCGAAATATAAAAAGGTAGTTTCGGTTCGGTATTATAAACGCTGAAAGTTTCTTGTTGATTTTAAATCATTTCTAAAATTATGAAATGTTGTCATTGATTGTTTTTGGATTAATCCTCAGAATTTATATTAAGAATTAGAACAGAAAACTGTAAAAATGTAAAATTAATATGAAGCATCACTAATTTTATAAAATCGAATTCTATCTGTCAACAGTGTGGTTATTTTGTGATAATTTGTTACATCTTAAACGTCAATGACACATCGGGTCAAATATTTTTCCCTACCAGAAATACAAAACTAAGAATAAGATTAAAAATAATAAATGGATATGATGATTTGATAGAAATACAGTCTTCCCCATTGATTTTAATTAGTAATCAGTACTATGGTGTCTCTGTCTATCCTTGGTTGTGCGTATGTGCGTAGCGATGATGTGTAGGGTCCGTTCTCTAGAGGGTGTAGGATGTTTGCTTGCGTGTCAGTCAAGCCCCAAGCCGGACAAAGGCATGTGCTGTCCTCCCCTTTGCCCGCACACCCTTACCCGGCAACGACAAAGGATTGATTCGGCCCTCACCCTCACAGACACAAACCAAACCACATCGCCTTCAATCTTCTCAGGAATACGTCTAAGTGAAAAGAATGCAGTGATAATTAAACAAACACGAAAGTTTTACGCTCTCCGCCTTTTCTAGCGACAACTAACAAGCAATAATAAGATAATTAAAGTTTTATAACATTTACACCTACGGCACAACATTAGCTATAAATCATGATTTTCTAGTGAAAAAATTAACGTTATATTAAAGTACATTACCTTGCCATAGCAAACAGTAATAGATTAGGAAAGTAAATTGAAAAGTTTGCGACATAACAAAGAGATGGCAGCACTAGACGCACAATTATTTGTTGTGAGGTTATGTGAATTGTTATCTCTTCGTAGTTTTATGTTAATTCGGTAATTGGATTTTTTTGAATTAAGGTGGGCATTGACGTTTTTAAAAATAAAAATAATAGAACACCGTGAAGTGGTACACTTGCACAAAAACGGATTAACACCGTAGCAAATTCAAGAACACATGGCAAATACTTTGGGAATATTTTGTCCTTCATATGCAATGATGAAAAAGTGGGCAGCTGTATTTAAACGTGGGAGGGAAAGCATTGAAGATGAACGTCGCAGTTGAAGGTCTGAATCTGTTACAGTGAAGAAAACATCAATTTGATTTTCGATATGGTCATGCATCTGCTGTGAATAGCGATGCACGGCGAGGCGAGAGTACTCTCGCATCTTGCCTCGGCTCGTTACTTTCTGCGAGACGAGAACGAGATTACGATTTAAAAGTGAGATATCTCGCGAGATTCTTGCGAGTGTTTCGCAATAAAAAGCGTTGGTAACTTTATAGCTTTGATTCGTAAATTCAATGAAAAACGGATCGGAGAACGATGTACAAGGGGTGTAATCAACGCTAATTCGTGCATATAACACGGTAATGTGAAAATCATACGAACCTACCATACTTTTGACTCTAGCTAGAGGTGATTGGTATAGGTTCAGAATGAGCTAATGCAAGTAGTTTTTCTCCAATATTTCAGCCCCTCTATCCCAATTCTTGCCGTTCCTGAAAAGTTAGGGATGTCGACGGGAGCCAACATAAAGCGAAGCGGAATGATTGGTTTCAGGCGGATTCCCAGGGTAGCAGTTTTTTGATGACAAATCTTAATTGGTGGCATATATTTAATGATAAAGTTTACTTTTAGTTACAAAAAAATTCTTTTTTTAATGTTTAATTGGTTTACTGATGACAGGAATGCATTAACAGATGTTCGTACTGAAATAGTTATTTTAGAGGCAAATAAATTATTCAGTAACTTAACACATTTTCTGGAGACCGTAAATGAATGAACATATGTTCGTATTGAAATAATTTGGTGACCAGAATTTTGTATTTATTCTCTTTAAAGTTAAAGTTCTATGATGTAAATACGCAGTGCGCAAGCACTTATTTTCGAGAACGAGATTAGGTCTAAAAATATGTGCGAGAAAGAGAGCGAGATTAGATCCGAAAACGAGACGAGATTGTGAGATTGATATTTTATCTTTCGTCTCGTCTCGTTTCGCGTGCATTACTAGCTGGGAACAGGTTCAGAACATTCAGATTATTGTTGCCTTCAAATAAGTATGGACTGGAGATTTATACACTGTTGCTAATTTAATGGCCATGTTGAAAATGCTGTCATGAAGAAGCGGCAATAAGGGATAGGATGCAAAGATGGGAAAAAGTTGAGCATCAGTCCATACTTATTTGACGGCGACTATAATGCAAAATTTCTGCGATGTGGGTCCCCGGCCTCTGGCGTATGATTAGAAATTTGTTCGTACAACTTGCTACTCTGTTATGAAGTTAATCCTGATATGTTTATGGAATGTGTTGTTACTACCCATGAGACGTTGAAACAATGGAAGCATAGGGGTTCATCTCCCAAAAAAACAATGATGGTGACGTTGGCTGGCAAAGAGACCCAAAGGAATATTCATAATGGATTACTTTACTTAAGCTTGTTACGTCAACTTCGTGAAGAAATAAAAAGGAAGCGACCTCGAATTTTAAAAAAAAGTTTGCGATGACTGAAATTCATCGGTGAAGCTTTGATTAGGTACTTCATCCTCCTTATTCATTGGATCTAGCTCCATTAGACTTCCATCTGTTTCTAAAATTCAAAAAAATACTTGAGAGGGCACCGATTTTACGTCTACTGAAGATGTAGCAGCTGTAACTTAGTATTTTGCAGATCTGGGGTAGGATTGTGTAACTCGTCCGTTATCAAACGGTATTGTTACATAGAAAGTGACATTTTATTTTTGCTATAGTGATAACGGTATCGTTTGACAACGGACGAGTTACAGAATCCTACCCCAGGATGATTTTAAGACCGGGATTTTGGTATTGAAGCTTCTGTGTAGGGACTTAAAACTAACTCTAAACCTAAATCGTACCATTTAGGTTAGGCGCATTAACCCTGAATCCCATTTGAAAAATACATAACAACCCAACAACCAATTCTACTTTCGGTAGATTTCTATGACCTGCTTAAATTCCTTTAGGGGTTTCATATTTTAAGTGACATTTTTGTAAAAGAAATATAACTCAAATCCTGATTGGTATCCAACAAAATCTCCAAGGGGTTCGCTTATTGGTATCGATTGTAGAGTAGTGTGCGTCCCTCTGCAGTGGTGTCTTGTGCTCTTGTACCTATGTACCCACCTTCCTTTCCTTCCCTATAGTGAGTGGTGTGTATAAAAAGCCGTGTGGCATGTTTACCGGCGCATTAGGCCGTCAATACCGTGCGTCATTACGGTGGAGGCGGGTGCATGTGTGCGTGCGTGTGTGTGTAATTCTACCATCCAATTTTCTGTGACCGGAAATGAGGCTAATGTATCCCCGTGACGGATGACGTGTGGAGGGCACACGCGACCCAGCCAGCCACTGTCCACTACCACCCACACCCACAAACACACAACGCACGCACAATGAGTTTATACTATTAACTACACTATTTCAAATTTATAGACAATGATCAAACAGATATAAACTTGTTTCTATATAAGTCGGGTAGATACCAATGGGAGTTTTTAACCAAAATGAGATTGATTGTGAAATCGGCCAAAAATACGCTATACCTATTTTTATAAACAAGATCAATCGAGGTATATCTAACTGTAAATGTAAAGAAAAAAATCTGTTGTGGCCAGCACAATACCTTCCGTCAATCCTATGTATTATGTATAAATTCCATACATAATTTTTCTTGCAAAAGATTCTAAATTTCCATTAAAATTATTTCATAAACAAACTATGTAAATTGCACTTGACACTGACATCTTCTTCTTCTTTAGCTTTTCCCATTCGTTAGGGGTCGCTATTTTTTATTTTGTTCTTCCATTCATTTCTATTTTGTGTGTCGTTCTCATTCAGTTTCTTTTCTCTCAAGTCTTCCGGGATATAGTCCTTCCATCTTATCTTTGGTTTTCCTCTGTTTCTTCAACCTTCTATTACTAAGCTATTCATTCTTCTTCCAATAAATTCTTCATTTCTCCTTATGACATATTCAAACCAATGTAATAGTCTATCTTGTATCTTTCTAGAATCATTTAACACCTAGAGTTATTTCCTTACCATATCTTTCCGTGTCTTCCCCAACATCTAGTTCAACATCTTCATCTCTGCCATATTCATTTACTTTTTATTGATGTTGACGACATCTGTCAATTTGAATTATCTGAATATATTAGCAATTTTCATGGTTAGCATAGTTGGTTGATTTATGAAATTTAATATCTTTATAATTCTTTAACTCTATATCTATTGAATGCAATCAAATCGTATAGAGAATAATATATTATTTAAGTTATAATAACGTTAAATGTCAATAAATCATATTTAACTGTTAAAATATTCAACTGAGGCTACTTCCGGTTCACCAATTATAATCAAAATCTAATCACTTGTTCTTCTGGATGTAAACTTGAATACAAAAAGATTCTAATTTTTGGAATCGTGGTATTGGAGTTATGCGATCCGAAACGTTCGTCACACATACACAGACACACACACACATACACACACACGCATACACACACACGTATTATAGGGATCCTAAAATATGCTTATTCACTAAAAACTGATCATTGAATTTTTTGACTAAAGACAATTACCTTCCTTACCTAAAGGTGACGGAAAGTAAAAATAAGTATGAGTTTTTGTCAAGATTCAAAGTTTACCTTTTGAAAAATATTTGTCCTTAATTGTTTTCGTTATGGGACTCCTAGACAGTGTTGTACATCTTTGTTGTAAGTAACGCCCAAAAAGTTTCAAAATAAAATTAAAGCGATAGTAATTTTTTTAGATAGAAAAATGGTGTCTGGTCAAATTTTGAAAGCAGACTACGTTGGATGTATTAGAGGTTTATACACAAAAATACCTGCCGAAGTTACTTGATTTCATCAATTTACATCCTGTAAACGAAGAAATTAAGTTTTGGTTCGACCCAGCTTCATGTCACTATGCCCGCATAAAACGCAGTGCTTGGAGACAAAAACCTACCATTTGTATCCCGTGAAAATAATCCTCCTATCCAACGTACCCAGGCGAAACCTATATAGCAGAAAAAATAAACTGTAGATGGTATGTCGGACGACTACAAAAGCCCCCGTTTGGCTGCCATTTAGTCTAGTAAAATAGTGATATCATTTGTTGTTTTTACTTCAAAGTGTAAACATCGAAACGATTTTGTGCAAAATATCATTTATATTCAAAATAAACATTTATTTCAATTGATAAAAAGATATGTTTCCCCATTTGCTACGTTTAAAAATCTCTCATCAGGTGTCAGCTACTTTGATTTTTTCTCCAATTGAAATTTTTAGGCGTTACTTGCAAGAAATATGTACAACAAAGATTTTTCAAAAGGTCGTGAAATAAATTTTGAATCTTGCTAAAGAGTCATGGAGCAAATCGGAACTAAACTTCGTTGTATAGAAGAAAATGGGCCACTAGGTCTATATTAGTGTTAAAGCTTAATATAGATAATATAGATAATTATTGTAAATCTTAAATAGTTTATACGTCGAATAAGAGAAACGAAACCATGACACAAATGACGGTATTTATTCTAGCTGTCATTTTTCGATGCGATATTTTTCACTTATTCGACGAATAAGATATTCGAAGACTTATTTGATGTTGGTGAAATTGGGAATGAATCTATTTAAATTATAGAAAAGCATAAAAATGCAGAAAAAAAATGGTTTACCCAAGAACCATTGACAGTAAAAACGTGAAAACATAAAAGGATTTTAAATTACATTGTCCTTCATAATTGTACCACTTTTTATTCAAATCGGTTAACCCGTTTGTTTTTGAAGGGGAGAAATTTTTACCTATACTCACAGACTAAATCCGCGTAGGTATGTATGGTAGATATTGGCGTGAACATATTTCACCCTCTGGAACCCTTGCGCACAAAACAAGAGGATAATGATTAAAATATTGTGGGTTGCTAGTGCCGTATAGTAATTAGGCTGCCTCCCTTCCACATTGCTCGTGTTTCCCCACTCCACCCACCTATCATCCCTTCCACTGCTCTTAAAGTTCGTTTCGCTCGGCTGATGATTTATTGAAGAAAAATTACTTTTTTATCAACGCGCTGCGAGCTTCGTTCTCGTACGTTCTCAGAACCACCCCTATAAGGGTGCGTGTGTCCACCATAAGGGTAGATTCCTAATTGAAAAGAAATGGATGTTAAACATAATAATTAATTTGTCCGCAATCAAATATTTTAAATGGTAATCCAAATCCACAGGCTGGTAATTAATCTTGCGAATAATTTGACAAGGAGGAATAATGAAATTAATTATTATTGAACGTTTGAATGAATAAGTCATAATTTATAAGTGTGTCATTTCCACGTATGATTACGTTAGGTAGGATAAGCTACTAGACGTGCATATTAACATGTATTTAATTCATATCCCGGTAATTGTATCATTATATTAGTTCCTGTAACTCCTATTTGAAGCAGGAGCTGGAATTATACTATACTACGGTCTTTAATCCCGTGACAATCTTTGATTATTGTAGTAATAAGGCTGCCATCGAAGCATTTACTCATACTAAAAGATTCACGTATTTTTTTTCAAATCAAAATCTTTTATCCCAGTATTTTAAGTATTGGAGTGCCTGCTGTAATCATAAGTGATCCGTTCGATCTGCGCCGACAGCCAATTTTAGTTGCAACTGATCCAATTTATACCTGAGCATTGACCCAAAGAATCAAGAATGAATTATATACAGAACAGGGTCATAGAATTTTTTTTTAGATCTATTGTGATAGAGAAGATATTAACATAAATAGGAATATGGCTGTAACAAATTTATGTTAGTATAAGTACAGGCCCAAACTCATAATATTTCGGCCGGGTTACATTTTCAACAAATTATACACAAGATTAGAAATTTCTACAAAATTCTTTCGGCTATTTTAAATAAAAGGTTGACAAATTTTTAATTTATCAGAGCGGGACATATTTCAAGGAAAAAAAACAATAAAAATTTCTGATGTGGCCAGCACATTACCTTCCGCAAAAAATCTTATATTTCCAGTAAAATTATTTCATAAACAAACTATGCAAATTGCGCTTAACACTGACATTTTCTTCTTCTTTTCCCATTCGTTAGAATAGGGGTCGCTATTTTTTTCATCTTTCACTGATTTCTGTTTTTCATGTCGTCCTCATTCAGTTCCTTTTCTCTCAAGTCTTCCGCAATACAGTTATTCTTCTTCCAATATATTTTTCATCTCTTCTCATGATATGTTCAAACCAATGTAATCGTCTCTCTTGTATCTAACTAGAAACTTCTTTTACTCGAACCATTTCCCTTATCATTTAATTCCTTACCCTATCTTTCCGTGTCTCTTCCAATATCTATCTTAACATCCTCATCTCAGCCACATTCATTTTCTTTTCATTGATATTGAAATCTGTCATTATTTGAATATATAATATAAAATATAAATTTTAAGGGTCATCTTCTTTACCTTTCGCACAATGAAAAACAACTTCGTAAAAATCTAGTACGTACAGTAAAAACCTACCTTGCAAGACATTATCGGACAATAACAGAAAAATGTAGAGTTTAGGAATACAATTCCTAAAATAAATATATCATCACGGCATATTACCCATTGCTAGGTGTGCCAATCTGCTTTGGACATTAGATGTCGGTAATGATGATGACATTTGTACCGTGCGGGCGTTTACCAGGCGTCACCTGACGGGCACTCACTGCTGGCGTGGAGAATGCACCACAAAGGCAAATTCTGTGCCATTTAAAATTCGAAATATTTGGCATCGATTGGGATCAAACACGGTTTCCCAGATTTGCGATCAGACCCTCAGGCACGCGGCTACGAGACCCCCCAAACCCAATAGAATTAAACTTGGTATTAGGCGATATTATATGACGAAATACTTGAAAAACATATTCAGTGTTTGTAAGTTTAAAATATTTTAAACTAAAAGAAAAAAGTTTTATAATTTGTTTGTTAAAAATGTAAACTGGCCGAAATATTATGTATTATGAGTTTGGGCTCGCATATTATTTATATTGAAGCACCGCAAATGAAGAGCTAGTAAATCTACAATTATATTCTTTTTAACACTGTGTTAAGTACATGCAATTTTCCGTATTAAAAAATAGGAGTTAGAAATATAGACGTATTTAATTATAATTTAACAAAAAAGTCATTGACAACTAACTATATAAATTATATACGACAGTGAATTGAAAGGTTCGCAGTCTAACTCAGAGAGGGCAGGATTAAATGCACTATTATATTATAGAGGTTATTTGCACTGTCATAAGTGTCTGCGAAATATTGTATGTTAATTCGCTAATTTGTTATTTAATGAGGTTTTCTGGAATTACAGAATGAACTAAGAATTTTAGTGCAAACGCGACTTAAATATTTTATGTAATAAGCGAAATATGAATTTTTAAAGCAGAATTTGGCGCATGACGTAGCTAGTCCTCACCAGTGATCTATAAACTTTCTGGAGGGTACAGATTTTTTATGTTCGCATAGCTGAAATATTTTTATACAGGTGAGTCTGGGAAGATGCACCCCCCCCCTTTAACTTTTTTAAGGATATACTATTTTTTGGCAGATGGAGATATTTTTTATAAACTCAGGTTTACGAGATTCGACTATCAGCTTTTATCTTTTAAAAAGCAACCTATAATTAGTTTACTAAAATATAAACCGCCATTATTTTCTCTTTTCAACGATGTATTAGTTTTTATTGATATATGGAAAAACTTTGAGAAAAATAAGTTAATTGAAATACATAGGAAATCATTTTTATTCAAATATTATAGGTGGCTATGTGAAAATAAACAAAATGTAACATCAACAAAGTATACATTTGTTTGTTACTTATTTATTATCATTTATCTTATTTTACTCGAATTTTTTCAAATGCATTAATTAAAACTAATACATCGTTGAAAAGACAAAAAAAAACAGTTTATATTTTAGTAAAATAATTACAGGTTGCTATTTAAAAAATAAAAGTTGATAGTTGTATAAAAAATATCTATATCTTCCATCAAATAGTATATTTAAAAAAATAAAACTTTTATATGAATCATTTTTCTATTACTTATAAAAAAATCTGTTGTGGCCAGCAAAATACCTCTCGCAATTTTCATTTTATGTTGCATAGGGCACGAGCAGTTATGTGACTTTGTGGGGGCCAAATCCATGTGGATTATTTTCCTCGACAAGTATATTCCATACTAATGGATGACAAATAAACATCAGAATATTTTGAAATTTTGAATGAAAAATTATGACATATGACAATTGTGACATCTATGTAAATAACTACTAGCCGTCATTCTGACACGGATCCTCACATCTGCTTGCCAAGGCCAACAAAGTCACATGACTGCTCGGGCCCTATAAGTACACACAAATAATTGAAATTGTTTCGCTTCTTTCGTTCTATGAGAAATTTTATCCTATTATTCTAACATGTTCAAAATTCTTCAAATTCATTGACGGTATTTCTTAAGGATATATGTAATATTAACACACCTGTAATTTAAATACATAATTAATTAATAATACAATAATATATATTAAATGTACTCATACCTCCCAGAAAAATCTGACACTGACATTTTGCATTTATTTGTCAATTACAAAAATTTAAATATCGCAACTGTTTTTCGGGCAACGAGATTTATTACAACAGATTATTCTATATTATTATATACTATATCTCCAAACCTATACGAGATATAATAAAAAAATTAAATGTGTCAGATTGAGAATTTAATTATCTTTAATATTTGTAGTAACAAATTTTTAAAAAATAATATTTAGAAATTTTTTTTTTAGAAACTACCACTTCCGGTTGTCCAATTGTTACCAGAATCTATTCAACTCTTCCCATTACTGTTAGATTAAGGAATCCGTAGTCAAACAGGTCTTTAGTCTTATAGAATTTGAGAAATCGTGTCTCCAACAACCTCACACACACACACACACACATCCACACACACACACACACACACACACACACACACACACACACACAGACATCATTGTAAAAATGTTAAAATCGGATTCTATGGACCTTAAATCGTGCTTATTCAACAAAATCTGGATATGCGATTTTTAGCATGAATCCAATACCTCTCTTAGAGAGAAGTAAAAAGGAGGGGGCACGTCTTCCCAGACTCACCCTGTATATAAACTTATAAGTAATATTCATGAAAAAATTATTATTAAGCATAAGTAATATAACAAGTACTTTTTTCCTTAAAAATTATAGAAAATTGAAACAATTTGACCATTGTTTGACAATATTGTGATATAAACTATGGCGGCGTATGGCGCTAGTGTTTGTTCATTGATGAATTCACGGTAGGCGGGCACAAAAACCGCGCGAGTCTCGCGTTTAAAATATATACATCATCCTTATTATTAATCACTTTTCAACACGTTTCAAAACATACTGACCATTGAGTTAAGTGTGAGAAAAATTCTGGGACGGATTACGTAGGATTGCAAATATTAATGAACAACACTGTGATATTTAAATACAAGTTTTGACGTAGGAAGTACGATAATAGAAGTAAATAGCTGCGGATAGAAAAATTATGCACAATTCATTTCAGTTTATTGAACTGTATAAGAAGATTATTGAACAATATTATTGCACAATAATATTGAGCGATAGTAACGTTTCTAGGTACAGTAAATCTCATCCTACCGTATTATGATTGCTACAATTGTTCATTTGTAAAGAAAAGACCGCAGTCCTTAGTCTTGGGCGGTAGTGCCCAGTAAATTTAGCCTGACCCTTATCACACATGTGCGAACTATATTTCAAGTATGACGGCAGACCGCGTGTGTAAGTGAGGCTGACGTAGGTAATGCGGGGATATATAGGGTCCGGGATTTAGTCAGTCGGCGCTCCAGGCAGATTGTGGTTAAAGATAAAGCGGCCGAATGACATCGGGAAACAAAGGAGTGACCGAGGATTTACCCAAAACCGAACTCTCTTTGTGATTTTTAAACAGCACGAAGGGAGAAGGCTTCGCACTTTTCGCACCACTCCATTACAAAGAAAGAAGAGGGGGGACACCTTGTTCATGAACTAATTTACTAAAAAGAAAGTTAATAATTAGTAAGTTCTCAGTAACTAACAAAAAGACAAGTTTTCAAATAAATACTAAAATAATTGAATAATATTTACTAGGTGAAATCAGATTATATATTAAACAATAAGCTCTGTGCTACGAATATGGTTCATTAATTTTTGACTGACTTAAAGAAGAATTAAAACATAATAATTGTAATAATATAGCGAAAACTAATTTGTGAATTATGATATACAGGCTGTCCCATAACTTCAGGGACATATTAGAAGGGCATATAGTACGTAACGTAAGGAACAACATTTGAAAATTAGTTTTTGAGGGAAACAGTTTTAGGGCACTGAATGAATAGGTAGTTTTAATTGTTTTTTACACATCCCCCAAACTTAATTGGCGTGACAAAACTTTACGTAATTGCATAAATTAATTTCATTGTTAAATTATTTTTACGTAATAGTTATAATTAAATTCTTTATTCCAAATATTATAGTATCCAGAAGTACAAAAAAAGTTCTTCTTAAGTGAACTACCCTTAATTATAGGAGTTTTGAAAAAAATCTTTTTGTACCGTAATCGGTGCGTTAAGTACCATATGCCCTTTTAATATGTACCTGAAGTTATGGGACACCTATATTGTATACAGAGTGTTGGCCGCGACACCGGAACATACGATTTTAACATGTAAAATCATACTTTCGTAATTTCCTGCTTCCGTAATTATTTTAGGTAAAAAAGCTTCAAATAGAAGTTTAAGAGCTTAAAATTTGCATTTAAATCAATAAGCAAAATTAATTTAGCATGCTCTATGCCAGTAGAAATTAGTTAATGTCGAAAATTACCCCAAAAATAGCGATAAAAATTTACAAATGTTAACGTTGTCAAGCTAGCTTAATTTATTTTTATTAATATTTGAAGTTTCTGTCAAAATTATTTATTTAAATTAATATATAATTGTTCACTTGCACAGGTATTACAAATAATATCTAATAAAAATTATATTAACCTAACTTGGCAGGTAAAACGTCAAACATTTGTTAATTTATCTATTTAATTGCATGGCTATCGCTATATTTTGGGGTGATTTTCGACATTTTCATACCTAATTTCTGCTGCTACAAAGCGTGTAAAATTAATTTTGCTAATAATTAGGGAAGCAGGAAATTATGAAAATATGATTTTACATCTTAAAAGTCCTATGTTCCGATGTCGCAGTCAACACTTTGTATGTATATACTGACTGAGTACGTTTCGGGTACGAATCCCATTGACGACAACTTGAAAATTATTTC
Source organism: Harpalus rufipes (assembly GCA_951394225.1). Taxonomy (NCBI): domain Eukaryota; kingdom Metazoa; phylum Arthropoda; class Insecta; order Coleoptera; family Carabidae; genus Harpalus; species Harpalus rufipes. The sequence continues at coordinate 39,818,903 of OX596280.1, read as the reverse complement.
CTATTATAAAATAACATACGAGTGGTCAGTGGCCCCTAATGTTGCTCTCTCCATGACTCCTTTGAGAGATTGTGATGGCACATGGTAAGCGCCCTCAACAGTACAGATATATCGTGTAGAATAGGGGTCACCAAACTTTTTTGACTATCGTCAGCTTCAATAATTCTATTACGCAATTATAATACTGTGACGTGCGCCTCTGTGAGAATAGTACACGAGCCCCGCCACTGAAAGAATGTACCAAAGCGATGACGTAATCCCGGAATTTCCCAGATGTTGAAATCCCCGCGATGCGCCGGCTAGAGGTTAATTACGCTGTGACCTCATTCTTTTGTATACAGGTCATTGTCGCTTCAGAGGGTTCTAGAAGTTTATATAGCTGTATAAATACCGGCCGAAAGAAAACGGAGAGATAGTCTGATATATATAAGCAAAGAGCGATGAACTTGGTGATATAAATATACAGTTTACCAGTTGTTAACATAAATAAATGTAGTTATATAAATAAGTGTAGTGATATAAATATTGTATAGATAAATAATCGTAGTGTTTAAGCATTAAATAATATTCTTAGTGTTTATAATTATTTAATCATAGTGTAAGTTGTTTTTATTATCTTTTAATATTTAATCCTTAATTATTTATCGTTTAATAAACGCATTCTTTTAGTTAATAATATTTGTCTATGTTTTACACTTCACCCATATAAATAAAAACGTTACATACGATAAGCAAAAAAATAATAAATATGTATAACATGCTACAATAATGATTATTTTGAATATGTATAACATGTTTACATATAACTGAGTACTTAAAGTATTTATTACATTAGTGACTTTTAATTAACTTTTTTATCGATCTTCGTGCCCGAATCAACCACGAACAATGTCACTTTAGGGACTCCTGCTCTAGAAAGAGGGTCGGTCAATTGAAGTACTTACTTTACAATTTACGCCAGCAATGAGTGCCCGTGAGGTGACGCTTGGTAAATTCCCCCACGGTATCTCCGTATAAAGCAGGGCACACCCAGAAATAGGTAATATGTCGTGATAATGCCACTTACTAGGAGCGCACTTTCACATTATATTCTTATGAGGAGTGTGAGTGTGCTCTATAAATGCGCTTTTATTATATAAATGCGCTCGCAATACGGGCCATTATGTTTATTTATTTAATTTAAAGTTTTCAGTTGAACACTTGTGGCTTCGGTGCATTGAAAACACTGATAGATTTGTGTTACACTCATAGGCCCTGGTCCGTATTACGAGCGCGCTTCTACATTATGTAAGAAGTGTGCGTCATAAAAGTGCTTTTATTATAAAAGTGCGCTCGTAATATGAGCTTAAAAGAGTACGCAAATATTTTCAAACAATAAAATTAACTTACATAGCTCAACTATAATAATGTAATAATTTTTTTTTCTTGGATGACTGACGCGTGTATAATGTACTCGTATGAATAATGTGGGATGTAGTCTCAGGTGTAAGGAAGTGTAAAATATTTTGGAAATTAAAACCTCCATCAAACATGAAAAAAGAGTAGGGTGTGTGTCCCTCTCCCCCATTCATCAAGCTGGGGTGTGTGGGGGTGTACGAGCAGAGAACAAGGCAGGCTTGTGCAGCAGGCTCGGGGTGGCGTGGCGTGGCGCGGCGTGGCACGGAGGCTGAAATTCTGACGAGGAATAACGAATAACGAATGGGGCGAGGGAGCTCGGGTAGACGGACGCGTCTTTCTGTTTATATTCGGGTACTGGGTACTAGGGCTCCAGCCGCCTCAGCCTGGATATTTTGACGTTCGCAGACGGAGGAGCGAACAAGGACGAGGCCAGTCAGGGAGGCACTCAAAAGGATTCAAACGAAAGATATTTCTTCGCAAATCACAAAGACGAACACTCAGAGGAAAATATCTGCGTCTTACTTTTGTAAGGACAAAAAACGAACATACATTTATTTGTCCGTAAATCACGAAATAAAATTTTAGAAATAGATTATGTATTACTTTTTTCAAAGTTTGACTTTGCGGCTCATATTATTTTTCAAATTTGTTGGACCTTACGGATTGTATTACACTATTTGTATTCTTAATTGGATTCACCAATTTTTTTGTGTGTGATTTTTAATATGCCGTTCATACTAAAACGTGCAATACGATAGGTGAGGTATCTGCTGAAAATTAAAAAAAAAATTATGCTATTAGATTTTTACTCAAAATAAATATCTTTATTCTCTCAAATTTTATAAAATACACAAAATTTGATTGACAAAAATCAGAAGGTAATATAAGGATAATAAAATAAAAACACTGGGTACTGAATGTTATAAAACGAATTTCTAATTTCTCTTAATTTGATTGAGCTGGAATAGCCTATTCTGATTTTCGGGAAGTGCGTACTAACAAAAATTGTCATGTATGCATTTTCCCACTCTTGAATTTTTGTTGGGCTAGTTCGTAGGGTTTTTTTTCTAATCAACGAGTTAAAATATAAAAATAAGTAGTTGGTTGGATACGTCAATCAAAACTATTTAAGAATTTATAATCAAATTTACAGAAATACATAAATATATGCAGATGATTGAGCATCACACAAAAGTCGGCAAACTTACACCATGTATTTATTAATCGTCGTACTAAATCTGATGCGAGTACTCACTGAAGATGGCACCGAACGATACCATCTATGAATGGATAGTTCAAACATGTTGAAGTGAGGGTGCTATTAACTCACTATATTGACATGTACAAAAATAAAAGAACTACAGGACATGAACGCACTTATCCGACTTACGTATTTCGGCGAGTTCACCTCATCTCATATTCATAAAAGATATGACGAAAATTATGTTGATTATTACTGTAACTTACAGCTGTACCCAAGGATTTAAAATTCGCAATTAACTGATATTTTTTATATCTGCGGTATTTTGATTCGAATTTATCGGTCAATCCAGTGTATACTAGGTACTAAGTATCAAATCTTTTGATAAATCAGGATCAGCTTTAAATAACGGAATAGCAACTCGGACGTCGTCTAGAAAAGGAAAAGAATACGGTTGTGATCAACCGCCAGAGGCCGGAAGATACATTTCGCAAAGAAACGTAAAATTTCGCAGACATAAATGACAGTTCAGACAACTCCACCTACAAAAAATAATTGTGCGACTAGTGCTGCCTTCTCTGTGTTAGGCTGCGAAATCTTCAACTCACCCTCGTATAGGAGTATGCTCTGTTACAACTTCCAACACTGATTAATATATGTATGGCGTCGCATTTCTTGTTGTCTTGTGAATGTCTCCGTTCCGGCCCTGCGTGGCTCGGGATAGTGGGCAGCGCTTGTGGGGTGGGCAACGGGGTCGAGTGACCCTCGTCGCTCCTTGCGGCAGGAAGGGTCGGACGGTCTGGACGCGGACGCCAGCTACTCACTAATATAAGGTTTCCACAGGGGGTGCAAGCCACAACACCTCCAACTACCCACGATCAATACAACCCACCACTTTTATATCCACCCAGCCCACATTATACACAACACCTCACACACCAGGAGCATATAGATATTAAAGACACCTTTGAACTATAAACTAGAAGTGGACACTAGTTTGGAAACTATTCGTCAAAATCACAAACAGTAACGCGGTCTTTGTATTTGATTTTTCCGTATTGTAAAACTGAGCTACCGACTAAGCATGCGACTAACTAATACAATAAGAGTATATTTTTTAAAAGGGTGCTGCTATGTCCATTTTGTCATTGAGACCTAAAAGATTAATTTTCTGGAAGCAATTCCAGCACTCAGAAAACTATATTATATAAATACTCCTATGTTGCTAGAAAAATAGTATGTAATCGTAATTACAAGGTCGTTAATTCATAAGATTTCTTATACATTTTCTGTACGATACATTTGAATTGTGTCCTAGGTAATAACTTATATCACAATAGAATCTTGTACTGTACAACATACAATGCGCCTTTGATACAAAACTGTCAATATTAGAAAATTCAAAGACTAGTCATTCAAAAACTATTCGTCAGAATCAAAATTTACAAGATGGTCTTTATTTTATTTACTTTTTCCCGCGCATTGAACCCGCCAAAACTGGGTTCGGCTCAGGTTATTTTTTTAGAGAGATTGGGTTCGTGTGAAGTTCTGGTATAAGCATTAATCAAATTTGAGATTTTGTTCCGAGTTCAGGTTTGGGTTCATGTTCGACTCGACCTAATGAAAATTGAATTAATGGTTTTTTAATAGCAGACTTTATATAAAAATAATTTAATAGGCGGAATTTATAATGCAACGCAAGCCAAGAACACATACACACACAATTTTCACGAACAGTCAACACAGACAGCAAGGCATAGGAGCCGAGGGCGTCGATGATCGGTTGTATTACGATTACGGTTAGGTTTCGTGAAAATTAACTTGAACCAGAGCTGAACCCCGAACCCGAATTATATACCCGGTTCGGATTCGAATCGGATTCAATTAAAATATATCTGAGGTTCGGTTCTGGGTTTGGGTTCGCTAAAATGTTACGATTATTAGTTTAAAAGCATTAGAAAAGGAAATAATGGTAAAGTATATTTGTGTTGAAGGAAGTAGGTACTTTGAACGTATTCAAAATAAAATCATAAAATATCTGATGTGGCCAGCACAATACCTTCCGTCAATCCTGTGTATTATGTATAAATCCCATACATAAATTTTCTTGCAAAAGATTCTAAATTTCTAGTAAAATTATTTCATAAACAAACTATGCAAATTGCACTTGACACTGACATCTTGTTCTTTAGCCTTTTCCAGTCTTTAAAGGTCGCTATGTTTTATTTTCTTCTTCCACTCATTTTTTTGCGTGTCCTCATTCAGTTTCTTTTGTCTCAAGTCTTCCGCAATACAGTCCTTCTATCTTATCTTTGGTATGTCTCTGTTTCTTCAACCTTCTATTACTAAGCTATTCATTCTTCTTCGAATATATTTTTCATCTCTCCTCATGACATGTTTAAACCAATGTAATCGTTTCTTTTGTATCTTTCTACAAACTTCTAACACAAGTGTTATTTTCCTTATTATTTCATTCCTTACCGTATCTTTCCGTGTCTTCCTACTCAACATCCCCATCTTGCCACATTCATTTACATTTTATTGATACTGACATGTGTCAATTTGAATTACCTAAATATATTAGCATTTTCCATAGTTAGCATAGCTGGCTGATTTAATATCTTTAATTCTTTAACTCTATATCTATTGAATATGAAGTATAAAATGCAATCAAATGGTATAGAGAATAATGTATTCTTTAAGTTATAATAACGTTAAATGTCAATAAATCATATTTAACTGTTAAAATCTTCAAATAAGGCTACTTCCGGTTCACCAATTATAACCAAAATCTAATCACTTTTTCTTCTAGATGTAAATTTGAGGAAAAAAATATAATTTTTGGAATCGTAGTATTGAAGTTATGCGATCCGAAACTTTCGTCACACACAAACACACACAGACACACATACATACAGATATCATCGAAAAATAGTAAAATCGTATTATATGTATCCTAAAACGTGTTTATTCACGAAAAACTCATCATTGAATTGTTTGACCAAAGACAACATCTTCCTTACCTAAAGATGACGGAAGGTATAAAGATACAACTTGTGTCTTATTCTCAATCATTTCAGCGTAACCCTCGTATTTAAATAAAATGGATAAGAAAATTAATGAAAGAAGTTGCAACTATCGTGCAAAACACAAAAAAATATTTCTTACGTGAGTGCAAAATCAAAGTGCAAAATTACTCTTCTTAGTTTAAAAATGGAATATCGAAATTCTTTAGAATAACCCCTGATGCCGTGCTGGTAGTTTGAATTATAAATCGCCGCGGCATCTTTATATGAAAAAAGGACTATAGTATAAACAATGGCTGAGTGCAGCGAACAGAGCACAACTAGCTCTATCTAGCTGCTCCCGGCTGCTGCAACTTTTGATGGGTTCCGTTTTATGGGGCACTTAACGTTTAATAGCCCGTTCCGATAACTCCTCGCCTATGAAAGGGGTGCACACTGTTCTCCCGATAACGCTAACGCCACTAGCAAAAACCAGAATTAAAAAGGAGCATGCCTCTAGCAACCTACCAACCAACCAGAACCAGGTTTATTCGTTTACGTTCAACTAAGATTCATACACTTTTATAAGAACAATAAAAACGGTAATAATAAAGTGCGAACCAATCAACGGGTAAAGTATCAGTCGTAAAAGTCGGTCATATATGTGTATGTTGTCAATTTTATATTCTCTAAAGCATTCGCATTTTTCTGAATCTATCAATAGAAAGAAGTATAAGAATCCGACTTGTAATCGTATATATTTAATTCCAAATCACTAACAAGATGTTATCAAAATATAATCCATAAAGTTTTTAGTGGCCCGTTTCACCGCCTAAAAATTTAAGTAATGCCTATGTACCCAATGTGCACCACATGGTCAAAATTTTGTTCTCACCAACAGCTATAAGCATTGCCTATCTTGATTTAGTAATTACTTAGCTAGGTATCTGTTTTCCAATGCCCAAATCGCTAAGCATTTCCTAACGTTTGACAACTAACACTTCAAAATGAAAATTGTATAAGTTTGTTGAATATTGTGAGTTATAACGAAGAAATAGAAAGACATGCACAAGATAGAAAAGAAAAAACAAATTATTTTAAATTCTGTGAAGAACAAAGGTTTAGAAAATGATTTTCTTTTGATTAGAAGACAATCTTTTTATATATACGAGTTTATATATACAATAAAATTAATTAGTAAATACATATAAATATTTCGTTACTATTCTTTATTTGATATTTAAGGAAATTACATTAAATATTCACATTTATAATTAAATTCATAATTTTTGGACTTTTTAAAAGTATTCCAAAATTTGAAAAAAAAGTTATATTTTTTATTGACATTCCATAAACTGCACCATTTTCAAGATGATGGGCTAAAAATCTAATTTCTATTACTATACAGGGTGAGTCTGGGAAGACGCCCCCCCGCCCTCCCTCCTGTAACTCTTTTAATGTAAGTAATAGAAAAAATTTGATCAAATAAAAGTTTTATTGTTTTACTATTTTATGGCAGATATAGATATTTTTTATAAAGTCAGGTTTACAAAATACAATTATCATTAATGCATTTGAAAAAAAATCGAGAAAAAAATGAGATATATGAGAAATAATTTTTATTCAAATATTCACCATAATTTGCTACTTATTTTAAAAGCAAGTGCAACCCGTCAATTAATTTAGTTGGTTGCAAAACAAAACAAAAATATTTTACAACCGCGTCAGATATCTAAAAATCAGTTAATGAAAAAGAAAATAAAAGAGTTATTTATGCTAAATCTGTAGTTGTATTCATTATGTGAGTGAATACAACTACATAATTTGAGGAAGTACCGCTAATAAATGAAGTGAGTGATTTTGAAATACAATGTGAGATGGGGAATAAAATTTACGCAAACATTGAAACCGAAGGTCACAACACTAACAGCGTTGTAACAAATCATAAAGTTGATACAGGCGTACAGCGTGAACTGAAAAAAAAACTATTTTCCTTATTTTGTTTAAAAAATTTCCTCTTCGTTTTGTTCTTCATTCAGCCCTGGTTCATACAGATATGGAGATATAGTTATCATAATAGATAAAAAAATCAAAATATCTTTAAAAATGCTCGAGTGATCCTCGCTATGTACACTGTATGCTGCAGCGCGACAGCGGCGTAGATGACGTCATCACCGGAACTTTTACAAGTTAATAATAATAATAATAATAATAATAATAATGTATTTATTTGTTACAAGGTCATTTGACCTATACGAATTATCATAATTTACATACATATACAATTCACAGTTAACATATATACAGAGATATTTTTAGTGCCCTCTGTTGGCACCCTCGTACATGCAGAGAAGCTTATAGTGACCTCTGCTGCCACTCGAACTCATCTGGGTGTGTCGGTTTTCTTTTTATTAAAAACTGACTCGTGTGGGATTCGAACGCTTTACCACTCGCACAAGCCTTGTGATGCCAGGCGAATACTTAACCGCTCGACTACCGATGACAAGTTAATCTCATAAACTGAGGCACGGAACAAAATTTCAGTTTGACTATGTTTATCTAATTATAATATAGTTTTGATTTCTGAAAAGTCAATTGTTAAATTGCCAATGCCTTTATAATTATTTAAAGAACATTTATAGTTAAGTTATTGACATTCTTTATTAGGACATTCTGTATAAAATCGTCTCTTCCGAGATTCACCCACTTTCAGTACGTTAAAATTAAAATCCTTCTATTATGTATTGTTAAATAACAGTTATTATCTAGCACACAATAAAATAACCCCGTATGGCATTGTATTATTGCGGTAGCTAAGCCAGTATCCGTAGGCGTAGCCGTGTCTATCCGAAGGTCGTCCCAAGTTCATTATCTCAGTGACTTTTCCTCGATTGCATTTGGCATATAATGTATTGCAGTGGACTCAATCATAGAGGTGCAAGGGCAACCGTACGTTATTAACATAGAATAGCAAACAAAACATTTGCATTTTGACGATTTGTGCCCGCAGCGGTGCATACAACGCACTGCTGATTAAAATTTCACATAATTAATTCAAAACAAACCAACAGCTAAATATATAACAGCCCACTTATATTTATTACCCGCCATTTTACCACCGACCGACGATAATAATTTTCACTTTTATGTCACATAATTCCAATGTTTAGAAATGTATTAATTTGTCATTAAACTCGTTCAATAAAAAACAACAAAACATGCGACATTCATTTACAAACAATTCCAGAGGTATATTTTATTTTTACCCACAATAATGATTTGCAAATTTGTCCTATATCAAGGAGTACAATAATAAATACATCACAAATTTTGTCCAGTATGTAGGTACGCTAATAGTTTTAAAATTCATATAATAAGTTAACTGAAAAACGTATGAATTAAATAGCACGTAATTTTCAAAAGTTTATGTTCATAAAGTTTTAGTGAAATTTCAACATTAAAGTGTCAATCTTCTAGTAGTTTGCTGTTCTGACTCTAAAGTTTTCGGTTTAATGAATCAATCACTCCTGGGAGCCGTTAACCCTGTCACAACCCATCTACCAAAATGTTTATTTAAAGGTGACAATTGTTCTACGTTTGTTTATGATTGTTTAAATATTTTATTAATTGTTTACATTTATTATTAAGTATGTTTTTTTTCAATTATTTGGGTGTGGACAACTTCACATAATGAAAAGATTTTTTTAAATATTTCAATAAGCGTATTTTCATTTGTTTAAGATTTGATTTAACCACAATAAACATTTGTTTAATTTTTAAATACTGTAATTTTGTATTACTATATTCAATTTATTCGGTAAGATATTATGGCCATCTGTATCCTGGATTCGTTTTATATGTCCATTTGGCCATATCATACCATTTCAAGCTTTCATTTTCTTAATCTTTTGTAATGATGTTATGAGGTAATTATTTCTGTTTAAATCGTAGAAATAGTCCTCAATGATCAAGGAAATATTAATTAACGAAGAAAGATTTTGTGAAAAATTCATGGACTCTGCAGGGATTTGAAGCCTGGACCTTCTCATATCTACTCAGACGCTCTAACCCACTGAGTCACAAGATCTCATCCCATTGAAGGCAATGAATCTTTTACAAGTCTGTTTATAATATTCGTAAGCGAGTACATTTTCCTAATCAAAGAATTTTGACTTCATCCTTTTTCCCTTAATTTGAAAGTTAATGGCGAGTGACTATGTTTCATTACCATATAAAACTATGTTTTGTATGATATTCATAAAGATTAGTTATTTCCTGTCTTTTGTCACTTAAGAATTGTTGCCTTGTGACAAATATGTTATACATTAGGCGACGCATTGATTCCAGTATTTTTTAGTCACATCGTTCCGTGCTAGAAATACAGGACTATGGAGAAGGTAGAAGTAACTAGATCCCTTACATCTTTTGTAAGAATGCATCGCAAGACAATTTTAACTTGCATTTTAACGATGAGGTTTACAGCAACGTACGCGGATGGATTAACAAGTTCGGGACCTAACACAGAGAAGGCAGCAGTAGACGCACAATAATTTTTTGTGAGGTTATGTGAACTGTCAATAGAGTCTCAGTGATGTTTTACGTTAATCTGCTAATTTGTAACTTAATTTAAAAAAAATATAATTACGGTGTGCACTGACTTTTTAAAAATTGTAAAAATAAAACATCATCGTGTGATGATCAAATACCTGGATAAAAATACTTCAATTAAACATGGGAGCGAAAGAATTGAAGATGATCCTTGCAGTGGAAAGCTCTTGCAATTGTTACCAATTAAAAAACATAAATTTGACTCAGGATATGAATGATCATAGCAGATTGGCGAATCAAGGTTCGAAAATTGGCAGATTTTGGCGGTTGATCAGAAACGTATTCGTGACCAAAAGTTGCTCGACTTGCTGCTCCGTTATAAAACTGATTTTAACAAAAGATAATGTTGAGTTTAAAAAAAAAATTCTAATAAACTCCTCGTAATAGTGAGCTCTGAAGCTTTAGGACACAACAATATTTTTGGTTAATGGTAGCTGATTGCAGGAATCGAACCAATGCTCGTATCCGAAGGCTTGACGCATTGAAATTTTCAATAATGTATTTGTACTCGATAGTGTCCAAATTCGCTGCGATGTATTGATATTTGTTTGCGATGATGGTATTAATTTCGTTTTTGGTGAGAGGTTTTCCCGTTGCCTGGCAGTGGAGCGTGGGAGTTGGCGAGAAGGATGAGCGGAGCAGGAGTAGAGCAGGCGTCGCCCACCTCCTGTCCTTCCTCTATCCTTCATCAAGTAAATTGCTGCAGCGGAGTCGTCGGTTCGGATATCTGGCAGGTTGAGGGAGCAGAGAGGCTTCAACCCCCTCGATATCTATCGAGGGAACGAAGCGAGAGACGGGAACACACACCCTGCACCCCGGTACACTATCCGACACAAGGCAAGGCACAGCAACAGAACTGGGTTACCGATCAAATTCATATTTACTGTCTGTATGAGCATTTTGTGGACTTTGGCATTATATTTAGTTGGAAGGAGATAACCTTCGCTAACCAATGAAAATCATGGAGGAAACTAAGTTCTAATGAAAGATTAGTCTAGTCTATTGTTGCGAAAGTAACGAATATGTGACAAAAGAATCGATCGGCAAACTATCGTATTATTAGTTCTCGATAGGGTTTATTTTATTGTGTAGTTGTAGCTTTCTGTAAAATAAACAATCATCATGGTTTATTATCCATTGCTAAACTGCTTCCATTCGCAGATTTTTGTAATAACGAAATACCTGTAGGGTTGAAAGCGTTTACGCCTCGATGAGGCGTCACGCTCTCAAAGTTGTGGTGGAAAAAGCACCATATTAGTCACTTCTGAACTAAAATACTATTTAGAAGTTCAAGTACAGTGTCATTTCACTTTGCCAATTAACAATCATTTCTAATTCCCTATTTTTATTTTGATATTGTCTAATGCCTGTTTGCACCGTTACTAGTTAAGTTGCATTTAGTAATAAGTGGCGCTAAAATTACTAAAAACCTTTGCACCGTACTTTAAATTCCACTTTATTTTTACTATGTGACGCTTACATTAAGCCGTACTTCACTTACCGCTCAACTACATTAAGTGACACATATCCAGTGTGACATTTTATGCTATGTCAAAGTCATAACATAAATGTTTTAAACGATATTAAATATAAAAATAATGGTGCTGAGGAGGATGAATTGGATAAAAATAATTTAATAAACTATGAAATACTAAAGAGAGCGAATAGTAGATCATTTTTACCTTCCGTCACCTTTAGGTAAAGAAGGTATTGTCTTTGGTCAAAAAAATCAATGATGAGTTTTTAGTGAATAAGCATGTTTTAGGGTCCCTATAATACGATTTTACCATTTTTACGATGATGTCTGTATGTATGTATGTGTGTGTGTGTATTCATATAATTCAAATTGACAGATGTCAGTATCAATAAAAATAAATTAATGTGGCAGAGATGAGGATGTTGAAGTAGATATTGGAGAAGACACGGAAAGATACGGTAAGAAAATAACTCTAGTGTTACAAGTTTCTAGAAAGATACAAGAAAGACGATTACATTGGTTTGAACATGTCATGAGGAGAAATCAATAATTATATTTGAAAAAAATGAGTAGTTTAGTAATAGGAGGTTGAAGAAACAGAGGAAGACCAAAGATAAGATGGATTGTATTGCGGAAGACGAGAGAAAAAGAACTTAATGAGAACGACACGCAAAAATAGGGACCCCTAACGAATGGGAAAAGCTAAAGAGGAAGACGATGTCAGCGTCAAGTGCAATTTGAATAGTTTGTTTATGAAATAATTTTACTGGAAATTTAGAATCTTTTGCAAGAAAATTATGTATGGAATTTATACATTATACAAAGGATTGACGGAAGGTATTGTGCTGGCCACAACAGATTTTCTTTTTGAAAAAATGCATGACTTGACATTGTAGAAAAGATTTCGGTTTTTAGCAACTGTTGGTTACCTTCTAAATAATTGTGAGTGTAGAAGATATGACATCACTTTGATAATATAATTCATAAAATTTTCTTGAACAAGAGATAAAGAAAATACACGCATGATTTATTTTGAACTAGTGTTTCCTAAAATAATAAGGTTCACAGACTGCACACATAACTAAATTCAGTACATTGTAATACTTACCTTAAACATGCATATTATAGACAATATATATATACGAGACATAAAAAAGCTCAATATAAATATGTAATGACATATTATAAATGATATGTTATTTCACAAAAGAGAATATAGAAACAATAAAAATAAATCAAATTCCTCAGATTAATACGAGCAAGTGATGCTTAGTAAAGTAGAACTCGTGCAAAGATACTACTATTATAAGTACTACTTATTTTTAAGCACTATTTGCTTAAGTTTAACTTATATAGTGCAACGGTGCAAACGAGCATTAGACACCTAGTAATATTTTCGCAGAAATGTTAAAAAATGCTTCTAGAAGTCTTAAAATGTGCTCATTAAGGCTTCAGTTTTTTTATGTTTCATGTTTGTTCACCTGACGCACTCAGCCACGTAATCCCATAATGTTTAATGATTTTATTAAAATGTTAATACGAGTATTTTGGAAAATATATAATAATGCGTGGTAACTAGTATTCAGCAGCCTAATTATGGATAAAGTACGATTACGGATAAAAATAATAAATTTCCACGTATATTTGAACCACCAGTATTTCCAAATATTTCGTATGTTTTGTGTGATAACTTTTGTTATTGCACTTCGACTACCAGAATAACCAAGAGGATAACGAGGATACTCCTGATCAATCAGTATTAGATATTTTAAGGCGAGTAAATATTTAAGTTATCGCCTTTAAATATGATCACCTATTTGTATATTTTAACCTATATTATAATATAGAAGAACTCTGAACTTGAGTCGTTCATTAATAAAGTAGTATGTTCTAGAACTTTAATGTGTGCTGATATTGTACCGTAATTATTAAATTCTTCTTGATTAGTTAGTATAGTTGAACAATTGTCTTAAATGCAGAATAAATCGACAATAGTTTACGATAATAGAATCCTTGTGAAATGTAAAAGAAATGATGAAATTTGTTGTTTCGAAAATCTGTTGTGATTTATATGGGGTACAGAGTCTCCCACTGAGTCTTCCACGGAGTCGTGTCCTCTCTTTTGCGTGGAGTGTACATTGACGCTGTCGCTAAACAGCAGCGCCTGGGTGTGGGATGGGGTCGTGACGATGGTTAGGTAACATGCAAAGGGAACGCAAACTTCGCTTGAATTTGAATTCTGAAGAGTCGCTCCAGACTTACAACTCCTCCCTGAAGTATCGAGCTAGTCCTACGTAAATAATTAGTTTGGGATCGGACTCGGACCTTTGAATTCGGACACCCAGCGGATTACACTATTCTTCACTTCTAGTTGCTAATATTTCCAGCGATTGTGCGATAACGCTCGCACATCTGTTTCCAGGACGCTGTGAAGCTGTGGCATTTGTCACTGTCCCACGGAGTTGTCATCTAGATTCGAAGGAGAAGCAAAAAAGAGCGCTATCCATAATGCTCACCACCTTTCACAGGCCTACCTCAGAGAAATCATTCGCGTTGCCTATTTGCAATCAAACGATTCCAGAGACCACTGGATGGTCTATGGTCTGTCTTGCCTTCAGAAGTGATTCTAACTCATTTGGAGACAGTCTCTATCAGTGTCATCAGATTTGTTATCATGGTATAATAATAATTCATTTCGTACCGATTCGCTCGATAATACGAAGTAAGCAACGTAGCCAACAGTTAGTACTTGGATAGGTAACCACCAGGGAAAACTGGCTGCTGTAGTCCCAACATCGAAACGAACGAATCGAGGCGGCAAATGACTGGTAATTGAATCCGCTTAATTAAAAATAATCATTATGGTTTATTATTCTTTTATGAACTTGTCAATCTGTTTTATTCAATAATTTCGGTTGCTCACGGGCTCTCAATGCTGTAATACAGAGAACATCATAGATGTTACTTTTATGTTATTTGAAAATTAGAAATAATTTTGACATAATATAGAATCGAACTCTTCATCTAACGCACACAATCATGTGACTCAAATCTACAAGTTGATGCCAAAAAACCCGAGTAACGAGCAATAATTACCGTTACTCGAATTCCTTCTCAAAAAAATCTGTTTTGGCCAGCACAATACCTCCCGTCATTTCTATGTATTTTATATAAATTCCACACAGAAAATTATTTCACATACATATTGTGTAAATTGTACTTGACACTGACATCTGTCAATTAGTAATATTGAATTATTGAAACTGTTTTCATGGTGACGCAGCCAAGATTACAAGATTTATGAAAATTAATTTCTTTATAAATTCTTATCTCTAAATACATACATTGAATATAAAGAAAATAATACAATCCATTCCAGTAGAAAATAAAATATTCTTTAATATTAATAATAACATTAAATGTTAAAAAATGACATTTAACTGTTTCTTTTTAAGAAAAAAAGCTTCAAATTAAGGTACTTCGGTTTGTTCAATTGCAACCAAAATCTAATCAAGTCTTCATTTAGATGTAAGAATGAGTAATACGAAAAAAAAATTGGAATTGTAGAATTGGAGTTATCGCGGCCGAACTATCGTCACACACACACACACACACACACACACACACACACACACACACACACACACACACACACACACACACACACACACACACACACACACAAAGTAAAAATGCATTATCACAATAATAATCGAAACTATACCATTTTACAAAAAAATGTTAAAGTTTCGGAGGTACCAAACAAATAGAAAATTTAAAAATTGCGCCAAATTTAAATCCGTCGCTCGTAGTTTGACATCCTTTACCATCTTAGAAAATATATCCCTGAAGTCTACCTTCATTAGTAGGAACAGTGTCAAGTCTCCAAATGTATTAGAATCGTTCTCCCCTAATCAGTAAAACGATTAGAAAGACCATTGGATAGTTTTGGAAATTGCGGTTCTCTATCTTGTTTTGATTATGATTTGTGCTCGTAACAGTTTGAGTGTAACTGTGTAGGGTTTGGAGGTCCGAAACATTCGGGTTGGTGTGTCCACGTCGCGTCCACCCCCGCTCGGCCGTTTGATCGATAATGTCCACCGCTGGCTGTGAGTTCTCCGCCGCCACGGCCGCCGCCCCCAGCGCAGGCGTGTGTACCGTCCCCGTGGGCCGAGGGCGAGGCAGCGAGTGCGCGTGTATCTGTGTCAGCGGCCACGCAACCCTTCACGACTTTTTTTCTCTCAATATGCTCTTACTCGAGAATTACTTAATTGATAACTATCCGTATTTGAGAATTAAATTTTTCCTTCGCTAGAAATGGAACAAGTTGACCAAATATATATTTTTTGCCTATTTAGGTTTTCAGAGACTTTCAATTATTCTTTTGTAGAATTTGAACCAGTTGACGACAGCGTTCAAACTTTGTATATTGATATAAAAAAATCGTAGGATTAATAAGTAAATTATGTAAAAAGTTCTATAAACACAAACCGAGTAACTACTATACTTTTTCTACGACTGCAAATTAAGACCGCAGAAATAAAGAAATACACTTTTTAGGTTTCTTATTTTTACAGAATGACAGCTGCTATGAGCTCCAGCATCTACCTTCAGCCCGTGCTTAATGAATCAGCTGTTAGTAACTGCTTCCCTCACGGCGTGCCCAATACGACTGAAGCCTTAGTTTCTCAAGTTGATATCAAGATGTTGTTTAGCGTTATGGAAGCCGGTACGTTAAGCCATATTTTCACAACGGGAATAGGAAAATAAATGAATATTATTACGGTTTGCTATCAGGGCATCGAACCCGAACCTGAGATTTTTTACCTCTCGCTAAGAGAGGTATTGCATTCATGCTAAAAATCGCATATCCAGATTTTATTGAATAAGCACGTTTTAAGGTCCCTACAATCCGATTTTAACATTTTTACGATGATGTGTGTGTGTGTGTGTGTGTGTGTGTGTGTGTGTGTGTGTGTGTGTGGATGTGTGTGTGTGTGTGTGTGTGTGTGTGTGTGTGTGTGTGTGGGATGTTGGAAGGACGGTTACTCAAAAACTATAAGACTTAAAATTTGTTTAACAACGTATTTCCCAATCGGACATTCATGGGAAGATCTGAAAAGGTTTTGGTAATAATTGGACAACCGGAAGTAGAAGATTCTTGAAAAAAAATCTTCTAAATATTATTTTTTGAAAATTTTTCGTGGTAATATTAAAGAAAATTAAATTCACTATCTGATACATTTAAATATTTTATTATATATTCTATAGATTTAGAGATAAAAGAAGTATAATATATAAAATAATCTGTTGTAATAAATTTGACAGCCGAAAGAATGCCATGAAAAATAGTTGATAATTTAAATTATTTGTAACTGACAGATAAATGTCAGTGTCAGAAATAATGAGTAATGAAAGAAAAATGTACTTGGAGAATCCCTTAGTTCTTGATCTGTGACTATTATGGAGATGACAAGTCTAGGTTGAAGGACTTAAATTTGTTTCAAACATTATCGGACAATGTACACCAGTACTATAGACTAGAGTAACTTTGAATTGCGAAAAAGCTATCAAATTCTTCTCAAGTAAGTTGTAAATATTGACAAAATTACACATCGATATAAGAATAATCGGAGTGCAATCTATCCGTCACTTTATTAAAGGGAATTAGTGTTATTTAGATATAACATGTATGAAAAAATAAAATGTAAAAGAAGATATGTAAGAATAGATGCACAATCCATATATACATTTTAGACCGCCCAAAATTAATGTTTTTACTAGAAGAATATGAAGAGAAAGTAAACAACGTTGTTCGAATTGAAAATTGCAGTTACCAGCCTAATATTTATATATGGTAAACTCTACTTTGTAATTTATTGTAACATAATTTATGGTAAAATATCTTCATGTTGAGACATGCTATTATTGAATAATAAAGAAGTTTATACGTCATAGATTTATATGAATATATTATTTGTATTTATAAAAATATTCTTTGCTTTATGCATACAGCCAGGTAAAATATACGGCGAGAGGTTATGTGCTGGCCACATCAGATTTTTTTAAATTGAATTCGAATCGGAACCGAACCAGGTTCAGCTCCGGTTTAGGTTCGAAACGGAAGCGTAATGGTAATAAAGCCGATCGTCGACGCCTTCTGTGTCTGCGTTGATGCCTGTGATGACTTTTAGTGATAATTATATTCATGTTCTTTTCTTGTCTCCATGTGAAGATTGTTATTCAAAAAACATTAATTCAATTTTCATTAGGTCCAACCGAACCTGAACCCAAAATCTGAACCCGGAGTTTGAATCAGAACCGTACACGAACCCATCTTTCTAAATACAAATTAACCTGAATCTGAACTGAACCTAGTTTTGGTAGGTTTGATGCCCTGCTTGCTATCTATTTCTGGGAATTTCAGTTTGCACCTTATGGACCTTGAAAGTTGTGTGGTAATATGTCCAAGTTTGATGTCGGTCATATTCGAACTCGAGCCGTCAGAAACACAAGTGGCCATTTTGAGGGAACATAAGCCTCCTCCCGTATATATTCTCAATAAAAACGGAGCTCAGTTTTAAATCTTTGTGGGCGTCAAGTTTTTACTGTTTCATGTTTGGGTTTTTTTGCAGGCTCCGCAAAAAGAATTTACGTTCGTGTTGTTTTCCACTCTCTAAATGCTCTGTATTCTGGCGGTGCTGGCCACTCGTGCAAACTGTTGCGAATATATTTATTACATTTTTAATTAGCGCAAGGTTTGAAGAGCACGACTGCTTCGGAAGCTAGGTGTGGATTTGGCAAAATAGCTTAGGTTGAATTTTTTTGGTTTTTCACCATCGTGCAAAATTTGTTAAATTTTTATTAAAATCTGCGTTTAGTGATATATAATTTATATTAAAATACATAAAATTTCTTTGAAGAAATGAATGAAAATTTGGCTGTATTAAATTATAAAAATCTGATGTGGCCAGCACAATACCTTCCGTCAATCCTGTGTATTATGTACATAATTTTACTTGCAAAAGATTCTAAATTTCCAGTAAAATTATTTCATAAACAAACTATGCAAATGATACTTGACGCTAACATCTTCTTCTTTAACTTTTCCCATTCGTTAGGAGTCGCTATTTATTATTTTCTTCTTCCATTCATTTCTGTTTTGTGGGTCGTCCTCATTCGGGTGCTTTTCTCTGAAATCTTCCGCAATACAGACCTTCCATCTTATCTTTGGTCTTCCAATGTTTCTTCCCCTTTCTATTACTAAGCTATTCATTCCTCTTCCAATATATTCTTTATCTCTCCTCATGACATGTTTAAACCAATGTAATCGTCTCTCCTGTATCTTTCTAGAAACTTTTAATACTTGAGTTATTTCCCTTATTCTTTCATTCCTTACAGTATCTTTCCGTGCTTCCCTAACATCTACCTCTACATCCTCATTTCTGCCACATTCATTTTCTTTTCATTGACACTGACATCTATCAGTTGGAATTTTCTTAATAGAGTAACAGCTACTATATTAAGAAAATTCCAACTGATAGATGTCAGTGTCAATGAAAAGAAAATGAATGTGGCATGGTTATAACATAGCTGGCTGATTTATAAAAATTAATTTCTATATAATTCTCTATATCCATTAAATATGAAATATAAAATGCAGTCAATTCGTATAGAAAATAGAATATTCTTTAATATTTATAATAACATTAAATGTGTAAATAATATTTAAGTGATTTTTCAAGAAAAACTGTAGAAATCTTCAAATGAGGGTACTTCCGGTTGATTAATTATAACCAAAATATAATCAAATCTGCAATTTTTGGAATTCTAGTATTGGAGATATCGCGGCCGAAACCGCGGTCACACACACACGCACACACACACGCACGCACACACACACACACACACACACACACACACACACACACACATACAGACATACAGACATCATCGTAAAAATAGTAAAATTGTATTGTAGAAACCCTAAAACGTGCTTATTCATTGAAAACTCACCATCGATTTTTTTGACCAAAGACAATACCTTCCTTACCTAGAGTTGACGGAAGGTAAAAAAGAGTAAAACTAGGATGGTTAGGCAATAACCATCGATGATTTTATAAAACTATATTTCTTCTTATGGAGATATGAGTGTCGCGGTATAAGACACATACTTTAGAATATTATTTTAAATATGTTCAAAGTATGTAATCCCTTTCAACAATAAACACTTCACCATTCTTTTCTTCCACTCTTTAAAAGCTCCCAACTAATCTTCTTTTTGAATGCTTTCGAAATATTTATGAATTGAAAAATCAATATCTACTTTAGACAAATAGTCAAAAGTCGCACATCATGTATGATTCTATTAATAGACAAGGATCCAATCTTTAGTTGATTTTTTACCGCTTAAGCGGTACTATTGTTTTGTTCGGCTATTTTCTTAACAGAAGCAATGTAATTACTTCACTTTTTTGGTACTGAACAAAATTCCTTTTTCATATACAAAATGTGGTGTATAAAGTACAGACTGTCTCATTTTCCAAGTTATTTTAGGGCATCTCGGGTAATATTAATGATAGAGCAAAACCGTTTGCACATTTCATAGTTTATTGAGACAAATTCAACAGTTAAGTATTTTTGAATAACATTTTACATCTAATGCAACAGTGACAACCCTGCAGCAATAAAGGGCTAAGGGTAAAGAAGAAGAACTATAGGATAGATTATATTTATATCGGTGGCTATTAAAAAACGAATCTTGTTTGAAACTCTGGAGTACATTGAGATATCGATTTAAAGTTTTTATCTCATGGTCGTGTGCCTGAGTGTCTGGTCGCGAATCTGGGGACCCGGGTTCTATTCCGACTGGGGCCAAAAAAATAATTAGAATTTTATTGGCACAAAATTGACCCCTGTAGTGCACTCTCCACGCCAGCAATGAGTGTCCGTGAGGTGACGCCTTGTAAGCGCTCGTACAGTACAAATATTTCATCATTACAGATATCTGTGTACAAAGCTTGGCACACCCAGCAATGGGTAATATACTGTGATGATATATTTATTTATTTTATTTATTTCTTACAAACAAAGGGTTGAAAACTATTTCTCGAAAATTTCAAATATTTATATCCAAAAATAAGTGAATAGCGATTTTATAAATTTACCATTCGAATTTACTTTTACGCATTGATACTTTTATAATCAGTTTAAATCGAAGTATGCTATTATTGAAACAAATATATATCTGTCAGTCACATTTGGAGTTAATATTTCATAAATTTATTCCAAGTTTTGTCCAATTATCTCGAGATTTCTTCTATTAATAGCACCGTAAATCCGACTTAGAGATCATTGCATCTTCTTATCATGAAGAAAAATTGTAGCATAATTTGTACTATTAGGCGACTAATAGAAACTGGATTAATTTTTAGAAAAACTGGGACAGTTCATATACCAATTCTGAATATTCGTGATTTGGAACAGTTATTGACCTTCCAGTCCCAAATGTGAGGTGCCATTATTAGAAGAAATATCGAGATAATTGGATAAAACTTAGAGCAAATTTATGACAATGTTACGATTAACTCAAAATGTCACTGACAGTTACATTATAAAGTTGTCAACGTGTAATAGTAGATTTGACATTTGAATGGCAAATTTAGAAAATCGCCTACAATAAAATTTTTGAAAGATGTCCGATCAAGGTCGTCTACGAATTGTATGAATTCAGATTTTTGCTCCGCTCATTATGACAAATTCAGTAGTGTCGTTTGCTTAGTTTCTATGAGGGTACATAAGATACTACTGTTATTTTATTATTATAAGAATATATGTTACAATAAAAGCATTCAAAATACGAAAATATGTCAACTGGTAAGTTTATTAGCATATGTAAAACCAAATACGTGAAAAATAAGATACTGACACAATGTCAGTGTCAGTGACTCTGACACAAAATAACGTTATTCGTACGGCTATGAATTAAGGTAATGTATCTGAATTAATAAATAAACTTACGTTACAGCGAAAGTATTATCAACAACGAGGATCGTTTTAAAGTGGAATGTCCTAACTTAGTCGAAACAATATGAATTTTTGAAAGACAAGCGTGTTATATCTATTCTTATCGCACATGCTTGTAGCCTTTGCAAAGGAAAGAGATAAATGTATGCTAATTTGTTAATTCGTTTATGATACAGAAGACCTTGATCGGACATCTTTCAAAAATTTTACTGTAGTTGTTTCATTGTTCATAACATAATAAATATAAATTTTAACTCTAACCTAACTTGTAACTGTCAAAATGTCAAAATAAATTATATTTTAAATATTTATTGAAACTGTCAATGTTACCAAGCTTGATATTTTAATATTTCTTTCAATAATAATTTTAAAATAAAAGTAAATTAATGTGAAATAGGAAAAAGAGTATGGAAAACACGTATTAAAATGTTAATTTGTAATGGCTCGATTACGTAAACTGTACTCGTGTTACAATAAGGATCATTGTAATATTTGTCTTTCAATATACTATTTTAATAAATTAGATTAAAATATGTATATAACGGAGTATTCAAAAAACTTATTAGTTGAAGTACAAGTTGCTTATAAGTTATCGTTTTCTATTTGTAAGTCTGCAAGTTATGCGAAGTTTTCTGGAGTCATTTTATTTTTAGTGTGACGTACGCATAAGTTGGGGACAGAAGTGGGATGTAGTGCTGGAGTATGAGAAAGGGTGGAAGGAGATAAGCCGGGACCGTTTCCATCACCGGACACTGCTAACCCTGGGTCGGGTCTGACAAAACCCTTCATATCCTACACAAAGTTATCCCGTGAAAGGTCTGCTCTGCTATCTGCAAGGCGGGGTGCGGTTGACACGGGCTCTGCGTCATCAGAGGGTTGGACCCTCCAGGGCTGGACTCCAACACATTCATCCAGCTACGAGAACTCCCACAAAGGAAGAAGTTCCAGTGTTTTTCCACTCGCTTTTTGTAACAATTAACAGGTTAATGTGAAATTAATTAATACTATTTTATCATTACTGAAGGGAGAATAATTACACCGACAAAACTGAATTCAATAAACATAATGTGACTGTTAATTTATGTTTGACTTTCTCAATTACTTGCAGGTAGCAATAAGTAATAGCGACATAGTTTCAAATTCCAAAATTAAAAGTCAAAAAATCTGATGTGGCCAGCACAATACCTTTCGTCAATCCTGTGTATTATGTATAAATTCCATACATAAATTTTCTTGCAAAAGATCATAAATTTTTGGTATTATGTGATCCCCTTTCTCGGCAACTGAATTCCATACTCCTGATAACAAACAAACCACATGAAATAAGAAAATTATGAAATTTTGATTGAAAAATTATAATACTTGTCAGTTATGGACATAATTAATTGCTGTCATTTTGACACGGGTCAAAGTCATGTTACTGCACGCGCCCCATACATAAATTTTCTTGCAAAAGATCCTATATTTCCAGTAAAGTTATTTCATTAACAAACTATGCAAATTGCACTAGACACTGACATCTTCTTCTTTAGTTTTTCCCATTCGTTAGGGGGTCGCTATTTTTTATTTTCTTCTTCCACTCATTTTTGTTTTCCGTGTCGTCCTCATTCAGTTCCTTTTCTCTCAAGTCTTCTGCAATACAGTCTTTTTATTTTATATTTGGTCTTCCTATGTTTCTTCCACCTTCTATTAATATATTCATCTCTCCTCATGACATGTTCAAACCAATATGTAATCGTCTCTCTTATATCTAGAAACTTCTAACACTAGAGTTACTTCCCTTATTCTTTCATTAATTTCATTTTATTGATACTGACATCTGTCAATTTGAATTACCTGTATGTATTAGCAGTTTCCATGGTTAAGTTAGCATAGCTGGCTGAATTATAAAATTTATATAAAATTTATTATCGTTATTCTTCTTTAACTCTATATCTGTTGAATATCAAATATAAAATGCAATCAAATCGTATAGACAATAATATATTTTTTAAGTTATAATAACATTTAACTGATTTTTTCAAGAAAAACTGTTAATATCTTCAAATGAGGGTACTTCCGGTTGACCAATTATAACCAAAATCTAAACAGGTCTGCATATGGTTGTAAGGAAGAGGAATACGCAAGAATTGTAATTTTTGGAATTCTAATATTGGAGATATCGTGCCCGAAAACGCGGTCGCACACACACACATACACACACACACACATACACACACACGCACACACGAACACACACACACACACATACAGACATCATAGTAAAAATAGTAAAATCGTATTGTAAAGACCCTAAAACGTGCTTATTCAATGAAAACTCACCACCGAATTTTTTGACCAAAGACAATACCTTCCTTACCTAGAGGTGACGGAAGGTAAAAAATGGTTCTATCCCTATAAAGCACCACATCGACACTAAAATTGAATCACTGCACTTTTTACCAAACCCCAATTAACTTAGTATGTGTTAGTGGGCATCTCTTTTAGATACATTTTCTGCAGTTTTACTAATAAATTCTTCTTCTTGATCGGTCACGAACAAAATTTTCTTGCCAATTTTACCTGAAATCCCAGAGAATACAGACAGAAAATGTGATGTTAAATGGCCGGTAAATCCCTTATCTCCAAAAATTCCTTTTACTATCATTAGAACATATTAATTACATCAAAGGAGGTGTTCATAAAGAAAAACAATTTTCTTGAAAGCTAATATTTTCATTGGACAGACGAAATATTGACGATCATCAGAGGTCGCTTAAGAGAGCTTGTCTATTCTACAGTTGACTATTTTCCCTCAGTTTGGTCACACTTGCCTAGTTGACAGCTTAATCATGCCATGGTAATTATTACAGGAACGCTGGAACCTACTGCCAGAAATTGGCTCCCAGTACTTTCCAGTATAGAACCACCTGATTTAAGAAGGGAAGCACTTATACTGCGGGAATACCAAACAACAGTCAATAACACCGAGCTTCCAATACATTCCTTCTACATCTAATCCGGTAGACTTAAATCAAGGAAACCGTTTTGAATTACTAGAAGAGACCATCAAGACCAACAATTCAACATCAAGAAACATTGGAAGACACGCTACGAGTAGGCCGAATATACAATTCCGGTTTGACCGGAAATGATATTAACTTTCATATTTATACAGTTTTAGAATCTACATAAAATTACGAATTCAAAGATATGCTTGAAGTGTATTTTTAGTGAAGAAATAAATTAGAAAAACGTAAGTTAAACTGATGGATAATTAACATGCTAAGCCATGATATCAGACAAGCTGAGAAAACAGTTAAGATAATATTAAGTAATACTTAAGTTAATTGTTTAAATAGTAAGTTATTTTTGTAAGATTCTATATTTTGGTACAAAAAATTGTAAATTTGTTATCACAGCCTACCTAATATGACTTACCAGGTTAATTATACATAATTTTCTCTTGCGGTTTTGTTATTCATTTCATCAATAAAAAATCACTTCAAGCATATCGTTGGATTCGTAATTTTATGTAGATATATAAATATAGATAGGTGTCCCATTTGAAATATGAAAGTTATGCCATTTCCGATTAAACCGGATGCGCTACCATCATGTCAAATACCGTAATTTGTGAGCCCCCTAAGCCTAGTTTACAAATATGGAAAGAGAATTGAAAAATAATAAATAAAAAAGTTATTTTGAGTGGCCCGTTTTTCAGTGTCATCGTGTATATACAGAAAACTAATGCGCACCATAACATCCATTTTATTGGACGAGAGAGAGAGAGAGAATTACAAAAGCTAATTCTATCATTGTTTATACAGTCTAAATATAAAATTTGTTTACACTGACAAATGTCAAATAAAATACATATAATGTCAAATGTATCAGATTAATTGTGCTGACGTATATTTGACATAATCGACCGAGGTATTGCATTGGTAGTATTGCTGCTTCGTATACTGAAGGTTCCGGACTCGGTTCTGGATTCCAATCTCTGCTGTGGTATGGATATTTGTATGCGTTTTTATCATTTCATCTTCATCAATAACAATTAAGGTAAAAAGCAACAGTTATAGAAAAATTGTATCATCTTCATCTCATTCACCATGAAAATGTAGAGCTGAATGTTCGTTCTAGGAGTGAAAAGAGCCTGTGCCCAAATTAAGGTCCCTAGTAGTACGGCAGTGGTCAAACACTACAATTCGATGTGCCTACTGGAGACGTTAATAGGCTCTCGAACAAGCTAATAACTGACAAATTATGTGATCATTGTCTATAATTCTGTAGCTAAATTCTTCGAAAAAAAAAAACTAAGACCGAGACCCTATTAGTGAATTAGACAAAAAAAAATGTTCTGTAGATGTAATTAAGGACACTTCTCGCTGGGTTACTGCAAGAATGCACTTTATTGTACATTCCAGTATAAATATTGAGTTCAATGTAACTATACAAGTTCATGAATATTAATCCAAATGAAAATATATTTGTGCGGTCCGGGTTAATCCTAAATACTATTCAAAATATTCAGATCCCATTTGTACAACAAGAATAACAAGCGGATTCGGACAGACATAAATATTTCATCCCACTCTCTATTCCACGCATCGCGAGCGCTATATATTTGAGTTAATAGGTAAAAGATTCAATTCCAGCATCCTTGGTCTTTGTTGTTGATATTTGATGTTCGTTTGAGGGTTAGAGAATGTTCCCATTTTCCTTGTTCATTTATTGACAATCAACAGGTCGGTGTACGAGCACGGCGAATTAAATCGCAGGATAACGAGTTCTAATTAGCGAATACAACAATTACGTTACGACGAACGCTGGAAGGAGCGAGCCGGAGATACACGACAGGATCGATCATTAATTTGACATTCAACGTGAAATGGACATCCATGATATCTTATAACTGGATTCCACGTAAGAGACGGTTTTTGTTCAGCTACAGCGGTTACCTTAAAGTTTCGTAGGATTAACCGGTTAGTTGCGGTTATGTTGAATAACTAACCGTGGTCTAAGGAAGTATATATTTTATTTAAATTTTGTTTTTATTTGTTAAAATAAATAAATATGTACATATAAAAGTTCGAATACTTTTTCAAAAACACTTGTATATAGGTACAAGGTTTTTTCAAAAAGTACGAGAATTTTGAACATTATTCGTTTTCGATTACGCTATTTTTTATTAACGTTGATTTGAGATTATATTGACGAAACATTTTAACATGCTTGACGATTTTTTAAAATTAAAGATGACAGAACATTATGCAATAATTTTGTGTAAAATATAGTATAAAATGCAGTAAAATGGTACAAATAAACTATGACGAAACCAAGGGTTTATGAATGGTACAATAGTTTTCAAAATGGTCGAAAAAATCACGTCAAATTCGATCGAATGTAAAGGTTCTCCTTACGGTTTTCTTCCAATACAACGGCACAGTCCAGCATGAATTCTAACCGCCAAGATGCACGGTCAATATGAAGTAGTCAAATTTCTCTAAAAATGGCATTTCAATGTCATTACGTCATTTACTTAATTTATATGAGCTAAGTGGTTAAGCCGATTGATCTAGTTGATGGAGCCGACATTTATACTGTATTTTAAAACTTTAAATTAGAAATAATATGAACGGTCGGTATATAATGAAAATTATTTTTCTTTAATTATAACTGATTCCAATAATAATAAGAATTGATTATAATAATTAATACATTAATAGCCAGTTGTACAGCCCATAGTTAAAGTCTTAATTATAGGTTAACAAAAAAAGTGCGTATCGTAATTTTGACAGTAATATTTAACAACTCATTTGACAATTCGTTGTCAATTTAACCAACAGTTATCAATTCAACTATAAGTAGTGTTTCCATAATTGAACAGTAGAAAAAGAGGATGCCGAGTGAAGCATGGCTAAAACCGATGGAAGCGATTTTTTTTCGAAAAAAGGGGCGTGGTCGAATTTTATGCAATTTTATTAGCACAAATATTACAGATATTGACATAAAAATATAAATACTTAGATAGGTGCAGTTACAAAACAGATCTAGGATGAAAAAACTACTGATTAATTAAATAAAACAAAAATCATATTTTAATGAAAAATATCACAATTGACACAAAAAAATCTTTATTGGTATATAATCCGTCCAATGGCAGATGAATAAAATATTTTGATAGTTTTAAGTTTAAGTATATTTCTCTGTTCCCCAATTTGTTTTAGAATACCTAACTACAAGCGGTCCAATTGGCCATAATTGATTACAACAATTAATATATAAGAACAGAGCTCTGAATGCACAACACAAATAATTTTTAATATGATTATAAAATAGACTTAAAACTAACAGACTGAGTAAAACTGTCAATGAGTCAATGTATTGATATTTGACAGATCACGTTTAAATTTATTTTTGATATTATTCACCGTCACATGTGACACATCCAAAGCAGTACAAACTCTCTAAAATGTAATATTATTCAGAAATAAGTACATAAGAAAGGAAATACAGAACTGAGAACTGTCGTGATAATCTTAAAATATAAAATTTACATCTTCTACAGATGAGAATGGAATTAGGGGAGCATTTATACGTTTCTCTTCCTCAAAGTACGCAAAAGCATTCAAAATAATTTCTTTACACCGTTTCGATAATATTTTACTGCTCAATTTTTGATTGTCACAAATGTAATTGTATAAATTACTCATATAGCTCAAGTTACGTCATACGGAAACAAACGCTCCGTAAAAATAAAACAATCAAGAAAAACACGTTGCTAAAACATATGTGATATATGAATAGGGATTCATACCACTGTGTTGCAGATTGAAAACATGTTTAGAAAATGCATTATATCTATCTAATGGGAATTACTAAAGTTGACATTAATATTGAGGAATAAATTATTAGTTTTGTTTAAACAATTTAAAATTCTTGTTAATTTTCTTTTATTTTAACCTCGTAGGTACATCTATTTCTTAACAACCAAGAGAAGTTGTAAAACCTTCGCTATTTTTGACGGTGGCATGATGACAAAAGGAGACAACAAAGATTCGACCCACAACTGATGTTGCTATAGTTGAGGCAGTGTAGTTTGTATGACGTGTTCGTGTTCGAGATTGTGGTGGTATATCTATCCGTAACGGAAAATCACCAGTTATCAAACATTCACTATACTCGTAGCAACTCCCCTCAACAATTGAAAAAGTTGGAACTAAAGCGTCTGCGATTCAGTTTTCATAACAAATGCAGGAAGTCGAGTGAGCGTGCGGCTCGGCCTGTCATTTAGCGGACAACTGTCAAACGGAGTGATAAGTTCATGCGCTCACTGCGCCCGGAATAAAACGCATCAAACTTTCAGCCAGAACAAAAGCTTCGAACCCATATTATATTTACATCACTCGCTCCAACTCCAACTTCCACTTGACATTTTTTGGGAGGTAGTTCGAGGAGACTCGTTCGCTCGACTGATTGAAAATTAATAACTGAATTGACACACTTTTCCCACTTCTATATTCTTGAGCGTTTTTTATTTAGAGCGGCGATCTAAACGTTACGTATCATTACATGGTAACCGCATTTCATTCAACATCAAAGTAATCTAACCAGGTTGCAGTTATTTATTTATTTATTAAAAAAATATAAATATCATCGCGGCATATTACCCATTACTGGATATGCTAATCTGCTTGTACACAGATTTCGGTAATGATGATGACATATTTGTACCGTGCGTGTGTTTATTTATTTATTTATTGTTTATTTATTGCCGAAAGCTGCCCTACAAGCAAATGCCTATTAAAAATACAATAATTATAAACAAAAAATACAAAACATATGCGGGAAAAATGCGCCTTTGTGCAAAGTTATATATCAGCACCCCCCCCCCCATAATGTTTAATTTGCAAATTAATACAGGCTTTAAAGTTGAAACTATACTTACTTTAGATTCTTCAAAAAATACTAGATTTAAAATATTGATGAAATTTCCTTTGTTAGAATTATTCTTGTAATCAATATTATTAGGTTATAATTAAAATCGTCGATTGTAATCAACAATTTTACTGTTATAGTTTAATTGCAACATAACAATGCCAGAAAATTATCCGTTTGGCAGGATATTTCGTTTGCTTTTAATAGTAAATCCAGGGATATTCAATATCATAAGAAAGAAAAACAAAATTATCTTACTAAGATTTTAGAACTGTAAATCATAAGAATTTGATTCTTCGCAAAATGCTAGTATTTATTGGGGATTCATTGTCAGATTCAATCTTGGAATCAATATTCTAGAGCTATAATCAAAATATTCTTTGTTGTAATTAACACCTTCACAGTTATTATTTTAATATAACAATGATATAAAAATATACGTTTGGTAGGATTTTTATGTTATTTATAACTTAGAATTGTGGGTGATTTCTCGACTGTGATGTGAATTAGGTGTTAACAATTACTCGAAAGTTCAGTCAAACAACATTTATTCTTGTTACCAACGTTTCGGTGTACCTTTGCACCTTCTTCAAGGTTGTAAGATCTTACTACCCTGAACTGTGTAACGAGTAGTATTTTTTTTTACGAATAAGAGCATTTTCTAAAAATGACTATTATTTACTGTGTTGAAATCGCGGCCCTCAGGTGCAGGAAACAACATACCCACCCGCACGGAGCGGTCCTGATACTAAATAATACAAGAAATAACGGTTAAAAAAAGCTAAGTATGAATCTGTAGAGAAATACGAATTAAAGATTTCAACCCTAACTGGAAAATATCCACATTAATATGTCATATATCTAACCCTGGTATGGAGTAGAAACATTTATACAGGTGCGGCTGAAAAATCTTTCGGATTTCGCGTATATTGATTCGGCACTAGTTAAGTGGGGACGGTCGTTATAGGGTCTTTCGGTAGCATATACTTTACCTTTTTAGTCGCCCCTACAATTTGAACGAAGCCAGAAAATATCAAAACAGTTACAATAACATCTGGCTTATATTTAATACGGAAATTTTTGGAACCGAAACTCATCGATCTTGGAAATCCTGATGTGTAGTTTTGAAAGAAATATTTCCACATCATTTGGTTTCATTATACAATGACGTTACCTGGCATGCACGTTCAACCAATCTCGCCTCTTGCAATATGTTCGGTGGGGTATCTGAATTCTAACTCTAATTAAAACTACATGAAACAAATAGTGTTCTATGCACATATAGTTTAAATAATAAATGTGGGAAATTTCTCGACTGTGATATAGATAAGGTTTTAACAATTACTCGAAATCTTAGTCAAACTGCATTTTTATTCTTACAACACCGACGTTCTGTTGTCGATTTTGAGAGCAAATGTATGTGCTCTTTGAATTTTTTGTACGATGTGTAAAAACTGAATGTTTAGTACGAATGTTCGAATGTATTTTATATAGTGCCGCTCCATTAGTAAAAGGCGCCTTTGTGCAAAGTTTAAGTTATATTTCAGCGCCTCCCATAATGTATAATTTGTTAAAATAACATATGCTTTAAAGTATAAACTATACTTTTATTCTTCGAAAAATGCTAGAATTAAAATATTAATAATATTTCCTTCTTGTAATCAATATTATTAGGCCATAATCAAAATCGTTTGTTGTAATCAACAATTTTAAAGCAAAGTTTGCAACAAAACAACAATGCCAGAAAATTATCCGAAAAATAAAATTATCTCAATTCATTTCAGAATAATAAATCATTCTTCGCAAAATGCTAGTATTTAAATATTGGATTCATTGTCGGATTCATTCTTGTACTCAATTTTCTTGAGCTATAATCAAAATACTCTATATTGTAATCAACACTTTTACAGTTATTATTTCAATATAGCAATGGTAGAAGAATATCCATTTGATAGGATAATTATTTTACTTGTAACTTATAACCTACTATATAAATACATTATATTTTTTCTATTAATACATAACATTTTCTATAATAATTTTATATTTACAACAAATACTATTGAATGTACATCTTTCAGCTGCAGGCTCCGAACATGCTAAAATCTGCGAAATCGATAAGCCACATAGTATAAATATTTTTTTATAAAAAACTCATAGTTTAATTACTATTCATAAATCATTATAACTGGAGCTCTAACGGTCTAATACAAACAAATTAAAAAATATATTGTTCACTTTCTATCACTTGCTGTGTAAGTTGTATAGTATTTTTTTCTTTATGAATAATAGTATTTTATAAAAATTTACTATTATTTACTGTATTGAAATGGCGCCACTCATGGTTAGGCGCCTTTGTACCAATCTGTCAGATCTTACTACCCTGAAGAAGGTGCAAGCGTGCACCGAAACGTCGGTGTTGTAAGAATAAATGCTGTTTGATTGAGATTTCGAGTAATTGTTAACACCTTAAATAATAAAATGTTCAATCGAATTCACCTTCCTTTTTTATTGACCATTAAAATCGGGTTGTTTTTCTGACACACTTGCATGAAATATAGACTTTCGTAGATAATATTTATTGTTTTCTCTGTGATATATACATACATATATATAGAAATATGTCCTATTTCAGAGCCGTGATTGGTGAGTTATATACCGATTTTTTTTTCTTAAAGTGCTCAAATCGACAGCCCCTATTTTGAACAAGTTGTGGAGGCTGCATTATACTAATCAAAGGCTGTCGAACGTAACTTTTTATTTTAAAATAAGCGAGCAATTCAGAAGGGACTATAATTCTAATTAAAATTGTCGAAAAATGGAAGAAAAAGATATTTCCTTAGAGCGCAAAGCAACCGCAAAATCTTACGACTAAATTGGATGATAACTGCAATAGCTCGGGAGACATTCCAGACAAAGAAATCCCGATCGAAGCCTGCGATGCTTCGGGCTTCGCTCCCTCTACCTTATATCAAATTTCCAAAAAAGACCAGTCTTCGCTGTTTGTTTTGACACTTCACTAAAGTTTTTCCTTCGGCTGGCTATCATATATTTATCAAAGTTTTTGCGGCGACGGGATGTTTTTCTCCAATGCTCTACTTCTGTAGCAACGCAGCCCTTGTTAATTGTATGATTTGGTATTTTCGTGCGAGTAGGAGTTAGGCGGCTGGGTGGGGTGTTATATTGTAGAGTGTAACGTCGTTCTTGCCTTGAGCGTCGCAGACGCCAGACAGGGGATGCGTCTCTTTCTTGTAGGGTTTTCTCCCTGGATTATTTCCAGGGGTGGCTTCGCGCAAAGCGCAATTTCAACCCTTAACCATCATTGCTTTAACA
This sequence comes from Harpalus rufipes, assembly GCA_951394225.1. Classification (NCBI taxonomy): domain Eukaryota; kingdom Metazoa; phylum Arthropoda; class Insecta; order Coleoptera; family Carabidae; genus Harpalus; species Harpalus rufipes. The sequence goes on along the minus strand of OX596280.1, from coordinate 39,785,932 downwards.
TTTTGATATAAAGATTATTAATCACATGGGACACGAATTATTTCTACTACAGTTATTCTTTAATTTACTGATTTCAGTAACGAAGATATATCTGTACCGTTGAGACGCTTTCTAGGCGTCGCCTCATGGTCTCTCAAGGCTTTCAAATAAAAAACACTACAAGATTCACCTTTGGTCGCATTTGATCCCAGGTTGTTAGAATTAAACACTCAGACACGTGACCATTTTAATGATAGGATGGACAATAATTAGTTTGATAATTTATTATTTTATATGTTATGAAAATTAGTGATTTCGTATTTTTTCCGAAACGAGCGCAGCGAGTTTTGAGCGTTGCATGGGGTTTCAGAATTACTTTTCCGCATGTGTTGCAAAGATTTTTTCTACGATCGTGTAAAAAATAAGAAAAATTACAAATCATATTCTAAATTTTTAACATTATTCTCTGCTACTTGGGCAGCTATATGCATTGAATTTTTAAGTGATCTAGTGATCATGACAATTGATTTGATGACCACAAATAAGTTAAACACAAATTTTATGGTTTTAATTATTTCCCGCACTCATTTTGAGTTTGAGAACAGTTATTTCCTGTACGATTAAAGAAAAAAAATATTTGTTTTGTTGCTTTTTTAGCACAAAAAGAAACTTTAATATTTGTTTCCGAAATCGACACTAAAGTACACGATATTACTCCGCGAAGTTAGTCAAAATAGTAACTAAAGTAGAACTTTACAGACTCGTAGGTTAAAATTTACCTTTTTTGTACTCACCTGTCAAACTTAAATGACAGATGAGTACATAAAGTTAAATTTTGACATTAGTCTGTAAAGTTTTACTTTAGCTACTATTTTGGCTAACTTCGAGAATGATATTGTGTCGATTTCTGAAAAAATATAATATATACCTCAACACTAAAGTATTTTTTAATTACTCATATCGTTTATTCTTCTTATTTTTGGATGATGTACGTATTTTTAAACCTTTTTCATATTATTGTGCCATTTAACCATCAAACATATTAATTGAATGATCTCTACATCCTTTACTTTTTGTTTAATTGAAATAAAAAATTAGGTATTAATGTTCCAGGGTTTTTATTATACAAGTCAATGATACAGGACGTTTCTGGCTTAAATTAGTCCATCATCAGCCATAAAATAAAAACGTAACATGAAGTTAAAGTTACACTTTTAAATTTAATTATTATGGTGAATTCATTTTTTTTAAATGTGACGTAAAATATTAAGAAGATTCCCAAAAGAAATTTAACTCAATTTTTGTTTATCTGTTCATATTTATCTAGTAAAATGTTTGAAATTAATCATATAAGAAATGTTATGGAAAAAAAATAATTTGAATCTTTGAATTTGTTGGTCTGTTGATCATCTTTGGTAATTGCTGTAATACTTTTTTGGCTACTTTGAGTCATTCTGCTTTTTGTGCCATGCTGTCAAACTTTTTTGAAATGGTATATCATTGCTTTAACTTTTATTTCAAAACATTGCAAAATTTTTCAATTAAAATGAAACCGATTAAGTGCCTTATACTTTTGAACAAGGTAGTATATAAACTACATATTATTGTTGAATCATAAATGTCGTAACTTTATAAAACGCAAGTAGCTAAGATGAAAACAATACGAGAAACGTTGTGTATTTTAATTTGTCGCCATTGCAATAACAGTTGATCGTATTTCCTCGTTTAATTTTGCAGTAATAAACAGCTAGATAGCAACGAGGATATAAAGGCATTGGGATATAACGTTTTAGTTATTTTGAGATCGTGAGTATTTTTCGATCCGGCACATGGGGAGCGGTTAAAACTTAAAACACGTCTAGGTCTCATTAGTTTTTAGACGCGCGCTTCGCTTGCAAACTGAGTGCATCGTAACGACCGTTTCTGCGACGGTACGGTAGCAGTATTACCGCCAGCGTAATGCAGTGGAGCAGAGGACGAAGGACGGGAACTACTCTCAGCTCGCATACTCTTTTCCTTTTATTAGGAATTACTTATTGTATTAAATGCGAGAATACTAATGCGACAGATATTTAATAATTAACCACACAATAGGATTCCGTTTATTGTCATCGGACCAGATTACCTTTGTACGAAGTGTTAAAAATAAAAATAAAATGTTAAACCAACAAGCATTTGACAGCGCCTGAAAGCGCTCACTACTATTTTTGTAAAAATTGTACAATTTTTTCTACCGAGAGAATCTAGATATTGATTAGTGTATAAGTCAATATATTTTGATTTTTGAATAAATGTCTAATTCACGGTTTATAAAGAACAGAATAAATCTACTAACAATGGGCGCATGTGGTTACTGAACATGTTCATCATTTTTCTGCTGAATGCACTGTGAGCATTCTCTGAACGGTCACATGTAAAGCACCAAAAATATATTTTTGATGTGGCCAGCACATTATCTTCCGTCAGTTCTATGTATTGTACTTTGTTCAAATTCCACACAAACAGTTTTTTTGCAAGAAATACAGAAAGTTTTTAGAAAAGGATTATAACATTGATTAAATAGTATATATAGATTGGCAATGCTATAGTCAATCCGCGTAACACATTTTAATTCTGTACGAATAAGAGCCATCTGCGCTGTAGTTGCACACTATACATGTGCCTAATTCGCTACAAGATAGCAGCATGGTAGTACACATCGCCGGGCGGAGCATCGGGCGGAGCCAAAAAAAAATATAATGAGAATTTGTTAAACATATTTCGTTATTTCTTCAGAGATATTTAATTTAATTATAAATTTATTTTTAAAAATAAGCTTACATTCTTTCATAATTAATAAAAATTTATTTAACATTTCATTGAGAAACGATTTAATATGAATTTACAGGGGATATGCATTCATTTATCATTTAATAGAGAAATGATTTAATATGAATTTACAGTGGATATGTATTTGAAGGTTTGGACCATCCGCTTCGTGTCATACTCCAAACTTCCTTCTCACAAAATAAAATGTCACTTTATACATCATAAATAGTTATTCTTTTTAAATAAGGTGCTTACCAAGCGGCATTGAATTAGGTTGGATTAGAATTGAATCGGAGCTGCTAAAATTACACCCGATAACTTGAAGCACATAAAATTATTAATTTTTAAATACTGCTAAAAGCGCAACTTTTTAAGATATTCCGCAAATAAAACAATGTACCTATTTTAATACAATAAATCTTCTCCAAATAAGTTTTCTTGTTGTTTTACTTAATAATTATAAATTAAAAGCAATTTTTTAATATCTTCTTTGACCACCAATTAATAACAAAAGAAAAAGTACCAATTAGAAAAAAGTTTATATTTATTTAAACAAGAATAATATAGAACTATTGACCTAAAAATTTATTACAATATTCAATGTTTTAATTATTATTTGTTCTGCAAAATATATATTTTTTCTTCTACAAGCTTTTCTTGTGATATCTGTAGATTTCCATTTCAAAGTTTGAAAAAGTTTTATTTTAATAAATATTTTTATAATAAAAATTTTGACATAGCATCCATTACTTTTATTTTAACCAATCACTATAATGCAAATTTATGCACTGTATACTATTTTTTTAAAAATTGCTGGTTATATTGTTTGAATGTAAATGTTCTTTTCTAAATTCACTAAAAAAAATTAAAAATTCTGACACAATTTTTACTGTTTGTTCTTTCGGTCTGCAAAAATATTATATTTAATTCACTTTGCCATAGTCTTTAAGAACTAAATAAATTTCATTTTCATCAAGAAGAAGGTTATTTTTCCTTAAAATTTTATTACAATTTTCGCAATTGTATTGTTTAATACGAAAAACCAAATATCTAGAGAAGTATACCACACTACATTCCTCATATAAAGTATTTGGCGATTGAAATTGAGATTCATTGTCATTGTCATTACTATTTTTCACATTTTTTGGTCGTACAATTTCAACATTGTCGATCATTTCATTAGGCGCTGTAATTGATTCCGATATTTCTATTTCAATAATTTTGTCGTCATCTATTTCACAGTTTCCGCTTCCAACTGGTTTTAAAATTCTTATATGAATAATTCTTTGCAATATTTGCCTAAATTGTTTTACAGTTTGAGTTGGATTGTACCCCCCCCCCCACTATTTCTAATTATTGAAAAGTGGTTTTCCATACAATCTTGTTGCAATCTATTTGTTAATAAAAACAAATAATTCTCTTCTTTCATGTCCGCAAATAATTTTGAAATGCCATTAATATTTTGAATGAAACCATTAATATATATTTCTTCTTTCTTTGTCATCTTTATCAAAATATGGAATCTTACAAAAATAATTTCCAATTCATAAAATTAACTTAAATATTATTTATTATCTCAACTGTTTTCACATCTTGGCTTAGCAGGTTAATTATGGATCATTTTGTAATTAATTTATTCTATAAAAATACACTTCAAACATATCGTTGAATTCGTAATTTTACGTAGATTCCAAATACATATGTAAAAATAAATAGGATGTCCTATTTGAAGAAAGTTAATGTCACTTCCAGTTAAACCGAAAGCGCTACCATCATGCCAAATACCATGATTTGTGAGCCCCTAAGCCTACTTTACAAATATGTATAGGGAATTAAAAAATAATTATAAATAAAAATGTTATTTTGAGTGGCACTTTTTCAATGTCATCCTGTATATATGTAATATACTAATATCCTATGCACTATTCATTTGACAAAAAGGCTTAATTAAATTTTTATATAGTTCAGTATATAGGGTGTTAAAAGAAGAGTAAAAATAATTGGGAATATATACATTTCGATGAGCTAATATTTAGTCAAAAATATTTTTTTCAATATTCATAAATTTCTTGAAGTTCATTTTTGGCGTCCCTCAAAATAATAACGAATTAATTTATTTGTTGTTCATAAACTGTTACGTGATTAAATAATTCATTATTTTTTATTAAAAATTTCGTGTCACCGACTGCAAGCGACTTGACACGAATACATCCGAATATAATTACCGCCAGCCTGATCGAATGTTAGTACGGCCAAATAATAAAATTATTAAAGGTGGCAGCATAATACGTATCTTTACAACGCGGTACGCAAATGCTCATAAGGTTGCCAATCTATATATATTATTTAATCAATGCTATAATCATTGTATTAAAATATAAACCGCCATTTTTTTGTCTTTTCAACGATGTATTAGTTTTTATTAATGCATTTGAAAAAAATCGAGAAAATTAAGATAGTTGAGATATATAATAAATAATTTTTATTCAAATATTCAAGGTGGCTGTGTGAGAATAAATAGATAAATAAATAAATAATAAGTAAGTAATAATAAATAAATAACAAACAAATGTATATTATGTTGATATTAACATTGTTACATTTTGTTTATTTTCACATAGCCACCTATAAATTTGAATAACAATTACTTCCCATATATCTCAATTATCTTATATTCCTCTATTTTTTTCAAAAACATTATTAATATCCAATACATTGCTGAAAAGATGAAAAAGTGGCAGTTTATATTTTAGTAAATAAATTATAGGTTGCTATTTAAAAAATAAAAGTTGATAGTCGTATAGTCGTATCTTGTAAACCTGATTTTATAAAAAATATCTACATCTGTCAACAATTACTTCCCATATATCTCAATTATCTTATATTCCTCTATTTTTTCAAAAACATTATTAATATCCAATACATTGCTGAAAAGATAAAAAAGTGGCAGTTTATATTTTAGTAAATAAATTATAGGTTGCTATTTAAAAAATAAAAGTTGATAGTCGTATAGTCGTATCTTGTAAACCTGATTTTATAAAAAATATCTATATCTGTCATCAATAGTATATTTAATATAGTAAAACTTTTACAAGAGCCATTTTTTTATATTACTTATAATAAAAAAGTTAAGGGGGGGGGGCGTTTTCCCAGACTCACCCTGTACAGCGTGTTTTCATTCAAAGCGCTTGTCTGGGCGAATTAATGACTTTAGAGAAAAATGTTATATACAAAATAAGGGGATAATTTGTCAATAATAACAAACCGAAAATTCAAACAGTGGTTCTCAAACGGTAGAACAAAATTATATTTTTAAATAGTACCCTATATAATTTTTAAGTTCATTAGATATAGAATGTTCTTCTGATGATATAAATGTTGTATAACAATTATTTCGAGAAAAATTATATTAAAAGTTAAAAATAATGTCATAATATTGAAATAGACTATACAATACACAAGTATTGGTACTTCTGTTGCCTAGGTTACACTAGTAGTAAAGCCATTTTTTATTACATTCTAATTTTTAATACCATTTTACTCGAAATAATTGTTATACAACTCTGTACAATATTTACATTGTTGAAATCAGATAATAAATAATTCATTATTTTTTATTAAAAATTTCGTGTCACCGACTCCAAGCGACTTGACACGAATACATCCAAATATAATTACCGCCAGCCTGATCGAATGTTAGTACGGCCAAATAATAAAATTATTAAAGGTGGCAGCATAATACGTATCTTTACAACGCGGTACGCAAATGCTCATAAGGTTGCCAATCTATATATATTATTTAATCAATGATTATAACACAAACATACTATGTCAATTGCACTTGACACAGACATCTTTCAATTAGAATTTTCTTAATATACTAGCTGTTTCCAAAGTTATAACATAGCTGGCTGTTTCATGAAATTTAATTTCTTTATAATTTTTTAACTCTATATCCATTGAATATGAAGTATAGAATGTAATCAATTTATATACAGGATAAACTATTTAATATTTTTAATAACACTAAATGTGAAAATATGATATTTACCAGTGTTTTTTTCAAGAAAAACAGTAAAACCACCAAATGAACCGGAAGGTTGACCAATCCTAATCAAAATCTAATCACATCTTCACTTGAGGAATACGAAAAAATTATAATTTTTGGAATTATGGTATTGTAGTTATGCGATCCGAAAGAATCGTCACACACACACAGACAGACATCATTGTATAAATAGTAAAATCGTCTTCTAGGAACCCTAAAACGCGCTTATTCAATAAAAACTCGCCACCGAAGCTTAGTACCAAAGACAATACCTTCATTAGATGACGCAAGGTAAAAATTGCAATATAAGAAAATTTTAAGAATTTGATAATAAATTGTAGTTATGTAACTTTTCAATCAATTTACAGTAAAATTTTTGAAAGATGTCCGATCAAGGTTATCTACGAATTGTATGAATTCAGATTTTTGCTCCGCTCATTCTGACAAATTCAGTAGTGTCGTTTGTTTAGTTTTTGTGAGGGTACATAAGATATTACTGTTATTTTATTATTATAAAAATACATGTTACAATAAAAGCATTCAAAATTCAAAAATAATTCAACTGGTAAGTTTATTAACAAATGTAAAGTCAAATATGTGAAAAATAAGATACTGACACAATGTCAGTGTCAGTGATACTGACAGAAAATAACGTTCTTCGTACGGCTATGAATCAAGGTAATGTATCTGAATTAATATATAAGCTTACGTTACAGCGAAAGTATTATCAACAACGAGCATCGTTTTAAAGTGAAATGTCCTAACTTAGTCGAAACAATATGAATTTTTGAAAGACAAGCGTGTTACACCCATCCTTATCGCACACGCTTATATCCTTTGTAAAGGAAAGAGATAAATGTATGCCAATTTGTTAATTCGTTCATGATACAAATAACCTTGATCGGACATCTTTAAATAATTTTACTGTACTTACCTATTAATGACATACGCAGATTATGACAACAAAAGTTATTATAACTTGTGAATAAAATTAAGGTTATGACTATTTGACGTTTGTGCCACGTGAATCTGATTGAATGTGAAAAGTGCATTCAGTAAAGACCTCCTTGTTCGGTGATGGTTCGGTCAGGTGGTCAGTGACAATTTGAAATCTGCTGAATGCACCAATTGTAAATTTATTTAAATTAAAAAATTAAAAACAATTTTATTTATTTTATGGTACCTATAACATAAGTCTCAAAAGCTCGACTTTCATTTGGAGAAATAAATTTTATTATTAAAAAGTTTTATCGACTGTTAATATATAATGAAGTGCTAATATTGCAGGTTGAGTCATTAATTTATTGTTTATTTAAAAGTTTCAACTATTAATCGACGTTTCCGTTCCTAATGATCCCATCTTCAGTGTATGTTGATTACAAAAGAAACATAATGTCGTCAGAAAAGGATAAAAAAACTCATAAAAAAGCGTGCATACATCACCCTCTCTCATATTTAATAATGTTTGTTTTGTAATAAATCAACACTGAAGATGGATCATTGGGATCCAAAATGTTAGTTTGTAGTTGAAACTTTTAAATAAACAATAAATTAATGACTGTATCACCAGTCCTATTGGAACCGTATAGTTATTTTCTATGTCCTATTGTTTCTCTCTACTTATTGCATGATGCGCGTATTATGGAATAGCCTCTAGCAGTAAAATTATAGATAGTAGGTCTATAGCTTTGCATTATGATAATTAATTAATTAACTAATTAATAATGCAGTGCAATCGGCTTACGGCATACAAACATATGTTTTATATATGCAGGTCAATCAGCTATATTAAGAATTATATTACTCTGCATCTGCTTTGTGTGCAGTGTACACCATGTAGGTACACCACACAATCACCGAGTTATCTTCTTTTCGCTAGATCTTGTGGATGGCTTTTTACCGACCGCCTCTGCAACTTCTTGCCACGAAGCTAGAATAACAATCGAGGATTTTTCATCGACGGTGCGACGGAGTTTTTATACGCAACTTTTAACGATCTTTTCTCGGTGCATTTATCAAACTTTACTAATTTTATTGAATATTAAATAAAATTTCAATATAGTAATTGACATCGGGATTTAATTAACTTTGCGGATATCATGTTGACGTGGAATTGTTTTGTAATTTATAATTAGTTTCATTTTAAAGAATTAATATGTGAACATATACCTATAGCGTGGACCAAAAGTGTACATTTGTTATTTTTCTATTGGTATCTTGTAGATTGTTGCATAGCTTTTTATACCACCCAGCAAAAAGGAGGTATAGGGATCGTATTAAAAATAGTTTTTCGAGATTTTGATAAATAAGCACGTTTCAAGGGCCATAGAATCTGATTTTAAAATTTTAACGACAAAGTTAAATTCAATCAATCAAAAATTTTGAAAACTGGTATTATAGGCCTGGACAAACAATTTGGGACAGACCGCTAAAGCTTTGATCCAATCAATTATTTGTCTTTCTACTGAAAATACAATTTTTGTACTCATGTATTGAAATATGTTGTTTTGCGTCACATAAGCAACGTCCGAAACTTCAATTTCCTAGGTCTCGACCAGATAAGTTAAATTTTGGAAAACACTCCTATTTCTAAAGCATTTCTTAAAAACTATAATATTTACTCGTATAATAAAAAAGCATAGTTTCTCAAACACTCTCTCGCTTATTAATAATAATAATAATAATAATAATAATAATAATAATAATAATAATAATAATAATAATAATAATAAAATGGTGGAATATTGATTGAAATTTAATTTTAAAATAATGAATTTATTGCATTTGGTTCACAATGTTGGCGGGATTCGATAAAACAGAGCGCTCGGAATGTCGGTAACACATATCAAATAAATGTAATGTAAATTGTAACAAAACAATAAGAAATTTAACACATTTATTAAGTTTAAATTTACTATATACTACAAGTGAAATACTTGGTAAGTAATAAATACTTATTTACATATCATAATTAACATTACATTACATAAAAAAAAACATTAAAATCATTGGAATTTAAATTTGACACATCACTCTGAAATTAGCTACAAAGCAGTGTATATGCATAATAAATATAATTATTTGTACAAAAATTACTAATTATTAGTTTAATACTTTTTGTACAAAAAATATTAAACTACGCACCGCGTGTGTGAATTTAGTTCGCGGAATCGTTCTATGGCAGCGCTCGCAACCTCGCGCCGCCAAACGCTCATCCGGGAACCAAGCGTACCCGCACATGGTATGTAAATAACTATTTCTGGTTTGTTTTTCATGCTGAAAGCGACTCTTTGCAGCACGCTTCGGTATCCTAGTAATAAATTTTACTTATGAATGCTGTACACAAAAAGATTGTTGTCATAAATACGCATCACAAATCACAAATACATAAATTGCTAATAAATTTCAAATTATTCAAAATTAAATAAATTTCCTTTTTTATCATACAGGAATAGAAAAAATAGTGTGTATAACACGTGTTGAAAGTCCTTCGTCGAACACAAACAATTGCTCCGTATTATTAACACTAAAAGTGTTTTGTTGATTTTAAATCACACATTCCCAAAATTATAACATATTATCATTGGTTGTTCTTGCATTAAGCACTAAGCCACATATTTAATTGCTTACTGTTAGTATCTTTACTATTGACTGTCCATCATCTAACTGTAGAGCTTCTTAGCATTAAAAATTAAAGTCCCCGTCTAGGCTGTCCGTGTGCGAAGTACGTGAGAATTTGTATGAAATTTGTGTGGGGCTGTACTTCATATACGGCGCGGCGAGTACGGCGTGACTGGAGATGGTTTTTGCTGGCGTGACACTAGTCCTTTGCAGGATGCCAGCAAAGCGGCTCCAACAACTTCTTCTTTAATAAGACGCGGCCACGGCCGTAAATTATTTTTGTGTAACTGCTCGTAATTATGTCGCGAAGTACACTCCGTACTCGGAACTCGTAAAACTCTATGTTCTTTTGTCTTACTGGAACTTCAAAACGCCGCGAGAAATCTATACAACTAGTTAAGTGCCAGTTTCAAATGAAAACTATTTCTATAATAAAGATTATTTTAGAGTTATTTAGGTACCACTTATAGATTATATTACATTATCAAAGGAATTTTATGAATTATCGGGCAACGTTCGGTATTATTAGGGTAATAGTTTCAGTAGTTTACTAGATATTAATGGGTAGTGTCAGAGAAGTATGGGTAATACTTGAAAAAGTATGGGATTCCACAGGTATTTCATTAAAAAATCGAGGGCTGATTTGCGAAGACAACAGGATATTATATATATATATATATATATATATATATATATATATATATATATATATATATATATATATATAATATAAGTATTATTGGGTAACCTCTGGTACTATTGGATAACGGCAGGTTATTTATGAAAATAAATACAGTCATTTTTTCGTATTACTGAATAGCATCAGACAAGTAAAGGGGTATTACCTGGAAACTTATGATATTCCGTGGAAAAATTAAAGTCCCCGTATTACAGGAATTTATAACAACTGAAAAATAATCGGGTACAAACGGCGTACAAATAAAGTATTACATTACCGAAGGAATTCGGGTATTACTACGTATCCACTAACCAGGTATTATTGGAAAACTTAAGTATTATTAGGGAAATTCAGGTATGGCTAACCTGAGGAATTACAACGTAAAATACGTACCGTAATTTTTAAGGTATTACTAAGCAGAGGGTTATTACATGGAACCATCCAATATTTCATGTATTACAGTAACTAGAAATTTGGAATACCCAATGCTAGGTGACCGTAGAAAGTTGCGCCTTGTGGAAGAACACGCACATCTTTATTCAAGTTCATAATTTTGTTGCTTATGAAACAAGCACATCTTTATTTAAGTTCATAATTTTGTTGCTTATAAAACAGTTAATTATTACGTATTGCAAAACTTTAAGTAAATGCATTTTATATTACAAAAAAAATGTTGAAATTTGTGCCAAAACTTTTAGGATATACGTTAATTCTGGCTCGGCGGCGGCGCGTTTACGAAATTCGAAACGTATTGGTGTATCAGTAAATAAATATCATCGATTCCGATACATCGTTTAAAAGACATTACCGCCGATATATCGGTATTGGTTGCATCTTTAGTTTTGGATTCACAAATAACCAATAAAAATGTATAATAGAGTAGGAGTTCCGCGAAACGCAGACGGTTTCTTAAGAGTTGCATGACTGAAAAAGTTTCAGAACCCCTGAAATAAGGTATTACATTGCCAAATGAATTCAAGTATTAGTGCGTAACTTCAGGTATTACTGGGCAACTGCAGGTATTATTTAGAGACAAATAGGAAAATAATTTCTAAGGTACTATATACCGAGTAATATCAGTGTAGCAATCAAACATGTAGAAAAAAAATTATAAAAGATACTGAGGTCAATTTAGAACTACAGTAGAGACTCTTTAATCCGAAATGCGGATAAGTATAAATAACGTCAATTTAGAAAATTTTGAAATATTTATTACAGTACAGACAATAAATGACACTTAAATTAAGAAATAGAAATAATAAAAAAACCTAATTATTTCATTTTTTATGCATTTAGTATACCTGTTCATATTACAATGTAATATTATTCTGTAATTGGGATGTAAGCGTCATGATGAATTAAAAATATTAAATAAATAATTCAGAAAAAAAAAACAAATTTTTGTTTGTTTCCAGGCACTCATTCCGGTTTGATCACCAAATGCTGAAGTATTATTTATATATTATTATTATTATTATTTAATAAACAATGTATGCACATATTATATCCACCAGTTGCGATCTTGGACTGAAATACTTATCACATCCCGCCACGTGAGGGTTGGAAACTAAAGCAAAATTTGATTGGTTTTTCCAAGAATCACACGTGCTAGTTGCTGCCTCCGTAGAAATTATATCCTACAGTTCGGATTAAAGAGTTCTTATTCGGACTACGTTCCTTCTACTTTATGTTCGAATTACCGTGGATTCGGATTAAAGGGTCTCTACTCTATTTGTATGTATGTATAATAATAGATGCGGCAATAAAAAATCGTGCTTACTTCATGATTGATGTGGTTTCATACGCGTAGTTATGAGAAAAGTTTTAGGTATTTAATTACTTATATTAAATACGGAATCGCGCGACCGCGAGAGCCGTACGATGAAAAGTAATTGTTTTATAGGTAGTAAAGCCACAACTGCATGCTATAAAAATTGGTATCATCTTCGTTGGAAAACAACGCCATGAAACAGCTAATATAACATCCATCCCCTAGATATCTTAATATCATTTCATCCCGCATTCCGGATTCGGAGGGTGAGGGTGTGTCAGCGCTGACATTTCAAACGGTACAGCAGAGGAAGGAAGGTTCGATCCCTAGCTGTTTCACACTGCTTTAATTAATACTTCTCATAGAAAATGTAGTGAACAATTATTAATATTAAGCTTAAAAGAACTTCACAAAATGTAGGAAACCAGCACCAAGTCCGACGTTTTTCCTCTCGCTAAGAGAGGTTTTGGATTCATGCTAAAAATTGCATATCCAGATTTCAATGAACAAGTACGTTTTAAGGTCCCTACAACCCAATTATAACATTTTTACGATGATGTCTGTGTGTGTGTGTGTGTGGGTGTGTGGATGTGTGTGTGTGTGTGTGTGTGGATGTGTGTGTGTGTGTGTATGTGGATGTGTGTGGATGTGTGTGTGTGTGGATGTGTGTGTGTAGATGTGTGTGTGTGTGTGGATGTGTGTGCGTGTGTGTGTGGGGGGAGGGGTGTTGGAGCTACGAATTTTCAAATTCAAAAGACTAAAGACCTATGTAACTACGGATTCCTCAATCTAACAGTAATGGGAAGAGTTGAATAGGTTCTGGTAACAATTGGATAACCGGAAGTACTAGTATTTTAACAAAAATCTTCTAAATATTGTTTTTTGAAAATTTATGTTATTACAAATATTAAAAACCAAAATTTTCTATCCGGCACATTTAAACTTTTGTTTATATCTTCTATAGGTTTAAAGATATAGAAATATAGTCTATAAAATAATCTGTTGTAATAAATCTCACAGCCTGCTCACAGCCCAAACATTTCCATGGTAACTACTTGAGAAATTTAAATGTCTGTAATTGACAGATAAATGTCACTAATGTCAATGTCAAAAATTCGAAGATAGTACTGAAGGCTTTTTCTGGGAACGATATTTAATATTTCTTATTGTATTATTAATTATATATTTAAAATTATGGGTATATTACATAATCCCTTCAGAAATACTGCCAATCCCGTTAATGAATTGGAAAAACCTCAAACATTTAGAAAAAATGGAGAAAACTTGCTCATAGAATCAATTAAAATTATAGAAAATACGTAAATATAAAGATTAATTAGAATTTTTTTTGTGTATACTTATATATACCACAATGGAAAGGGTGCGAGAGGTATTGTGATGTGATTTTTTTTTAGAATTTATGTTAAGGAATCTGTAAGATCTTACTTATAAGTTGTAAATGTAATAAAATTCATGTTATATATGTACTAGATTGTTTTTGATTGCTTGCAGACCCTGATGAAGGTATAAGTGGAAACGTATTTTCAACATCAATTACGTGATTATATATTAGTAGTACATTTTTAATAAAAATTTCGTGTCGGCCAGTGTAATATATTGAAATGGTAATGATGTAGAATCGCAGGAGAATGTAACCCAAAACGCCATGAATATCTCGTGTGTGTATTAATTTCGAGAGTTGGGGATTTAGTAGTCGGGTTGCAACGCAGTCCAGCCAGCAGCGAGGGTTTTGGGATCAGGCCGCTTTCTGCTCTTCGTCCTCCCCTTTCATTTATCTAAAAGTTCGTCCTTGGCTCGGACCCAAGATGGCGGAGGGCCGCCGTTCCCAACCCAAAAAGCTTTATAAAACGACGGGCCGGGGCTGGAGCTGGGGGCCGGGCGTCGGTGGCCGTGGCGGCGTATCTCTCATGCGTGACGGGACGTCTCTCCAAAGCTCGTTATCAGATCCGGTGACCTACGTTCAATGTTCCCGGATTCCTTCACGTCCGAACCGCCCGACGAGAACATATCACAGCTCATTTCTCCAACAGGAGCAGATACGGATACGGGGAGGTCCGATATTCTATACTTTCATTTTATATATACTTCAACAATTTTTTTTGTTACAAAAAATATGTAGGTACATCATAGATACCCGCTTTTTGTAATTATAAATTCTTCAATAGAATTTTTATTAGCGTCACCAAATTTTACGAAATAAGTTTCAAATACTTCATATTTGTTCACCATCTTTTTATGTTTTATAAATTTTGTAATATACTTTATATGGAGTATTGCGCTGCATGGATGCGAAACATGGTCTTTGAGGAAGAAAGAGAAAAGGTACCTGGACAGTTTTGAGATGTGGTTGTGACGACAACTGGAGAAGATTGGGTGGAGAGAGAGGATAAGGAATAGAAATGAGGAGGTTTTGAGAAAGATTGGAGACGAGAGAAGTATTTTGAGAGAATTAATTATTTTAAGATAAAACTGACTACAAAATATTTTAATTGAAGGAAGGAAATTTGGAAGGTGAATGGATATCAAGGAGGGAAATAACAAGGGGCTTGAAGAGAAAGGAAAAAATGGTGGGGAGGTAAAATTTCCATTAAGACCATTAAAACAGAATGTACCAATGATGAAATGAATGTGCTTATTCCTGAAAGTGTCCAAATATATTTAGTTGCCAGGTATCAACCTATGATGTGAAACTCAATTGAGAAAAATCGGTGTATACCTTTTGTTATTCAAAGAATTTTATAATGAAGTCGTTGGGGCTCTATTTTTTATCCAGTACTGCATGGGATAGGTACAAAAAATAGATGAAAAAAATTGTTTATTATTAATAATTTGAAATTTTGTATACAGTACTTTGAAGAATGTGTACTCCAAATTTTCAAACCGCGGATCGATATCTCATACCATTCTCCAGATATGTTTAGATAAAGTTATAATAGAGAATAACAATTTCCTTAACCGTATTTTTTCCGGTATAGTTATTATGTACGTGATTTCTGCTTACAATTTCTCGCTCATTAATTGAATTAAGTGTTGAGTCACTAATATAAGTCATACTTTTCGAAATTCTGTCAATATCTGTGAGGTTCTGCAGTGAGGAAATGTATGTGTGCCGCTCGTGTTTCGCGATAATTAGATTAGTTAATTTGCATTGAAATCACCTCTCGCTTTAACGGACTGCAGACCAGTGAATCACGAACGTTCATTCATTGCGGAGATGCACATTTTCTCGTACTCTAACCATGTAGTGTTTATCATCCCTTGGAAACAACTGAAGGCTGGGCTAGGCCGCCTTAATTGCTTTTGCTTACTTTGCTCCATCCTTGGAGCAGACCGACGCCTTCTAGATTGATTAGGGGGTTAACTCACCCCATCACACAAACCAAAGAATTAAAAATATCGACCAATCTATGAAGGACTACATACGCAGACTTCTAAGTGCCAAAAGATGTCATACAAGATTTTTATATGAGAATTTTGTCAATGTTTTGAAAATGGTACAAGTGTCATGAAATTACAGACATACAAGTAGGATTACTGTACCGCCCACCTATCTATTTAATCCTAACACTCCTCATAATTTCTTACAGTCAACAAGAGGTCTGGCATGGTTTACATGTTGAGCAATCCTATAGTTTCTCTCTACCCTTTTAATACGGTTTTGTGTAAAATTTTACTACTAACGATGAGAACATTGTTCTTGAAATACGTTTCTATTTTCACTTAATTTTAAGGTCAGGGGTAATTTTTAATTTTATTACCTAGCTGTATTCGTTGCAAATATTTGCAACAAAAAAAACTATAGGGTAATGTTATTTGTTTTTTTAACCACCGCTGCTTTGTTGGACATATTGACACATAGGGAGAACTCTGGTTGATTATTTGACACAACACTGTTAATAATAAATAAATCATTTCGAGCCGGTTTGTTAATAATTTTATTACTAACAGCAGCAATGTTAAATTTTCTAACAGATAAATATATTTTAAAAAATCAATTTACGGTTGACGAACATTAAATAACACACCAATGAGCAACCATCAAACAAAACAAAGCGAGAGAGGTTACGATTTCAAAATGATTCATACTCGTTTTTATTTTATAGGCGCACTCCCATGTGCTACGAATACTCCCGAATCCCTGTCATTAGAACGCTAACGCCGCTATTGGCCGCTCTCGAAATCAATGCCAATGTTTTTCTTATGTAAACTATAAAAATTAATTATAAAAAAACTATGCAAAAATTTGAATTTTAACTACTTCTACGACACGTCCGGAAGTTGATTGGACATCTCTACAAAATTTGATGTTGTATAGATATGTATACATGTCATACTTTCATTTTTATATACAGGTGTTGACCATAAAATTGGAACATAGGACTTTAACATACTATCGTAATTTCGTGCTTCCCTAAATATTTTAGGTAAAATGTTTCAAATAAAAATTGTAGAGCTTAAAATTCTGCATCGTCTATACCGACAGAAATTAGGTATGAAAATGTTGAAAATCACCCCAAAAATAGCGATAGCCATGGAAATGAAACTAAAAATTAACAAATGTTAGCGATTTATCTGCAAAACTAAGGTTAATTTATATTTATTATTGTTTGTAATTTCTGTTAAAGTGGAAAAAATTAATAGATAATTGATCACTTGAACAGGTATTACAAATAATACCTAATAAAAATATATATTAACCTAACTTGGCAGGTAAAACGTCAAACATTTGTTCATTTATCTGTCTTAGCTATAGCTATTTTTGAGGTGATTTTCGACATTTCCATACCTAATTTCTTCCGTTACAAAACATGTAAAATTAATTTTTCTAATTGACTCGGATGCAGAATTTTAAGCTTTTTTACCTAAAATAACACCTGTTCTCAAATTATTAATAATTCGAAAACACAATAAAACATTTTTTTTTTCATTTTATTGCCACTGTTTGCCTTTGCTTTCTTTGAACCTTATAAGAACTTCTGTGGGCAAATGACAAGATGAATCATCAAAAGCAAATGAATTAGCTGTAGATGAATTTTCCGAAGAATATAAAAATAAATCTACTAAGTAATTTGTCTCAGTTAAATATTTATAATAATGTGGGAAATTTCTCGCCTGTGATATGGATAAGGTGTTAACAATTATTTGAAATCTCAATCAAAGAGTATTTATTTTACAACACCGACGTTTTGGTGCACCTTTGCACCTTCTTTAGGGTAGTAGGATCTTACAAAATATTACATATAATATACAGAACGAATGTATATTTTATACATAATATGTAATAATTTTTTAGACCTTACTATCCTGAAGAAAGTGCAAATGTGCACCGAAACTTTAGTGTTAATGCTGTTTGACTGAGATTTCGAGCAATTGTTAACATATTTATAACAATGTTCTATTTTGTTAAAAATTTATTTTTAAGTTATATATGACCACATAAGCGAATTTCGAGAGTTAGCTAATATACCGACTATCGAAAATCGTGCAAAAATCGCGTATCTCTGTCTAGTACATAAAGTTTTACTGACCGGTTCTCCGTCTTATTTATTTGATAAATTAATCCAAAGAATTATAATTATACTCTACGAATTAAGAATTTGTATATTATACCATCTTTTAGAAAGTCAAAATTTAAGGGATCTTTCTCATATCTAGCACCAATCCTCTATAACGCTATTCCTGATTCGTTAAAATCTCTGTCTCCATATACCTTTCATAGACATATAAAAGACATGTTTATCACTTAACATTATTCATTTTGTTATATAAATCTTATATTTATTATATGTAATATCAAATTTGTATATTATTCTTTGTAAAAAAATCCTGATAATTTTTTTTATATTTATTTGTATGGTCGGGTGGAAGAACAGCCTTTGGCTTATGGTCAATAAAGATTATTATTATTAGTATTACTTTATAGTTGTTTTTTATTGCTCTTCTCGTAATTATGAGGTATTTAAAGAAAAAAGAATAAGAATATTACTTAATAAAAGAAGGACTTGTAGCAACCATTATGGTGTGAATTTTTTTGTTGAATAATTATAAAACAAAAATGGCTGTCAGATTTCTATGGGTTTACATTTTTCGTTTGTAGGAACTCCAGGTATTATAGGAGTAAGGACTAAGAGTAAAACAGAAATCACTAACTCATAACAATATAATATTACTCGAAATAAATTGGTGTTACGACTGAAATATGTGGCAAAATTATAGGTACGATAGGAAGTGGGAAGTGTTACTCGTAGATTTGGGAACGAGTAAATTTATCAATTGATATAGGGTAGATTTAAATTCACCTTTATGAGTAGAATTAGATTTTTTTCAAAAAGTGATCGGTATTATTCGTAGCGGTATACGAGAGGGTCTTTACCATAATCTCAACATGATGAATGTGTCCAAGACCAACTAACAATCGATAATTATTTATGGCTTCCACGAACCTTGGTATATTTTATTAATTCTTTATCTTTGTTATAAAACGATTATTTATTTCGAAATACACACATTTATGGAAACTAAAACCATAATGTTATATGTGTTATGCTGATATGAAGTATGCAATGCAAGGTCTCTTAAAGTAGGAATAGAAGCAAGCAAGCATTGGAACTGCTGGTATTTTTGCCGTTGGAGAAGCCGACCTGGCGCTCCTCAGAACGGTTGCAGTTTTATGACGTGAAACCGGTTGCAAGGTAAGGACCGATTGAAAAAGATTGCGGTGAACGTTTGCAATTTTTTCCACCTTGGATTTATTTCGAAAGCAGTAACAATGATCTATAGCCGCACTATTTGCAAAAACCGATAGAAATGGACGCAAGGCTAACACACACACTTGTATACTTGCCATTAAAATAAATACGATAATTTAAATGTCATTATTCAGGTATCAATGGCTCATGTCTAATGACAATTTCCATACTAAAATATTATGAGAATTGTATAGTTTATTTTCACATAACTATATTATAATTTTAATCGGTTACATTGCTAATACATTCATTATATTCTTCTCAGAATTTTATCAATATTAATTTAAATGTAAAACCACGGAATTGTATTTATTTAAAAAATACTGGCTGATAGATGTTTAATAGTATATTAATGAACGAGTTTTATGACATGTTTTTCTTCGCACGCGTTAAAATTTAGAAAACGAGCCCTGGCGAGTTTTCTAATTGTCAAGTGCGAAAAAAAAAATTACAAAATAAGTTCGTTATACTATTTTTTATACTTTGCGTCTTTTATATACTAAAATATTTTAAAAAACTCTTATATTAAACCGAGTTTATACGTGTTGTGTAATGTGGTTGGTAACGTTGGATTGACATTTATTTAATTATTTAAAAGTTCATGTCAATTAATTTATGGACATAAATTTAAGATAATATAATACTGCAACTATGGAAGATGAAATCAATTGCATTCCGTCTGAACTACGTAATATAGCTTAGACCACTTCCTAAAAAAATGCATACATTATGGTCAATATACTCAAGGTTAAGATCGTGCTTAAATGTTTACAAGTATTTGAATATATCACAATATACTAAATTATATCCGTTTTAAAACGATTGGGAGAGGGTTATGCACCAAGTACAGTCCATACGATGTGACTTGGCGAGCCAAAAGAATGTAATTCAGTTCACTATTCCTAAGTTTCGTTTTGTCAAATATTTACTTTTACTTCGATGCCGCACAGCTTCAGAAGTGAAACAGTGATTTTACAATGTTTTATTGCCTTACACAAAGCAAATTTCACCCTAATACACTCAAACTCGGGGTGTCAGGTACTTTTCAACCCAAGAAGTTATATTCATGCATAAGCGTTGGTGCATTTTTTTCAATAGCAATAGAAATTTTATTTTCTCAACATAATTAATTTAAAAAATAATTAATTATAATATGATTTATATAATAAATAATTCATTCCAGTATTTGTAATATTTTTTTTTGTATAAATAATTTCTTTCTTTTGTAATATTCGTAATTTTATTGAACTTCATTCTTCTTCGGTACGCCTATGGATTTTATAACTTTTCCATTACCGCAGTGATAATGTGAATTGCCCCAACTCGCCAAGTTACATTGTATGGACAGTAAATCCGAAATTCTCGAAATAGAAAATATTAATCGTTTCATTAAAAGAAGATGATGTTAATATATACTGGCAATAAAAGTTCACTATGAAAATGTATAATAATTGTACAATTCAAGGTGATTTATTAGATTTATTAAGTAAAATAAATTTAGAGGTTATATTGAAATATTTGCATTCTCAGGTTTGACGTTTGAAAATTTAACCCTTTCATACCAAGTATACATGAAACTTTTATGTTTATTTTTATTATATTTGAACTGAAAGTTGCTTTAAAATTAATTAAAATAATTTGCTGTCATTCGAGCTACAAATTTCATTACTACTAGTTTCATCTATGGACTATTTCGTATATTATATGGACATTTACTCAATTTGTGACTATATTTGTGATCATTTGTACATGCTCATGTAAATAATCATATCTCCAAATAAAAAAATAATAATTTTTGACATATTATGAAAATCGTCAATTATCTACCTAAATTAGGTAAAAAGGGTTAAGTAAATGTCATTTAGTACTAACTTTCTAAAACAAAAAAAATCTTATCCAAATGAAGGCTATTGCGATACGTAATTTGGTTTCGTAATGACATCACTATGAACGCAAGTATAAAAATATATAATCACGGCACGGCTTACTACCTATTTTTGGATGTGCATGTCAACCTACTTTTTTTTACAAATTTCGGTAATACCAATACCGTTGAGGGAGTTTACTTGAAGAGAGCACCAAAATTGCAAAAAGAAAATAATATTTGAAGGTATTTTTTCAAGGAAAACTATTTAGAGCTTCAAATAAATTGGCATTTCGAGTAAACCTAAAATCGAAACCCCTATTTTTATTTTAGTACCTACTAAGTAAGACACAGGCATCGTGTTAAAATCTGAATCGAGGTACCTTAAATCGTGCTCATTCGGGTTTTCAGGGAATGTCAAAGAATCATGAAAAAATCAGGAAATTTAGTACTGCCTGAAAAAGTTATAAAATGGGATATTCTACCGATTTTTTTATATTTTTTCTGATAATATATAAAATCTAAGAGTATTGGTGAAAACGCGATGTTAAAATACGAATAAGTTAACGAGATGTAAATTTTTGAATGTCTGAAATTATCTGTGACGTCACAGGCCCGAAATAATTATGCTTCACAACCAGTTAATTCTAGGGGTATCTGCATTAGGCATATATTTTCATTAATTTTTATCAGAACTACTTCCCCTAGTCAAATTAATTAGTAATAATGAATACAGAAATAAAGAAATATATTTAAAATAAATATTATTTCAATCAACTTCATGAAAAATTCTAAGAATGACATTAGGGTGACAGTAATATTTTATATAATATTATAAGGTCATTTACTATTAAATTCATTATCAACAGTAAAATTTGGAAAAAGTACTTTTAACAATTTATTGCAACATATTTATAAACTTATCTTCTTAAGCATTTTACACAACAATTCAGCAAGTTGGATACAAAAAACTCCCTCTGTTCAATGAAACTCAACTTTTGTACAATGTGATGCTTTTGGCATTAACCAATGTTACGCATTTTCAACATAGATAGTTATACTAGCATATTAACAGCAAAAGCAATATTAAAAACAGTCAATTTTGTTTATTTTATTGTAATTTAAACTCAAAGTATCAACTACTAGTGCTATGTCAACTATCGGTGCTTCTACCTTAAGTATTTATTTACAACGAAGTATATTTCATCATTTTTATTTTACTAAAATTCTAAGTTTAAAGTATGCTATATTATAATAATTATTGAAGTTTACTGTTTCTTTGCAGTGGTTGAATACCCTATTGTCTTCGAATTTTACAAATGTCATGGAAAATATTTTTATTTTGTTCCCTTTTGTCTGGATCGAAATTATTATTTTTTTTTTACAAATTTTAGAATTTTGATATAATGTATCTATTTTGTTCATAATAATAAGTTTATTGCACATAAACTGTACAAAGGGATTTGTTTCAGCTACAATAGCTGATTTTCAAACAACCCCTCAAATTAGTAATACAATAAATATACTAATATATAAATATAATAAATAAAAATACAATTAATTATTTTGAGAAACATTTGGTACAGTAACAGTTTGACAGTATAAATATTAAGAACAAATAACCTATGATAGTAATGAATAGTTTTCTTGAACAGTACATTTTAATATAATAAATATATAATAAGTAAATTATTATTGCATTGTATATTTTAATGCCAACATATTCAAACGTATTTTCATAAGCGAAGGTTGTTTGGATACGCGTATTTGTTTGTCTAGTGGAACACTGTGAATTTAGGGTGGTGAAATTGCTGAGTTGTTCACTCCACCCTTTAACTTTTTTTTAATTGCTCAAATAGTTTATGTTTAGAAAATACAATTTAAAATACAAGATCAATATGCATATAAAATAGTTTTTTTTATATAATGCGATAAAATTATATTTTATCGACGAGCGGAATTATTTTTCGCGAGGCGATGATTTAATTTTATCGTCGTGTATAAAATTCTTTTTTCTCTCTCTAAAGCAAAAGATAAAGAAAAAAAAAATACCAACTATAAATAAATACAATTTTAAAATCCCAGTATGTACCTACCTTCCTATATATGTGGGTTATTATGAATTATGTATGTAAATAAATAAGAATTAAAGTATTTTACCTACCCTTATTGTTAAAAGGCAACTTTATCTACCCTTTCGGTTAAAGTGCAACTTTATTGTAACATCAGCTATAGAAAAATTAAATTATAAGTCGTGAAAAAAATTAGTCAGGAAAAGTTATGAAAATGTGAGAGAATTTCAATCTTTGAAATTGTTAACCATCCTGTCATTTTCAAAAGTATCGACATGCAATTTTTATCATGATCCCTATATCTTCTTACCTTATGTAATCAGTACTATTCCACAAGATTATGTATGTAAATTCAAACTGCAGTAGGGAGTATGTGATTATACAATTTTGTTAGCAATATGTTAAAATATGCTAAAAGTTATATAAGGGTTCTCCCCTTAGTAACACCATAATAATGCCTTTTAAAATGCAAGATATTAGGTACATAACATAGTAGGGGTCGGGTAATTTATATGTTTTTTACATTCGTACAAATGAGGTGAGTGCATGGTTATAAGATAGGTGTGTGTATGCGAAGCCCCGCGAGCCTGATTAAGAGTGAACGACCCCGCTTCGCAGTACACTCTTCGTCATAAAAGGCTTCGCAACTTCATATCTAAACCTCCTTCCAAATACTTTGTTCTCTCTATTCCAAAGAAATAAACGCGAATGTGTCTTGATATGGGTGATAAATCATCGTCCAACTTTCCACAACTTCACGATGGATGGGTTTCTAAGATGCCCAACAATACAACAAAATATACACCTCCATATAAAAAACATCTACAGATAATTACATCGTAGAATACTTAGAAGGCAAGTAATAGGAAAGCTATATTTCCTTGGAAGTCAAAAAAGTTATACATATATTTACAAATACTGCGAATTTTATTTTCATACTTCCAACATATTTTGAGAAATAAACTAAAAAAATTCACATTCGTAGGATATACATTGAAACTAATTTGCTTAAAAGAAACCTAAAAAAACAGCTTACTTTGATTGATCATAACTACTTAACTCATCTTTCTATATTTCGTGGCTAATATTTAAAGTGTAATTTTCGAAAGTTTAATTTATATAAAACATACTGATTTATAAGTATAATTTTATGCTCTACAGTCTACAACATTTAATTTTTTTTTTTTTAATTATTTGGGAAGCAAGGCGAAACACCGTTTACGTTCTTCAAGTCCTTAGGAAGCTTCCGAGAAAACGTCAAAATCTTTGTTTTACTTGATCCATTAAAAATTAATTTGTTTAATTATATCGTAGGTATAGGGTGTAATTCGAAAAGTGGGCCATATGCGTTTAACATACGAAATCAGTTTTTCTTTGCGAAAACGTTACCAAATAATTATTTATGTAAAAATAATTCAAATAAAAGTTATAAGATTTAAATTCTGCATCTAAATCATGTGAAACAATTATTCTACTCTTCATATAAGTGAAAAAATTAATCATAAAGTTACTGTTTTTTTGAGCTTTTAGTCAAGGCAGCTGTGGATTATAACACAAAATAAACAATTCCCTTGTTTTTAACTGTCAATTAGAACTAAATTTAGATCAGAGTAATAAACTAACACAAAAAGGTAAACTATTTTATTTTTGTTCTTGCCGTCAAATAAATATGGACTGGAGATTTCTATATTGTTGCCAATTCAATGGCCATGTTGAAAATACCAAGTTATGAAGAAGCGGCAACACAGCAGGGCAAAGGACAGGATACTTATTTGAAGTAACTATAACTGACAGTTAAAAACAACGCAATTGTTTATTGCTCGTAAAAAATTAGAATGATCTTTTCATATTATTTCGGTGCAGAATTTATATCTCTATAATTTCTATTTAAAGTATTTCTACGCAATATAATTTCTGCAAAGAAAAACTTATTTCCCATGTTAAGCGCCTATGGCTCATTTTTCGATTTACACCCTGTACGTATACATACTAAGTATAAACTCAAATGTTATGCATCTTCACAAAGCGTAAATATACAGAATCCATCCTTGGGATCCTTTCGAAAAGATTCTAAAATACCTATATCGATTAAGTTCATTTGAATCTTCGAATAAAACGATAACATTAACTTTTCAAATTTTAATAGTTCTTCTCTATTAAAATTTGTTGAAACCGTAAAATTTGTGCATATATTTAATAAGAAATAAACCTAAAGCTACATGTCTTTTTTAAGAATGAAGACATGATCCTAAAATCTTTACTTTTCTTCCACCTTTATAATTATTATGAGAAAACCGTTTAATTCTAAACGCACTTACTAAACATAGTTACATGTCTTTATAATATTTCTATCCTAAGACAAGGTCCTAAGATCTTTACTTTTCTTTCACCATCAAAATTATTTAATAATTCAATTCTGAGCACATTTACTAAATGTAAAGTTGCATATCTTTTTTAATGGATATAATATGTTGGTTTGGTCCTTTCGTATCATTGTACAAGATGCTAAAAACTTTTCTTTGATTCTTCAACCAAAAGACAAAATGGTTGAATTTTATGTAAACACAACAAGAAATAAATACATATACAGTTACACTCTGTATCTCCGAGTTGGTCCTCACGTCATCAATTTCTGCTGCAAAAGTACTAAACTTTTATCTAGCCTCTTTGTCGTATACACATGGCATATATGAGACATTTATTCGGTATCTCATTATCGTTGCTGTTTTAGACGGGTATATGCTATGTCCGTCCAACCATCGGCAACAAATGAAAAAGAAACGCTGTTGTAACCGCGGTAACAAATGTCATTTTTAAATATTTGATTTATTTCAATATTAATGTCATTTTGGCCACTGCATTTTGTTATTGCAAAGAAAGCGTTTCTAAGATTGCCGAGCATTGCTTTTAGACAATAAAAATATATACATTTCATCCATTATACTTATATAGTATTTATTCAATAAATAAATAAATAAATAAATATTTCATCACGGCATATTACCCATTGCTGGGTGTGCCAATCTGCTTTGTACAGATATCGGTAATGATGGAATATTTGTACCGTGCGGGCGCTTACCAGGCGTCACCTCACAGGCACTCATTGCTGGCGTGGAGAGTGCGCCACAGGGGTCAATTTTGTGCCATTAAAATGCGATGTAATTTTTGGCGTCGGTCGGGATCGAACCCGGGTCCCCAGATTCACGACCAGACACTCAGGCACACGGCCAATTGGTTTATTATTGCTAAAAAAGTATTTATACTTGGAATTGTGATAATAACAAAATTGGCACAATATAGGTTACATTAAAATACACTTATAATACTATCAGTTGCCAATTTTGATTTGTATGAATACTTCGGAAATCACATAATTTCATTCGACATGACG
Organism: Harpalus rufipes; assembly: GCA_951394225.1. NCBI lineage: Eukaryota > Metazoa > Arthropoda > Insecta > Coleoptera > Carabidae > Harpalus > Harpalus rufipes. Next base: position 39,758,929 of record OX596280.1, on the reverse strand, counting down.
TCATCAATCCCCCCCCCCCCTGCTGATTTGAACCATATATTTACGATTGATGACGTGAGGATCAAGTCGTGGAAACGGACTTTACATATATTTTTAAGACACATATTTCAGTCAAATTCTTTGGAACTTTCCAAAAACACTAAAATTTGTACAGTATTTCTTCCATCCATATTTCTGTTCTACATATAAGAAAAAATAAAGTTCTTCACTTACCGATTTCTCGAGCTTGAGGGCATCTTCATCCGTGCATCCAAGACTCCTCATATACTTGAGATACGTCGTGGTTATGGGCATACTGAAGTCTATCTCCCCGTCCAGGAACGGGCGTTTGGGAGGGTCATGGATACTGTCCACCGGCGACCAAAGTTTTGGCCTTTCTCCACTTTGGCTCAAGTGTCTTTTCTTGGGAGGAGTGCAAATTTTCGCTGGACTTGGAGCCGGACTAGGAGGTGGAGTATTACGAGAGGTTAAGTTGCAAACGTCCAAAGGGTTGGAAGATCTTTGAGGAGGGTTAGATGGGGTTATAGTTTGGGTTTGGGGCGAAGGGGTTGATGTGCGTAAGGGGGATAATTTTGTGAGGGATGTGTCAGAACTGCAGAGAAAGATAATAACATATACAATTAAATACAGCGTATAAATAAAGGAAATAGCTTTATACAAGGATTGTTCAATAGAAACATGTTTGGACTATGACAATGGAATTCAATTGTTTATATTGATTTTTTAAGTACTAATGACGCGTTTGTCAAAAATATTTGCAGTTTGCTTCTTTCTAAACGTTGGCAAATGGCATTTATGTTAGAAAAGCTGTCCAAAGATAATCTGCGTGCAGTTATTCAATTTTTGGCAATTAGTAATGGAATGGCCCATATTCCACACTAGCAAAAATTAGGGAATATTTTTTTTATATTTAGTTAATTTTGTAAGTAATATATTATTATTTAGTTAAACTTATTGATCTGAAAAAAAAACGTCAAACGCGAGTTCAAAAAAAAATAAAAATAAAACAAGAAGACGCAACCATACCAACCTAACCAAGATATTTGACATACCGCGCCAATATGCTGCTAAACAGATTCTGATTTGACGAAAGCCGTGCGGAATTATTCCAAACAGTATCCGGAATTATTTCAAACGCCATACGAAATTATTCCACACGGTTTGTTGGAATGATTTTGATTCCAACATAATTTTTAGTTGTGGAATATTTATTTTTCAAAATAATATTACAGAAAATTTATACCAGAATGAAAGCTGTATATGGTGATTATAGATATTCTTATAAGACATTGTTTCAACGGTGTAAAAATAAAGAATCCGCTAAAGATTTGATTATTGAAAATGCGAGACAGTTGGAAATGGGGTATATACCAACGACAAATTTTAACTATCTTAGATAAGAATGCGAAAATATACGTAAAATAATGAGTATTAGCGAAAGAATTTTGTTTAAATATAGTGAAAATTATTAAGCAGAAGACGCACGGCATCAACCTCAAAAAACCTTATAAAATTAAATAGGACTATAACTTGTAGAAATTATTGGGTGTTATTTATTGTTAAAAGAAGTAGAAAAAAAAGTACTAGAATTAAGTAATATATATATATTAATTATATTTACAATTATTTCTAAGTCAATCGTTATTACTTTTATGGAATATAAAATTATTTGGAATAATTGTAGTTTATTTTCGTACCGTAGGTTGCAACTACTGAAAATGACCATGTTGTGTCAAATAATTTTATATTCCGTAAAAGGAATAAGGATTGACTTAAAAAAAATTAATAGCAACTAATAATTTCTACAAGCTATATTTCATTTTATAAAGTTTTTTCAAGTTGACGACGTGCGTCTTCTGCCTAATCATTTTCACTATATTAATTAGTTCGCAAACTACAAATGATTGAAGTCGATTAATAATTAGATGACGTATCAGTTCTTTGCAATTTTACTGGTTGCCTGAGTTTAAAAGCGGGACTCCCGCGCTTGTTTCGCCCGTCTACCGTGAAACAACAATGGAAAAACACTAGCGCCCTTCGCCGCCATAGTTTGTTTCACAACATTGTCAAACAATGGTCACACTGTTTCAATCTTCTATAATTTATTAACAAAAAAAAATGCATTTTATTTGTCATTCAAGCTTAATAATAATTTCTTCATGAATATAACGTATAAGTTTATATAGAATTTTTTGCTGAACTAACAGTTTGTCGACCACTGGTGAAGACCTGCTACTCCACGCACCAAATTCTTAATTTTAAAAATTCATACAATTACTAAAATTCTTAGTTCATCCTGTTCTTCCAGAAAAAAATAAAAATAAATTGGTATAAGACCCCATTGCTTTACGAGCTATAGGCGCCTTAAAAGTAAAGAAAGTGCGATTTTTCCATGTTTTGGTCAATTGAAACAATCGTTAAAAGGGCAGCAGTTCAATTCGGACGCTTAGGTAGAATTTATTTTGTTCGAGAATGGTTTCGCAAACAGCTGCAGGAATTTTACCAGCAGGGCCAGGGAATCTATAGATTAGTGCACCAGCGGGACACGTCCTTAATGTTAATGCAGATTACTTTTAAATTCATAAAATAAAAATTGCTTTACAGTCTCTCGTTTTGCTGTTGAAAAATCCTCATATATTGAGCCCAGTGATACGGAGAGAATTTTATTTTCTTACTTGCTCTGGTGGTGCCGATGATGATGTATATGTATAGTAGGAGGTTGTGCGGCTGGAGCAGCTACCGCTGGAGAAGGAGCTGCTGGTGCTCTTGGGGCAGCCGCTGGTGGAAGCGGCAACGTTGGACTCAAACTCGGTGGAAGAGCTGCAGTTGCTGGACTCGGCGACCTAGGTCTTCGTTGACATTCCGTACACCCCAACAAGAACCGAGTGACCGCTTCGCGTGGTAGAAATGCATACGTCTCTGTTATCTGCAACATACAGATAGGGGATCGTGTTACAGAGAACTTGTTGTTATTAATACCGTGGATGGACATTCACCCGACGTCATGTCGTATCATCATCATCATCAAGGTTTTGTGATCGATTCGTACGAATGCAGGTAGGGACAGTAATATGTGTGACAACAACTGATTACTACGAAATCAGGGTAGCAACTGATATATTCTTTTTTTACAATTTATATTTAAGTTATACAACTGTCAACTGATCGGTTCGTTACATTTGGCTGTGATTTTTACGATTATACACTTATGCCCGTTTGCATCGTTACTACATTCGCCATCAAATAAGTATGGATTGATGCTCAACTTTTTCCCTTTTCCACACCCTGTCGCCTGCCCTGCGGTGTTGCCGCTTCTTTATAACTTTTTCAACATAACCAGTGAATTGGTAACAGTGTAGAAATCTGCAGTCCATACTTATTTAACGGCAAGTATAGTTAAGTTCCATTTAGTAAAATTATTAAAAACCTTTGCACCATACTTTAAGTTACACTTTATTTTTACTGACGCTTAGTAATTCATCTACCGCTCAACGGCATTAAGTGGCACTTATATCCATTGTGACATTTCGTGCTATGTCAAACACATACGATAAATGTTTTAAACGATATTGTATATGAATAATAATGTTGCTGAAGAGGACGAACTGAATAAAATTAATTTAATAAACTTTCAAATATCAAGAAGAGAGAATAGTAGATAAAATTTCACACAATGGATGACGAGATTGTAGCAAAGATTTCGGTGTGCTTTCGATTAATAAAGATAAAAATATTGAAGTTATTGTTATCTCTTGTGAAAAAATTCTCATAAACTTGTGTTTTTATGCAACTCGCAACTACTGGTTAATTTCCAAATGTGACATGTGACAGATTTTGCAGGAATGAATTATTCAAATGTGTCGCGAATAATTGTGAAATTGCAGAAGCTATGGCATCACTCTGAAAATAATTTATAAAATTTCATTGAACAACAATAGATAAGGATATCAAAATTCACTACATTGTAATACTTACTTTAAAAATATATTGTATAAATAATACATACTCAAGATTCACACAAATCTCAGAGACATTTTGAAAATTAAATGTTACTTTACAAAAGAGAATATAGCAGTAATAAAAAAATCAAATTCCCCAAATTAATACGAGCAAGTGACGCTTAGTAAAGTTTTTCATAAATGGAACTCGTGAAAAGGTACTAATATATAAGTGTTACTTATTTTTAAGCGCTACTTGTTTCAGTGTAACTTATATAGTGCAACGGGGCAAACGGGCATTAGACGACCGGTTTATGTAATAAGAATGTTTACAACGAAATGCTCTATTTATTTAGCTAAGCTGCGTTCAGAACCAAATAATTTCAATTTCCAATTTGAATTACAAATATTACTTTGAATTTGACGCATTCACAACAACATGTAATTTCAATTTGACTCATGGGCAAGCTATCAGATTTCGCGTGCGTGTTTTTTTACATCGAAACTTTTGACAGAATATAACTGAAGCTGTAGAGCTTTTTTGCGATTCATTTGTAATGCTCACAATAACCTCTAAATAATAATAGCTGAGCTTGACATTTGACGTTAAGCAACACTATGCGCATGCGTTACCCCAAATTGGAATTGAAAACTTTGGGCCTTGCAAGGTTGGAATTGAAAATTGAAATTATGTTGTAGTGAACGCCGATTTAGCTTTAAGGCAATGCATGGAGCAGTGGCGTAGCGTGACTTTTTTGGTAGCGTGCACAGAAAAAAATTCTAAGGGAAATTGTGACATCAGTATGAAATTCTCCGAAATCCTTACTCTTCGATTTTATGAATGAATATACTTTATTACTCCTATTTGAGTTTATAAAAGCACTGAAAACACGTCGTTAAGAAGATCAAAAACGCACTGCTTTTGAAGCTTTTTGTTTTTTAGAGGTGGTATGACTGCTTTCAAAACTGACATATAACCTCAAATAGCTGTCAGTGAACAATGAATCTGTGAAATTAAAATTGTTAGCGGGAAGCCCTATCAACAAAACCGATGAAACGACCAAGTCATATTTTTGGCAAATTATCGTTTGTAAAACTCGAGCGTTAACAGATTGCCTTATGAAACTTGTATAATAATTATTTTTAAATAAATACAAACTACCTACATTACAAAATATTTTTGTTTTGAATGGATTATTACTTCCAGAAATAAATAAAAAAATGTCGAATGTTCGGTACGTATTAACCGAATAAACAAAAAGTGGCCGAATATGCCGAATACCGAATTATAATCGTATATTTAGCGCATCTCTATTAAAAATATAACAGAAAATTTGACAAATTAAAAAGAGTGTATGTCACTTAAGTTCGACTGTCAAATCTTTATTATGTTCTACTGGTAATCCAATAATTTTATGTTGTTATTCTGGTCACCTAGTAGGTGCCTAGTAGTTATAAATAAAATAAATTATAAAAAAGTCTTTCAGTAGTTAAGCAGCTCCCTTGCGTGTTGAGTTTGGCGATCACTGATCTAAAGCAATCAATAATAGTGCCTCTTCATCGTCTGATGTGCAGTGTATTGTCTCAAATCCTAACCATGAACTGACGCTTTGGCGTGGATACACAAGCGAATTTCGTTGCCGCAATAAACGCGAAACCAAATAATAATAACTGGGCAATATTGTGATGTTTTAGTATGTAGCCACATTGAAAAACTGTGAATGTTAAAAAATGACTGCGAGTAGTGAAAGGATGAACTGAATTACTGCATAATTTGAGACAGACCAGATTAGTGAACTGTATGGGGAAAGCATTCATATTACTGGAGACTTGATGCCTATGGCTATATTCTATCTTACGCATGGGTTTCATTCTTTCAGTGGGTAAATTAGCAAAAGGACCGGGCGGCGGCATCATATTACTATCTCCTGTACGTAAACAGACGTAGCGTCGGAGGAGTAAACAAAGCTCGGCCGGCAGATAGAGAACGTGCGATGCAGACAAAGGAATTCCGTGTTCAAGTAAAAGGAGTGAAGTTTCCGAGTGAATAATCACATTTCCATATCACACCGGAGTACAAACAGCTTGAAATATTGACAATCAACAGGTGCCGGAGTCGGGAATAGCGGGAGAGCGAGTGCGCGGAACTGACGTCATCCGTAGCGAATAAGGCTACAGGCACATACAGAAATTTCATATATTGTTATGGATCTACGGTCTTGTTCCACTGATACGCAGGATTGCTACGAAGAGGGGACCGATATTGCAAAACCACACGCCGAATTTTACACCGATACGTTTATCGACATTGTTCTATATTTTCAGTTTCATCAATTCCTTGTTGTTTCACTGACAGTTTTACTTACATTTTGACGGTAAGTTTTACTAGTCTAAAACTATAAGTGCCTTAAAATTTTGAGTGGATACCCGAACTATTATGACACAATGATATTTTTTAAATTATTAATAGTCGACTGCGGGAATCGAACTTTAACTTATTAATGCCCGTTTGCACCGTTCCTAGTTAAGTTGCACTTATTAATAAGTAGAGCTTAAATTACTAAAAATCATTACTAAAACCATACCTTAAGTTCCACTTTATTATTACTATGTAACGCTTAACTGCATTAAGTGACCTTATATCCATTATGACATTTCGTGCTATGTCAAATTCATACGATTAATGTTTTAAACGATATTGAATGTGAATAATGCTGCTGAGGAGGATGAATTGGATAAAAATAATATAATAAACCATAAAATACCAAAGAGAGCGAATAGTAGATATTTTTTTGACACAATAGATGACTTGAGATTGCAGGAAAAAATATTGGAGTTATTATCTTCTACGAATAAAATTCTCATAAGATTGCGTATTTATGCAACTGTTCCAAATTTGACATCTGAAAGAATTTGTAGGAATGTATTATTGGACTGTATCGCGAATAATTGTTATAGTGCAGAAGCTATGGCATCACTCTGGCAATATAATTTATAATATTTCCTTGAACAAGAAGAGGTAAAGAAAATATACAAAATATTTTTTGAACTAGTTGTGTTTCCTAATAAAGACTGCACATCAAAATTCAGTACATTGTAATACGTACCTTATAAATGTTTCTATGTATAATAATGTAGATAATAGATACACAAGATTCAAATAAAACTCAAGAGAAATATGTAATGACATATTGTAAATGAAATGTCACTTCACAAAAGAGAATATAGAAATAATAAAAAAAAATCAAATTCCCAGATTGTATTAAAAAGTTCACGGCCTAACACAGAGAGCGCAACACTAAACACAATTACTTTTTTGTGGGGTTATGTGAACTGTTATTAGTGTCCCTGCAATTTACAACTTATGCACTCATTCCCTATGTTTTCCTTTATAAACGAAATCGTTAACGACCGAATATTTTTCAACGAAATGTACAACGTACACTACAAAAATCATTTTCTGTAATTTTGCCGTTCTTAAAATTTTCTTCAACGAAAACAGTCAATATTTTTGTGATTTTTGTACTTTGTTATTTGATAGTTAAACATGGCATTGATTATATATACTAACGTAAACGTTTACGTTAGTATATATAGTTAGTATATATAATCAATGACCATGGTTACGTTAGGAGCGTCTAGGCATTTGTGTTGCCATTTGGTAAGTACATATAATAAAATTGAAAATATGATTATAATGTTTTGTTTGCCCATAGATTTCTGGTAACTGCTTTGAGAATAAAAATGCAATGAAAGGGTGAACCACTCGTAAAATATACCAAATTATTAACTGGTTCAGTTAATAATTTAGACCTTCTAAGAAAGGATTTATTTTTAAAAATAAATCGTGAGCAAGATATATTTATATGACATCGACACAAGTTTCTAAATAAATCATCCGGTATGGTAGTATCTCGTGTTGTCTTATTACCAGATTAATTTAACGTCTGACAATATTTTGAAAAAGTAACCTACATTATTATTTGAATATTATATTTGAAATGTCAAAGTTTGTAAGAAATTGTGTTTATTTATTTATTTATTAATCAATCGATCCAACAGGATTCAAAATCCCAATTACAGGACGATCATATGACATACAAATACAGAAACGAATGAGTTGAACAGTAAGTACATATAAGAAATTTAACAAGTGACTTATTACATGATTACTTATTGATGAACGTTCGTTATAATTTTAAACAACACTAACGAATTTTCGGTGGAGACCAAATGTTTCGTTCACGTACGTTCGAGAAAAAGTTACAGAATAAGGCAAGTCGTTCACGAATGGTTTTTGTTTCTGAACGTTATAGTTTAAGTTACAGAATCGGTACATTAATCGGGTCACTAGCTAGTCACTTGCCAATATGTTTAAGGAAAGATATGTTACTACTAATAAGGCACGGTTCACCCGCCTAAATAAATTAATAGATGCATAGGGGTTCACCAGTCACCACCCCCAAAAAAGTTAATGCACAAGTTACTTCAAATAAATGCTTATTACTGATTTCTGGGTGTGACATCTGCTTTATATAGACAGATTTTCGTAACGACGTTAAGTATATATTTATGTATTAAAATGGGTAAAAATATTGAGAATATACATAAACCGACGAACCGACCTGATAAAGTCAGTGTATGTTCCGATTAGCAGAACTATCGCTATTCGATTACAATTTGTAAACAGATCAGTCGATCCACATCAGCAATTCAGCCAGCGTTCTCCCGACAACGTGTCCGAAAAGCAGGGATACATCCCGTGCTTTGTACTAATTACTTAATAGAACACTTGTTGGAAGAATTACAATGTTCGTTGCTAGTTTTGAAAATTTTCCCCTATAATTAGAGTGCATTCCGCGAGTAGTTCAATAACATTCCTCCGTGCATGTGTTGGCCGCAGTCCAATGCGAATACGACTTCGCAAGGGACGAGCGCATTTCATGAAACATGTTATTCAGTTGTAAAATTTGATTTTACGGTCGCGGCAATGAAAATAACAGCGTCGTTTCGTGCGGCGGTTGCGCAGGGCTGATTTATTTAAAAGGCGACGCGGGGGAGTAGACACAGCCACCTACAACTAAAAAGACCAACCGAAAACCATCAAACAGCTATACAAATAATTGAAAACTCTCTTTGCTATTAGACTATGTCTCAATTTATTTATCAAGACATTCATATATTGTTCAGAAGATACAAATATTTTGTTGGATCACAGTCTCAAATGCCCTAGATCATTGTTTCTTAATTCAGATTTCTTTTGATAAGGTACAGTTATATATACAGGTTGTTAATTAAAAAATGTTGCATATATGTATTCTCATAATTACAAAAAGTTATTACTCATTTCTGGGTGCGACAATGGTCAATCGCATTTCGATAATAACGATATATCTGTACCATTGAGGCGTTGAGGGCGTTTACCAGGCGTCCCCTCACAAGGTCTCGAAGCTGCTGTGGAGAAAGCGCCACAGAGGTCACTATTTTGTGACAACAAATATGGAAAATAACTTCTTTTTAATGTTCGTTTCTGATAATGAAATTATTATTTATTTTTTATCAATAACTTGTTAACAACAGGCCATAAAAAATGTTGAATTAAATCCCAAAAGCTCGAGTGTTATTTTTGCAATACCCTGTCTATATTATAGGGTGCTGACCGCGACACCGGAACATATAAAATCATATTTTCCTAATTATTTTAGGAAAAAATGCTTCAAATAAAAGTTGTAGAGCTTAAAATTCTGCTTCTGTATCAAGACGCAAAATTAATTTTACACGCTTTGTAACAACGGAAATTAAGTATGAAAATGTTGAAAATCACCCTAAAATAGCGACAGCCATGGAATTGACAGATAACTTAACAAATATTTGACGTTTTACCTATCAAGATAGGTTAATATATTTTTGTCATGGCCAACTTCATTGAACTGCGCTACGCTTATTATGGCAGTTACAAATCGTTGTTTTCTCATATAAAAGTTGTGAGTTTTCTACAGATTTTTAACGGATAGTAGTTACATCTGCAGTCCATACGATGTAACTTAGCGAGCCAAAAGAATGTAATTCAGTTCACTATTCCTAAGTTGCGTTTTGTCAAACATTTACTTTTACGATGCCGCACAGCTTCAGAAGTGAAATAGTGATTTTACAATGTTTTATTCCCTTGCACAAAGCAAATTTCACCCTAATACACTCAAACTCGGTGTGTCAGGTACTTTTCAACCCAAGAAGTTATATTCATACATAAGCGTTGGTGCATTTTTTTTCAATAGCAATAGAAATTTTATTTTTTTAACTTAATTAATTTAAAAAATAATTAATTATAATATGATTTATTTAATAAATAATTCATTCCAATATTTGTAATATTTTTTTTTGTATAAATAATTTCTTTTTTTTGTAATATTCGTAATTTTATTGAACTTCATTCTTCTTCGGTACGCCTATGGATTTTATAACTTCCCCATTACCGCTGTGATAATATGTGAATTGCCCCAACTCGCCAAGTTACATCGTATGGACTGTAGCTATTTTTATTTCAATTAGGAGTCTAGTGTCAGCGTCAAAAGTAAAAAAAAATATTTAAAAATTAATTTGTTATAATTTATTTATTTGTGACAAGCTAATTTCTCAATGGTACAATGACACGGCGCGTGGCGATACTTGGCGTATTAAATCTGTATTTTTTTTTTAATTTTAGGACATTTGAGACAATCATAATAAGCGTAGCGTAATTGAATGATTTTTATTAGGTATTATTTGTAATACCTGTTCAAGTGATCAATTATTTATTAAGTAATTTAAATAAATATTTTTTTACTTCAACAGATATTACAAATAATAAAGATAAATTAACAGCTTGACATATAAATCGCTACCATTTGTTAATTTTTAGTTTCAATTCCATGGCTTCTTTCTTTGAATAAATGATCTTTTGGAAATCAGATTAAAGAAGCATGTTGAGTAAACTTACAGTTCTGTATGTACGTTTTTGGCCAGCGTGTTTGCCCGGGCGTCCTTCCAGTTCGACATGAACGTTATAGATGATGTCGAAGAAGTTTTCCACGACTGCTACTTTCCGGTACACTGGCTCTCCATTAGCATTCTGGAAAGAAACACATCACTATTAACTGAACTATATATTTATATATTAAGTGGTAATATCGCTCCCGTATGAAGCGTTTTTCTAATTAAAGAGTTAAAAAACCAACATGCTATCTACAATACAAAAAGAAGGCTGGTGTAAAGAAAAGAAACATCGTTTCCAAACGGCTTTTTTGCCTTGGCGTGGTGTAGAGTTTTTGTGCTGTTCCGCTCTTGTGTTGCGGTGTTGGGAGCGTAGGCGACCGGAGCCTCAGTCCGGAGGGTCTGCAGTCCGGGACGAAGGACGATTCGGCAAAGCTCCAGTCAAGCAACGGACGCGAGGACGAGAGACCCTCGCGCCCGCCGATGGTGTGAGGGCTGCCAGGGGAGGACTCGGAGGATATCTTTTCGTAGGACTCGGACACATAATCATGGATTCACCGTTTTCGTTCTAGTATTTCTAAATGTCAAAACTAATCAAATTTGGAGTTATAATAAGTATTATGATTGTAAATTGGATAGTTTATTATATAGTCTGAAAAATGACGTCTGTGCTTTTGAGTACAAATTGAAACAAAATGTATTCAAATTGGTTGCCTCCTATTTGAAGGCAAATATTCGAACAATTACATATTTTCTTCTAACACCACGGCAAAGTGAATAAGTTCAAATATTGATTTATTAATTGATTTGTATTAAATAACTAGGTGTTAAAACTTAATGCTTTCTTGAAAAATCGTGCGAATGTTTAAAACAGGAGGCAACATATTTAAACACATTTTGTGACAATAAAAGTTGATAATTTCTAATATTACTTGTTTTTAATAAGTTATTAACCTCATTAGGCCGATATGAGTCCGTTATTTGCATATCGGCCGTGTGGCGTTCAAAATTTTTCGTAGTACCATAAAGCTCTTCACAATACTGTGGTATTTTTAATGAATACTTTATCTTTAATCTTTAGAAATAGAAACAAATTAGAAAACATCGAATGGCAATATTCTTTTGCTGCCTGTTACAATGAATTTCAGAAAAATTACGTTTCATGACCAATTTTAACAACTTAATTTTTGAATTGAATATTGATCAGACATACGTTTCTTTGTTCATAGCCTACACCGAGGTACTTTTTTTTAACACCGGACCAACGCAGGAATTTTTACAGGTAGTAATCGGGACAATTGGGCCCGCATTCTTAGCTAGAATGAAGATCAATTAACAATGTAATTATTGGTGTCCCACTATGAGCACTGACAGTTTTTGGTTATGTGCGCATGGTGGACATTCAATAAAATCGTTTATTCATAGCTAAGAAGTTTTCGTAATGGTTATCAATTCGGGAAATTATGTATAAGGAATGAAAGAGTTTTTAGTATTTGGGTTTTGATTTTTAAATGTCATGCGTATTGAAATTATATTTATTGATTTGGGGCCTTGATTTAGAGCTCCAAATCAATGAGCCCCCTATACCCACAATAAGCCAAGCTTAAAAGGTATAAAACTGTGTCAAGCACCCTATTCGTTCACCTACAATATTTTCTTTTAGGTCGGGAACCCTGATCTGAATTGTGTTATTTATAGCCACCTTACGATGTGTGAACTAGCGTATCGACATTGAATGTGATTTAGTTGTGACAATAGAATTTAGAAATTCAAATGGAAAGAAGAATGACAATAATGAAGAAAAGTAGACAATTTAAATTTCATTGCAGTAATTTTCCAAATCGCTGCACATTGCACAAAAATGTAAACAACACAATGAATTTCTAAGCCTTGTTTACATGTTTCTAATCTTGAATTTCTAATGAGTCATTCTGGTTTTTCATAACTACGTCTTACATATTTATTTACTATTTTAATTTGCTTCTAATCACGGCGCCACAATTTATCACACTTGACAAAAAATCCTACGTGGGTATCTACTTTGATTTCATTATACTGTACTCCGCTATTGTTTGCCATATTGTTCTGTGTTGAGATGTTTATTCATCCAAGTTTGACATAGGTTTTTGTCGTAATATTTGGTTACCTTTGGAATCGGTCTTCGATTCTGGATACTGCCAGACAGATAATCGAAAATAAAAACACATTCTTTCCTATGAATATTTCATTTGTAGGACACAAAAATACTTATTTTTTTTAAAAATATAACGACACAATGTTGCAAATTGAAATTTTTACCAGTGCTTCGTATTTGAATAGTAAGTCTTGATATTGTGTAATGTTTTGAGTTAACGGTACATGATGACCATCATAACTACAAAACTGTAGGAGGTGAAGAATGTCCCAGATATAAGCATGAATGAATATTTCTTATTTTCTTTATTTTACTCAGAAGCACAAGTTCTTAAGAGAAGATAATGAAGTTATTCTTCAGAATATGGCGAATCATAATACGTAAATACCTATGTCACAGTTTCAAACTTAATAATGTTTTAATTAATGTAATATGATATGATCAACAATTCGAATTCATATATTTACAGTTTACATGCAGTTTTGAAACCGTTTTCAAAACGTTTTTAGTTGCCTCAAACCAAAACTAAAATTTATTGGTTTGACTTGAAACCCAGTTTCAAAACTACTCATGTAACACTTAAAATACAGTTTCCATATTGCGCATGCGTACATAGCATACCGTTTATACCGCTTTGTGTTACTAACCTACAAATAAAGTGATAGTTGTGTAGCTTTAGTGCGTAGTGGTACGAAATAAAAAAAATGGCAAAACGAAGTATTTGGAATGAAGACGATCTATTATTTACAACAGTCAAATGCGCATCTGTAAACTTGTTTTGAAAATTACATGTAATATTTTTGATTGAAAACTGAAACCATTTTCAAACCTGCATGTAAACGTAGTAATTATCAGTTCAAAAATCAAGATTCGGTCTCTTTTTATCTCACACCAAGTGCCAATTAGTTTCAATCCCAGAATAATAATTTTGTTTCAGAAAGAAGCACCGGTTAGTTTCGGTTCTGAAATCAAATCCGGGTATTTTCAGATTCGGGACCAACAATATATATATATATATATATATATATATATATATATATATATATATATATATATATATATATATATATATATTCAAATAATCGGAATTGATTTCCACCGCAAGTTCTTGAATTGCAGTTATCAGTACAACAATGAATTGTGTCAAGTTTGCCTTAATTATTGAGATATTTCATCAAGAATGCGAACATGGTGACAAAATTTGGAACTAAAAACAAGGGAGCAATTTTATTTTATTCGTATGTTTTTACATGCGCGCATAGTTTATATAGTGGAAAATAGATAACAGGACTAATATTTACAATTAATTAAACTAATATTATCTAAAACTTATTGTAAAACTGTCCCTAAGAAAAAACAAAACTGTGAAAATATCTTAACAACTACTAAATAAAGTATTTAATGTAAAATAATAATTAATCTACCGCTACAATTAATAAAACAGGACACAAGGCAATATACTCTACCTAAAATAATAATATACATTGAGAGAAAAGTCAAAATACAAGTAGAATTAATGAAAAACTATTGACAGCAATGATACGCTTATGGAAGTTAAACAAAAGTGCTCCTTTGTCAAAGGTTTTACGTTGGTACACAGTGGCATCTCTACGTACTGAAATATCCCAATAAGAAAAATTTCCAAATGTGTCATTTTTACCATTTTATGCTTTAATATCGATATTATGCATTTTTAACTAACAGTTGCGTCAACATTTAGTTCAACCAATAATGAAAATACCGGGCCTTAATTTTAAAACGTAGTATAAACTATCATAACGCATTATGATTGTTGATTGTAAGAATTTCTAGTCGGTAAAAGTGTGTTTCTTCGGCAGTGCGACCCTGTGTGAGCAGCAGCGAGTGGAATGAGAGCAGGCGGACCTGAAACTCCTCACAAAGAGGAACAGCGAGAGCCCTCGGGCTGAGAGGGAGCTACCACATACCCACCCTGCCCGCATACGGCATACCACACACTCCCTCACACACAACACACACACATGCACACAGAGAAGCCCCCCCTCCCCCCACACCAGTTCGATATTTCCGCGCCACATTTTTTACTCAAAGAAAGAAACAATTATAATTTTATTACTCACACATCATTCTTCAACTTAGTAATAATAATTTATGTTTAGAGGGGTGAAAAATCGATGGTTGGGGTAAGGGTAGTGTTTACTATTTAAACACGCAGCCCCGTCCGCACTTTTTATACAGGGGTGAAAAGTTAATCGAATTATTCACTCAATTAACTAAATGAATAAAAATTGCTCCACAATAGAACACAAAATTTATTACGGTTATTAAGTACCCTAGTTTTTAAGGGGATAATCCTTTCCGCATTAGTTTCATAATTATCACTAGCACGACATGAATAAATAAAGATAACACTTTACTATACACGACTAGCGAAATACATTACAAGCTACACAAGTAGTCTTTTTTTCTAGTCCCTTATAAGTAACATGCCTATTACAAACGATGTGTATTGTACGTAAATGTGAGGCCATGCGACAACGCGTTATTATCTAACCTTACAAAGACCAATATTATGTTATTTCGGCCTGTTTTAAATTAACCCATTTTTTTTAAATTTCCGACTTTAGTAAGTAAATTCAATTTACAGATGTGGTGAAACCAGATTTAGGATGCGTTATTTCAAGAAATGAGCATCTATTAAATGTCAAATACCTATTTCTCGACATACTATCTGGTTTGACAGTTTACACGACTTTCATTTCATTTTTACTACATCTTAAAATTAAGTTTACTCGTACACGAAAAGCATAAATTTTAAATCTATGATTCCTAAAATTTCAAACTTTTATTCTGCTGTATTTGTCATGTTGGCATCATAGCCTACCAGAGAATAAATCTGAAAGTAACATATATATTCCAAACATAACTAATAACATTTTACCGTAAAAATTAAAGTTGAGATACGAGTATAAAAATAAAATTACCGATAAAGTTGTGGTCGTTGAAAAAGTATAATATATCACTCTAGATGTAAACCAATTACATACTAGCGAAATTACACACTCGCCTAGCGGCTCGTAATAAACATCTTGCAACTGTTATACTTAACGTAATACATGTACAGTAATTTTGTTCAAATGTCCGATCAGGGTCATCTGTATCATGAACGAATTAACAAATTGGCATACATTTAACTCTCTCATTTACAATGACTAGAAGCGTGAGCGATAAGGATGAATATAACACGTTTGACTTTCAAAAATTCATATTACTTTAACTATATTAGGATATTCCATTTTAAAACGATGCTCGTAGTTGACAATGCTTTTGCTGTAACGTAAGTTTATTTATTAATTCAAATATATTACTTTTATTCATAGCCCTGCATATAGCGTTTTTTGCCAGTATTTTATTTTTCACATATTTGGTTTTACATTTGCTAATAAACTTACCATTTGACTTATATTTGAATTTTGAATACTTTTATAGTCACAGTGTCACATACATATTTTTTTATAATAATAAAATAACAGTAGTATCTTAAGTACCCTCATAAATACTATGTAAACAACACTATTGAATTTGACAGAATGGGTGGAGCTAAAATCTTAATTCATACAATTCATAGATGACCTCGATCGGACTTCATTAAAAAGTTTTACTCTACTATTTTTTTACCAAAGTATTATTTTTACCTCTCGCTAAGAGAGGTATTGCATTCATGCTAAAAATCGCATATCCAGATTTTATTAAATAAGCACGTTTTAAGATCCCTACAACCCGATTTTAACATTTTTACGATGATGTCTGTGTGTGTGTGTGTGTGTGTGTGTATGTGTGTGTGTGTGTGTGTGTGTGTGTGTATGTATGTAGGATGTTGGAAGGACGATTACTCAAAAACTATAAGACTTTAAATTTGTTTAACGTATTTCCCAATCGGACATTCATGGGAAGATCTGAAAAGGTTTTGGTAACAATTGGACAACCGGAAGTAGAAGTTTCTTGAAAAAAAATCTTCTAAATATTATTTTTTGAAAATTTTTCGTGGTAATATTAAAGAAAATTAAATTCTCTATCTGATACATTTAAATATTTTATTATATATTCCATAGATTTAGAGATAAAAGAAGTATAATATATAAAATAATCTGTTGTAATAAATTTGACAGCCGAAAGAATGCCATGAAAAATAGTTGAAAATTTAAATTGTAACTGACAGATAAATGTCAGTGTCAGAAATCCGGAGACATTCCTGAAGACTTTTTCTGGGAAGTACATACATTACCTATATTATTTCTTAATGTATTAATAGTTAAAAAATAAAAGGTATACTACATATTATATCCTTCAAAAATACTGTCAATCCTGACAATGAATTGGAAACATTTCGAAATATTAGAAGACAAACTTTCTTCATAAAATGAATTTAAAATTGAACAATCTAAATATAAGGAATAGATATACGTAAGTAGAATTTTTCGTGTAGCGTGTAGGTATACAAGAAATGTTAAATACAGGGCGCGAGTTGTCATGTGATTTTGTTGGCCTTGACAAGCAGATATGGGGGCCCATGTCAGAATGATAGCTAGTAATTATGTATATAGATGTCAAGTATCAAAATTTCTCATTCTAAATTTAGTGATTTTCCTCGACAAGTAAATTCCACACTCCTGGTGACAAATTAACTACGTGTATTTAGAAAATCTTGAAATACTGAATGAAAAATTGACAATTGACATCCATGTACATAATTACTAATTATCATTCTGAAACGGGCCCCCACATCTGCTTGTCAAGGCCAACAATGTAACACAACTGTTCGCGCCCTATACTTATGTAACTAAAAAAGGAAGTGGCGAGAGGTATTGTGCTGGCCACAACAGATTTTTTTTATTAGCGACTACAATATCCTCTAGAAATATTTGGCAGATAGTTATCACTGATATATTTGATAACATTGAGATGAAATCATAATTCAAAAAAAACATCTTCACAAGTATTCTTCACCTTCAAAAACGGTTCAATGAATGAGCAAAAATCATTTGAATAAGTTGGATATATAAATTATTACTTTGTAAATATTATCTAAATCAATTTTCATGAGATTAATTAGTCCGTTACATTTTGATCCTGCCTGCGTAACTTACTTAGTGCTTAGCAACGTGGGACTTTAAAATGTTCCATTTACGAATTATTTAAACGTTGGTAGGATGGCAAAGCCCACTTACGAAATAAGCAGAAGAGAATATACATTTGTAAAAGTGTAAACAATTTCGTCTCTAGCGCAGAGGGAAGCGAAGTCTCGTCGTCGCGACTTTTTATGCGTTCAAGAGCAACGCACTCATAAAAAAGGAACTTTTAGGAATCTTGCTCTGTAGTCTTCTCTGTTGGTAATTGTGTGCTAATTCGCACAGTAGCACACTAATTACTTTAGTAATTAACTTATGCGGTGATTTTTACATGTTAATTGTGTGTAGTATTTATAGGTAGCTACTAATTTGTTATGCTTAGTTAGACGCACTCGGTATTTATTCCAGATCTTAGATGAACTCTTAGATTTATCCACATTCTTATAGTAACACAGAGAACAGAGTTACTTTTGTTCTTTATATACTTGCAATTCACGGGCTCATCATCCGTAAGTTCATTCTCTGTAAGAAATAAATATTAACATAGCGTTTATTCTGGACTATTTGAACTTGTTTTAAATACTTTACAATTGTCTCATATTTATTCAGAATGGCGTCATTTCATATTTTCTGATTTTTATTTTATTGAACGAATACGTCAAATTAAATATGAAGGTATATTTTTTACACCTTACACGTTTTTATAATCACAGATATGACAGTCGAGCTCTACCGGTTTAATTTGGAACTATTATCGTTTGGTTTACTGCACTAGTACTTTTAAAGAAATGACAAATAATAATAATCTTCTTCTCCTACCTTGTATATTCTGCTGTCCCGTGTCACAATTTTAAGTTAGATTGCTGTTTTTCGTTACTACGGCTAAAACGGAAATCAAGTGGAGCGTAAATGTTTGTGCGCGTGTGGGAGAAATGTCTTTGTGTGAGAATGAAGCCATGACGTCACAAATTTAGTCCGTATTTACAACCGTGAAAGTTTATTAGCAAATTTATGAATGAAAAGTCGTATATTTCAAATTATTTTATATTTCTATATTTATTAAATGAGATGGATTTCACTATTTTATAAAAAAATCGACTATTTTTTTTAATGACACCACTACCTGATTTGCACTTCTAAGATACTTCAATGTTTAACCACGTATTTATTGTTTTATATATGTTGGAATAATTCTAACCTCAATTAAATATCAAATAACTGAATAAAATGGAAGTGAACAGTCGAGTATGACAGTATTACCGACTGTTAAGTTTATAAGTGCCTTATCAAAAATGTGAAATTATTGTACCAACCATAATTATTGTGAAGGAAAAAAAGTTAAATTTACAAATTACCAGTCATATTATTTATTTTCATACTTTGATACACTCCTGTACGTTACAATAACACACTAGTGCGTTAGGATTTTTTTCATACATGAACGATATTGTCAATTTTCGCACCTAGGTAATCGTGTGGAAATAATATGTTTCGTATGTGGTCGTGAGAAAATATTCTTTCGAAATGATAATATTGGCTGTGAAGGCGCATGCCAGTATATATATTTTGTTCAGTGGATTTATCTTTTTGCGAGAGGTTTATTGAGTAAGGGAAGATTTCATCGAGTGTTCTGTTTTAGCCCGAAGCTTTCGAGGAACAAGGTGAGTGCTGTGCTTCGTTCGTTCCGTTCCCCTCGTAGCTGCTGTGTCTCTCGCGTTTGTTTGTCAGGCCTCCCCTGCAATTATGATGAGGCAGGGGCTGATCATTGTCATTTTATATTGGAACAGGGGCGCTGAGCGAACACCCCCTGGCATGGAATATGAAAGCGGAAATGCACTGCTGAGATGTTGAGATATTTAATTGGATGTTTCGTCGATGATGGGTAGATTTGTCGTATTCATCAAAGTTACAAAGATAAAATATGGATAGGTACTAAATTTTTTATAAATGTTATTGCAGCCTTTGAAAAATATAGTAGTTGTATATGGCAATGAAACTAAACAAAGTATAAGTTCAGAACTGTAATCATATATAGAAGTTACAATTCTTGATTGATAGAAAATATTATTATATTCCCTCAACTGGTACTCTAATATTAGACACGAATAGGGTTCGGGACTACAGAAAAGTTGCATATTTTTTGTCAAGTTATCAAAATATAAGTAACTAATTTTAAATCATTTTATACCATTTTTACTTCCTTGTACGTAAGTAAAGGAAGTATTGTAATCGCGAAAAATTTAGGTTTTCAGATTTCAGCGGAAATATCCATTTTGATCATCCCTGAATCCATTTTGACTAATTTCGTCGTGACATCTGTACGTACGTATCTCGCATAACTCAAAAACGGTAAGCCGTAGAAAGTTGAAATTTTGAATTTAGGACTGCTATAACATCTAGTTGTGCACCTCCCTTTCTGGTTATTACACAATTTCTAGAAGTGGCACTTTACATGAAGCCTATAATAGATTTTAATGAAAAACTGTTTTAAAATATAATCCACAACTTTTCAAATTTAGTATACAAGACTATTATGTCAATCGAAATAACATAATAGATTTTGGTTAAAATAGGCTAACCGGAAGTGGTACATTACTTGAAGTTGTTAACAGTTATTCTTGAATAAAATGATTTTATTTTGATTTTAGAAATAAATGCTTCAAATAAAAGTTTTAGAGAATTAATTTCTGCGTCTAGCACATCAAATATTATTAAATTATCCCTTTGTATAAGCGAGATATGTAAATTTAAAAATTATATACTTTTTTGTTTTTGTAATAATTAATAAAGCTTGCTATGGATTAGGACAAAAACATAAAAAATAGTCATGTCAAATTACGTTAAATACGTGCAATTTTATGATTCGTACAATAACAAATATTATATTTTTATTGTGAAATTAGTCATATTCATTGTTGTAATCAAATATTTCTTTGTTGTAATCAAAACTCTCTTTAAAAAGAACCGGCTTAGATTATGGTCGCTATATATATATCTTACCGTTTTGAAGTTAAAATTAATATTTTGTAATTTAGTTATTAAAAATATGTATAGTTTACTAATTGTACAAGGAAGTCGTGTGGTGTCCACATCAGATTTTTTTATTAAAATATAAAGCTTTTCATTTATAATTTTAATAAAAACTATAGCGCTATATTGGCATGACGTCAAAACTTCAAAGTTATTAAAGTGGTATCAAGAGAAAAGAATATAACTTCATGCTATTTAAAATTTCACAATGCAAACACGTGGTTGAATGACAGTGCTGACAACTTTAGTCCTTGCTTCAGTCACTATTATGGCTGGTTTATGATGATTTTAATTTGCGAATGTACAATTTATAATTTGAATTTTAAAATATAAACATATTTAAAACGCATACGATGGTTTATGAACGATTTAGAAATTTAGATTTGGTACATAACTATATTTTATATTTCCAAATGTAAATTTCAAATTCGACCAATCACAAGAGAGCATCATTAAATATGGCGGTATAACTTTGCTTCATCTGTCAACTGTCTGTTATATTTGTGGCGTGAGTCTGTGAGTTTTAAATGTAAATTTTGAAGATGGATACACAGGAACAAATCCATATTTTATTGATAAACAGTAAGTATGATACTACCCGTTGACAAATCTTATTAATCTGTACATAGGCCTAAACAAACAAACCATCTACGTTTTTTACGTGTACGTTTTTTTCTTTCTTCATTATGCAAATCTACAATGAAAAATACATGTCCGATATTATTAAAAAAATCATCTTCATTAGCATTTAACAAATCCATGGCTATGAAAATAAAATCGTAACCTAAACTTTGAAATGGCGAAATGTTAAAATATGACAAGCACTGACATGTCACATGATAGGTACTGATTGGTCACTTGATGAGATCCAGAATTTCAAAATCGAACATAAACAAAACAGAAAATTGTAAATTTAAAATAAAAAATTAAATTGATATATTAAATTCATAATAAATCAGCTCTTAAATGTTTGACGTCACATAATTTGATAATTCAGCAAAATGCCTAAAAAAATATATTTCAATAACCATACCTACAAATTTAGTGTAAGAAATGCTAAAATTCATCACTTTATTTACTTTTTATATTATTATCACTCGTATTATTGTTTTACCACTAGAATTCTGCTATCTGAAGTGATCTTAGGAGGAAGGTACATTTGTACACTTCCACGGCGACCTAATTAGGTTTGAAAGCAGTGATGGAGATGAGACATTTTTTTTATAACCGTTGTATATATTTCTTAATTCGTTTTGATAAAATATGGGATGATAAACACCCATACCCTAGCTGATTTTGAACCCGGGGCCTTGGGGAACCGAAGTGGTAGCTTTACCGCTACCACTGTTCTCTCCTCATGCGAAATGGACAGACAGACAGATAATGGATCCAATGTTCCATTAAAGCATTTGTAGAACACAAACAAAATGTTACAGGATTAACAAAATTTACAGATTGATGATCTCTTGGACTTTCAAGAGCAAGAATAGTGTCTCAGTTCCGAAACTAATTTGTTCATGTTTTCCATTATGTTGCATGGCTTTGTATGAATAAATGGGGGTTGCTATACCCACCCTTTTAACTGCAACTACCCTTAGTGTACAAGAGAGTCGACGAGAGAAAGTCGTAACACAGAGAGTCAGTAACCATTCTGTATTATACGCTCCAGTAAACAATATTTAAATCCCTATAATTCCTAAAAACCAGCTCCTCCAACATAATTTGCCAGAATATGTTAAAAAGGGCTTTATTAAGAATAATGATTTAACTACTTTATGATAAGAAATAAGGGAACTAACATATGCAGATATTGTTTCCCTTAGTGGAATAAAAAGGTGAATCGCTTTCGGTGTTGGTTTTGTTGTGTCAGTATGAAAATAAAGTAATAATTATAAATAGCCATTAGGTGGGGTTATTTCTAAAGGCTGGGCACTTTCATAGAGTTTTTAATATCGTTAATCTAATGGATTAAGAGAAGGGCATAGAGGTTCCCGTTGCCGTGGCGTTGTCGAGCGTCGAGGGACGCCCGCTCCACTCCGTTCGCTCGCTCGTCCGAAAAAAAAGAAGGCAGCAGCGAGAGGAAACTATGAAATACAGAAAAATAGGGTTCACTCGGAGGCGGTAAAAACACAGCTCGGCTCCCAGCTCCCAGCTCCCGGCTCGCGGCCCCAAAAGCGACGGAAAAAGTATTAAAAGAAGGATCTCGCCGGATCCGCCGCAGTCCCGTACTACCCTGTCTCAATCCCGATAGAGCGGCGCAACGCAACGCAAGTATTCACCTACAGCCTGCCTACACACGATATTGTATTTAACAATGAAACAACTAGAAATTACGAAAAACTAAAGCGCATACACAACGCAAAGAAAATAAAACTGCACTCGATGCATCCGCAAATAAGCAAGACTACAAAATACATATCGAACAGACAGAGTATGCACAGTCTACTCCTACTATTGTACAAAATAAAAACAGAAACAAGTGTAGGAATCCGCCTTGAAATTTTTTCGTTAGAATGTTACTTACTTAGTCTATTCTGGTTACTTCGTAAGTGTAACACTATCGTTATAGTTCTAACTACCCCGTCTTCAATCTAGCTGGTCGGACCCCAAATCTCAGTTCGGGAATTCGTCCCAGGGCAGGGATCAACTTTGGTATAATACATTACGAGGGTCTCGCTAGAATGATTGAAAATAAGACACATGGTTCATATTTTTTAGAATTTTATTTTAAATATGTTCAAAGTTCAAATAATAATCAAGACTGGCCAAAAAGCAAATACCCAGGGCTTTTTTAAAAAATCCGGACTCAGTGGGTTTTTGGGCTTTATTTGATATTTATTACGAATTCAATGTTATTAAATTTGACATTCAAAATCACATGTTTTCCGCGTTTATATGCCTCTTTTTCGGACTAATGAAAAAAGTGACCAAATGAGTCAATCAGCGATAACCTGTCACTTTTACGTACAAATGAAAAAAGCGACAGTTCTAATTTATAATAGTTCATTATTTACTTCTTGTTAAATTTAAACGGAATTGGAGAAAACCTAATATGTGCAAAATAGTGTTTTTTATTAGGTTTTTTATGTTACTTTAAAACCCGAGTGGATATTTTTGGGTTGGGGAATATAAGACCAGCCCTGACAATAATACGCTTTGCCATTCTTTTCTTCCACTTCTTAAAAATTTCCAACTAATCTTTTTATAGAATGCTGTATACACTTTCAAAATAATCATATATTGCATTATCAATTTTTTCTTCCTACGAAAACCTTCTATTTCGTGTTTTTTTTTAATTCAAAAAATAACCAAAAGTTGCACATTATCAAATCAGGTGAGCATGGTGAGTGTTCTATTATATATATATATATATATATATATATATATATATATATTTTTGTAAAAACTGAAGAAAATGCTCTCTCGTTAATTCTGTATTTTCACTCACAACGATACCTTCAAAAATTGATTAACAAAGTTCTAACTAACTTAGCTTTCGCAACTTAACGACAGATAATACTCGTATTTGTTTAAAATTTTACTGCAAATGTTGTTTTCTACGGCCTACCTAACTTTCTGATTCTCAGTAATTCTAACGTGACCCTTGTAATAGTGGTCTGGGAGGTTGTAGTGTTATATTAGTATAAAAATGACTACGAGTATAGTGCGCACACAACGGCGAATTCAAATTTCACACTAAATAATTACAAATAAAAAAGCATCTACTGGTGATTCGATAATTATAGTGAACTGGTTTAAAATACCCCTCTTTTGTAACGTCTTGTTCTCTCATCATTGATCTGTGAAATTCTAATACATTAGGATCTCCGATAGCATACAATTTAAAAAATAGTAACATTTGGGCATTTAATAACATGTCATTATCTAAATGAGCATCTACATTATTTATAGCTTGTAGTTGTCTGTGTTCAGTGGAAAAAAGTTTCATTTCTTTGTAGATTCGTCAACATGTACTTGCAATTACAGCGCCTGGGGTCCGTGACGAAAATTCACAATCTCGGGTGTATGATTAACTGTCTTAATTAATATTAATGCGCGTTGTATTGCAGCACGCACAAAGTTTTACTTTATGCAACCATGACTTTGATTCTACTCGTACAGATTGAAGATTGCGTTGCGTTGCACTTGTGTTGTGACCGTGTTCCTTCTGTTCTATCCATCATAAGGTATCTATACAATTTCTTCCATGTACCATATGCTGCTTTCTATCTAACCGTTCATTTGATGCTGCATATCACCGTAATCTAATTAGGACGAATCGGGACTGTTCTGTTACTCTTGAAAAGCATTCAATATGTTTTCTGCTCTGCTGTGGTATCGCGGTATCAATGGTTAATGGAGGGTGATTTTTTCGAGTTTTAACGAGGAAAAGAAGATTTTGATCGCGGTTGTTTTTCTTCCCACGTGCGGTTAAAGAAAGAGACGACAGCTGGTTGGTCACAGCGCTTCTATGTTCCTTCATTCTACCACGCCCGGCACACAAACACACACGACACACACGTACACACTCAGAATATACATGTGAAAGAAACAGATAATCTGTAATTCGCTAGTCCTATATATTAATCTGCCGTTAGTCGCAATTTCGCTAGTCTATATACCAATCTGTTCTCTGGTGTAATCGTTCATTCACGTTACGATTTCAATACTGAAATAAAGTTGATGAATATTTTCATATCAGTAAAGGTGATCCTAAAAAGTTTTATGCCCAACGACGAATTTAAATAAAATGCTAAAGAACAAACTTAATATTGATGTAATGTTGAAACTCATTTTGACGATATTCTATAGCAAATTGCAGATCTAGTCGACAAGAACTAACTACAAATAAACTTTTTTTTTAATAATAAGAAAAATTAAATAAGTTACATTTTAAAAAAAGATTCTCGCATATACAAGCTGTACACAACTTAAATGGAGATGACATGTTTTCAAAATGAACTTATGTGTATTTTTAACATAAGGAAAAGAATACATCTATGCCACTGGAAAATGTATAAAAAACATATTGCAAAGAAATGTAACTACCAATGAAGAAAATTATAGATCTTCAAGTGCTTCTTCCATAAACATGGTGGACCACTCATTTATTTCTTGATACTTAGCATGAATTGAATGAACATCACAGAACAATATTCTATTTTTTTTACAATTTACAAAAAAGGAAAATGGACAATAATTATCTATGAAAGGATAAATGGCGTATATGGGGAAGGTGCGCTATAATATTTTGCAGAGAAATGTCCAATGTGAACAACAAAAAGCTTGAAGATTAGGTTTCGATAAAACGAAGGATAAAACGATGAAAATGATGTAGAGATATTAGAAGCAACTTAAATAAAATATTACTTTACGTTATATCGTTTTCCTCCCCTCATACAATTATTATGTGAGGTGCAATTTCGCTAGTCCATATACTAATCTGTTACCTTCCTACATAATAGAATTATAGGGAGGGCCCGTGCATGATAGGAACCCCGCTTGAGGTAACATGTGTGCGTGACTGCATCCTGAATTTAGAAAATACCTCAATGATTCTACCATTGAACAAAAACAACGACCACAAATCATAGTTGACATCAAACCAGTTAATCAATCGCCATTATTTTCAATTCATTTCTTACTTAAAAACTTAATAGAAATCCAACAAAAAGAAGCTCGGTACGTTGCAATGACAATGAGGCTTGCACGGCGGGTTTGAAGCACGTACGCAACAAAAATCCAAGGACACATACACAGTACACTGTTGAGTGTACACTCACATGCACAGGGAAATTGTGTGTGACGGCGCGCCCTACACATTGATGATTTCATTGTGTAGATTTCTCTATACCTAAAGGAACTGTAACTAGGGCTATGAGTATCACTTTCCCATACATTTAATTCTAAATTTGGACTTTTCATCAGATAAAGCAATCCACACATTTTTTTAAAATTATATTTAATTTTACAGGCACTTATATCTTCGGTGGAGAAAGCACAAAATGTAGACAAGATGTTTGGTAAATTGGAACGGAATATTTTTCTGACATTGCTATTATTTATATTATAAATAAAAACTCGCCCTAATTCATAGGGCCAAAAACCTCGTCAAAAACACTATATTTTGGGGGTGGGGGCAACTGTAATCTACACTACAGTCGTTGGGGAGTTATTATTCATTGTTTCTTCATTATCTGCGCCCTGCAATTATTGTGAAATCGCCGAGTGCGTCCCT
This sequence comes from Harpalus rufipes, assembly GCA_951394225.1. Classification (NCBI taxonomy): domain Eukaryota; kingdom Metazoa; phylum Arthropoda; class Insecta; order Coleoptera; family Carabidae; genus Harpalus; species Harpalus rufipes. The sequence continues at coordinate 39,731,512 of OX596280.1, read as the reverse complement.
GGTGCGGTTCCAGAAATATCTGCAAGATGGCTGACGCCGAGGCCCCCAGCAATGATAGTTGAGGCTGAGCGGAGCGGCGAGCGCAGACCCTCCATCGTCCAGTGCCCGGGTTATTTTTAATCTTCCGCCGCAAAAACACGCGGTCCGCCGTTGCCCGGCAACCGGTCCGGTTTTCAGAACTTCCCAGCAGCACACACACAACGCCACGCACACACACCAAAGACTTTACTTCTCAGAACAGAACAACTTGGATGTTGGATTCCAATCTATACGAAAGATGATTACTACCGAAATTGCTCCTCCGCCAAATTTCGCCCTCTGAAAAAAACATTTCTAAATATAATTGTGTCATTGAACTATGTATATCTGTAGGATCTGTATGGTGAATCTTGAAGTTATTAAGTAAAATTAAAACGTCCTATCTTTTTCAATATGCATTTCTCATAACAATGATATCTACCATCCCATTCTTTAATTATACGTGTGTAACTATGTGCGTGTTTTTTATGTTGTGGTACGTTGATAAATAGTCCTTCTCATTGTTGGTGCGTGAAACGGCATTGAGGAAATGGTAGGTTGTCTGGCAGCTGGCAAGAAGCGGGCGTAATTAATAAAGTGATATAAGAGTTTGAAGTGCGCTGCACAGCATAGACACAGCATATAAATATTCATCAGCTGACGCTGGCCAGTGGGGGCAGGGAAGCAAAAACAGCAGCGAAACAGACGGCACTTGGCTTTTAAAACAAAATCAACACGTGGTTTTTAAACGAACGCTGAGAGATCAACAGGTCCCCACTTACACACTACTACATGCACGTATAGATTTCTCTTCTCCCGCCGTTCGCAGGAATTTACAGAATAGATAAATATATTCGCAGTGAAATAAGCATTTCAAAGTTCGGTTGCAAGTAGAGACAACACTCGGCCGACGCGAGAACTACAGCAGCAGGAATTACCAGCGCTGTTCGCCATATTGCGGAGGAAGCTCCAAGCTAAAGTTGCAAGTCTATACCGGCAGGGGATGAGAGTTTAGTTCACGACGCTGCCGCCAGAGTGGAGCAGTGTACCGGCCAGACTGTGGGCATTGATCGTTTTATTAGTTTCAAACAATTTCGCTTTCTGTGACCTACAACAATGAAGTTTGTAGACACTCATATATTTCATTTACTTTTGTTTGTTCCATTTTATTTCTGCACTCATACACAAAGATTTGAAGACTTCTCCCGCGGCAGGAGTATTTGATTTGTAATGGATGTCAAAAATGATATTACACAATTTGCACCTACGATGTCCTGTGTACTACGCAGTAATTTATAAATCAATACTAGTAAATAGTGGTTGATTTAATATCCGCAAGATAGTACTATGTCGTAGAAAAGGGATGATGGACAAGGGATTTATTTGACGTTAGGACGAGTCGAAGAGTGTAGAGAAAATCTATGGGCTTGGGCCGCCGCGCGATCTGTCGGTTTTAAACTGGCCTGGGACGAGCACCTGTTGCATGTTTCGACATTACTTGTGACCGCCTCGCCGCCCTCGCTTCCGACCAAGCGAATCACTGCCACACACACCTGCGCACCCACCAACACATACACAGATGGAGACTTTCATCAAGAAAACTTCGCGATTTCCAACGTTTCGTCACTATTCAGGACACCTTCGAGAATTAAATAATCTAACTTGGGAGATCAATCTTGTATTATTTACTATACGCATTCTACTGCTGGGACTCTTGTGTGTCGGATCGAATTTGAAGTACTCGTACTTGGGTTCGATTACCGGCAAGATAAATATGAAGTGGTGCCAGTAAATTTGGCGTTCATCATGACTAGATGATTATCCTAAATATAGGTATTGATAGCCTATTAACCTATTATTGAGTTTCTTGTACAAATATGTTTCTAATACCATGCTTCATCGTTTGGTGGACGATTCAGATCTCTGTTAGGCATCCTCACAGAGTTATAACAAAAATAGAGTTGCATTGTTAGAAAAATATACCAAGATAGCTCCTGGAGCTGCTTGATTTTTGCCGTTATTGTGATTTATGTGCCGGATATTATTTTGTGTCAAAAATCAGATATCTTCAAATTTCTTGATTTTCCGCAATCTTTAAAAAATGGAACTGCATTGTTTTAATGCCATATTTTTAATTGGACACTGGCATTCCTCGCTTCTAAGAAAAATTCAGTCTGCAACTTTGCTGTCTTGTTCATGGAGATCTTATAATGAATTACCGTTACTACTAGTGACCATTAATTTGTTGAATAAATTTTAATAAGCCTTGTGTGGGGAACAATTTTCCTCTAGAAGTGAGATGAGGGAGATACAGCACGGAATAAAAATTCTAATTGCATTAGTACTAATCGGTTACGGAATGAGTACTCACGGTGTATAACCTGAAAACGAAACGAATACCAACTACCTAGAGGCATGGGCCCCGCTGCCGTGGCAATGATGATGGGCTTTTTTAATAAAGATAATTTAGCGGAATCGAGTGGGGGTTTATTTGCGGCGGTGGATCGTTAGTTGGGTAGTGCACGGCTGAAACCGAAGTCTGCGGCCGGTCGTTTATCAATGCACGACGACAAGGACAAATTGTGAGGCTCGGTACAACACGGCGAGCAGACCCGGGTAATCTACATGTAGCTCCTGCCTCCACCAAACATAAATCAGATTACTCCCAGTATCGAAATGTATGCACAGATAGGGGAACTCTAACGAGGAGTTATTATACAAAGGAAAAGTATAAATCCCTTCGCAGAAATCAGAGTCACTGGTGTAGATCACTCACAATGCAATGCCGCAAACACTTGTACATTTCCCAGTCGACGTAGTAATCTCTTGGCTGCAACTACGGGCGATTCAATCGGAAATCGATATGGACACTTGTAAAAAACTGTGAAATCACTTCGGGAAGATATTTTATTCAACGGAAGTCGAGCTACGTTCTTCGCTGCCAACTTTTTCTTCCCTAACTTCCGACGTTCATAATGTATTATTTTGATACCGGATGGATTAGCTATTTTTCCGCTCAAGGGGGTTCGCTCACATTCAAATTACCTCACAACGGGAAAGAAATAATCAGCGAAGTACACCAGAATGGATCTTAAAAATAGGAAAGCTCATATAAGTATATATTTGTACACAAATGATATGGCCTGTGACTTTTGACTTTAAGCAATTCTAGTTATTATTATTTTGCTCCATTTTTCTCACTACCTCAGAAATTCTGGGTACTTTTGACGTCCTTTACTGTCTTAAAGAATATGGCATTGGAAAGACATAATGTGAAGCAGATGATTAGGGTTCGGGTTTGTACCAAGAAGCAACGTCGAGAATATACGATGGCGAACACAACTGTGTAACTCACAAAAATACCCTACATTTAAATGGGTTTTATAGCCATTTGTTTCCAAGTTTTTATGATAGTATAATTTAGAGATCCTAGACTATTTGTGAAGACAAGAGTTTTTCACCAGATCTTTGTCTAGACCAGGGTTTCCCAACATGGGCGGTACCGCCCACCAGTTGGCGATTTAAATTTTTGATGAGCGGTAAAAATTATTAGTATTTATCTGATAATTTGGAAATTGAAGAAAGAGCACATCTTCAATTTTTTTAAGTAAATTAAAACCAAATTGAAAATATATTTTCCACTATTACTGATATCGTAAGTGGGCTCTTTGGACGTTGTTTGTAGGACCGTATATATGTTCATAGGTTCATTTTACCGTCAAGGTATCGATTTCTATTGACGACGAGACGTAAGTTGCTCCCTTACTTCCCTTACGACCCTATTTTGTTAAATACCAACAAATAGATATTTTAAACTTGTGTGAAATTATTTGCTCATTCTCATAATTTGCCACTTTGAATTTAAGTTCTTTCAAATTGTCGACATTGAATAAATATATGACTTGCCAAATGTAGCAGATGACGGCGATTTTCTTCTTAAATTTTCCAAGGAGTACTAAAATATTTTGTTTCATTATATCAATCCAACTCGAGAGGTAAATATCTTTGACCAGTCTCGAATATAATTACTAGCCATCACTTCACTCAGGTGCCAAACATTTTCTCGACTGGTAAATACTATTTACCTTTCTTGTAGCTTAAATAACTATTAAGTTCATTCGCAGTAAGAATTTCTGACGGGTCCCAAACTTATTTCGTACTAATACATGTACTGAATAGTCGTATTAGTCCTTGATTTATAATAGCTGCTTCAATCTTCTGACTAGTCTGATTAGTATGTGACCGATCATGTATCAGTCAGCGGTGGTTTAGACACAAACTCGCCATCACTTCTCAGGGGAGAAAGCCACCAATTAATTTGGGGAACATGTAGAAAACAAGATCAACATCCCATAATAAGAAGTGATGAGTGCAAGAATATACGATCCAATTTTCTTTAATCATCAGTCGCCAATCTAATAGATACACACCACGTCATGATTGGCTATAGCAAAAAGTTATGTGTGCCCGCATACTATATAAACTACAGAACGGAAGTTGCATGTATTATCTGGAGGATACCTTTTGAAAAACAATTTTTAGAATTTATGTTTTAAAAGCAAAATATTTAATATCATCTACAATACAATCAACAGGCCAAGATATGTGCCCAACATTTTGATCTATGAATTTAGAGGATCAACTATGAAGAACAAACAATCTTTATGGGTATAGATCTATAGATGTTAAAAGCAAAATATTCAGTGTCCTCTTCTCTGTGAGATTCGAACCGCGAAGCCTTGCGGTGTGTTTCCCATTGGAATAGAGAACACGACTCTGCCCCGTCCCCGCCACGACTCCGGTAGCGACTGTCACTTGTCGGCCGGATGATGAACGCGGCGAGTCGCCAGGGATGTACCCGGAACATTTCCACACACTTCATCCACCGCTCAAATTAAATCCCAAGCCCTGACATGTGTAATTCCTGACTTTAATCAACAAGGAACACCACTTGGAAATGGAAGAGCTGGAATAGTTTTTGCATCTCGTGTACGTGATGCAGCATAATGTATTCAGAATTAAAGAAAATTAAAATGGGGACGTAATGCACGGGAAGACCAAAAAGAATGCACACATTACCCACACACATTAATTATAAAATATATGACATATTATATTATATTATATTATATTAAGGACTTTCGTGGAGAGTGCACCACAGAGATCACGCGGCCCTAATCTACTACATAATCAGTCGAGTACGACTATTGATTACTCCATGCATCAGTTTTTTCCAAACCTTTCGATCTCATTGTTTTTTCAATTTTACGATGGTCAATATCGTATCTCTCTTGATGGTATCTAGTCAGCTAGTTACTTCGCATGATGTGACCAAAGAAACTAAGCGTTATTTCATTATCTTGGCTTCCATCGAGATTTTTGGATGAATATGTTCCAAAATTGGTTGATTCGTTGTTTTGTTTATCTATGTTTCCAGTAGCACAATTCATAAACGTCCATCTTTCGTACATCTGCCTTTCTCTTTGTCCAGATTTCGCAACCATATGTTGCTTTTGGGAAAACAATCCGTCCAATTTGTATTTGTAAGCTGTCTTTGTTCTACTAAATTTTTGTCCAAGTGTTATTAAAAGGCTTATAACGTCTTCTGTACCACAATTGAAGGCCATGCAGCAAGAAGGAGGTGTCTGTGATAATTGGATACAATGACATCTGTTCTTATTTGAAAAAAAATCGCTGTTTCTATCAATTGGTTCAACAACGAGTCTTCTGTAATAATTATTGAGTAGGAAACCATTTTACAAAAAACGCTCTTTTATTTATGCAACACGAAGATCTGTCACTTTTATTATTTTTTATTTGGAAATATATATCAATCTTTCTTAGTATGTCTTCTCATAAAAAAACCTTTAAACATCAATGAATTTCGAGTTCAAGCGAATTAGCGTTACTATATATAATGAATGAAATAAACACTTGTTTTGCTCTTCTAGAGAATGCGAAAAAGACAGATATCTCCTTGATGCAGCACGGCCCTCAATTCAAAAACGTCCAAGTTTTGTAACCATATGTTGCTATTTGGAAAACAATTATACTACCAGTCTGCATTTTGTTTCTAAACTGATATCTTTGCTCTCCCATATTTTTGTCATACTGTTCATTATACCGGATGGGGCCTAGAAATTTCCTTTTTCTTTGAAGGCTAATAAAATAAAAAAGTATTGCTGATAGACAACACGTTCTAACATTCGAGCTATTTCCTGTCGAATAAGATTCTTTAGCTGAAGCAGGATGGTAGGACGGTGTTTGTAAACCTCTGCCTCGACATATCCGCATAACAAAACATATGGCGTCAGATCGGACGAGCGCGCTGCCTACGGGATGTCACCTCGAAACGAGGTGAGCCGTCAAGGGAACATTGACCTCACAACTCTAACGCCATGTCACTTTTTATGAAGATATCTTAAGGCAGAGGTTTATAAGCACCGTCCTACAACCCTGCTTCAGCTGAAGAACCTTATTCGGTAAGAATGTTGGAACGTGCAGAGATCTTCAGAAATCGGTAGCATCAGTACATAGGGAACGGTAGCCAACACCTTCAAGATGTATTGTTTAAAACTGCATGATTTAAAACTTGAAATTATGTTCTTTCATTATCCAAAAATACATTTTGTCTATTAGCAATACATTTCATTTTATTCGTCTTCAAAAAAAATTACAACCTTGTATTTTTTCGTATCTAGATAAAATGTATAAATTCAGAAAATTTCTAATATAAAACCAGATTTTGAGTCCAAAAGCAAAGCATTCTTTAAAAGTCGCCAAGGATCCAACACAAAGGAATGTATGCAGAAAAATTGTAATAAAGCATCTGAGAAGGAATGTAACGAATGTGGGTACTGTTAATATTTAGCAGAGGACGTTTATTGTTCCCGCGTGATTTAGGATTATGAAAGGATTGGAGATACCCTTACAAAATCGAATTAAACAATACCCTCCCCATTATTCTCTCAACTTTGTTGTCGAAATACAAATTACAAGTTCTGTATTAATCACTTCGCACGCGAGAAAAGAAGTTGTAAAAGTTGTCGCGAACAATGCGTCCGTCCGCTTCCCATCCCAATGGAAAGCCCGCCTCGGCTCTACTCGAGACTCGAGACTCTGATGCCGTACAAACAAACATACACAACACGAACACGAGCACGAGCACGGGCAGGGAAACTCGACGGCAACGGGTCAAAAGCCAATATAATAAGACGAAGCCGCCTGCCGCTACGCTACGCCGCGCTGCGTTATGCCGTGTCCGCTCGATGTTTGACTTGTGTACAGAGGCGAACTCGACGAGACCAAGGAATCGGAATCACAAGTTATCATACTGGAATGGAAAGCATCGCTAAGTTGGTTAGTCTTCGACACTCCGAAAGCCAAGGTTCCAGAAACGTTTCCTCATCAAGTTTAAGAAATCATAACTAAATAATCATTACGGACCAAGATATTAAGTACCGCAATGTGTGATTGGATTGGAGAAGTCCTAGAGGACAAAAAATTCTTTATCGACAAGGCTGATTCAATGGATGCAGATTCCCGTAAGTTCCTTTATAAACAGTCAGTCATTGTATACAGGTGATACTGAAAAACGGGCCACTCAAAACAACTTTTTTATTTATAATTATTTTTTATTTTTCTTGATGTAAACTAGGCTTAGGGGCTCATAAATCGTGGTATTTGGCATGAAGGTAGCACTTCCGGTTTAACTTACAATTAACATATTTCAAATTGGGCACCTATATATTTTTATATATTTGGAAACTATGTAAAATTACGAAAACAACTATATGTTTGAAATGCATTTTTATTGAAGAAATAAATTACAAAAACGGAAAAGAAAATTATGAATAATTAAGCCATATCAGGTAGGCTGTGATAAATTGATCATTTTTACCTCTCGCTAAGAGAAGTATTGGAGTCATGCTAAAAATCGCATAACCAGATTTTAATGAATAACCACGTTTTAAGGTCCCTACAATCCGATTTTAACATTTTTACGATGATGTCTGTATGTGTGTGTGTGGATGTTGGAAGGACGATTTCTCAAAAACTATAATACTTAATATCTGTTTAACTACTTATTTCTCAATCGGACATTATTGGGAAGAATTCTTCTAAATACATATTATTTTTTGAATTTTTTTGTTCTTGCTTGTATTAGAAGAGTAACTTCTCTATCTGATACATATAAATATTTTATTATATCTTTTATAGATTTAGAGATATAGAAATATAAATAAAATAATCTGTTATAATAAATCTCACAACCCAAATAATGTCATGGAAATTAATTGAAAAATAAAAATGTTTGTAACTGACAGATAAATGTCAGTGTCTAAAATCCACAGACATCACTGAATACATTTTCTGGGAAGTACATACATACATTATATTATTTCTTATTGTGTTAATATTTAAATATTTAAAATTATAGGTATATTACATATACCCTTCAAAAATACTGTCAATCCCGACAATGAATTGGAAACATCTGGAAAAACTAGAAGAGTAGGACAAAATTACTTCATAGAATGAATTTGAAATTTAAAAAATCTAAGTAGAGTACAGAACCTTTAATCCGAAGTGTTCAGACTAATGATTTGTTCGGTTTACTGAACTTATAACTCAATATTATCTCAACTGTTTACACAGCCTGCCTGATATCATGGCTTAGCAGGTGAATTATTAATAATTTTCTCTTACGTTTTTGTTATTTATTTCTTCGACAGAAATGCACTTCAAGCATATCGTTGAATTCCCTACCATCATGCCAAATACTATGATTGGTGAGCACCTAAGCCTAGTTTACAAATATATCAAGAAAATTAAAAAAATAATTATAAATAAAAAAGTTATTTCGAGTGGCCTGTTTTCCAGTGTCACCCTGTATATAAAAATATCAATTCTCAGACACTTGCAAGAGTACTTCTACATAGAAAATATGGGGCAGAAATTCCAACGGATGTTTGACTGGATTTTACTTTCATTTAGTTGTTTGAGTGGTTAACGCATAGCATAACCTACAACAGACCAACAGGAGGACCAACGGTGACTTGTGCGGGAGGCGAACCCATGTCTGCATCTATATATTGCCATATTGCCTGTTTTATCAAGCAAATATGCTAGCCACTAGACCACAGCTGACTGAAGAATTTTAAAGAATCATAATTCGTTAATTTGTTTTCCTGATCAAAAACTCTGATGGGCAAAGGAAAAAAAAAAACAGCAAAATGCACATATTGTGGTCAATTTTTACGTTCCGTAATTTTCGTATAAAATTTATGAGGTGTTCGATGAGTCTTGTGGTAAGAACCACTACTATTTCCACTGTCTAAAAGCTAGCGGCAGCATATCTGAACTTCTAAAGTGTGTTAGTGACAATCTCCTCGAGTATTAACATTACATACTTACAGTTGAGGCTCCACATGTAATATTTAATTATGTTTTTGAACTGGACAACTATTGTGAGCCAAAGTATCGAACGAAATTTTATATTACTACAAAATTTTACTCAAATATGCATCGAAGAAATTGTAAACTTCATAGACTAACTTACTAACTTTATAAACTAGGAGAGGTGGCAGTTTTGGACGGAGGTTCTTTCGGAAGTGCATTGTGGTTCATCTTGTTCATAACCAGGGGAATATCTCGCGCTTTATTAACTGAAATATAAAGTCCTTGGGTGTTGGGAACAGCTTCAGAAGGGAACAAATGAGAGAGCCTGTACGCATCGCAGCTTCTGTGCTTGTAAAAAAGCCACGTCGTGCAACCAACGTCGCCTGATAAAGCTCTGGCCCTGGGATGTTGAACAGGGACGGATCCACTCCTATACAAACTTGTATTCTTTTCTCTTATATTGCAAAACTAGTCGTAATACCCCACATAAAGAAAGTACTTTGTTCGCTAGCTTTAGTTTCGCTGCGGAAACTATCAAGAATCGGGGAATAAAACCGATAGAATATTAGTAAGCTGCGTCAGACGGAAAGAATTGCTAAACTGGAATGTTCATGGTGTATATGTAGTATTTAGTTTTGGGTACCATCAGTGGCATAACAATCCTTGAAGGAGCTGGGCCACAAGGTACATTTACTTTTTAATGCGTACCGCTATCTGCTAACAGCAAGGCACATTAACAATGAATTACAGAAAGGGTTTATAAAATACTTTATACTGTATGGGCGCGAAACTTGAACCATGAGGAAGGAGACAAAGTATTTGGAAAAAAATGTGATGTGGTTGTGGCAATTGTTGAAGATTAAGTAGAGAAAGATAGAGTCACGAATGAGGTGTTGAGAAGGATTGGAGAAGAAATATTTTTTTTGAGAAAATATAAGAGAAGCGTCAATTGGATTCGACATATTTTAATGAGATAGTCTCCGAAACCTAATTGGAAGATACGCGGGAGAAGAGGAGAAAGAAAGTTTGGAATGTTAACAGACTAGGTCTACGGGCAAAGACCCGCTTCGGCCAACGGGCCGAATTACGTAAAATATATTCGGGTTCGGACCGGGTTCAAATATTTCATTTCACTCCGTGTTTAGCGGATCAAATATACACAATTTCACATTTTTATTACTGGATTTATAATAATTCTGATTTCACTTGTTTATCATTTTCATATTATTTATTTCAAATCGGTCTTTAGTCGGGTCGAATTAAAATTTATTCAGGTTCGGGCCGAGTACGGGTATAATTAGTTTTAAAAAATTGTCCCGTGCAGTCAACTAGGACCCGGTGTGGTCGTGTTGCGGCAGCAGTGCAGTCGAATATTATTTTTACTCGGATGATGATCATTTGCACCTATCAAGAATTGAGGAATATTAGTGGGTTACTATACAAAACAGTGAAAGGACTGTTAATGTACAATATTGCCGATGTGGTTTTGGGATCCATGTGTATTTGTAGGGGAATATAAAACCGTACCCAAGCTGATGTAAATACCTCCCTGCGCGTAACACGGCCCGAACAGCGAACACGGGCGTCCGGCCACGGATGGATATCACATTATTAAGTGGATGGCGGCGGCGCGAACGGCGAACGGGAACAGCGAACGGGCCTGGGCGGATGCACGGAGCGTGATCACGCGGCGTAGCGTGGAGCGTGCGCGTGATCACGCTACACGCGCCCCAAGCATCAGCCTCGGCGTGGCGGCACTGCCTGCCGAGCAGCCGGCACAGCCAGACGGTTCCACGAGCGAACCGACAACCAGGAGTTCTCAAACAACGATAAAGTCTTTGTTACGAACGCACCAGCAAAATATGGCCAATCTTGCCAAAAGTACATAAACCTATTAACAGTATTGTGCAACAGCGCAATTAAAGCATATTTATTTGTCTAAAAACCGAAAAGACACCATTAACGATAAAGTCTTTGTTAGGGACATGTCAAGCCTGTTAACATTTTCCTCGGATAAAATATTTACAGAAAAAGGATCAGCAAACCGATGCCAATGGAAGTAGTCCAATAAAATTGATATTTATATCAATCTCCCAAATAGAATATAAGCTAGTTAACAATTTGCTTGAACGACATTTAAAGAATGTTTAATTTTATCAAAACAATAGATTAGCAATAGGATGCTAATTTGACAGACCGAACAAAATTGTTTTCTTTATTGTTTTTGTTAGGGAAACATCATCAAATATGACCAATATTTTAATAAAACGCCTGTTGGTATTTTCAAATATAAAAACGTGATTCATGAATAAAGTTATTATAAGTAGAGACAACTTTAAATGTTGGAGATCCGAACGATTTTGAATTCAATTTATACGTATAGTTTGCATTTTTAAGAAGTGTATTAACAATATGTTAGATCAGAAAAATTAAAACCTATTGGATTTTTCAAAACCAAGAGTACCAGTACTGGGACATCATTGTTGTTCAATCATTTTTAAAAAAAAATGGCCCGTATTCACAGGCTATCATTTGGAAAGAATTTAATTGTCCTTGCACTTATGCGCTATAGTAGTCTTTTGTCACGTGAGTATAAATGCAAGTCTATTTAACTTCCTTTATTGAGCCTACATTCAAGAAATGGTAGACTGTGAATACGAGCCATTCTCTTTAAATTTTACTCCAATCCAACAACATTAATGTCTATGTAGAAAGAACACCTTTGTTATTTAATTAAACAAAGCCTGTTTTGTTGTATAAAGATTACCAAATTAAAGCAAGCCTTTTTGTTTCAAGAAGAAGTACACGTCGATCATTAGAAATTTAGTCACACGAGATCTATGTAGTTTAGTTGCAACAAAAAGAAATAACATATGATACAACCTTTTGTTTTAGTTCTGTTTATTGTTATAAAAACTAAAAAGGTTTTATCATTCTAATTGAATTATAAGATCTGAAAGACTATTTAATAACATATGATACCTTTGCAATATCATCAATATTGGATTGAATCAACCAAAATTTAAGGTATTACAAGTCATCCACAAGAGGTGGAGTGTTACAGGAATGGTATTCAATCAAGCTTAGATGATTTGATGCAAATTTTGAATGAAGAACCTCTTAATTCATTGAAAGTGTCGAAAGTCCCGAACACAGGAACATTAAAAAAATCCCGATGTGGCGAGGTTTACGCAATTTCTCTAAATACATTTCAACATTACCTAACCTATAGCATAACGCTTACGTTTTGTGCATTAACTTACGTTATTGTTGTTATATTTAGAGAAATATACAAGCTAAGTATGCTGTTCAACAATGGTCCCATATTCGGAATTGCCATTATTTTGCACAACTCCCGAACTTTTCTAGTTCTAAACAACACCTCATCGGGATTTTAAAACATATTTATAAAATAATCCCGCGTACAGTACTACAGCCACATCCTATAAAGAAGAGCAAATCATATGACTTATTTAAAAAGCAAATGTAGAAATTTTCAATTGTAAGGGAAGTATACGAAAATCAAACTTGATGCACTTTAAACATCTTTCCGCAAACATCCTCGTCCGGGTCGTAGAATCAAATGTACAAGTATGTCCAACAAAATATGAATGGGGAAAAAGTTGTTGAATCTCTGGCGGCTTGGTGGTGTGAGGTAGCACGGCGGCGGGCGAGCGCTGCGCTGGGCTTGTACGTGACGCGGCTGTGAGATACAGAGCTTTCGCCGCACCCGGAGGCGGCCCGGTATCGCTAGAGTCGGGCTCATGCTGCCGCGAGAGCGGCAAACGCGAGTAGCGAAGAGCGAAAATACCGAGAAGCACCAAGCAGACAAGCAACTTTGAATTAAAATACTATATCGATGAGGGAGAATGATCATTGAAAGTTCAAGATATGTGTCAAATGCGACTAAATATGAAATTGGTATCAAAAAAAAATCGTACTACCAGCGAAATTTTGAAGACAAACCCGCATTTTTAAAACTATTTTCAATATAACGTTTCAGGATAGCCATGCGCTGTTGCTTTTATGACCGATTGAGAAGAAAATGACAGACATTGTATTGTCATATGGTAAATTCGTTGTTAAAATAATATAAAAAATTACGATTTTCTATCGAAATAAAGTTCAACAAATAAATATTTCATTACAATAAAGAAAATTTGATTATATTAATGAAAATAACAAATAAATAAATATATGATCACGACATATTACCCATTCCTGGGTGTGTCAATATTTGTACCGTGCGGGCGCTTACCAGGCGGCACCCCACGGGTACTCATTGCTGGCGTGGAGAGTGCACCACAGGGGTCAATTTTGTGCCACTAAAGTTCGAAGTAATTTTTAGCGTCGGTCAGAATCGAACCCGGGTCGCCAGATTCACGGTCACAAGACCCCTTACTAAATAAATAAATCACAATTTTTTTATTATAATAATAGTTGCTTTATAGGTAATGTATTTTTTTTTTTTAATCTAATCCGGGCATATGTATATTTATTAGGGCTAAAGCAAACTTTCTAAATAGTAACAAAGAAACATTTACAATAAAGAAATTTTGATTACAATAATGAAAAAGAGCTGGTCACACAAAATAATGATTGTGACTGTTATAAAAATAAAAAATGTCAAGATTTTCTGAGATGTGTATTCATAACCAATTAGTAGAAGCAGGACAAAAGACTAACGCGGGTTGTACATATACTATAATTTTCAATGATCGGATATGAACTCAGGCCATCTGAAATACAACCACTCTCTTCCTAAGAAAATACAATTGAATTATCAAATAAACCTATTTGACGTATTTACAATTTACATTTACAATGTTTCGAAGTAAATATTTTCACATTTGCAGTGAATAAAAGAAGAAGAAAATGCCGCTTGTAGTACACATTCTTTTGAACACTGTTTTGAGTTGCCAATGCGATATTCACAGTACAAAACGCGTTTTCAAAACAAGAGTTGTGGTTTGTCGTATCAGTCATTGTCATTATTCATTGTATCTTAAATATAAACATTAGAAATAAAATACTTAAAACAATCAAATGTACCATGATGCTATAGATTAAGAAAGACATAAAACATAAGGGAAGACCTAGAAATAAAGCCGATACTAGTCTTTATTGGGGAAAAACAACTCAATTAGTGAGAAAATTCTGTGAGCGTGGACGATAAGAGACCTGCGAAGAAAATTTAGACTTCCAAAAGAAGAGATGACGAAGAAAGAAGCGATTTTTTTTCAAGAAACAGGAAAAAATGGGAAAAAGTTTGCACACGATTACAGATTCAAACTCAAAACCTACTACTAGGTGTAGTTTAAAATATGCAGTGAAATAATAATAGTATATTGAGAATACCAAATGTTTGGACAGGTATTAGAAGTTGTAGATCCTGTAAATGTTAGACATAAAAATATTATGAAAGACGTATTAAGTGACCAATAACCCATAAACTAACGAATAAAATATACTGTTGTTTCTAAATAATTCACATATTTAAAGAAGGAACAAATGCAATGTACGACTATTCCATCAAAAATGTACATATAAAAAAAATTAGAGGTAATTTTAAAACAGGGTGTTCCAGGCGGTTATCCATCTAAATATTAACTGTGCAAGCTTAGCTTGACTTGATTGATCACATAGAAACGACATATCTCTGATGATAAAATCATTGGCAAATGATGTTAATAATAAATTTTATAGTGAGGTACTAAATGTTTTTATTTTTTTAATTAAAAACTTTTTTTTGTTATATTCTTTATTTCTATGAACATGTGAATTTAATTCCTGCTGTAAAATAAACAACTAAGCAACTGTGAAAGAAACTTGAGTTATAAACGTTACTTGCTGAAGTGGTAAATGAATAAATAAACTATGGTGAATAATGCGAAAGATGCAAATAATCTGGTACGTATTTCATATACTCGCGTGTGTGGCTTATACTTCCATTGCGCTTTTAATACTTTGGGAACATTAAACCGACGAATTTCATATCCACGGAATATAATCTGCTTTTGCGATTTGCCTGCTCTCATGTCAAACTTCAAAAGACCTAAATATTATATTCGGCACAAATTAACAGCAAAGTGTATTAGCCATCGCATCGATTTCTAATTTATTCTCAAGGAAGACATTCATTTTAAAATATATAATTCCGACCACGGAAATTCAAATCATTGGATGATTTCATTAGCAGATTTTGGTAATGACTAACTAGTATTTGTACAAGGCGCCACCTCAAGGGTTCTCAAAGCTGCCGGGGAGAGAGTACCGCAAAATAAAGAAGAATATAGAGGTATTAACAATTATTCGTAATTTCAGTCATACAAAACGGACGATATTGAAACATCGATTTTGTAAGAATAAATGTACTAGTATGACTAAGATTTTGTAACAAATCAGGTTTGTTTAAATATTTCGTTTTAACAAAATTATTTGCAATTTATGTCATGTCAATGTAATGTTTTTGGCTATACGCGAGGCTATTGCACTTGTCATTTAGCAAATTTATTGCAATCTTGCATTTTCTTTATATAAATTAGGGCTAGGACTTAGAACTGGGTATTTACTTAAAAGGGAAAAACTCACCCACCCGAACCAAATGGAATACGGGTTGGAATCGATTCTTCACACATAAGAACCGTATGATCCATAAGAACCGTATGACCAGTAAGACTTGACATTATGTGTGACGTAACTTTTATTTTAATACAACATTCCATTATAGATGATGTTCATTGCTGTATCATAAACTGCCTAAACTGGATAACTTTTACGCAGGGCGAAGTTGGAAGTGGCCAAATACGTCTTACGGGTCATACGGTTCTTACGGTTCTTATGGGTCTAACGGGTCTTACGAGTCGTATGGGTCTTATCGACTTCGACCCGTATTCGCTGAAATACGGGTGAGCGGGTGGTCTTTTGGATCCACCGGTATTTCAAGCACTAATATAAATATAATTTTAAGTTATAATTAAAAAATGTCAGTAAATGGGCATTCAATTAGATTCCAATTAAGATTCCACCCAGCTAAAGATGACACCGTAGATCTTCAGGGGTAGTCTACCCCGAGGTATGATAAATGCATTGCTAAATATCGTTCGTTTATTATATAATATCAAATAAATATATTTGTATTTATAATTGTTTATTATTTAACTTAGTTTTGTGAATAAATATTATACTTATTTTTGTTCACTTATGTGTTTTACTAATTTATAACCTATGGCCGCAAATCGAGTCCATCATAGAGCGATTTATTACAATTTTAAGTAATTGTTAACACTTAATCTACAGCACAATTGAGAAAATGACCCATATTTAAGATTATAGATATATTAAGACTTACTTATTCGGATGTGATTAAATTGTGGACCACATACCTGAAACAACAAACAATATTAGCTTTTGAGAATCATTTTAATAAAATATAATTCTTCATACAAAGAACAACTATTTGTAAATGGACACATAGAAGAAAAATTCCTGCTAAAATAGCAGGTCTCCAAAAGGCTATAATTAATAATTCAGCATTCCTTTTCGGTGTGCCTATATCCCTTTACATATTTCACAAGTTTTGTGAGAGTTGCACGCACTATAGCGATATCCGAACAAACACTCGGAGGGTTGAGCACGGAAAGCAAACCGAATTATCGGCTGCTTCACGCCAGTTCACTTAGAGCCACGACATCATCGATCTACCGGCATATGTAGGCTCTGCTCTCCGCTTTCAGGAGGTAAGAAACGTAGAAGCATAGAGAGGATAGTGTGAGGTGAGTGTCTGTTGCTTGCTAATTGCTGATTACGCCCGAATGGACTGAAGCAGATTGCGCCGCTCTGTACTTGATGTGCCACTTGCTCCCGTGTCACATCGCTTTGCCTTCCCGGCTTGGGCTTACAATGTAGCTTTACTTTGCAACCGACACCCTGCTTCAAATCATCTACATACACCCATACTTAAATCAAAACCGAGACAGCATCATCATGAAACTAACACCAAAAGTACCCGAGATATTTGTTTCATCACTAATTCGTACTATGCAGTTGGAGTTCGTAATCTGTGCAACACCACTGCATCCTGGACAACAAAGAGAATATGTTACTAAAGTAACTATGGAACTAGGTTTATCTCTAAGGCAACAACTGGTCAAGCTGGCCATTAAAATCTGACTGAGATACAACAATGAATTTCATAATAGAAAGAGAATATGTATTCGGCATTTGGTGGAACATTTTCAGTATAGAAAGTCAATTAAAAAAGATATCCTCAGTACAGGATTTGCCGACCATTGTCAACAGATTCTGCACACTAAAACCTTTTGAGAATCTACTGACATGTTTATAATGGATATTTTTTAAGCGATACATTTGTGTAATTATGATACAGGGACGGATACGAGGTCTAATTCCGGCCCGGGCAAATAGTGGCAGACCGGCACAAATCAAAATTAATTCCAATTTGAAAAAAAATCATTTTAAATGATTGTTCTTGAAACGATTAAAATAATTATTTTTCTGTTTAGATGTTCTTATGAGTCCATATTTTATATAACACATTGTTAAAAAATCTATAAGCTCACTGTTTGATATAATGAATTGTAACGTGCGCCCCTGACTTGAGTATACGAGCGCTGCCACTGGTAAAATATTCCCGAGCGATGACGTAATCCCCGGCGGCGAAAAACCCAACGCGTTTAGACTGGTTTAATTACATTCGGTGAGGTGATCCTTTGTATTCGCGTCGGAAAGTTCCCGAAGGACACTAGGATGTATAAATACCGTCGGGAGGACAGCCGAGGATAATCTGATATATAGAAGCAACGAGCAATGAACAGTGGCTGATATAAATAAACAATCTACGAGTTGTGTACATAAATAAATGTAGTTATATAAATAAATGTAGTGATATAAATGTTGTTTAAATAAATAATCTTAGTGTTTAAGCACTTACTAATATTCTTAGTCTCAAATTAGTGTTTATAATTATTTAATCATAGTGTTAGTTATTTTTATTATCTATTTTCTGGGGACCCGGGTTCGATCCCGACCGACGCCAAAAATTACATCGCATTTTAATGGCACAAAATTGACCCCTGTGGCGCACTCTCCACGCCAGCAATGAGTGCCCGTGAGGTGACGCCTGGTAAGCGCCCACACGGTACAAATATTCCATCATTACCGATATCTGTGTACGAAGCAGATTGGCACACCCAGCAATGGGTAATATGCCGTGATGAAATATTTATTTTATTTTTTTATTTATTTAATATTTATCCTAATTATTTATCGTTAAATACACGTATTATTTTAATTAATAATATTTCTCCGAGTTTTACACGTCACCCATACAAATAAACGTTGCAGTATTAATGTATACAATCAGACAAAATTCACAACCCACAATGCACAAACTGTCAAAATGTGAAATTTCAAATCGCTACCAGCATAACTGACAAAAATACCACGTCATATTTTATTATGACATGTATTTTTAAAAAATCTCGTAAAATTACCTCAATAGAAACAATAGTATAAAAAAACATGTTTCATAAGGCCTGTTAACGCACTCGTCCTTTCTAAAACTTGTACTCGTACGTTAACAGATTGCCTTATGATATTTGTTTTATAATGTACCAGACCGTTATCGTATGTTTTGTGCACGAGAATGCTTTAACCGAACCAAATATCACTCGAGAACACAAAACAAATTTCGTTCACAAGTTGCACACAATATTTTATATTTAGAAAAAAAATAACCTCTATTAACATCTTGTCAATATGACGAATTAGAGTTGAATTTTCCAATAATTTTTAACACATTTAATTTTGAATTTTTAGACAAGTTTAATACAAAATTCATTAAATTATACATATTTATTAATATTAAAAACATTTTCACAATATAAAATGTAAGTTTTTGCTCGTTTTATAGCTGATTTTTGAAATGTACGTGAGAAAGTGCGCGAAGTAATACGCACAGTGCCTAAAATAATGCGCCTAATGCACGAAATAATATGTACTGTATGTGAAATACTCGTTGATATGATTACGTAATTAATGAAATAATGACATATTTCGCATAATGGTATCAATGCACAAACATCAACTTTTTTTGACAGTGGTAGATAATTTTTTTTCTTTATTTATTTAAAAATTACAGTAAAAAGAACAATAATTATTCCGGCCGGCCCGATTTTGGTTCGACCCACCAGGAGTTTGACCGGTTACCTGGTGGGTGTATCCGACCCTGATTATGAACATGTAATTATATATTTATAATGATTTTGTTAATCATTTTTCAGATGCTGGCTAAGTCTCCAGTTCGTAACCACAGACGCGTTTCGCTCTTTTAGTACTCATCAGTGTGGTGTAACTGCCGTCTCTTTGTAAATACAATAACTAACTGGGGTCAGTACGAGATATACTATCTCGTACATGATAGATGACTATAGAGTAGAGGTAACTAACCACAAAGCTTTGGCATATATTAAAATAAAAAAAAAAGTTACTAACTGTGCTTGGCCAGCATCTGAAAAATGTCCAAGAAGTTGATTCAGATGCTGAAATCTTGTAAAACATGATGAGTGTTTTTTTCTAATTCCAGTGGTGGCTCGTGTCTTCAATCGGGGGGGGGGGGGCAATAATTAAAACAAGTTAAGAATATCTTTTTTCTAAACTGGGCAAGTAGCTATAAATTTAAAACTGGCGAGTAAATATCCTGCTCTGGACTTTTCTTGCACTAATTTGCGTTAATTTTAAATCAGGCAATTGTTTTTAACAAAACATTAATACTATTCACTGCCATATTAATTTATTTGTGATTTGTCGTAGCGCGAAACAATGCATTACAGCAAAGTATCCATTGTAAAACTGAGCCGAAGCCGAAAAATAAATGCGGCTACATAGTTCTTACTAGACATGGCTTGCCTACGCTAATTACACAAACAATACGTCACGTTATCATAGCAACGCCTATCATCTTACGTCTAGTTCAAATGTTTTATAATTAATTGTTCACTACTTTCAATAAAACAGACCGCTTTATGCTTTACTATATGATTAAATTATATTCTTAATTTATATTGTGGTAGGGAGGGGGTGAGGGGCGCGGACATGCGGCTTCGCTACTGTACCTCCAATTTTTCTGTTGTGTTAATTTGATTTTTGTGTATTACTTTTTGCTGCAAAACTTGACTTGCGACATATCATTGTATTCAGAATTTAACGTAGAATTAAAAAATGTAAAAATATGCAGGGTGTTCCAGTTAATATAAGAAAGTTAATGCCAATTCCGATTAAACCGGAAGTGATATGTTTGTCATTTATATATAAAAATGATTCTACCTCTATTAAGTTTACGCATATAATTTTTCAATGAGATTTCTTTATAAATAAAGAAGTTAATAGGGATGGCCCGCTTTCTGTGGACACCCGGTATAGCCATTGTTTTCTAATCGTATGCAATTATCTAATATCCGAAACAGTCATCACCACTTTAACAATTTTTTGTGAAGAAATGAATTGTTTCATTTATTTATTTGTGTCTTTAAATATTAAAATTCATTCCCCAACCTTCTTTCAAATTCGGAACTGTCAGTACAGAAAATAGTAACGATACTTCCGAAATGAATTGAATATGTAACCGAAGAAGAATTGTAGCGGTGCTTATAGTTGGAGTTGGTATTTGAAAAGTTATCTCGGCAGCGATCACTGAAAACTCGGGCAATTTGTAATTCATATTCCCAGGAGTAGATCAGGCAAAAAAGCGTAACAATGGTGTAGGCAGGGAGTTTGAGTCCCTATGTTAAAAGTCATTAGCACGTGAAAAATCGGTGTGTTCATTGAAAAGTATCGGTCGTGGAACGAATTAAAATATTGAAAACCGCACCGAACCGCGGTGTTCTGTGCTCGGCTCATACACGGATCGTGCATATTCATCGGTGGAGTTGCGAGAGCGATGAATTTGCGGATATAGCTGGAGGAATTGAAAACTGCGCGGCCGCTCGTATAACATGATCGCGCGGGGTTGTTATGTGGGTCAGGCCTCCACAACACGTGCACGATTACACGTCACAACGTCGATTGACCGCCAGCATAAAACTCTTGTTTTCATACCTACACAACACATGTCTTCCAAACATCACCGCCTCGTTATTTCAATAACTGCCGGACCGACAGACAAGTTTAATATTCAAATTTCAAAAGTTTCCAACAACTTATAGCAGGTTTGCGGTAAGGATTCTAGCGATAGTGTTGACACTAAAACAAACAGAGTGTGTGCAAGAAAATTACAAGACACGGTATTTCAGTGAGAAGCAAGAAATAGGTATTGGAACCCGGAGAATCCGTGGGCGGTGCTGTAGAACTTGTCAAATTTGTTTACATTTTGACAGTGCTTTTTAACACAAAAACATGTTAACAATTCAACTCAGCACGATTTTTAACTTTATTCAGGCGAATCCTTTATCAAGACCCATAGTTGAAGGGTAACAAGTAATACATTTGGGATGAATTAGAATTAACGTATGTCCTAAAAGTTTTGGCACAAAATTCAACAATTTTTTTTATATATAAAATGCATTTACTTAAAGTTTTGTAATACTTAATAATTAACTGTTTCATAAGCAACCAAATTATGAACTTAAATTAAATTAAAAAGAGATGGACGGTCTACGGACACCTAGCTTGGGTTTTGGATGACATTTACATTGATTTCTTGGACTTCACACTGAGCAACTCCGAAATTAAGGGAAATGATCAATTTTATACTGACAATATTACAAAGGTCCCTAATAATGTCAAATATAAACAAAAGATCAAATTCGCAAAAAACGTATTTCCACAAAGGGTGTAATCTAGATCTTACATGGGCCAAGTGAAATGAAGCCATGGATAGGTACATCTAACAAGAAGAAGAACACACTGGTGATGATTTTATCTTCTGACCAGACCTTGCGTCCTCTTACTATGCAACAACAAACTCAAAATTGGCTAACTGACCAAATCGTACCATTAGTTCCACGAAACGACAATCCGATAATCTATCCCAGGCTCATCCCATAGAAGGTTTTTAGACTCATGTAACAAGGCGAGCAATAACAAATAAGTAACTTTTTATAATCTGTTCTATATTTTAGTTTCATAAATAATATTTCAACTTGTTATCTTTGTTAGTCAAAATTCTGTTTAGAAATAGTTACCTTTTATTAACTGACTGTTTTGTCTAGCTTCAACCCCTCAGTAATAAGCCTGTCACGAAAGTAACGTTTTGTTTTTAGATAGTCTGTCTTAGAAACTCAACGTGGAGACATGTAGTTTGAGTTTTAGCTTGAGTGCGTACTAGACGCTAGTACGCAAGGTTACAACAATGTAACAGTTTAGTTTCTGTGTTTAATTATGTTTAGTGTAATCAATAATAATAAGTTTAGTGTAAATATTAATGATGTAAATAAATAAAATTAGTTTAAATCCAAATAATGTCTGTGTCCATAATATAAGTGTGTTCAAGTGTTCATCGGCCATCAAAAATAAGTGCAATTGTGTCGGTGTTTCGTACTTCTTAAACTAGCGGTGGGTCGAACATCCAGCGCCCACCAGTTAGAAAAAGTAGTCATCGTTGGAAAAGCAGTAAGATAACCATCATTAGAGCTTTTCCACCCCCCCCCCTCGTGTTGCACTCATTTATATTGAAATTTCACGATGCAGATTGGGAAACCCAAAATGAGGACGACCTTCAACGCAGAAATTCCGGAATGTTGCGCCTTGTGGAAGAACATGCCCATTTTTATTTAATTTAAGTTCATACTTTTGTTGCTTATTAAACAGTTAACTATTAAGTATGACAAAACTTTAACTAAATGCATTTTATATTACAAAAAATGTATACTTTCCATAATAATGAAAACTAAAATTATATTTATCGATACTGTCAATAATTACGTTAAAAGCACATTTAGCTATCGCGCGTTAAGACTGATCTTGTATGTGTAGAACCTAAAATTCGTACTTGGACAGGCCGAAGTGTAATAGTAGGGGGTTAGGGATATTGATGTTTAGCCGAATATTTACAATAATTGTAACCTGTTTATTAATTAATGAACTTGTATGTTAATATTTGAACGAGGAAAACTATATCAACATCTAAAATTGGTATAAAGGGGAAGGGGATTCATTCACAACGAAAGAAATTGTAGTCGGTTTCAGGTTGGCCCAGGATGCGCTGGTCTAAACTTAACGCGCCGACTATACCTGCATAATTTTATTATATATTTTTTGAAATTTAGTACACTCTTTAACACATCACTTTTGATATATATTATGTTTATTTTCTTTAATTCGTAAAATGTGTATTTGTCATAAATTTTCAAATGAAATTATAAAATCAAAGCATGAGAACTTGTTTTTTGTTAAACGAAACGATGGTTTACCTTTACAGGCTGCCATTAATTTATTCCCTAAAATTCCGCTGGTATCATTTGTTATTTTGCGGATCAGGGCCGGCTTGATCTTTTGCGGGGCCATGTGCAGGATTTTAACTTTGAAAATAACAAAAATGTACGAGGGTCAATCAAGTATAAACCGGCTTTTTAAATAACTCTTTATTCTAATATTTCTAATTCATATAGGGCCGGCAAATTAAGAAGAGCGTTAAAATTGAAAACTAAAATTATTTATGTTATTAGTCGTTTTCATTATTGGAATCAAATTTTCTTTATTGTAATCAATAATTTTATTATTGTAATTAACTCTTTTTTATATAAACTGAAAAGCTATAAAATATAACTTCTGCCTAACATTTTAAAAAATACAAAAATATTGAACTACATTAATTTATTGAGCAGTAATAAATAAATATTACTTTTTTAGAAATCGCGGGGCCCTTCGAAGCGCGGGACCTGGTGCGGCTGCATCACTCGCACCTGCCTCAAGCTGGCCCTGCTGCGGGTTCCAATTGGAGGCTGTATACCATAGTAATAGTATTAAACATGTAAAAAAATTGAGAAAAGATACACTAAGACCAGATGACCGATTGTACAAGAATTAAGAGGTCGTCTTTAAGACAAAAAAGTTTTTGTTAACACAACTTATTACCGATTCCTGCGTGTGTCAATATGATTTATTGGCAAGTTTTAGCATTAATGGTATATATACATCGTTGAGGATAAATACCAGTCATCTACTAATAGGCTTTCGAAGATGTCCTGGAGAAAACACCAAAGGATTCAATTTTGTGTTATTTAAAAAATGTAAATAATCACAAAATCGTTAGTTTTTGCTTAAAAAAAATACGGATTGAATAATATTCGTGAGGAGATAACATTTCATGATATTCATATGTGGATAATCACATCTTGCAGATAATGTTCATTTTCGTTGACTTGGATCCGAGTACCCGGATTTCAAAATATCCGGTTCCTCGGATATCCGATGTTCGGATATTGAAGTGGATATCCATAAAATTTAATTCGAATTTGGATCCGTTCTCGATGTTTTGTTTACGGATCCGGATCCTAATTTTAATTCTGGATCCCATTCTTCATTTTGAATGTGAAGGCAAACCCTTTAAAATGGCCAGGTAGTTTGTGCAAATGTAAAGAAAAAGAATTTATACTTTCACAGAGTCACATTTAGTAAATGGTGAATAAAAGAATACAAATTTGTATTATTACACATATAAAGTAACATATTAATATGACATACTCATGTTCGAATCTAAGATCCGATACTAAAATTCGGAACCGAAACTATCCGGATCCGGATCCTATCACTATTATAGACTTAAATTTGAAAAATCAACTGGCCTCGGCGAGAATCGAACCCGGGACCTCCCAATTTCCGGGCGGGAGCTCTACCAATGAGCTACGGGCCAACGACGATTTCAGTTGATTTTTGTGCACTAGATTGTCAGCAACTGCAATTTGGAAAGAGGGTGGTCCTGGGTTCGATCCCCGGCGAGGCCAGTTCATTTTTCAAATTTATATATACTTCATTACCGTCACCTGCTATTATTCATTTCTTAATTGTTGTAGACTTTGATGAAAATTGGTCTACATTCTTCCTAGCAGGCGTTTGTAGATTTGGGCGATTTTTTGATTCATCTAATATACGGGGCTTATTCTCGTAGACGACACGTGATTTGAGGTACCCCCATACAACATAATTGCATATATGCAACAAGATTCGTATAGTCAATGAGTCACCCAAATCGGACAAATTTCCATGAACTCCTACAACAATGCGTGAACGAAAATGGATGTGATTATCCATACATGAATATCATGAAATTCTATGTCCTCACTAATGATGTTTTGTCCGTAAATATTTTCAGTATTTTGATGTTTACTTAAATACCGGACAATTGCGAGAAGTATCGTGGAGCCAACAAGTTAAGCCCCATATAGCGATAGTTCATGTCTTCTAATTAAAATGGCAGTGGTAGACAGTTGACACAAACGTACCGTACGGAGTATGGTGTGTAAGCGAAAGCCAAGCCGTCGAACGCAGATGCGTGCCGGTAAATGGGAAATGCAAAAACGCGCCGCCGAAATGGAATTTATTTATTATAATGCGGGCTCGGCGCCGCCAGCAGATCCGGATCCGGAGAGATATAGTTCTTGTTAGAGGCGCTGCGAGCGAGCTGTGCTGTGCACACTGCCGAGCGGAGCGGAGCGCTCCCCACGCTGCTGAATTAAGTGTTCCAAGAGCTTTTCCCTTTCCGCCTCATGTTCTCATTCTTAGCTTTTCGCCACCATTCTTCTTAGCTTCACGACTGCCGCACTTTTTAATTCCACCCTTTGTTTTTTACGCACAAGGCATAATTACGCCCCAGACTAATTAAATTTGTAAAGACGCACAAATATTTCCAAATTATTCAGGTATATCATTTACTGTATACCACTTCAACATCCATCTTTAAACGACTACAGCAAGCTCTTACAGACAAAGACTTACAATATTTGAAGTCATGACCCGAAAGACTATCAAACAAGGAACGCCTTTCTCGATGTGGACAGAATGTGTAATAAAAGGCCTATTTTTATATATATTATGACGTTGGTAAATAAACAAATAATTAAGGGGTTAGTAATTACTCGAAATCTCAGTCAAACAGCATTTATTTTTACAACACCGATGTTTCGGTGCACACTTGCACATTCTGCAGGGTAATAAGATCTTACAGAGTGTTACAAATGATGTAGACAATATAACAATTTGTAAAATATTACTAACCCTGAAGAAAGTTTAAGTGTGCGCCGAAACGTCGATGTTGTAAAAATAAATGCTATTTGACTGAGATTTCGAGTAATTATTTACACCTTATGCACATCACAGGCGAGAATTTTCCCACAATATTAATTAAATTCGAACTGACTATCTTGTTATATGCACTTGTTGAAACAATAGTTTAATCGTCATCTTTAAACGTCTATCCTTTTTGATATTATTTTGCTAACCTAAATCAATACTAATTAGATTACAACCAAGGATCTATGGAATATGAAACCATGATTAAAAATAGTCTCATGTCCCTATCGATACAACTACTTAGTCCTAGTAGCCGGAATTCAACAGCTTTATTTGTGCTAATTTTAATTGCATTTAGTGATGTGAGTGGTCATCTGACATCATGTAAGCGTCCGTCGGCTTATGCTTATAGTGAATCCAAATCACTTTAATCCAGCTGTATTTTTGGCTACTACTAAACTCGTGTGAGATGTAAACCAGCGTTTGCATATATTGCCTGTATTATCAAACAGATACGCTAGCCACTAAATCAGGGGTCAACCTTTTTGAAAAACGAGCCACATACGAAATTTTAAAATATAGCAGGCCGGGTAATAATTCTTATTGGTAATCCCATTGGATTAAAAATATAAAGAAACTGAAATTATACTTATTTCTTTTGCATATGTATGTGCAGTACCTACTTAAAATTATTTATTTGATACATACCACATATTATTAATATTTGGTCTTTAATATGATGTACTAATTGTAAATTATCTTCAACATTATTGATGATAAAATCGTAAAACATAAAAAATGCTTTAAATCATGATCAGTTAAAAAATTACCGCGGGCCGAACATAAACTTCTCTCGGGTGCGGTCCGTGGGCCGTACGTTAGGGACCCCTGCACTTGATCATAGCTGACCGTTTTTAGAAGATTATACTATTGATATTTTTGTTGCTTCTAACTAAACCAAACCTAATTAGATTAAAACCAAGAATCTGTGGAACTTAAAGCAATTATCCAGAAGATTACAAACTTTTCAGTCGCATAGGCGGACTAGGATTTTTATTTTTACCGGTCATCCTAGTGACCGGCTTTAATATTATCGACCACGAATTTTACAGTCGCTATATTCCGAGCAGACAGTTTTCCCAAAGTATTGTAATTAGTGCCAACTTATTTAAATATTTAATACAAAAATCTGAAGATTATATTCTGGGTTTACATACCATGATTATAAGAAACGATTTTGATTACAATAAAAAAATGCTTATGCAAATGAATAATACAAAAAGTAATCAGAATAATTATTTATTTACGTTAAACCCGGTATATGAACAAGTTCATAATGTAGTGTGCGCATACCTGACGCCACTGAGTATAATGAGCCCGCTGCCAACGCATGTCTAGATCGGTCGGGAGTATAATTATTACTGAG
Source organism: Harpalus rufipes (assembly GCA_951394225.1). Taxonomy (NCBI): domain Eukaryota; kingdom Metazoa; phylum Arthropoda; class Insecta; order Coleoptera; family Carabidae; genus Harpalus; species Harpalus rufipes. Next base: position 39,703,419 of record OX596280.1, on the reverse strand, counting down.
CATACATCTGAGTAAACAGATTGGGATGTAGGTTTAAATACCCGCGCTAGCCTGACCTTTTGTTCTATTTTTGTGGAAGTTACTGGAAATATACTGGAATGTTCTAAATTAATGGAGAGGTATAAAAGCGACGCAGCTCTGTACGAGGAGTCAGTTGAGTCCAGTATAGAGTTCATTTAGTGAAGATCAGCAAGGCGTGTTGAAATAACATTTTTATAAATATCGTGTAAATAAATAGTGCGTTGTATCAATTGTTTAAATAAATAAGTAATCTTAGTGTTTAACTATTTAATAATAATTTTAGTCTTAAATTAGCATTTATATTTGTTTAATTATAGTGATCGTTATTTTTATTATCTTCTTAATATTTATTTATCGTATAATACACTTTTATTTTAATTAATAATAACTCTCTAATTTTTACACTTCACCGAAATAAATAAACGTTATAATATAAAAGCTGTAAATAATCTAGTGAGAATATGTCCCTCTGATTATATACCTTTATTTAAAAAATGCTTAATTGCAATAAATATAAATTAATTATAATAAAATACAGAAAAATTGATTAAAATTATTGTTACTGTATTTACATTTTTTTTAAATATAAATATTAGGATTGGTTGAGGTGATATCTAGAGAGATAAAATTACTTAATGTGTTACAGCTTTCATTTCTCAATAATTGTTGAATATTGTTTTTGTTCAACCCTTACATATTATAGTTTTTACCATTATTTGGTCCAAATCGATCGGCCGATTGGCCGTATGAAGCACCGTGCTCCGTCCGGTAAACCTTATGGCCAGTCCGCCTTTGTGTGGTGCACGGACAGGAATTTCACCTGATTGAGTGACAAGAATTCTTATATTCAGATGGCGCAGATAGTTAACCTACAATCTCTGCAAGGGACCTACAGTATATAAAGTGTTCTGAACCGAATATATCGCTCAGTAAGCAAGTACAGTTTATATGTGCAATAAAACGGTTAGAGAATCTCTGTACGAAGGTATAAATTTCTCTTGTTAACATTTAAATTATTTGTAATATCATCTCATGAAAAATTCACACGAGTGGATACTTTCGTCCGCTGTAGCTAGCTAATTGCTATCCCCATCCAGCTGCAATTATCGCGGCGTAGCGTAATCCCAACATGATAACATCAACAAGCAACGAAGTCGGTTCGCATCTCCGAGTTCTTCTGTGTTAATGGTGGTTGGGATTGATCGGGCAGCGTCTGCTATGTGTGTGGTTTGGTTGGTGACTATGGCTTGGCTTGCTTCTCCCGCCGTCCTCCTGCTCCTGTTAAAATATTAATGAGCATTTCGCGACGCCGGCTGTATGTAGGGGCCCGGAACATTTCAGTGCACTCTGCGAACAACTTTCGCTACGCATAGCTAATTCGATATTGGAGTGGCTGTGGAGGTAATTGGCGATGCCCGCATGTGTCGGGCAGTAAACTGCATCGGCCAACTGTTCTCTGTTCTTGTCCCGGTCGTTAAAGTCTAGTCTCCACCGCGTCAAATGAATTCATTATTGTTATTAAGCCTTCGAATGAGGAGTGTAAAGATTTTGTTTTTATTTGTAATAAAAACCAGTGAGTTTCCAGTGCATGATTTAATCAAATGTTTGAAACTTGCAGTACGGTTTGTAATTTCATTTTTTCTATATTCACTCCATGATGGTGGATAACTAAAATTAATTATTGCTGCAGTGTATACCAAATGAACGTTATTTAAATTTTTGGTTCGTTTTATGTTTTCACTTCGGTACAAATGAAATTGCAATATTGTTAATGTATGGTTTTATATATACGAGTACATTACACAAATTTAAAATTAATTGAATGATATTGGAGTTGTACATGTCGCTTGCAAATGAATGAAATATAAGTCAACAAATAATAGTTCTTCTCTCATATGAATTCCAAATAATGTACAATAAAAAATACATATTGTATATAATTTGCGGATATATTGTCATTGAGGAGAGGAGTAAAATTAATTAAAAAAGAAGTCCATTACTCGGGTATTATAATCCATTGTAAATGCCGTCCCGACCCATGTTCAGTATTTGTTCCATTGTGCATATTGTATACATCGGCGCTTCCATTTTGTTATTGGAAGTTTTTCACGCGGCCAGCGTTTTTTCGTTACTTTTTTAATTCGCGAACAATTAAAAATCAATTGGTTCGATTCGTACGTATACGTCACGGTTGGCGTTGAAATTAATGAGGCAAAGTGGAGCGACTTTTATGAAAAAAACCAATAATTTAAAACGGGTTAGTCGGTTCGCTGGCGTGGTAGATTTACCCTCGTTATTAGAACCTGTATATAAATAAATTGCTTCAAATTGAACGTTTCATTGCTCATGTTTTTATTCAGTTTACCGCGAGTTTTTACATTTCCAACTTTACTTTTTGCTACTTGCATTGCAAACAAATAATGCCTGCAATTACCTCGATGGAATATCAATTAAATTATCGCACATTTTTTTGAGCTTCTTGCAATCCTAAAAAGAAACAAGCTCTTCCGAAAACCTTCTCTATTCCGTAACGTGTTGAAAATCGCAGTAGTTCCCTCGGGAGCAACACGCTCCCGACTTCTCCCTCGGGATATCGAGCGGGATGCCAGATCCAGAGTGTTGCGTTACATTTACATCACTTCTAATTATCCTGCAGCACCTTGAATCCCAGACAACTCCTTATCTATCGTAATAGAGCAGAGCGGCGTTCTTTATAGAGCTGCAAGTACCATCAATGGAGATATATACTGCGAGGATTTAGGTCCTTTTGTTTGCATGGCTGGCCAGCGCGTATGTGAAGCGACTCCCACTTTGATCGTTGACCGCTGCCTGCAAACTGTCGCGTATTTCAACTTAACGCTTTTGGATTGCTTCCAAGCTCATGAACGCTGAAAGAAGACTGCTTTTTACTCGGAGATAAAGACACTCCAACATCCACGTCAAATTTCCACCACACTTGCATTCTTTATAGTTTATATAATATGTAATTATTAAAGCAAGCCCGATAGAGATCTAAATTCTTTAATGGGTAATTGTTGGTACGGTTGATCTGTTCGGAATTGGTGGCGGAACAGTGGCATTGTGTTGTTAACGGGACAAATATCTAGTCCGGGCACAATGCAACGCTTCCACGCGAGATTAATGACGGGCGGTGACGTCACGCCGAACAAAGACGCGTCATGCGCTTGGCTGAGTGTGGCAGTGTGGTGCGTCAACTAATCCTGCAGCAATCACTATCCAAATCTTATAAAAGTGAAGATATTTCTGTGCCCGGACGCTTTGCTCTTGCTTGCCGCCCACCACGCTTTTGTTTTAAACTCTTTTGTTTTTGATTGCAGAACTTAAACTTGACGGGAAGTTGCTGCGTGATTATGCCGTGCTCCGTGATCGGAATTCTTTGCTCGTTTCACCACCCAACTCATAATTGTCCGACGGTAACGGTAACTCAACCGAGAACTGGACAATGTATGTTACGCTTCCCGTAACTCCTGCGATGAGAATGGAGTTACTTCTTTTTTGTCAGCAAATCGTAAAAGTATACAAGGTGTTCGTTTTATTTTGTCCACTATTGCTATCACGAGAACTATAAGAGCTACAAGGTCGGTTAAATTAGCAAACAATTTGTATTTTACAAGACTATTACAATGAGCAAAAAATATACTTTTTTCTACCAATGGTCCTCGTCCTCAGAATATGGGATACATATGACATACACCAATTTTTAAAAATATTTGAGTAAAATGCAAATGAAAATTACGCTGATTTAATTTAAATTTGATTGTAAGAAGAGTGCTAAGCTATGACGAAAACAATTGAATATTTTGTTCCGTGTTAATTGTAGTTTAATGTCGAAACAAATATTTCGTATACTTTTTCGGTGATAAAATGAATTTTACTCACGAAGAAAAACTTGATATAAATGAAGTTTATATTTTGTTTTTTCATAATCATAGCACATAAGATTTATGTCATGTTTTTACCTTCCGTCACCTCAAGGTAAGGAAGGTATTGTGTCTTTGGTCAAAAAATTCTATGGTGAGTTTTCATTGAATAAGCACGTTTTAGGGTCTTTACAATACGATTTTACTATTATTACGAAGATGTTTGTATGTGTGTGTGGACGTGTCTGCGTGTGTGTGTGTGTGTGTGTGTGCCTGCGTGTGTGTGTGTGTGTGTGTGTGTGTGTGTGTGGACGTGTGTGTGGACGTGTGTGTGTGGACGTGTGTGTGTGTGTTCGTGTGTATGTGACCACGGTTTCGGCCGCGATATCTCCAATACTAGAATTCCAAAAATTAAAATTCTTGCGTATTCCTCTTCCTTACAACCATATGCAGACTGTATTGCAGAAGACTTGAGAGAAAAGGAACTGAATGAGGACGACACGCAAAACAAAAATGAGTGGAAGAAGAAAAAAATAGCGACCCCCTTACGTATGGGAAAAACTAAAAAAGAAGATGTCAGTGTCAAGTGCAATTTGCATAGTTTGTTTATGAAATAACTTTACTGGAAATATAGGATCTTTTGCAGGAAAATTTATGTATAGGGCGCGTGCAGTGACATGACTTTGCTGACTTTGGCAAGCAGATATAGGGACCCGTGTCAAAATGACAGCTATTAATTATGTCCATAACTGACAAATGTCATATTTTTTCATTCAAAATATAGAAATAGCGACCCCTAACGAATGAGAAAAGCTAAAGAAGAAGAAGAAGATATCAGTGTCAAGTGCCATTTGCATAGTTTGTTTACGAAATTATTTTACTGGAAATCTGGAATCTTTTTTCAAAAAAATTTTTGTATGGAATTTGTACATAATACACAGGGTTGACGGAAGGTATTGTGCTGGCCACATCAGATTTTCTTAATATTAGGGTATGACATGTATATTGTTGAATTCAGAAAAAAATCGAATAAGCAAATAAAAAAATCTGATGTGGCCAGCACATAACCTCTCGCCGTATATTTTACCTGGCTGTATGCATAAAGCAAAGATTATTTTTATAAATACAAATAATATATTCATATAAATCTATGACGTATAAACTTCTTTATTATTCAATAATAGCATGTCTCAACATTAAGATATTTTACCATAAATTATGTTACAATAAATTACAAAGTAGAGTTTACCATATATAAATATTAGGCTGGTAACAGCAATTTTCAATTCGAACAACTTTGTTTACTTTCTCTTCATATTCTTCTAGTAAAAACATTAATTTTGGGCGGTCTAAAATGTATATATCTGGATTGTGCATCTATTCTTATATATCTTCTTTTACATTTTATTTTTTCATACTTGTTATATCTAAATAACCTTAATTCCCTTTAATAAAGTGACGGATAGATTGCACTCCGATTTTGTCAATATTTACAACTTACTTGAGAAGAATTTGATAGCTTTTTCGCAATTCAAAGTTACTCTAGTCTACAGTACTGGTGTACATTGTCCCATAATGTTTGAAACAAATTTAAGTCCTTCAACCTAGACTTGTCATCTCCATAATAGTCACAGATCAAGAACTAAGGGATTCTCCAAGTACATTTTTAATTCATTACTCATTATTTCTGACACTGACATTTATCTGTCAGTTACAAATAATTTAAATTATCAACTATTTTTCATGGCATTCTTTCGGCTGTCAAATTATTAAATTAAATTAAATATTAAACAGATTATTTTATATATTATACTTCTTTTATCTCTAAATCTATGGAATATATAATAAAATATTTAAATGTATCAGATAGAGAATTTAATTTTCTTTAATATTATCAAGAAAAATTTTCAAAAAATAATATTTAGAAGATTTTTTTTCAAGAATCTTCTACTTCCGGTTGTCCAATTATTACCAAAACCTTTTCAGATCTTCCCATGAATGTCCGATTGGGAAATACGTTGTTAAACAAATTTTAAGTCTTATAGTTTTTGAGTAACCGTCCTTCCAACATCCCACACACACACACACATCCACACACACACACACACACACACACACACACACACACACACACACAGACATCATCGTAAAAATGTTAAAATCGGATTGTAGGGACCTTAAAACGTGCTTATTCAATAAAATCTGGATATGCGATTTTTAGCATGAATCCAATACCCCTCTTAGCGAGAGGTAATAAAAATAGGCCCCATTTAAAACAACAAAATTGTATCCTGCATTTTGAGCACCACTGATAGAAAAAAATTTTTTTTTGCTCATTGTAATAGTCTTGTAAAATAAAAAATGTTTGCTAATTTAACCGACCTCGTAACTATTATAGTCCTCGAGATAGCAATAGTGGACAAAATAAAAGGAATACCCTGTATAATGTTTCAATATGTATAACAATATATTACCACTACCGATTGAAGTAGCGTTGCCGCTTCGTAACTACAGGTCCCGAGTTCGAATTCCGATAGGGAATGGTTGTTTGAGTGTTACTGTTCAACCTAGTTGTCATCGATATTAAGGCACTTATCGCAACGGAGCATTGGTTTCTATAACTCCTCTTCATAAAATGTCTCCGTCTGGGTATTCAGCCAGTGTCATTATAGTTTTCAGCTCCTTATTAATCTCGAACCGTTGTTTCTCGAACCACACTTTCATCCGAATAAAGAAATATAAATTGTTTGGTGCGAAGTTCAGGATGTAGGGTGGGTGGTCAAGCAACATCCATTAGAACATCTAAAGCAGATTCAGTGTCGGTCGTGCATTGTCATGAAGCTTTCTGCATACATAATAAACATTCTCCGATGACTTTCTGTCGTGCTGTGACTTTCAACATATCGAATAGTAAAGTGCGAGCTCTTGGCGGAACGTCAATTATTTTAGCCATGTTAAAAAATCATGGCCAGCACATTACTTGCGTCAATTCTATGTGAAGGGTCTCGGGAGAAAACCAGGAACCAATGTCACGCATGCCTTTTTAAGTAAAACGAATTTTAACTAACAAAAAATATTTTTGGGCAGTATTTATTAAACACATCGTCAATAATAATAATAATAATTGTTTACCAAATTGGAGCTAGAAGGAAGTATAGATATGCTGTTAATTGTTTTCTACCGTTTGAGCATGGATATGTATGATTTTCTCCCGAAAGGGTAGGTATATTTTTAAACGCATAATACTTACGACTCGCCACATACTTATACCTTTTTTCTCCAGTTCTGAAAACACCTTTGTAGTACTCGTGGAGACACACAACATGACATAAATATCCAAGTTTCGACATTTTTGTGACATACTTGGTTTTCTTCCGCGACCCTTCATGTATTTTGTACAAATTCCATGCAGGAAGTTCCTTGGAAAAGATTTTATATTTCCAGTAAACTTATAACACGAACGAATAAAATATTCCTTAATACTTATAAAATGTCTAAAAATGAAATTTAACTGCGTTTTCCACGAAAAACTGTTAAGAACTTCAAATTAGGGTACTTCCAGTTGACCAATTAAATCAAAGTCTAATTAACTCTTCATATGGATGTAAAGAAGAGAAATACAAAAGAATATTCGTCACACACATACAGACATCATCGTAAAAATAATAAATCGTATTCTACGGACCCTGAAACTCACCATTGAATATTTTGATCAAAGACAATACCTTCCTTTGACGGAAGATAAAAACATTAACGTCAAGAGTATACAAAACGTAATGGCCAAACTCAGTGGGAAGATGTAGTAGACAGATTACTATACTACTGTGGAATCACCTACCGGTGGTTCAAAAAAATAGCCCTCATGATTATCTTCCCTCTTACCATTGAAACCTGTGTATTAAATTCGAATCTAGAAGCTTCAAAGTCTCAGCGCTATAATGCGCGCAGTTATCCGCACCGGTACAACATGAGTGCGTTATTGTCTACACAGTAACTTCCCGCTAAACTCGGATATGCGAAGCCTCCTTTGTGTAGCGTTATCAGCATGCGACCGGTTGGGGATTTCTTGCTCGGTTCGGTTGTGCATTGGAAGAAGTGCGTGCGCTTACGGTAGCGGTCCTCAGTCCTCACGCTCAGTCCTCGTCCTCCTCGTCACGATGACTGATTGATACGGCTGCAGCGCTAATGGCCTCTCCCGCGGCCCACGCTCACCCAGCGAGGAATTCATTAGCTCCCGCTAGCGCTAGCGCAGGACCAGTTTTTACCCAGGGACGCTACGCGCAAATCTTCCGACCGTCCGCTAACGAGGCGACAAAATTAATCTCCGAAGGAAGGCGAACGCGATGGCTCCGCTATCAGGCTCCCGTTATGTATGGTAAAAATGCTAATAACTGAAAAGGAACTATAATAGGAAGCAGGGGGCTAATCGCATGGACCACACCTTTATGGCCAACACAATTACAGTGAGCTCCGAACACTGTGGTTATTTTTAATAAAACAGCCTAGAGTCTATATCATCTAATGGGACCCACAGCATGGTGCCCTATGGTGGCACCTGTCATGTCACGTAGTAGAACATTTAGATTTGTTTACATGTTGAATGAGTGCTTTCTGACACAAAAAAATAATAGTTCAACTCAACACGATTTTTAAGTTTAGTTTATTCACTCGAATTCTCATCAAGAAATATAGTAATAAAATTAAGGAAACTATAGATTATTTGTATTAATATTTATCCCAATTCATTAACCTAAAGTTATTAATTCTTAGCAACATTAACGTTTATCTTGCACTAACATAACCCGTTTAAAAATTTAGAGACCTAAAACTAACTCGTAACTCCAGTTTGTTTATATCCATGTTTTAAATTGACTAGAGGATTATTTTCGTTTATTCGCTGCTGTTTTTTACCTCTCGATAAGAGAAGTATTGGACACATGCTAAAAATCGCATATCCAGATTTTAGTAAATAAGCACGTTTTAAGGTCCCTAGAATTCGATTATAACATCTCCATGGTAACTACTTGAGAAATTAAAATGTCTGTAATTGACAGATAAATGTCACTAGTGTCAGTGTCAAAAATTCAGAGATAGTACTGAAGGCTTTTTCTGGGAACGATATTTAATATTTCTTATTATATGATTAATTATATATTTAAAATTAAAGGTATATGTATTACATGAACCCTTCAGAAACACCGCCAATTCCGTTAATGAATTGGAAAAACCTCGAACATTTAGAAGAAATGGAGAAAACTTGTTCATAGAATAAATTTAAAATTATAGAAAATACGTAAATATAAAGATTAGGTGTAATTAGATTTTTTTGTGTGTACAAGAAATATTAACACAATACTAATACTCATATATACCACAATGGAACGAGCGCGAGAGGTATTGTGATGGTCACAACAGATTTTTTTTTTTTTAATTATAGTCATCCACAGGCTTAACCGTTATCTAACCTAACTCATTATCTAAGTGACTTCACTTAGCGCTAAACCGACTTTTTAAATTGAATAAAAATTGTCAACACCGAACAAAAACAAGAAAATGACAAACTTTACATTTGTGCAACCTAGCAACTTCCTTGCAGAATTGAGATGTTTGTTAATAATGGGGTATTGTAACATCGCACTTCGCTGTAATAAAAATGCTTAATTATTGTACACATGACGTCATAGTCTTTGAGGACGCTCCAAGCCTACTAATCGGTTATTATCGTAAAATTTCGGATGAATTCAGGCGAACTAGACCTATTATTCATTGTTTTTGTTTGAATTCAAATTAACACTTTCGCTGCGTACGACGCACACGTTGCGTCCTGTATGTTGTTGAACCATTGCGCACGCCGCAACGGTTGCGTCCAGTACTCTATTTTGTTTCAACCGGCATCGTTTCGTCAGGTTTGTAAGGAGAACACTGTGCGTTGGTCAGCATTGTAAGACGACTACAGAAAAGTGATTTGTGGGGTTAGTTTACAGTTTGTTTGTTTATTTCGTCATGGGAGACAAAGACCAGGGCTATTTACAACTCAAAAGGGTTAAAATAATGGCTATTACATAAATAAAAGATAAAACATCAAGCAAATAAACATGAATTGTCTAGCAATATGTTGATTTCAGAATTCAAGAGGCTGGACGTATAGGTGCGTCGTTAGCACTGCCGAACAAAAGCTGTCGACAATGCTGCCGACGCACCAAATGCGTTAAAAAAAATACTGAAAAATAAGAGTAAAGACTTCTACATACACACAATATTAACAAATTGAGAAAAAAAACTAGAATTGCACCAAAACTCATTACCGCGTTACGGCTGCGACGCGTGAATTTATACGCAGCGAACGTGTTAAGAACTGTATAGCAACACTACTGTGAACCTAATGACATTGCCAAAATGTTTCGTGAAATAGATTGAAATAATATTTATTTTAAACATTTTTCTTTTTTCTGTACTCATTACTAATTAATTTGACAAGGGAAAAAGATTTAATATAAATAAATTAAAATATATGTGTAATGCAGACAATGCAGATACCCTTAGAATTAACTGTTTGTTTCAAAAATGTATATCTCGGTTACTAATTCGAATTTTAACATCACGTTTTTACCAATATTTCTAGATTTTTATATATTATCAGAAAAAATATAAAAAGAAATCTGTAGAATACCCTATTGTATTAAAACTACACAATACCAGCAAAATTAATCGTTCTTTGAAATGCAAAGACCAGACATATTTGTTTATCACGTTAGAGTTTTTTGATATATTGAATTTTTTTTTTCATATATTCAGTCGATCAAATTTTTCTTCTTTGCCAAAAATGATGGAAAACATTAATACTTAAATTTTTGTTGTACTCGTACACATGTTATCACAGCACTTTCTCATTTAAATTATGTTCATTTTCTTGTTAAACGAAACGATGGTTCTTGACGTTTACATATTTGACGTGCCTACTGTCCACCATTAATTTAGTTTCCTAAAATTCCATTGATTTCGCATGCTATTTTATGGGTCCGAATAACGTATCATAGTGTTATTATTTAGTTGATAGATCGAATCCTGATTCCCAATGGAGTTTGTGAACACTATCGAGTGAGCTACCACCGTGACTGTCTATTTTTCGTGGTAGCAGAATGGCTTTCGTGTCTCGGTGTAGGAAGACGAATTCGTTTCCTGTTGGAATACGGTTCTGTGCTGCGCTGGTTGGTGTGGGGTGTACAACCGTGCTCGGCTCCACTCTACATTACATATCAGAATTAATTATCGCCGCCTGCTCGGCTCGGCTGCTCACTCCGCTCGGGAGACGGTTCTCGCTCCGTACGCGGCACTCGGTTCCGCTTCCAACCCACCAGAGGTAATTAGTCAGCCACGCATATTTTCCACCAATCTTTTCTCTGTCTTTTTCCTGCCTGCTGTTATTAATTCTCCTTCCATATGCACCCAAGTAGGGTATGGAAGAAGAGAGTAATTGCACAGCCAACACCTGCCGCCTTATCTACATACCTTCTCCTACAACCAGCCAGCCATCAAGCCGAACCTCCAAGCCAACGAATTACCGCTTGACAAATGCGCAGCTCTTCGCTTATTATGTTTGCTGGATGGAGACAACCGGGAGGATATTGTGGCAGATTGATTGCTCTAGTCTATCACACTCTGCTGCCATTGTTCCCAACTATCGTTATCTTCCGCTGTCACCGAATTCAAATCATCCTGAAGAGTACTATTTTCATAACTAGTTCGTTGAAATAACGCTTTACCTCTCTTTATCATAAGTAAGAAAAGTATAAGAACCATGCTTTAAAATCCTTTAGAAAATAACCACGTTTTAATGCCCCGATTTTAACAAAGATGTGTAGTCAGCCATATTTTTAAATGCTATAGAATTGAAACGTATGAAACCGAGTATGAAACTTTTAATGTTAAGAAAATCACATTAATGTTTGGTAACAATTGGACAACCGGAAGTACTAGCCCGAACCCATAATATTTCGACCGTTTTTTTTCAACATTATAAAACCTACACAAATGGTTAGAAATTTCTACAAAATTCTTTCGGCTACCTTAAATACAAACTTAAAATTAAAAAAAAAAACTGTGGGTCAAATGACAGGTGTCAATAGTTCAACCGTCCTTTTAAGGATCATCTTCTAGTCCAGACTTAGCTTTTGCCGGATACAATGCCTAATAGAATTAAAACTGGTGTTACTAATAAAGGAGATGTAACCTAATATTAAATGGCGGAATAAACCGACCGAAATATGAATTTGGGCTCGTGGTAGTTTGCTTGAAACAGTAATCAGATTTTCTTTTTAAATAACTAAATATTATAGTTTAAGTATTGCAAATATTGAAGAACATTAAATTCTCTATCTGCTACATTTACATTCTTCATTATATCTTCTATAGATTTAAAGAAAAAAATCTTTGTGGCCATCACAATACCTCTCGCCTTTTCTATTGTGGTGTATATATTGTATTTAACATTTCTTGCACACACAAAAAAATCTAATTACACCTAATCTTTATATTTGCGTATTTTTTATAATTTTAAATTCATTCTATGAGCAAGTTTTCTCCATTTCTTCTAAATGGTCGAGATTTTTCCAATTCATTAACGGGATTGACGATATTTCTGAAGAGTTCATGTAATATACCTATAATTTTAAATATATTAATTATCGTTCCCAGAAAAAGCCTTCAGTACTATCCCTGAATTTTTGACACTGACACTAGTGAAATTTATCGGTCAATTTCAGACATTTTAATTTTTCAAGTAGTTACCATGGAGATATTTGAGCTGTGAGCAGGCTGTGAGATTTACTACAACAGATTATTTTATAGATTATATATCTATATCTTTAAATCTATGGAAGGTATAACAATGTTTTTAAATGTGTCAGATAGAGAATTTTGTTTTTTTAATATTTGTAATAACATAAATATTCAAAAAATAATATTTAGAAGATTTTTGTTAAAATACTACTACTACCGGTTGTCCAATTGTTACCAGAATCTATTCAACTCTTCCCATTATTATTAGATTCAGGAATCTGTAGTTACACAGGTCTTTAAACTTATAGAATTTGAGAAATCGTACCTGCAATATCCTAACACACACATCCACAAATATCGATGTTATATCCTTTGACTCGAAGAAGATATCGTAGAATGAAATACATGCGTATTTTTAAATTTCACATATACATACTTATTTTATACTTAGTTGGAGAAGAATAAATATATTTTTTTTAAAAACATTTAATACAATGACAGGTGATGGGTTTATCAAACTTCGACAAGCAAACAGAAACTTATGGAAATCTTTGAACGCCAAATTCTGCTTCAGACATGTTATCTAAACCGAAATGAATGAATATAAAATAGAACGGAATTGGCAGGAGTTACTGTGCTAGCCACACCAGATTTTTTTTATCACGGGCCTTTGGAAAATGTGTTTTGGTGTAGCTGACATTTATTTATGCCGATACAAAGTTGTGACATCTGGTCGTGCGTTCAGCAACGTTGCTTGCGTGTTCAACGCCCCGATAAATAATTGAAACTATATGTCGGTGGTCCCCACGATCGATACCATACTTCTACTCAACGTTCCGATGCTCCCCATAAACATTTTTACTAATAATCAATCGCACTTCTCAAGAATATCTCGTGATATTGAAATTCGATTTTTTGCAGGGGTAAGTTACGGCGGTCGTTAAATTTAATGCATCTTTCCGCTCTGTTGGCATTAACTAGTTGAATTATTGTAGATATTCCCTGCAGCCTAAACACGAGACATGACAATGCAAATTCAGCCTAAGCAGGGTGATCACGAATAATAAGTGGGTACTTAACAAAAAGACCAAGGAGATCGATACAGCCGACACTTAACACCAGTAGTTATGATTTTTATAGTAGTCGGAGAAGAGAGGGCGTGCGCGTGTTGGAAATAATTAAGCCTGCGGAACGGTAGAGTCTGTTTGGCGAGTGAGTTATACGGTTTTGGGTTTTTAGTCCGGAAACGGCGGTGAAATGAATGGTCCTCCGGTTTGGTTTTTACCCCGCGGTTAAGCGGACGTTACCAGATCGTCTGTTAGCGGTTGTCTCTTGCTCCATAGCTGGATTAGCTCCTCTCCAGTTTTAATCTGTTCATTAGCGAACATTCTACTGTGTTTGATTCTTTCCCTAGCTGACATACCGCGAGAGAGAGCGAGCCGTTGATGATTGTCATTATTACACTGGCTAACGCCTCTGCAACGCGATGTCTGCCGCATGTTGCATATTCACCGGCCTCGGCTTTTTATTTTGAATTGTGTTTTATTTTTCACGTCCGTGTAGCGCATCACATTCCAGTTCCACGTTGTCCACTGCATTCCTGATGTTCGCGCCGCGCTGAAAAATATAAATAATGGGTCGCCTGTTAACCCGCCGCTGCCAGCCGTCGCTCCGCCGCCCGTGTTGTGTTTACAGCCACACAGGTCCCGAGTTAGAATATTTTCACTACTTCACGCACTGGTAGCAATGCTGTCTCTAGTCCTACAATATGGATGTTTAGTAATTTTCATGCAAACTCCAAATACAGTCGCATATTTCACATGCGTCATTAAAGAACTGATACGCCCATATTCATCTGATTACTCGACAAAACTCCAAATACAAATGACTACATTATCCATACACACAGATACCCGAATGAGATGGTAATATTTGATAGCACAAATTAATGCCTCATATTCATTACAGTGTCCTAAATTATAAACAGTCGACATTTATCGGTTTCCCACTGAATCCCGGTCTGTGGAGTGTCGAAAAGAGATGAGCGCGTGCGAGCGAAACAGAGCCATAAAAATGTGAAGTAAATGTGAGCGCGAACCCACGCAAACACTCGTGCACATATTCACGTATCGCCGCTTTTACCAGAGCCACGCACCCTCAATTAAAGAGCCACCATTCGTCACGACCTGGGCTTCGTAATAGTATATACCGACCGCTATGCAGGACAGGCAGGCTGAATCCCAACATCCTTGGGATGGGACCACCGTCCTCAGCCTCAGCATTCAATTATCAGCCGAAGCGGAAAAGGACGACGACACGAGCTCCGCATTTCCAATTGAAAAATTCAAAACGACGTCTTCCTTCCAAAAAACAAATATCGGAATATCTCGCAATTGGTCATTCGGAAAAGGACGACTATGTTAAATGCAGGGGCTGCAATGTCGTTTGGAACTGTGAAACCTAGTGGAAATCCGCTGTAACAAGATTCGCGCAACCCTATCCTATCCCGCAGCGGGTATTAAAGTGCATCGGCGCTCGGTCGGTAATTGAAGTGCGCCGGAGAAACTGCGTTTTCCACCGCCAATTACAATGATTTTTTCCTCGTGTAATTTGCCGCGAGCAAACCTCGCTAATTCACCAACCAACCAACCCTACCATATTGATTTTTTCTTCCTATAAATTCAACAATTATATTGGCAAAATTTGTCGCTGCGATAATGCAAAACATAGTGGCTAATATTTCTGCTGCCAAATACAAAATTCATGAGCAGAAGCACGGGAAACTTGTTAATAGCTTAAGAGCTAAAAAGAGCTAAAAGGTGTTGAGACAAACAAGCGTCAACGAAGAGAAGGTATCACATCCAGAGATTAATACGCATTGTGCCCACAATTAGCGGTAGAGAAGTAGACGGTGACGGGAGTGAAAAAAGGGCTTGGGTGGGTGATATCTGTAGGATGGGGTGGAACAAATGTCAGCAGCGTTCTCGCATTGTTGTAGGAGTAACGAGGCGAGCGGGCGATCACGAACACTGAAACGGCACATGCAATATCCACGTTGAGTCCGGCGACGCGACCCGATTCCAGTACGAGTACGAGGGCGAGAGAACGCAGAGCCGCAGTATAAACTCGTCGAGCGTAGACAATGGCCTGGGACTGCTGTACGGTCTCTCTCGGCGCTATCTCTTTCCGTTCAGCGTACAGGCAGCAAGCGTTCAGCCGTTCGGAGCAGCGTTCGAAGCGAGGCGGACGGAACTCATCAGACGCCCGATAAGAGCCCAAGCCCGAGCCGAGACACAAGGTTATATATTTTATACCAGTCACCAGTTGGTAAAGCCTCTCCCTCACGCTGTTTCATATTTCACCAGTCCACGTTTGTCACTGTAATTATTAAACATCAGTGATTCCTCTACGCTATGCTACGCTACCGAACAATGGAAGCTAAAAGTAAAGTTTCACGCGAGATTGCGCCTCCACCAAAAGTGCAAGTAGTATTAGTTACTCACCAACCACTAACAACTGCTAATGAGTAAACTAAATTATCTCTCCTACAACGGAACTTTCACGCTGTCTGGCTTCTACCTCTACCTCGTCGTCGACTAATAACGGAAATTCTTTTTAAAATTACCCGTGTTTTGGTTAATTAAAATACGAATTTCTGAACAAAGATTCAGAATGTGGAAGCACAAGAAGCGGCGAGAGATTAAAGAGAATATGGAAAACAAGGAAAGAGAAAGAGAAGGAGTGATTAACATCTTGGCAACAAGTTGTTAATAAATCAGGGGAGAATTTCATCACGACGACCCTCACGCGTCCCAGTCGCCAAGTTTCGGTGATAACACAGGGACGGCCTCAATAATTCACATGCACATGACAGAATCCATCCACCTGACAATGACAATACACAAACTCACACTGCGATTTAAGAACGACCGGAACAATTTGCACACTGCATCGATCCTTCCATGAAACTTTAATCGCGGATAAAAACGCGGGGCAAGGTAAAGAGCAGTCCAGCGGTCATCAGGGACGCAGAGTTAGTCTCCCTCGGTGTTTACACTCCACCACATGTGGACCCACTCAGCCGAGGCCAATTTGGGGAACGTCGCACTTAATAATGCACACCGTTTCAACCCTAGCAAATATGTACGCAGGCAGATTACACTCCGCCGCAAGACGCAACATAATCGTCTTTGCAGATTTCGCGCTAAGAATGTGTGGATATTGAAGGGAGAGAATAATAAATAGCGTGAGGAAATCGAGCACCTCGCGAATGTCGTTCGACTAAAAATGCCTTTATTTCATTAGGCGGAGCGCGCAGAGCTGCTGCTCGCAGGCTCCCGACGGCCTGGAGACTTTTATTATTACATTACCTCCACGTCAAATAAAAAGACGCGCGAGCAAGACTTCGTCTCCGTCTTTACCTTACTTCTTCTTTGCTACTATAAAACATAACTAATCACACTCAATGATAAAATCAACATATTTGTACAAGATGAAGTACTTTAAAGAAGTAGAAACCATATATGTTATATTGGAAGTGTCTACAATAGATGTTAAAGGCGGGGACGACAGACATTGAAAGACGAATTAAGCCAAGCAAGGCATGCATTTAACACACTAACGTAACAAAAGCGACTAATTATACGGGTCCGAAACGTGGAATAGAAATAAAAAGAATATAAGGTAAAAACTACTGATGAGAACCGGTTTCGGTTAGAATCATTCCGGTTCTAGATTTATTCGGATAACCGGTTATTTGAATGTATAACTAACAAGTTCTCTGTTCTAGGACCTAATTACTATTTTGGAACCAAAATTAATCACTCCTCGGTTCTAGAATCGAATAGACGAACTTGATTCTTAAACTGATTCGTGAATATCGAATACGGATATCTCAACATTTTGAATTGTATTATTATTAATTCATTATTTCCATTTACGTTACATATACCAAAAACATAATACCGCTCAAAACAAAATGTTGCAAATAGAATGCCTGTTATCTTTAATGAAATTTTGATCAAAAATATGAACAACGAGGAATTATCGGAAAGAACAAATCAAGAAAAAGTAGAAATATCTATAAAGAGAATAAAATAGGAATGAAAGCAAATACTTTGAGGAAACCACAATAATAAACATAAATAGACAAGCCCTAGACTTCAATATATCAGAGATTCAGAGAAAAGATAAATAGTAAGAACGCCAGGTACAAGAAAAGAAATATACAAAGACTTAAAAATCAAAATCCTTATGGAAAGAAACGAAAAAGATACAAGGTAAATAATACTAAAGAGAATTAAATTAGGAAACGTCGCACCCTATGCTTCTATAAGGAGTAAGAACAACAACAAGAAGAATCACACCGAGCAATATACATAGAGAATGTCACTCTTGTGTAATGTCGTTAGTCGTAATGCCGTAATGAATTCACGCTCCTCATGCATACATCCTCTTTTTTCCAACTTCCACAACACAATTCCGCGACAATGCTTCGTTGTACACATGATCAAAATTAGATTTCATGTGGCGAACACACGCACCTTTATGCGCAAACAATAAAAAAAGAAATGCTCGGAATATAATTACACCGCTAAATGAAAATATAACTCCGAAATTCATTTATGTTTTACAACAACAGGTCGGCACGCTGACCACTTGCTAATGAGCACCCTGCAAAAAACCGAATCAAACATTGCGGTGACAGAAGAGAGGAAAGCAATACCCTTCAATATATCAAGTTTGACAACGGGAGAAACTTGGTTCTCGCGTTTTGATTCTGGTACGCGAGGCATGCGATGCGGGACCAGCTGCACGATGATAAAGAAGTCATGTGCGTGGTTCCACGCCCGCTGTCGACATTGTACCGGCTGATTATACATGCCATGTATGTTACGGGTTTGCGAACAAACAGGTACCCTATTGATTTTACCAGTTTCATGATTTTTCAACGCGCGGGCTTTGCATCACCATCATCGAGAATATTTTGGTTTTGTATACTCGTCCTGGTGTAATAAGTATATTGATGTCGTAGGGTAAAAACATAGTGACGCTTCGAGTCTAGCTTCCAGCAGCGAGAGCTAAAAGCGAGACTCGATTTCAGTGCATGATTCGTATAGGATGTGCACATAGTAAAGACGCAAGCAGCGCGTCAACCCAACAAAGATGGTAACAAAGCATCGATGCATGATTTAAAACCAAGATTTCTTTTCAATAGTTTCAACGCATCAAATGTGCAGGGGTGGAGAGAAATGCACCAAAAAATGAATACAGAAATAGTTATTTATGCAACATGAATAAAAGACACTTTTTACTCTACTTGCGTTTCATTTCTACCTGGACATATTTTAATTGAAAAATCTGCTGTGGCCAGCACAGTACCTCTCGCCACTTCCGTGTGACATTGTTGGTCTTGACAAGCAAATATGGGGCCCGTGTCAGAATGATAATTAGTAATTATGTACATAGATGTCAAATGTCAGAATTTTTCATTAAAAATTTCAAGATTTTCTAAATACACGTAGTTAAAATCACTAAATTTAGAATGAAAAATTATCTAACTAGTTATCATTCTGACACGGGCCCCCATATTTGCTTGTCATAAATTTTCCGTTCCACGATTACCATCAAGAAATAAGAATGTGTATTTGTACGTACCAATTATGAAGCTAGATCGCCCATCAGGCATTTATGTTACATTTTTAATAGTTTATCTGTTGAAATAGATATTTTTCATTTAACTCCAAGACGCTTCAAGCAAGCATTGATAAATATGTTCTTATAACATTATTTCATTATTATTATTTTTTTCTCTATGTTTAATCTACATTATGTATTTTTTTGTGTGTTGAAACATTGATTATTGTATGTATATTAGTATATATTTTGCATCCACCCCGTAATTGGGATCTTGATCCTGTGGGATGGATGGGTTACTTAGTAAATAAATAAAGCCAAAAAAGTGACATGACAGCTCGCACCCTATTGTATGTAACATTTCTTGTATACCTACACTCTACACCAAAAATTATACTTTCATTTACTCTTTATATTTAGATTTTTTTAATTTAAAATTCATTCTATGATAAAATTTTGTCCTCTTCTAATTTTTCGAAATGTTTCCAATTCATTGTCGGGATTGACAGTATTTTTGAAGGGTATATGTAATATACCTATAATATTAAATATTTAAATATTAATACAATAAGAAATAATATAATGTATGTAATTCCCAGAAAAAATCTTCAGTAATGTCTCTGGATTTTTGACACTGACATTTATCTGTCAGTTACAAACATTTTCATATTTCAATTGGTTTCCATGACATTATTTGGGCTGTAAAATTTATTACAACAGATTATTATATACCTTATATTTCTTAATCTCTAAATATATAAAATATTTATATGTATCAGATAGAGAATTTACTCTTCTTTAATAAGCAAGAAAAAAAAATATTTAGAAGATTTTTTTTAAGAACTGCTACATCCG
Organism: Harpalus rufipes; assembly: GCA_951394225.1. NCBI lineage: Eukaryota > Metazoa > Arthropoda > Insecta > Coleoptera > Carabidae > Harpalus > Harpalus rufipes. Next base: position 39,683,248 of record OX596280.1, on the reverse strand, counting down.
GTAGTCCAATCATTACCAAAACCTTTTCAGCTCTTCCCAGTAATGTCCGATTGAGAAATACGTAGTTAAATAGATATTAAGTATTATAGTTTTTGAAGAATCGTCCTTCCAAGCGACTCACACACACACACACACACACACACACACACACATACATCCACACACAGACATCATCGCAAAAATATTGAAATCGGACTGTAGGGACCTTAAAACGTGCTTAATCATTAAAATCTGGATATGAGATTTTTAGCATGAATCCAATACCTCTCTTAGCGAGAGGTAAAAAAGGTGCATATTTTTAAATTGTGTATTAAGGTGGTAAAAGTAATTATTTTTACCCGAATCGCAAGTTTAAAGCCGAGGCAAAGCCCGAGGCCAGCAAATCAGATGAATAAAAAAAAAAACTTTTAAGCCGAGGTGCACACAATTTTTTTTAGGGGACTATCACAAAGTATAAGATTTTATTCACAAATACGAGTATATTTAATATCTGATTGATTCATGTCACTTGTAGAATGTGGTGCTGGTGATTAAAATTTGTCCACTTGTTCGTCAAATACGATGATTCTTTTACCTAAATATAATTAAGAGTTGTATCTTTCATTCTCACGCGCTGAAAAATACCTATCGGGATGATTTCTCATTTCTTGGAAAAGATCATAATATTGTTCATATTTCTGGCAATTTTCATTCGTTGGATGTACTGCACACCTCTGCTACGCAATAATCCTGGGCTATTAAGCAAAATGTCATGAAATAATCATCCATTTTCGCAAGTGGTCATGAAAAATTGTCTTTGACACCCTACTATGTGCAGTGTGCTTCGACACTCGCTGCTTAGCTCACTGCTTAGCTTGCTGTTTGCAGCTAGAATCGACGCGTCATTATGTTCTTACTCAATGAGCTTACGAAAGTTTGACTGATTGACAGACCGCGTCTGTTTCGCTTTTGGCGCGTGTCCTTTCTATCCGATGACTCTGGAAATACAGATAGTTGTGACAGCGACCTCGTTACCCTTGATCTCAATAAAGTTTAAAGTAAGTTTTCATTTATACAGGTACAGGTAGCAATTCACTATATACGTTGAAGTATCTCCATTGTAAGTTTAGTAATAATGGTAATCAAAAGTTGCAAGTACGGACTGTATTCTATACTTCTACTAGAAGCAAAACTCATACAATGGATACAAAGTGTTGCGATAGATAGGACAGTAATATATCAGAATCCGTTTGTCGTCTTTTCCCTTTTTGTAAGCGTGGCTCCTCTTTGAGTTATCGTGAGTGTCCGTGGCAATTAAATATTGGAGATAGAGCGAGCGCGCGGTCTATAAACGGTCGCTTGGTTGGGCACGGGCAGGGCAATAAGGAGTGGGCAGCCTCGTAAATCCCGTAACGAGCGCGTGTTCCGCGCCTAATAACAGCAGCGTCTCGCTCTGGGTCGACCTGCTCCGCGGCTTTGTTAGGTCGGAAGTGCGCCGGATATACCACACCGCGCGCGTCTTATTACCGGATGATTTAAAGGCGCTGCGAGATTACCCACTTGATTGATGAGGAAGACTTCCCATACAGGAATCATATTCTAATCTAATCGCCGAGATTCGGATTGTGCGCGGCGCGGGGCTTTTTAGCCGTGCCTAGTAGTGTTGGGCAGTAAACACGCTTGCTGGTAGTGGAACCGGAGCCAGGACCGGAGCCGGAGCCGGCGGGCGGACGGGCATGCTAATGGGACATGCGGAGCGCGTTCACGTTGCGAGCTCGGCGCTTCCCAAAGCGCTTTATCTTTGATCGACGAGCGGCGACGACCAGCGGTACCACGCCCGTGGGACGACTCCACTCCACCGAGACAAACATGATCGATAAGATACCCAACACTCTAACCACATTCTATCCCTATGCGGAACCTAACAACCATCCAAACTAAAACACAAACTGCCAACAGTTTTAATATATCAGTGAAAGCTTTCGCGAAATTAAATTGCTGCGTGTGCCAGTTTATATTTTATATTAATTTCGGTAAATACCTAACGAACTCTCCACACTGTAGTAGAAAAAGCACTACACTTTTATGCCCCAGAACAATATTGAAAGTATAAATTGTAGGAGTCATTTCTCTCCTTGCAGGAAAAATTATAACAGAAAAAAAATTAAATATTCTAACTAAAGTGTAGTAAAATTAAACAAATTTCTTAGTTTTGTTGTGCATTCTCCACGCCAGCAATGAGTTCCACTGAGGTGACGCCCTTGTAAACGCCCGCATGGTACAGAATGAAATAATAATACAAATTTGGTTTGTGATCCGGTACATTCTCTCGTAGAACGAGGTAGGTATATATTTTTATCGTAATAAGTATTGAACTAAATATAAATAATGAAATTAATTAAAGAAACATTCAAATTTTCTATTTAATTTATCTAATTCATTAGATAAATTACCAAAAATTGTAGAAAAAATAGTGAAGCCAAAATATAATAAAATTAAATATAATATTAATATAAATTGGCAATTTTTTACAAAATATTTATTAGAAATCTACAAGTATTTCCGATTAGTTAAAATGTTAAAGTAAGGTTTGTAAATTATACTAAATTATTAGGCATATTGCCCAATAGAATAATAAGTATTATTATAATTAGACAAAATTTCAAGTATTTTTTTTTTTCGTGGAGAAGCAATAGCAACTAATTTTTAAAGATTTCATATTCTTTAAATTCGTACAGAATCCCTCGAACTATTCGGCTATCGTTATGTTTTATCGTGAAATATAGTTGTTTATTCGTCCAGTTCTATGTGGAGCCCCCCCGGTTAAATTTGTTTGGAGAACTGTTTTAGTGCCTCAGTTCTCTCTCAACGCTCGTCCCACAAAGGTAGCTCGGCTCGTAGCGTATGCGGGACAAGGACCTAAGGAGAGAGAGATAGTCCAGTCGAGTCACAGAGTTGTGACACGATGGCCGACACGACAAGCACCGGAGTTCTTCACCGGAAATCGACTATCGATCCTCAGCACCAGGTCATTTAGATCACTCGCCGATCATATAACACACTAGCATATGTAAGACGTAGTAAATAACTTAATCACCAGCGGACCTCAACACTGATCCTAATCAGTTAGGTACATCATAACACTTAGGGATAGCAAAGCCACTCTTAATCGATACTAATGTTACTAATGTTGATCACTATCACAGTTATTTCCATATCGTAAACTTAGCATAAATTACCAACAATTAACCCTTTGGAATACTAAACAGTAATACAGTAGCAAATCAAATATAATCCTAAGTATCCGGGATCATCTTGGTAGACTATTAATCTTTGCATGGTGGAAAAGGTGAATCATTAAAGACGTAATTATATACCCTCATCATTTTTCCTTATTTAGAGCAGAATATTTATCAGGGGCACGTTTTAATTCGCTTGTTTTCTCAGTGCGGCATCCTCGTTAAAATCTAATTACTGAACATCTCGCCGCGGTAACAGAACAGAAGAATTCATGGGGAGCAGGTACCATACTACTGTATACTTTGCTTTGCTATGAATATTGTAAATATACATGGACAGAGCCCTTGAATTCCCCACGGTCGATGTTCTGTTGCGTGTTCTTATATCCTCCTTCGCGTCGAATCCAATTATTCCAGCTTGCTAATGCCCCTGGCCGATGACTAACACATCATATGAGCGGAGTACTCATACAGTAGGATGCTGGTGTTTTGATTTGAGAAGAAGTGCCAGCAAATAAGTTTAATTAAATTTGGGTTAGTAATTTAGTGTGGGTTTGTAATAAAGCAGCAGGCATTAGTATTCCACACAATGGTGCTTGCTCGTTCGAGTCGGTCGAGAACCAGGCTTCGATTAAAATATCCGCTATCGGCCGATGGAAGATTATACGCGATCCGGTTATTCAATCAGCTTAAAAATCTGCTCGTGTTTATTATGCATGCCGGAAATCAAAATACTAAACGGTTTACTCGCGTACAATTAATATTAACAACGTTATTTCATACCGTGGAAAACTATTAACCAGGGGATTTGAAAACTAACCCAGTTTTAAAAATCCTCTTGGCAGATCCATTACCACGCGGTGTCGGAGTAAACAAATAAGCATTAGAGTCGAAAATGTTGATAAATTACTGAGAGCGTCAATAGCAAATTCACTTAAAATATTTCCAGTTTGGTCTATCACATTAACATGTTGAAAACATCGTGCATGTTCCATTAAAGCGCCAATCAAAAACCTTATTGAGCCGATAATCCAATGGAGCTGCGCTGGGTACGGCCGCGTGTGGCTGACATCACAAACAACGCAACGCAACGCATACATTACCCGCACGTCTTCCAATCATACAGCCATCACATCAGTTGCTGACTAATTAAAAGCCAGGAGTCGTCAAGTCCCCAAGGTATCAGGTTACGTTCCGGGCGACGTGACATCTGTCCGGGGAGTATACAAACACAGAGCGACAGTTTTTCGCCGCTATTGTTACGTGATAGCGCTATGTTGGGCGCAGCGCAGCGCTGAGCCTGATATTCGAGCCCCTCGAGCGACGGACATTAATAATGCAGGGAGGCAAGGCACCAAGCACCAACACTTGGTCACCCTAGAAACAACAGCAAATAGCAAATCAAGGATAGCACCGGCCCGGCCCGTCCCGTCTCGCTACCAGCATGGTTGTCGCCTCCCGTGTCATTATTTATCATCCGCACTCGCACATCCAACGCCGTTGTTTTTGTCCGCGGACAGCCCAAAGCGAACGCCGATGATGGAGTGTGTTTGCCGAACTGGAGTAAATAATCGGAACGATTATTCACTTGACGATTTCAGTTGGTTTTATGACGAGCTTTTTGTTCTCAACTTCGTTAAAACAATCATCAAGTATCCACACAAAATTATTAAAGCCAGAAAGAAAAATAGATTAGTTCCTTTGACTCCTTTCTACAGTGTAAGACTAGATTGTCTAAGCACCTACAATGCGAGTTGTCAGCCTACAGGCCTACAGCATATGTAAGAGATATGCAGATTATCGTATACTACTTGGATATAGTGTTCTCATTTGGGCAATTGTTGTCGACTGTGGGATTCAAACTTTAACCTCTTGTTCAACATCGTTAAAACAAGCATCAAGTATCAGCACAAAAATAGTAAAGCCATAAATAAAAATCTGATGTGGCCAGCACATAACCTCTCGCCGTATATTTTACCTGGCTGTATGCATAAAGCAAAGAATATTTTTATAAATACAAATAATATATTCATATAAATCTATGACGTATAAACTTCTTTATTATTCAATAATAGCATGTCTCAACATGAAGATATTTTACCATAAATTATGTTACAATAAATTACAAAGTAGAGTTTACCATATATAAATATTAGGCTGGTAACTGCAATTTTCAATTCGAACAACGTTGTTTACTTTCTCTTCATATTCTTCTAGTAAAAACATTAATTTTGGGCGGTCTAAAATATATATATGGATTGTGCATCTATTCTTACATATCTTCTTTTACATTTTATTTTTTCATACATGTTATATCTAAATAACACTAATTCCCTTTAATAAAGTGACGGATAGATTGCACTCCGATTATTCTTATATCGATGTGTAATTTTGTCAATATTTACAACTTACTTGAGAAGAATTTGATAGCTTTTTCGCAATTCAAAGTTACTCTAGTCTACAGTACTGGTGTACATTGTCCCATAATGTTTGAAACAAATTTAAGTCCTTCAACCTAGACTTGTCATCTCCATAATAGTCACAGATCAAGAATTAAGGGATTCTCCAAGTACATTTTTCTTTCATTACTCATTATTTCTGACACTGACATTTATCTGTCAGTTACAAATAATTTAAATTTGCAACTATTTTTCATGGCATCCTTTCGGTTGTAAAATTAATTACAACATTATTTTATATATTATATTCCTTTTATCTCTAAATCTATAAAATATGTATAAAAATATTTAAATGTATCAGAAAGAGAATTTATTTTTCTTTAATATTATCAAGAAAAATTTTCAAAAAATAATATTTAGAAGATTTTTTTTCAAGAATCTTCTACTTCCGGTTGTCCAATTGTTACCAAAACCTTTTCAGATCTTCCCATGAATGTCCGATTGGGAAATACGTTGTTAAACAAATTTTAAGTCTTATAGTTTTTGAGTAACCGTCCTTCCAACATCCCACACACACACATCCACACACACACACACACACACACACACACACACACAGACATCATCGTAAAAATGTTAAAATCGGATTGTAGGGACCTTAAAACGTGCTTATTCAATAAAATCTGGATATGCGATTTTTAGCATGAATCCAATACCTCTCTTAGCGAGAGGTAAAAAGGAATATATTATATTATAAACTGTTTTTATACAGTTATTGTGTAATATTTAGATGTAACACTAGAGGAGGGGGGCGATGCTAATGCTGGTGAATTTACTTTTACCAAATGATAACACTTTATACTAACTGCTGTTCAATGATTGGCCCACCATCGTTTTACTGAAGAGGAACATACGCACACTTACACTTTTGATATTTATGATGATATGGGTACGGACATTCTTGAGATTTAATATTAAGTTATTTACACATATTATTTACATTTACACTTGACTTAACTTATTATTAACGACTAAACTAAACATAACTAAACAAATAACTAAAATGTTACATTGTAACTCAGCAGCCCGCGTCTAGCGCGCACCCAAAACTAAAACTCAGACTACATGTCTTGTTGACATACGTAGCTAATACCGACTGACTCCAAAACTAAAACAGTTATTATCTTCGTAAGAGGATATCTGAGGGGATGCAGGGATATCAAATGGTATTCATAACAAAATATCAATCCTGCACGTAGGCTTGCAATAACTTCCTAGACTTAGTTATGAACAAATAAATGTCAACACCACTAATAGTTAGACTAACCAGATAGTTCATAGAAGAATGATAATTATTACTAAAAAAAATTGTTCCTGAAAGTATAATTTAGAAATTGTTCTGTGTGATGTGAATGATTCAATTATTAAATACAAAGAATGATCTTTTGTGAAAAATTCATGGACTTCACCAGGACTTGAGCCCAGAACCTTCTTATGTTTAGTAGTATTAGTTCAGTTGATAGAGCATCCTACTACAAAATAGCTTTATAAAAAGGATGGCACAGTTATCAGTAGAATGCTAGTCTCTGGGTATAGAGATAGTGAATTTTAATCTGCGCCAGGTCGGGAATTTCTCGACTGGCCTTAAGGCTACTTGCGTGCCTTTTTATTTAATATTTTTGAATAGAAGATAAAAACTTGCTATCCATATTTTTTCTTTTGACATTTTTTTGCCAGAAAAATATTAATGAAAATTGAATATTTAAATTACCGCCATGTATGACGTAGAATTACGCCGCACCAATGAATGACCATAAATCCATCGGTACGCCACATAGCAACGGCATATGCGGGTAGTCTAAACATGACAAATCACCTGTTTGACGTTTGAATAACAGTTTGGAGGTTAATATTTTTTTAGTTTGTCTTTCTATAAGCTAAGTTAAAATCCTGTTTAACAAATCAAAATATGTAATAAAAGTAATAGAAACCATGCAAATTGCAAATAATAAACAAGAGAGACGGAGAGAGAGAAAAATGAACTAATGTCAAATTCAAATCAAAACTTCCTCGCACGGCATCTACAGGTTATATTCTTAAATATGCTTACCTTTCTCCAGTTCAAAATAATGACGTCACAGAAAATGTTTTTTCCTAATTTACTAAAAAAAAACACATTTTTTTAAAAATATAATTTATATTTTCACATCCGTTTTCAACATAACATTAGGTATATAGTGACAAATCAGATTTTCAGTACCCCCCAAGCAGCCCATTGGTATCCACTCCCGTTGCCTTTCCAAGTTGAGATCGTATTAACTTGACAACTCCTAGCTATCGGGCACCGGCTAGAGCATTTAACAATGGCTTGCGCCGGGCTGGCTGGCAAGACACATGATAGTAATGTAGGGACATAACTCTAAAGAAGTTCATATCCCGAAAATCACATACATAACTGTATAAAAAAATTTAGATAATAGTACATAATATTCTTAATTTTGACTTTCTGGTGTAAAGAATATATTATTTAACTCCTTTCTACAACATGAGACCGGAATTGTTTTTGTAAGACACCTACAATGCGAGATGTCAGCCTACAGCATATGCAAGAGATCTGTAGATTATCCCGTACCAGTTGTACACAGCGGTGTCATTTGGGTAATTGTTGTCGACTGTGGGAATCTAACTTAGAGCTAACCAGTGAACCATTAGTACCCATTGGTGCAAATTATAACAGTGTATAGAAGGCAGTTATGTGCCGAGAGGTAGTCATAGAAACAGATGAAATTTTTGCTGGTGTTTCGCATGTGTCCCACGTCCGCATGCAGTTACGATTATTATGTAAGTGAAGGGTGGAAATATAATATTCCGCGCGGACCCCTTGGAAATATTCATGGAAAGGGTGCAGAGAAAAAACAACGTGTAACAAGCGATAAACTGTCACGATCGCATCGTGAGCAGTTCGATAGGCTGACAGGTGGAGCGCGGGACGCAGGCTCGTTACGGCGGCGCCGCGACGCCCCGTGATAATCTAATCGCGGCGCTCAGCGTCGCTCGACTCGACTCGACTCCAACGCTTAATGACGCCGCCTGCGAATGACAAGCCAACCACCTACATCCTCCCATTTTATATTTTTCATTTAAGACGCTACGCAAAATGAAATATTTACCCATAATTTATTACTGTATCGGTGGAAATTTCGATTACAACTGGTTAGCCGGGCGGGGGAATTATCAGCACTTTACAAATGATTAGTTTCGCTCTCGAATTATTCACTTTTAAAGTTTGGCTCCTATGAAGCCTTGAAGAAACTTTTATACCGTAACTATTTTTTGTGCCTCCGTCCGGAATAACTAATTTTACATAATTCGTTCAGAAACACTCTGTTACCTGCCTAGGCCGATATGTAAAGACTTTTATGGTTTAAGTTGGCATTAATGTTTCGGTGAAATGCCAATCTTTGAGTATTTTCGACACAAGATTTAGCAAAATGTTTACAAATTTTAGGACCAAATTATTCATTGTTACATAAATGAACACATTTTTAAACTATTGATTACGGTATCTTCTCATCTTTTATTTGGTCGCCCCCCTTTGGCGTCTTAGAGGTTTGTTGAGATTCATAGGTTTTTCGGCTAGTTATTTGGTTCAGTGTATTATTACAAGATTCATTCTTATTCTCCACATTTCCCTTTCTTTCATTGGTACTAACCTCTTCGGAAGTATTTTCCTCTCCAATCTGGGTAACATGTATTCATCTTCTTTTTTGGGTACCCCAGCTTCAACTCCATATATCACCCGTCTGTTGAAGATTTTATATATGTTTATCCAATTCCGTTTTATTTTACTTAACTTTATGCCGCTATGAAATGTCACTTAATTCCATAATTGACACAAATGAGATTGCAAAACTCTTTACTTAACTGAACTACGTAAAGAATATTACACAACTAACAACTGATAATAAAAGAAACAAGAATATATCAATAATGATTTCATTAAATCAATTTATGAATTATTGACTCACACCCATTTCTTCTATATCAGAAGGTAGATCCATATCGGTTTCAGAACACATTTTCAATGACTATACGGCATGCACTGATATAACCATTAAATTAAAAAATTAAATTCATTTATTTTCTCGGCAACGTTTTGGTAAATTAATTTTGAAATATGTATATTGAGTTTCCATAGAAAAAATTAGAATTTTGTGAAATTTTTGAATTTTTTTAGCGGAATTATATAACATTTTGTACATAATACATTATGAAAATGTGACGTTTGGCTCACATAATTTTCAAAACACGCTTCGCTCGTTTTGGCAAGTATTATGTTCATCAAACAATATCACCTTTTTCATAATTGATTACGTAAATAACTATTATCGTTATGGTACGAGATAGAGTTTAATTTAAGTAAGTTTGTAATAAGAAACAGGTTTTGTTTCTCTTTAATTCTTGACTCTGATTGCTTGTTCCACCTATACTTACTCCTAGATATTTAAATTTATCTACCGTTTGTATAATTAATAATAAGTTCGTTTATACCTATGTTTTGTCCAAGTCGTCTTCAATATCTTGTAATTTCCATGACTTTGGTTTCCTCGGCGTTTATTTTGAGCCTTATTTTTTCTGTTTTATTTTTCACATTTTTCGTTGCCTCAATTATAACTTATTATAGAGATAGATATGGTTTATATTTACAAAGCAAAACAGAACAAAGTTAAACAGTATCGGAGCTAGAAGTCGGCGTTTAAGGCGAATAATATATACAATATTGGCCGGTGGCGGTGGTTTTGCTGCAACGTCTTGTTTTCGTTCTGTATGACATTAAGGTAGCAGGTTCTGTTGTTTGTATTGTATACCGGTGTAATATTATATTTCCCATTTCGATTTTCCTTTACTGTGTATAATATAAATTCATATAAAATTAATTGAAAAACGGTATGTTATTTTTGCTAGTTGTTTATTTTGTTTAATTTCAATTCGATAGGTAATTTATTTTTTATATTCTTACACACATAAAAGCATTTGAATAAATTTTGATTTGTTAATTTAGGTGTTACTCGCGTTATTATTATTTTATCAATGTAAACCATTAATGGTTCTATGTGATTAAATTTTAATTTTCATAAAATAACAAATGTCCAAATTAAATCAGTTCAGGATCATAGATTGTATAAACATGACTTGACATTTTTGTTCATATAATTAGTTAAAAATATCATTAATGCATCAGAGCACACAAAAATGAACAAATTACGATAATAGTAAACAAACATAGCCTACTGCTGCCACCAAATATCACAGCATGAAATCCACAGTTTCTGTCAATTCTCCTTTGTTCCTTTTGTATTGATTATAACAATCGCAACACCTGATGTGTATCTCCCCAAGTTGTATCTGTCATCGCTCAAGTTCATTAATATTTCATAGCACAGTGTATGAATATTCGGGCCAGATGAAAAATTGCATGCTACAGAGTTCCTTCCCTCGCAAAACGGTTCGAATCACAAATTCTGTACCGCGTTGGAAGTGAAGTTAAGTGTGGGTAGTCTTTGCGTGACTACTGGCGATTCCAAACGTCAAAGTCCACGGAGGACTGGACTACTCTAGCGACGTGATAAATCTAAATCACGGTTCACACACGAGGTTGTAAAAGTTTTACTGCAGCAAAAGACCGGGCACTGCTGTTACCGCAACTCGGCCAAAATATGACGAAGGAGCTTACAGTGTTGGTTGTTGGTACACTGCATGTTATGTTCGTACCGTAAAAATACTAAAACTGTCCTTCACACAAAACAAAGAGATATAATAGAAATATGTTATCTACTTCCAAAAATATTGAAGGGAAGTATAAATAAATAAAACTTTTTCAGAGCAACAAATAAATAAAATGTCAATAAAATATTATAAAAACAAACCAAAATGGGAATCTCCGCAGAATGAAATAGACCGTTTCAATAAAAATTACCCTTTTCTGTCGAATTAACGCATATAGGGCGGGAGCAATCTGTGACTTTGTTGGCCTTGACATGCAGATATTGGGCCCGTGTCAGAATGACAGCTAGTAATTATGTATATAGAAGTCAAATGTCACAATTTCTCATTCCAAATTTTATGATTTTCCAAATCCATGTGGTTTATTTTCCTTCGCAAGTAAATTGGACACTCTTGGTGCTAAATTAACTACGTGAACTTAGAAAATATTTTGAGTAAAAAATTTATGACATTTGACATCTATTTAAAATAATTACTAGCTATACTTTGGTTCACGAAAAATGACTATTCATGGTCACTTGTTCGAAGAAAGAATACACAGTACTTTATACAGTAGTAGCTTAGCAACATTTCATGTTAGACAGAGAAAGAATATTCGACGTATGTCTATATAGTTTATGTTGTGTGACAGATATACGTAAATGATGACATTACTTTCTAACACATTACAAATAATAATGACGTATGTCGTAGAATTACAGATATCTAATTATCTACTGCACTGCCCTCTGTCCTAATAGTTACCCAGTGACGTTGACATTTAAATCAAATTTTTATTCCATGGTTTTTGTCAAATCTTATGTTTTTGCAAAATCCATAAACATAGGTGAAGAGCTTAAATCTTTGAGAAAGGCATTATTTAAAAAGAAACATAATTTTCAAATAAATTACACTTATTTTTTTCAGTTAAAATGTAACCATAAATATTCCATGTTGCACGTCTATGTATACGAAATGCAGTGAAGTTATCTGCTAGTCATATTATACCATACGGTTAATAAATGACCTTGAATTGTCATCTTTCGTGAACCAAATTATATCATTCTGACACAGGCCCCAATATCTGCTTGTCAAGACCAACAAAGTCACATGACTGCTCGTGCTCTATTAAATTTAATGACGACTGCAACTGTCAATTGGGCTGTCAAAATAAATGTCCAAAATAGAGAATAGTCACTATAAAATACTTGTATCCTTGGTGAAGATTTGCATTTGACATTTTAACTTTACAAAATCTTTTGAATCTTTCGTACAAAAGTTTTTTAAACTTGTCAAAAACTTTCCCCTACATTTTACTTTCTAAATAATGACTCCCGCCATTATTCTTGACTTCATATTGTCCATTTATTTTAATTAAAACGGTTTATTGGTGATAGATCAGGTATCTACGAGGCACTTCCAGAAAATAATAGTACGGCGCTTCTGACGCTCAAAGGGATTTTTTTTTGCTACTTTGGCAGCACTACTTTTAAAGGCAAGCATTTGGGAGTACAATGTGGGCTCGTTCACCTCCATCGATTCAAAACTCTGATTGTAGTGCCAACTTGAAATGATAGTCTCGATTCAGAATCCCACCAGCTGTGAGGTGAGGGGAGTAATTCGTTATTGTAAAACCCTAAACAAAACAACGCTGAACCATACAGAACAAAGAAAAAGGAATACTAACGAGGAAAGTGCGTTTCTGCAACTCTTGGACTTATTCGATTAAACACCAAACACCCAGCTTACAGCCCCGATCTGACGCCTTCGTCATCTTACCTCTTCGAAGCTGTTTGTGGGTGAAATATGTTTTCGATCGACGATGGTGTCAAGGACGCCATCAAATAATGGGTCAGAGAGTTGGCGGGAGACTTCTTCAACGCAGGTATCAAAATAGTTGAACCTCTATAATTTTATTGTGAATATGTATATTGATTTTTCTGTTTTTTTTTTTAAACTGAGTACCCTTATTTTCTGGACGTCCCTCGTACTAATATTCTGTGGAGTTTGCCAATGTCGGCATGAAGAAAATTATAAAAAAATTGCCGTCATCGTGGTCTAAGTTAATGCAGGGCGACGCATCACACCGAACGACTTGTAAAGGCATTTTGCCTATTTATTATTGCAATGTTATGGTGTATCCTCTGTTGATGTGGTCCAGCTTTCTCTCTATCTTTTCGATGGGCGCCGTAGTGGTCGTCTGGTTGTCGACTTACGGTCTCTGCATATTTTAATTAACCTTTCTTCTCCAGCTCCGTCGACATGATTGCTTCATTCTTTTCTTCTAGTTTTCGGGAATTTTACTATATCTGTGATATAACAGTCTCCTTACTTCTTGGTTTTTCATTCTATCCATTCTTGTTTTTCCAATTATTGATCTTAGCGTACTCATTTCTGCTGTTCTCATTATCTGTTTTGTTTTCGATGTGTCTTCTTGGAATTCTGCTTCATACGTCATAATTGGTCGCACTATGGTCTTATATATTTTTATTTTTGAATCAGTTGTGAATAATAACAAAATAATAATTATTTGATATAAACGTTTCTGATTTGAGAAATTAAATTAAGTCTTCTATGAACTTAAAAGAAAGACCTGGGGGCCAATTTTGTAACTAGAAAGCGATAGCGAATACAATTCATACTGAATAAGATAATACGCACTACTTTTTGGCAGTCATGTCACCTTATTCGGACTGAATACACGTATTCAGCTGGTCCGAACCTCATGAATACGGTAATCGCTTATGAATAAGCATAAGTTATCGGCTCATTTATTTTACCTAGTGTGTAGTTTGTTATTGATTGTATTATTATTTAATTTTTACTGCCTTTTATTTATTATTATTTTTTATTTTGTTCTATTGCAAATTAATTAAAATATTTATCGTGTCTAAAAACATGTGCATGATGCATAAAGGAAATATAATCACAAAATAAATATGATACAACTTCATATAACGCTACTTTTCATATGAACTAAAATTTTCCCTACGCGAGAAATTTGAACAAATGTCAGATTAGTACTGAATATGTATAGTGTACACAATACGATAGAAATCAGTCATATGAATAGAAAATAAGATGGCGCTTGTTCAGTGACCCGCCATATTGCATTCGTATTCGCTGTCGCTTTCTAGTTACAAAATTGGCTCCCTATACCTGTATTAGAAAATAAGAACTAGTTGATTGATTTCTCATTTTTAGGAGACATATATCTCCTATGCTTAACAAATAAATAATATGTTTCAAATACAAACAGTGAAGGCTTTTAAAATTAAAATGAAATTGTGACAATCTCAGGTTAAAAACAATAACTTAATTCACTTTAAAACACTGTATAAACAAAGCCACGTAAACATTGAAATATATACGGCATTAATTGCTATTTTGTCGTCACAGCACTTTGAAAATAGATTTTAATATTTCAAAGGACACCAAATGCATTTCAGTATAGTTGCTACTCATTCTCAGTTGACATCAACATGATGTCTGTGAACTTGCAAATGGAATTAATAGAGTTGCAATCAGATGTGTAGTTTGAAAATAGTTATTTATGATATGTGTTAAAAGTGACATTTTGTTTGGAACACGACGCGAAGCGAAGTGGTACAAACCTTCGAACAAAATAAAATCACTTTTAACACGTACATAGACTAGGTGTTTTTTCAACAAACTATTTTTCATTTAATTTGTATTTCCAGTAAATTTTGACGTGTCAAAAATGACGATTTGTTGTTTCATTCGTCGTTACCAAGGTAACTAATTTGCTTTTAACGCTAGTGTTAAAAGTAACAATGATCTGTGACTTTTTAACACTGATATCACAAAATGACATTTTAACCCTAAAGGCAAACATTAACAAGCTTACTTTTAATAGATTTGTGGAAAAAAATATTAAGGTGTCTATTGATTGGATCTGCCTATAGAAAAATATTCGGCACATCACGAACTTATTCTGTTCATGTTTTTTTTTGTTTGAAAAGTAAATGTTTTATTACGTCATTGTAGTCATAAATAAATATTAAATTCTAAATGTGGTCCTTAACAAATTTTTGTTGGGCATTGCGGCCAAAATCCAAGGTTTGAACATGGACATCCATAATATAAGTGTTAAAACTCTGGTTTTATTTAGTTAGCCATATAAATTGATGTTAATTCCAATTGAATAATTTTTTAATTGCAATGTAAAATTTAACTGACGTACTCAATAAAACCAAACCAAGTGGTGCAAATGTGCATTAATAGTATTTGTAGATAAATATATTTAGTAAATAATTCAAATTCCTTAGATTGAGCCAAGTAGCGACGTGAATCCAAATATGCAGATCCTGCAGCGACACATGAATAAACGCAAAGAAGAAGAAAATGAATTCATTTGTACCGTTGACGCCGCTTAGTAGGCGCCACCTCACGGGATCTTAAAACTGTCGCGTACGCATAGACAGTACCACAGAAGTCTCTCAATTGTGCCAGTGATTTAAACGCATAAATGTTGTTTGTTGCAAATTCTGCATGTTGTAATTGGACCAAAGGTATGTCGGTTTGAATCTATCAGTCCAAAAATGTGGATGCGACAACTTGAGCAGTTAGTTGTCCACCATATACAGTGGCGCACAAAAGTATGGAATCTTTTAAATATTTAATTTTTTAAAAAATATATTTATAGTTGTCGCAAATTTAAATCTAATTTTCTGAAGACAGTATATTGAAGAATAAATTTACAAGATATTGATATTGGCTGTACGATTTAATTAAAATAGCTTATAATTATTTTTTGGTGGACATAACTATTTAAACATTAATAATATGATTTTAATCGTCTTACTTTAATTTTGTTATTTATTTAAGAGGAGTAAAAATAAATATTTTTCGGACTACTTACGAGAAAAGGATAGAACAGTTCCATAACAATGGTACAAAGCTGTGCAATATTTCAAAAACTTTAAAAATAAGTAAAAGTGGAATATCAAACATTTTGAAAATAAATTCTCATTATGGGAATGTTGAAACTAATATAAAAGTCGGTCGTCCAATAAAAACCAGTGCTAGAATTGACAAAACCATTCGGTGTCTGTCAGTAAGTGATCCTACTTTATCATCCAAGTGAACCTTGTTCAAAAATTTGGGAACAATTTAATATAGATTTGAGTGATCGCATTGTAAGACGACGACTATGTGATGTAGGATTACTGGGTAGAGTAGCCGTGAAGAAACCTCTACTATAAAAAAAAAGAAAAACAGGAGGGCCCAAATGGGGTCATTTCACATTTTCTAATTTATTTTTTTCTTGAAAGAATAGGTCAAATTAAATATGTAGGTGACTAGGTAGGTGTATGCTTTACACTTTACAAGTCTTTAGAATCAGAAATATGATTTTTTTAAAGTTGTCTTTAATTTCAAATATTTGGACGCTGACGTCACGGCTTGTCGGATGCGGCAGTTGTGTTTGGAACAATAATTGTTTGGGTTATCACTTGTCAGTTTGATTTTGTGACAGCAACATATTGTTAACGAAAAACATATTTCATACAACTTTTGATATTTATTTTAATAAATGTTTTATATACATACCTTTATTCTTAAGTCTGCTGTCACCTGTCACAATTTTAGGTTAGCTTGTTTACAGCAGCAAACGGATACCACGTGGACCGTTGTGTGTGTGTGAGAGGAATGTTTTTGTGTGAGTAACAAGCCGTGACGTCACGAATTTTATAGCCGCGAAAGTTTATTAGCAAATTTATGAATGAAAAGTCGCATATTTCATGTTATTTTATATTACTATATTTATTAAATGAGACGGATTTCACGATTTTATAAAAAAAACAACGAATTTTTTTTTAAATGACCCCATTGCATTTGCTGAGGAATACTCATCGTGGACAAGTGAAAAATGAAATACTGTCCTTTGGAGCGATGCTTATAAATACCAAAAACCGACTGATAAACATGCAGAAAGTAATGTCATGGTATGGGGATGTTTTTCTCGCTCTGGTACGGGAACAATTGTAAGAATAGTACAGAAAATGGACCGTTTTGATGTAAAACATCTAATGGCGAGCCTTTACAGGCTCCTATGACACGACGGTCACGCCATTCGGCAGCCTCGTGACTCGTCGGCTCTCTCCGCCTCGACTCGGCAATCCATGCTCGCCATTTTACTTGTGTGTATCGGTGTATCGGCGTCGTTTCCTCTATACTACACACTAACCGCTTTACTTATGTGTACGAGTATATCGGTGTATCGGAGCGAATTTGAAATTGAGTGTCGTTTCGAGCAATAAATATTTCAATAAAAACAAATTTCGATGTTTCAATGTTTTACATCGGCCAGGTGTCCCGCGACGGCTCACTTTTTTATATATGGATAGGAGAAGGTAATGCCACCATTTTCTGAAGAAGAAATGCTTTTGCGTTGGCGTTTTCAGCAGGACAATGATCCGAAGCATTCAACAAACTTTGTTAAAGAATGGTTTGTAGAAAAAAAATGGTGTTTTAAAACGGCCTTCTTAATCTCCGGACTTAAATCCAATAGAGCATCTTTGGGATCACCTAGATCGACAAATTCGAAAATGAATTGTGTGAGTCATAAAAGGATGAATGGCAGTAGATTCCTGCAGGCATATGCATGAAATTTGTGGATTTGATGCCTCGAATATGTCAAGCTGTACGAACTGTAAACGGTTAGGCAACAAAATACTAATTATTTTTTATTTCATTTGTTTTGTTTCATGTATTTGTTTCTATACTTTTGTCCAAGGATTTTTCTTTAAATACGGGTATTGTTATTAAATATTTATTAAATGTTAAATATATTTTAATAAATCTGTAGTATATGATATACTCTTATTAATATTAATTAAAATTACATCGCGAAATAAAAGTTTCCATACTTTCGTCTGCCACTGTATATATTTAGTTAGTGCTTGTTGCACAGAAATATTCCCGGTGCCGGTTGGTAATCATAGATTATTGCAAGAATTAAAAGATTTACAATATTAGTACGAATCGCCAATGAAACAGGAATAATGTATGCCTTGTGTTCCATACGGGGACTTACGGGAACTACCTTAATGTATACGTCAAAAATAAGGAGGTGTTTCTAATTAATTTGGATGTAAGAGGTAGTCTTGCCGTCGTTCCTGACAATGGTAATCGTTTGTTAGAGATAGAGAGTGCTGTTGTTTGCGTATGTGCTTTATGCTTTCAAAGAAAATTCTCGTATCGTTTGTGTCGCTGATGTTTTGTAAACAAACATGTTTTCACCCTTGGCTGACGTTCAGGCTTCCGAATCTGTGCGATGTTTCATCATCAATACCGCACCGCTCCGACAACACCTGGGAAATAAAGCTGCCGGCAATATTTCACCCGAGATGAGATAGTTCATTTCCTCGGTAGTAAAATGCACTTTGATTATTAGGTCAGCTAGAGGCGAGGCGCGGGCCGGCTCCGGCTCCCTATGACAAATGATAACAAAGCGCGGCTTTTTTCCCGGCTAATCCGCTGGGGCCGCCGGACATGTGTAAATACAATTTAGCCGCTAATTCCTAGCTGGCGTATATCATCGGGACAGATTGATGTGTCTGTCATCAGTTAGGCTTAGAGCTGGACTCTGGCTCTGCAATCAAGACTTGGTTGTCACAGGAAAAATATTCGGAATGATGTGGTGCGCAATGTTCGCAATGCATCATGCATGCATATGAGCATTGTTTGCCGGTCAAGCTATGCTATGCGATATTAACGACGAGCGGCTGCGTTGTGCGTTGCACAATGCGGTGTCGACACTCGACATGGGCCGGCCTTTTTGTTCCGTTGCAAAAGTGTAAATATTTGTTGTATGTGAATGAAATCATATCATTAACTCATTATTCAATGCGTTGGCAAGGTTTGCGTGCAGTGGTCCCATCGACCGCAGAACGACCGACCGACTTACCACATAGGGTCACCGACAGGGACTGCTGTTGATGGAGGTCTTTGTTAGGAGGGGGAGTCTTATTTCATCTGTGGCATCCGTTCCGCAGGTCAGTTTTAGTGGGAGGTGTAAGAAAAGTAAGTATATACCGTCCCGGACGCGGGATCATTTAAAAAATTGTAATGAGGCAATTTCTCTAAATACACTTGAACATTACCTAGTTTAACGCACAAAACTCGCCTTAAGTTTTCCAAGTGTGATTTTTTTTTTTTAGGTTGAGTTATTGTTGTTATATTTAGATGAGAAAACCTCGCAACTCCAAATAGTAAATTTTGCAAAGAAGGCATAAAAAACTTTTTTGATAATGTGCTTCATTTCTTTTCCACATTTATTTAAACATATGCTTTATAAAACATTCTATATTTAAAAGGCAGTGCTCCCGCAACCGGCGTCGGTTGCCGTTTTGGCGACCGGCGGCGGTTACCGTTAGCTTACGTAGCTTTATATTATGCTTAATATAACATCCCTAACTTTTCCGGAACGGTAAGAACTACATTAACCGTCGTTTTAACTGGGATGAAGGAGGGGCTGGAATTTAATGTTGAACAAAAATTAGTTCTGTTGGACCCTGTAACCCTAAGAAGTATTTACAATGTGTACATCATCCCACTACGCACTTTTACTGTATCATATAACACTATTACATAATACGCGCACCTAAATTGTGTATGTTCAGTGATCAAAAATGGTACATCGGCTATACCGAGGGCTATACGCTAATTGAGAACTGTCAATTGACTGCCGGCTCCCGTTGATCATTTTTTACCTTCCGTCACCTTTAGGTAAGGAAGATATAATTCTTTGGTCAAAAATTTTTACAATTATGTCTATATGTATGTATGTATGTATGTATGTATGTATGTATGTATATGTGTGTGACGAAAGTTTGGGATCGCATATCTTCAATACCACGATTCCAAAAATTATCATTTTTTCGTATTCCTCAAGTTTACATGCAGAAGAACAAGTGATTAGATTTTGGTTATAATTGGTCCCTCACTTGAAGATTTTAACATTTAAATATGGTTTATCGACATTTAACGTTAATATAACTTAAAGAATATATTATTTTCTATACGATTTGATTGCATTTTATACTTCATATTAAATATATGTATATAGAGTTAAAGAATTATAATGATGATAAATTTCATGAATCAGCCAGCTATGCTAACCATGGAAACTGCTAATATATTCTGATAATTCAAATTGACCGATGTCAGTATCAATGAAAAGTAAATGAATGTGGCAGAGATAAGGATGTTGAAGTAGATGTTGGGAAAGACACGGAAAGATACGGTAAGAAAATAACTGTAGTGTTACTAGTTTCTAGAAAGATACAAGAGAGACGATTACATTGGTTTGAACATGTCATGAGGAGAAATGAATATATTGAAAGAATGAATAGCTTAGTAATAGAAAGTTGAAGAAACAGAGTAAGACCAAAGATAAGATGGAAGGACTGAATTGCGGAAGACTTGAGAGAAAAGGAACTGAATGAGAACGACACGCAAAACAGAAATGAGTGGAAGAAGAAAATAAAAAATAGCGACCCTTAACGAATGGGAATAGCTAAAGAAGAAGAAGAAAATGTCAGTGTCAAGTGCAATTTGCATAATTTGTTTATGAAATAATTTTACTGGAAATTTAGAATCTTTTGCAAGAAAAATTATGTATGGAATTTATATATAATACACAGGATTGACGGAAGGTAATATTGTGCTGGCCACATCAGATTTTTTTTTTGGAATCGACACCGGTTCCTATTTAAAACATATTTCGCCTCGAAAAACACTACACAATATATTTCACAGTAAATATGTGCGTTTTAGGGTGTGAACTTGAAATTTTGAAAGAACTTTATTGTTTGAGGGATGTAAATAGCTGTTTTGGAGTGTATCCAAAGTTTATACAGCATATTTTGGTTTAGTTACCTAAGTCTCTAAGCAACTGAATGAAGATATTAAAACACTCTCTAGCAAGAATAAATGGTGTTACGAGGTTTCCACAACAAAAATAACATGCACCCATGGCAGGTACGTTGTTTTCTATTGTCTGTATAATATAAAATTCAATAATGATGGAGATGCAAGATTTACCAGTTAATAAGTAGTCATTTCTTTTAAAGGATGGCACAAAAATCTCAAATTTAACAAAAATAGAGTTACGAGGTTTTCTCCTGAAGGTAATGATATACAAGCTAAGTAAGCTGTTTAACAACGGTCCCGCATTCGCGTTTTCTATTATTTTTCACAGGACTGTAACCAAGTCCTTAAAACATATATTCTACTTCTTTGAAACGAAAGGGTCAGAAACGAATTACTGCCGAAGTTAGGCGTGAGATCTTCTCGCTCTTGGCCTATTTCTGGACAAGTCATTAAACAATTACCCATGGGCAACATACAGCATGATAACAAGACTTGGGACTCGAGGCGAGCGGAGGCTTTAATGAGAGCCAGACTCGGAGACAAGGAACAGCTGTCGCGGGATCATCCAGACGCTAATAACCGCGCAGATGGATTTTACAATTACGACTTGTAATTGAAAACTAAACCGAGACTTGTCACCATTATTCAAAAGTAAAACATATCCCCGACGTTTATTACGAATCCCGACTCTTGTCTTGCATAAAATAAGAAGCTTCAAACATGATATTTTTCTCTAACATCTAAGGAAAAAGTCTTCTTGTTTCATTAGCAGTTTTAGCTTGGCATATAGGAACGGTTGTGTTTGTGCGATCTGTGCCTGATGTATGCGGGAACACTTGTTCACGTTGATTTGGCGGCTGCCGACAAGACGAAGTCGTGTGCGAGGGAGAAAGCCACGAGAGAGAGAGCGAGGGAACTCGAGTAGAGAGAACGGTTGACTGCTTGGTGACGGTCGAGGCCGCTACTTCGTGTTATCACGGAGCCCCTGGAGGCTCAAGGCTACGCATTCGCATGGTAAGCTCTGAACACCGCACACAACGACTCACAACCAAAAGGAGGATATTGGAATGCAAGGAAAATTGCCCCTGAAAAGGTGGAGAAACCGCGCTTCGAATCTACTGCCCGGTCAGAGTGGATATGCCAATCTGTTTTTCAATCGCAGATTTCGATAACGACAATATATATGTATCACAATGGGCGCTTATTAGGATATATCCACGGTTGGAGATGCATTTCCATTATATAATAATATCTGAGGTACCT
This sequence comes from Harpalus rufipes, assembly GCA_951394225.1. Lineage (NCBI taxonomy): Eukaryota > Metazoa > Arthropoda > Insecta > Coleoptera > Carabidae > Harpalus > Harpalus rufipes. The sequence goes on along the minus strand of OX596280.1, from coordinate 39,660,708 downwards.
TGATCGGAAACTACGAAACTGTTCTTATTGTTGCATTGGTAAAAAATCTGTTGTGGCCAGCACAATACCTTCCGTCAATCCTGTATATAATGTATAAATTCCATACATAATTTTTCTTGCAAAAGATTCTAAATTTCCAGTAAAATTATTTTATAAACAAACTATTCAAATTGCACTTGGCACTGACATCTTCTTCTTCTTTAGCTTTTACCATTTAGTTAGGGGTCGCTATTTTTGCGTGTCGTTCTCATTCAGTTCCTTTTCTCTCAAGTCTTCCGCAATACACTCCTTCCATCTTATCTTTGGTCTTCCTCTGTTTCTTCAACCTCCTATTACTAAACTATTCATTCTTGTTCCAATATAATTTTCATTTCTCCTCATGACGTGTGCAAACCGACGTAATCGTCTGTCTTGTATCTTTCTAGAAACTTGTAACACTAGAGTTATTTTCTTACCGTATCTTTCCGTGTCTTCCCCCACATCTACTGACATCTGTCAATTTGAATTATATGAATTTATTAGTAGTTTCCATGTTTAGCATAGCTGGCTGAATTATAAAATTTAATTTCTTTAAAATTCTTTAACTCTGTATCTATTGAATATGAAATATCAAGTAATCAAATCGTATAGAGAATAATATATTCTTTAAGTTATAATAACGTTAAATGTCAATAAATCAAATTTAACTGTTAAATCTTCAAATGAGGCTACTTCCGATTCACCAGTTATAACAAAAATCTAATCACTTGTTCTTCTGGATGTAAACTTGAGGAATACAAAAAAAAATATAATTTTTGGAATCGTGGTATTGCAGTTATGCGATCCGGAACTTTTGTCACACACAGACAGACACACAGACACACACACACACACACACATACACACACACACATACACACACACACATACACACACACACACACACATATATATATATATATATATCTATATCTATATCTATATATATATATATATATATATATATATATACAGGGTGTCCCTTAACTTCGAGCAAAAACTTTAAGGGCATATAGTACTGACCAAAATGAATAAAAAAGCTTCATCAACATAGGAATGATCTTCAACTGTTTCCGAGAAAAGCGAAAAATCTAAGAAAAACTGACAAAGATAACGATCGAATAAAATTTTGTCTATGTCAGTAAAAAGACTATAAAAAACAATAAAATTTTATATGAAACATTTTTCTCAATTTCTTATAGTTACGTAGTTATATGAAAATTAAATATTGACCAAGGTCGCCACAACATTTCACTTTTGATTTTTATAAAATAACAAAAGGCCATCTAAGATTACCTCTCAAAGGTAAACAAAAAGTCTCAATTAATCAAAATCGTAATTCTTATAGTTTTCGAGATAGCAAAGGTAAATCTCGTAAAAACTCATTTTTCACTGCGTTATATCTGGGAAACTATTAAAGATCGGACACATTTTGACTGAGCTTTTTTTACTCATTTTGATCAGTATTATATGCCCTTAAAGTTTGTGCACCAAGTTAAGGGACACCCTGTATACAGACATCGTAAAAATGGTAAAATCTTATTATAGGGACCCTAAAACATTCTTATTCACTAAAAACTCATCATTGAATTTTTTGAGCAAAGACAATACCTTCCTTACCTAAAGGTGACGGAAGGTAAAAATAGTGCTTGGATAGTTTCGGTTAACGGATAAGCTGATAATTAAATATTAAATTATCCAAATCTCAGTACCGAGCTCGGTTTCAGAGCAACAGATTTCAGAACTAAACAAATTTATTTATTAGATAGATAATCCTGAATGCATTTCGGTTTGATGCCATCTTAAATAGGTAGATAGACGGCATATTTCTGATGTTTTGCTTTCTGATCGACACTTTTACTACTTTTAGAACCCGCCACGGAGAAAACTATTTGTTTCTAGCATGACAAATAGGCAGCAAGCTCTGTCTTAGTAGCAGTAAATAATTTATTAGAGTTACCATAAAACTTGCCTTTGTACGACGATCACTGAAATAGTAATTTACGTAACAATCTGAAAGTGATACTTTACTGGGTGAGCAAGCATATTCTAGAGCAAGCCGTAGGCGAGCTTGGAAGCTTGTGAAAATAAATAAAAATCTACAGCTATGCATTTTTTTATTTTTTATTGGAAGAAAATAAGAAATAAATAAATAAATAAATAAACAACTGATCGCCATGGAAACATTCATGTAGGGATCGGAACATAAAAATAATAATAATTCTTTTTATTTTCAAAAACACATTATTACAATGTGTATAGAAAAAAGTCAGTACAAAGAAAATAAATAAATAAAACAATGAAAACTACATATTTTTTTACAAAATTGATAAATTTCTTCTAAATTATAAAAGCAGTATTCAATCAAAAACATTTTAAGATGTTATTTAAAGGTTGTAATATTGTTTACGTTTACAGGACGAATGTTCTCCAATTTTGGTTTTAGTTAATGGCGTACGAAAGTCAGTTTTAGTACTGGTGGCAATTTATGTTTAACAAATTTTTTCTTAATTTTTATGTACCATAAATCGAGAATAAAACATATGAGAGTGGGAGAATGAGCAATTTTTTAAATAATTCTCTACAGCTACTCCGGCGAGTTGCACCAGCCATACATCTTACTATTCTGTTTTGGGTGATCAGAAAAAGTAATAAAGCACACACTTGCCAATTTTAAACGGATTAAATTTGAACTCAATCCGAAATCAATAGTCAAATCGGGACTCAGCTCCGAATCTGACTTTAAATTCCAAATTTAAATTTGCGGATAGCTGGTTTGTAAACCGAATATCGAATAACCGAGGAACCGGATATTTTCAGATCCTATATTCCCGCATCCGCACAACACTAATAAATATATCATTACGGTTATTATTATTACAGCGGAATCTACTTTTCACTCGAAGATTTCTGTAGAGACTTACTAAACCTCACATCACAGGTTCCAAAAGCTATTGTGGAGAGTGTAGCAGGAGTTATTTCCACGATCCGAAGCTAAATGTCTCGATAAGCTAACTGTTTGTTGCATAGAACTATCCGTGCTATTGCCTCGGTAAGATTCGGTAAAGAAACAAATAACTACAGCACGACAGAGCACAGTCATGATGCATGTAAATATAGAAATCTTGTGCGCTAGCCCGGTATGTTTACGCTGATATTCCCGGCGATACGGCAGAAGCAGTTAGCTTGCCATCATCTGTGCGACGTCGGATAACAACGCGTTCTTGGCGAGGACATAATCATTTACGCGCGCGCTCGTTACACGTAATTTGCTCCTAATTTTCGAGTGCCAGTGAAAAAAAAAACCTTTCCAAGGTTCCAGCGGACATCAGGGTAATTGACTAAATGATCTTCCAGCGCGAGGGTGAAGTAAAATCTCGGAACGCTGATTTTAAAATGAGGGAACTTTAATTATTTTTTAATACAGCAGAAGTGGAAAGCTTCTTTGGAGGTTCGGATTGTAGTGGTGCGATTAGAGTGGAGCGTGAGTTTGGTCGAGGTGTATGAACATCGATCTGCGCTCTTGCCGCACGCCCGCAGCTATTTCATTAGCATCAGCCGATGGCGTTGCCGCCTAGATGATGTGCGCATTACACCACCCTACCCTGTCTTGTTCTACCGACACCCCACAGGCCTGGATTTAACACGAAACCATACCCTATTCACTGCACACCACTCTTACTGTTCCTTATAATTTGACATCAAAACAATCCATTAATTAGCAACGCAATAAAAAGTAGCTAACTTGCAATTTGTAGTGGTGAAGTGCGGTGCTTGTGAATTTGCGGACGCCCTCGTCCTTCGTCCGACTCTGGAGAATAACCAAGCGGGGTCGTTCTCGTTCTCGTGTTTCACGGGGTACGTAAACCGCAGAATATTTGTCAGGCGTTTCATGGCCGTCACCGCTACCGCTACCAACGTTACTTAGCGCCGCTTCCACTCCGACTGCCGCAGATGTGCGAATAGGGTTAATGATTAATTTGGTTTCAGGAAACGTTTGCTTCAACACCGAGCACAAATGAATCCAACAGAATTTAATAACGAACACGAAAATACATTTGATTCTACAAATGGAATTTCCTTCAGAATCAAAATGCCACATCGGAAAGCACATTCATAGTTGTGAGGATATGTAGTTGAGTTGGTGAATTAGCAAACAGCGCAGAGTGGACCATATGGCGTTGTTTGTAGGGCAATTTGCCGCTGGAATGCGGATAACCGAATCGATCCCTTATCAAAAACACTGACAACAAATAATTAGCAAATAGGCGATCGACTGGGCGCCAGTCAGTACGAGTAAATGAACTGCTTGAGTCGCTTTATCTTCATTTTATGTGGCGTCATTACAGCGATTGGTGTCTTGTGTGATTAATTCTCGCTGATGACGCCGAAGATTAAACGAATTCCTGTCGGCGAGCGAGCACACCTTTATGTTTATCCTGCTAAAGAATTAGTTGATACTTGTAGGTATCCTATCCTATTCGTGCAGTGGAAAGAAAGAGTCGGGGTTGAGTTGTGCTCCAGCTCCAGCACATCGTGATCCCGCGTCATTTCATGAATGAGAGAGCCGTGGAGCGGCGGCGGGGCGGGAGGCAGGGTACGAAGCGAGGCGAGGCAGAGCTGGCGCTGATATGGAGAGCGCGCTGCGTGGCTTCCCTCGTAATCTGTGAAAGCTTCCAGCTAGACGGCTGACGGTGAGCGTGCCAACGAACCTAGCCTACACGGCACCCTCTCAGCGACTTTTAACTGCGACTCTCTATAGCACGTTGTTTTATACGTTTATTTTGTTGTTCACACCATGTTTTTTTATTCTAAATACGTAAAAAAAATGAGTTCAAGTCTGTTGTGTGACTGGTTGTGGTTTTCACGGCCCAGGTTCAAATCCAACAGAAAAATATTTCGATTTGTCTGATTCTTCTTAACAAAGCTGTTTACGACGTGATACTAAAATCTAGACACAAAACTCTAATAACCAGTGTAAATGTAGGTAAATTTCTCAACTGTAGTGTTAGTTGTTAACAAAAACAAATATTCGAAATCACAGTCACACAGCCTTTGTTCTTATAAAATGACGTTCCGGTATATACTTATACTTTACAGAGAACCACACCTGCGATCCATACAAAGGATACTGTAATTTGTCCATTTAATGGCCAAAATTGCAGTTTTATAATTTAAACTGGATAAATGTGTGTCGTTCATAGAAAAACGACATGCGATATAGTGAACAGGTCGTTTATTTTTAGAAGTGGAGCGTGCCTGTCTGTCTGGGATCTGATTGGTTGCCTGCGGCGCCCACATTGTGCGATGGTGTCATAAAGACATATACTACAAGCACAGGCCAAAACACACTATCTTAATAGGCGACTACAATATTATCGGTTGAAATGACGCGCCATCTCTTAGTATGAACGGAGTAACTAACTTCCTACAAAACGCCTGGGGTGCAATCAAAATGAAATTATGAATTAGGTTTAGATTGTGTTATTTTATTCATCGATGGATAATGTGCATTTCGTTGAAAATTTTCAATTGGAAATCTTGAAGCAAAAACTGTTTAACCTTTAACTAAACAAATCGTTTACTCCAATAAGATTCTTAAACACAGTAAATAGAATATAGAACAAAAAATCACAAAAAGCACATACACATCTGGTCGCTCTCAAAATCAGCATTATTTTATATCTATATTGTTTATGCTTACAAATCTGAAATTCTGGAAAAGGTATAAGTGTATATTGAAATGTCGGTTGTGAATAAATGCTGCATGACTGCGATTTTGAGTATTTGCTAACACCGGCTTTGCAATTAATCATGATGTGGACTAGAAACCCCATACAATATCCAAAATATTGTCAATGAGAATTTTTACGAATTGTGGATCAATGAATGCGCTTGTTTTACTAACTATAGCATGCAAGGGATGTAAAATATATGATGGGTTCGGTACACTTGAATAAAATCATATTTAATGGCAATGATCATTTAAACCTTCTTTGAATTTACTGTACGAAGTTGTTTTTGTCATAAAATCGTACTTAAAATTTGTCGCACCGAATAAGAATTAAATGTAGCAATTTAATATTGTATAGAAATAGATTCTTTTTGATGATGACCCACTCCTCGTTTTTGTTTTTGTATTCAAGCCTTGGGTGTGTCCCGCTCCGAACCACTGCGTTCTCTCTGTGAAAAGCTCGTTCGCTCGACTGTTTGTAAACGTAGTAGGCTGTTCAAAGCCTGTACCGCTCGCTCACGCTATGGGACGTTGGTCGAGACCACCGGGCACGGCTGGCTGGCAGGCTAGGCCTTCGCCTCTGCTCTTCCGCCCCCGCGTCCACAACACTGGGACGCGTGGCATGTTCACACACACCCAGAGGTAAACACCAATGCCGCCGAGCACCAAAAACTATATCACCTTCGGTGGAAGAAGTTTCTATCAAAAGTGAGAATCAGGACACGTTACATTAGAAAGAGTACAAAACTCCTCAAAGTTCGTGTATAGTTTTATGGAAACAGTTTTGGAGGCAAAGGTAATGAATAGTTGCTGCATAGAATAGGACAATAATTACATCTGGATGATAACTATGTCATGAACTGGAGCTACGTCGTGCTGCAAATGACAAAGACAACTACGCTGTACAAGTTTATTTGATAGTGTCTTCGTAGTAATAATCATCAAGGGTTGTGGTATGAATAACTGACCAGTAATATTGGATACAATACTTTAAAAAGTTTGCTGTGGAACAAAGGATAATGATGCCACTTTTGTAACAACAGTAATCAATGGTTGTCCAGTGAAACTACATACAAATACAAATGTAAATGATGGTTGTATAAAACTTTCATTGATGCTGTCACTCTGAGGACGGTAATCAAAGTTCACCGGTCGATTAAGAACAAAAATGTGTAGTTCTTTAGTGTGTACAGAATCGTACGAAGTCATCCCTTGTGGGCCTGACCCAAATCCGAATTGAGCGTTAAATTGGCAGCGGACGACAGGTCTCAGTCGCTATACTGCCGGCGGAGCGGTAGCGGCAAATGTCAGAAAATTATCGATTGTGGTCTCACGCTCGCCCAACGGTAATAACACAATTCCAAACGGGAAAGAGAACTTCAAACTCGCCACGAGGTTTCACTACTTCTCACATTTTTAGCAGCCAACGACTCCGACACATACGTCGATAGACGGGATGAAATTGACACGAAAGAGTTTGTGATTCGGGAGGACAAACAACGTAATAGACTAATACAATTCGCATTGTATTTATTAGTTTTTGATCGCAATACTTTTAGAGGTTTGATAAAAAATAACATGAATTTTCATTTGAGCTGGTTAGAATGACAGTGGTGTAAGTCAATAAATTGCACAACCTGACATATGTGGATTTGTATTCCGTTTTAGTTCTTCTATTTAGTGTGACCGTGGTGTAAGTCAATAGTACAATAATTGGCCACTAGGAGCAGCATTTTTTTTTTCTATTGAAGTAAACAGCTAACAGATGCTTTTACAAAACCTTCGATTACTCAAAACAAAGATCATAAAACATGCTCATTTGTTTCAAAAAGTATTAATTTATACCATAAAATTTAATGCAGACCGTCATTTTTAAACTTAAAAATAATCGCTGAACGTGTCAAAATACTGTTATAGCTACTAACATACCTAGGATTGTTATGAGTATCATAACTGCCTCAGATGTCGGTTTGAAATCCGAGCTTGTAGAGCGAAGATTTTAAGGCATCTAAGGCATTCATAACATCCGTGATTTGTTCAATAGTTTATCGGTTTCAGAAAATGAACACATAAGTATTAATAAATATTATTTTTTGAAATTATCTCATTAATGCTATTTTCAGAATGTAATGATAAACAGAAAATTACTTATTATATATGTCAATATAACAAATATTCAAATTGTGTGCTTTGTCCCTTATGTTTATTATTTTAAAATAGAGCAAACCGTGCTAAGAACGATACACTAACGTTATCTAGTGTATATGTATTAATGAAGAGCTATGTATACTATCGTTTTATTTTAATTTTGTAAACCGTTGTTGACATGTCAGTATGGTAATAATATTTATTCACAATCATTATAGCAATATGTCAATTTTTAACCTTTAACAGATTGGGAAATACGTCATTCCTAACTGCAATGGCAATCTCTTGGGTGGGAAATGACAGAAAATGTTTCCACCCCACGGGTTGGAAATGTTTATGTACGGTTGCCTAGCAACATTGGCATAGATCCCTATAATAAAGCTTATAACTCCTAGATTTATTTTGAAAATTATTGATTTATAAAGAGGATGATTGTGAATTACCGATATCTGCGTACAAAGCAGATTGGTACATCCAGCAATGGGTAATATGCCGTGATGATATATATATATATATATATATATATATATATATATATATATATATATATATATATATATATATATATGATTGTGAATTCGCCTCTCGGTTCTGTTGCACGAACAGTTGATAAGACGCATCAAACTCTACTAAGAGTCTTCCAAAACTGATGACTACATAAATTTTGAGCTCCAAACAATAAAATACCGGCTTAATTCTGCATAGACGAACCACGAAATAAACAGGGTTTAAGTGTTTGATTGAAATTGTATTTGTCTACATACATATATACCAAATAGATTCAATGACGATATTCTCTGGGGGATTAATTCGCTCGACAACCTATCAGTTCATCGGAGGATTTTCTTGTTTCTAGTTATTTTACTATTGTTCGCTTCAACTTAAACTCTCTGGCAAATGCAGGCAATTCCAAAATTCCGGTGGTTGTTCGTAGTCCAGTTAGTTCCTTTTAACTACCGGCGCGGCGCGTTGGCTCGAATGGCTGCCCTAAAAACTGAACGTTCTCAGCCCTCAGCAGAATTAAATGAAATTCCCACACCTCGGTTGGCCAGTTCTCAGCCCGTAAACCCGCGCTCTTGTGGATATAGTTTTACGTTCGATAATGAAACAATTACTACTCGATTCTAATATCAACAATCTTCTCTAATTGTTTCCCTTTCATAACATTGATTTACGCAGGAGTTGTTACTACAAAAAGTTCTTACGGGCCCCCATCGCTGTTGAGGAGAGTTCTAAAATTTTACGCAATGTTCCTTACTCATCTGGTCTTTGTTAGAGAGATCGAGACTTTCTGCACAACGCTGTGCTATATGAGCATTTCTACCTCAATGTGTAGCGCGCACACAAAGCAAGGCAGGCAGCTTCAGCGTGCTCTAGAAAGCACTTTCGATTTCGTACGTATTAGGGAAGCACTTGTGCCGGATCCATCAATGTTAAATGTCTACATGTATGCGTTTCCTCTCCATCTTCGTGTTAATACATAGCCTGCACCAATACTGCTGTTATCAAACAGATATCTACTCTGGTATATTGCTTCTAAAACCCCTCGGACGTAGAGGCATACTTGATAATTTGTTTAAAATATGTATTAACATTCTGTCTTTTTGACGGTGAGTCGAGATACTTTCGGTTAGAAGCTCTTGATATTTCACCGGCATGTAACTTGTATGAAATGATTCTAATCTTGTGACATTCATTAGGGAGAATTGGGAAGTCGTAGTTCCGTTGAAATTCCAGGCGATAGGCGAGGAAACCGGTGACGCGAAGCGAAAAATGGTGGAGGCGCGCTCACGAAAATTTCGTTATTCTCTCCATCTTTTTCCACGCCCGCTTTTCTCTCTCCCTCGCTCAGATGCTTTTTTATTTCTTTGTTGTAGTGGAGACGCATGAAGACATGACGTTCTGATGTTTTTGATTGAGGGATACAGTTTAGATTTTGAGTACTAATGATTCGCATGAGTCTGGAATTTTATGGATAAAATAAAACTTGAAAGCGGGATTGTGATTTTATGGAAACAATAAAATGCGCCTCCAAGAATAACAAAAGTAATGACGAATTTTAAAACGGAAAAATATCCTAGCTATGTTTCCTGTTCTCGCTGTATGATCTAAGTAATAGACCGTGGTTCTGTTAATCTCATGTTTAATATTTTTGTATAATAGTGTCTTTCCCTGTGTGTAAATCAAGATTCCAGTGACCGGCATGATCCGTAGTAATGCTGGATTTAGTGGGGCATTACCATTATGTAATCTCGCCTTGGTCTGTCAGGTATGCGGGGCATGCGACTCCCGATTCTCCGTGGGAGGAAACACCTGTAATTCCCCAACCCTTCACTTGCTATTGCTACCTGCCCTAGGGCCCCTATACTTACCTGCACTACAATGTGCATGTGTGTTGACACTAGTTTTTCTATTGTAATTGAACGCTTGACTGTACCTGCGGTTAAGGATGCCTGAATAAGTTGTTAGTATCGCCAGGTATTCAAGACAGTTTTGAAATATAAATATGTATTAGGAATTGCTTTATGCATTTTATGGTCTCAAAATACAATTTGTTGGGAACCAAACATCAATGCGTTAGAATAGGGGTGTCCAACCCGCGGTCCCCATAGATAATGAGAACGTAGTTGAGTGATTTATGGCCGTTTACTTAAGCATAACTTAACATTAAGTGGAACTTAAGTTTTTAATGTATTGCACCGTATGCTAAGTTATACTTACGGAACATTTACTTTAAGCCTCGAATTTCTGTGGCTTAAGATACATTTAACCTTAATTGAAGTTTTGCTAACTCCAGTTTAGCATTAACAATATCAATATATTTTTTTTAAAGGAGAATAAAAAAAATGTGAGCCGTCGCTGGACGTCTGGGAGATGTGAAACATCGAAATTTATTTTTATTGAAGTATTTATTGCTCGAAACGATATACCAATACACACAAGTAAAGTGTCGAGCGTAAGCGCCGAGTCGAGACGGCGAGAGCTGGCCGAATGGCAAGACCGTCGTGTCATAGGAGTCGTTCTTAAACCCGTACAGGAGCGCCATTAGATGTTCCACATCAATAACAAACTATCTGTCACTTTTAATACCAGATTATCCAAATATGAGTTCTTTGGGCCAACGTGTGCCTACTAAAAAGCACAAATTTTATTTCATAGTTCTAGAAAGCATGCCTATATGGTGGCGCCATAGTTACACTATATCACCACCGCCTGTTCCCAATTATTTATGATTTTTATTCTTATTTAAATTATTCATTAATAAAACAAACATTAACATTATCACACTTAGTAATAAACTTGTGACTTTTAAATAATCAGCTGTCAACATTTTTCAAATGATAAACGTCAAATTAATTATTTTCGTGTATTACCATCACCTAAATCAAAAACATTGATTTTTTTAACCAAAGTATAAGTATAAAGTAGAACTTAAAATTTACATGTGCACATATTGCTTGAACTTGCAAATAGAAAGTATAATGTTGCAGATGTACAACTTAAAAAATACTGTAGTGTCTATTAGACGTTTTAAGTTAGACCTGTCTAAAGATAAATATTTGGCACTTTACATTAACAATCTGTTCATGTTTATGACCCTATCACTTGCTCAAAAATGAAATATAATACGCAGGTTCTATGGTAACGACGGAATGTAGTTGAATCAATGTTGAAACGTAACGATAGGATTATAGAGGAACTTGACTCTTCCTCGTCTAAGTTTACGCGCCTGGCGAATGATGTACATTTCGGGATCACATGCACAAACTCATACAAATCTAATTAACGCTTTGCTAATTAACGTTTGATGCGTTCTGCTTGTCTGTCAGCTAACGGATCTGTATACTTGTACCTAAAAACACTTCTAACTGAGCTGCCGATGCACAGCTGTGCCTATTATTTTCTAATTGCCAACTTGTATAACTGATTCGCACCGTACCGTACCGCATCCGCATCCCACAACAAGATAAGAGAAGCAGTTAAAAATGAATTCATCAGTGTCCGTGCGCGCGTCAGGTAGCAGGAACGCCACGCAGCCACCGTCGCCTCCACTTTGGTAATTGGATGTTGCATTCAGTAATGAGCGCCGGGAAAAACCTTCTCCAGCAGGATAGCAGGAAGTTTGTTTATCATTCTGCCCGGACCGCAACACTGCCGCACAACTTCTCTTCCGCACCCAGTAATGCCAAAACTTTTTCGCGAGGAGGACTCCGCAGAGGCATATTCAAGGAGGGTTACAGGATCGTCTATAAATTAGTGGTGGGATCCGGATCCGAATAGGTCCGGTTTCGGATCCAAAATAACCGAAGATCCGGACAATTGAATGTTGAAGTATCCGGATCTGAGCTTCGAATTTTGAATCCGAATCTGAGTATTGGATTTTGGATCCGAATCTGAGGATCGAATCTTGAATCCGGATTTGAATATCAAATCTTGGAAACGAATTTTAGTATCTTAGATTCGAATATGAGTATGTCATATTAATATGTTACTTTATATGTGTAATAATACATTTTTTTTATTCATCATTTACTGAATGCTCTCACGATGCTGTTATGCGTCCGTTAAGGACATCTTTTCAATTTTGTTTTTAGTTCTGTTAATTATAGTAATGGTATGGTATTACAAAAAAATAAATAATGCATTTAAATTTTCGATTTTTCGGAAAAACCTATTCTGGATTTGATAATGGCTTGACAAATTCTGAGCGTTCTTTGTATTAGTTTTTGTAAAACGTTACTGCAAATTGATTTCCAAATATTCTGTAAATTCTTCCATAGTTGATTAACATTGATTGATCTCATTTTGATGACTTGTTTCTTCGTTTCATCCTACAGAAGTTCGATAGGGTTCAAAGCATCGAAGCATTATATTGGCAAACATAAAATAAAAAGTTCGGTTTTGTTGTATTTTGTAATTTTCATTAAGAATTATACGAGGGAAACAATTTGTGTACATTGTTTTTTTTTTATAAATTAGCAAGTACAGTGGCGGATTTAACTTTGAAGGGATCCGAGACTTTGCATTTTTGTAATCCCACTAAATATACACTATTATTGTCAAATGTGAATACATCCACTGCTGTTTACCCATATTTGTGGAAAAACTGTGCCAGCAGTTCATTATTTTCGTGAGCATCACAGTATAATATAATAGTGAAATAGGTAGATCCAACACTAACACAGTACTATAGACAGATGATCAGTGTAATAAAATGAAATTTCATCACGGCTTGTTACTCGTTTCTGCGAGTGCCAATCTTTTTTGTCATAAATTGAATTCAAGTGTTACTAAAGCTATCCTGGAGTGAGCACCACAGGATTCACAAAAAATATTTTTAGCGGAGAATGTTCAAATTTATGTTTTTCATAAGGGCGCGCTCTGGCTGGTCAACGCAGTCACATAACTATTGAAATCAACTATTGTTTTGACGTTTTTGCGTTTCTCTGACTTTCATCATCATATTAGCTTTACGGCCCTTCAAGAGCACTTGCCGCCTCTAACGCTGTCCTCCAACCTTTCCGATCCTTCGTTTTGTTCCTCCAGTTTTCTATCTTCATTTTCTTGATGTCACTTAAGGTGTCATCGAACCATCTTAACTTCGGTCTTCCTCTTGGTCTTGTTCCCTGTGGGATTGCTTTATATATTTTTTTCACCGGTTCTTCCTCCCTCATACATTCTAGATGTCCTAGCCACCTTAGCCTATTCTTTTTGGGCTACTGCAACCAAATCCAGCTCGTTATACAGTGCCTTTAATTCCAGATTCATCCTTATTCTCCATAGGTTTTCGTTTTCTTTAACTGGGCCATATATTTTTCGTAGTACTCTTTTTTCGAAACAATTTAGAGCCATCTGGTTTGTTCTAGTAAGTGTCCAAGTTTCACTGCCGTAGGTTACAATAGGTCTGATTATTGTTTTATATATGTTCGTTTTTGTTTTCCTTGACAGTTCCTTGGACTTTAGTAAGTGCTTCAGTGATTGTAGACATCTTGATCCTGCAGCAATTCTTGATTTTATTTCCGTTTCTATCTCACCCTTAGATGAGATTATTGATATTTAAAATAATCTACCAATTCAAAATTGTAGTTATTGACCATTATAGTTTCCATTTGGTAGACTTTCCTAGATATTATAGAGTATTTAGTTTTATTTTCGTTTATCTTGAGTCCTATTTCGTTTGCTTCTTTGTCTATTTCTTGCAGAATTTCCGCAATTCCCTCTTTGTTGTTTGCCGTTATTGCTATGTCATCCGCGAAAGCTAATATCTGATGCTTCTCATTCATGCGGACTCCAGTATTCAAATTTTTGATGTTTCTAACTACTTTCTCTAGTACTAATGAAATTTTGAATGAAAAATTATGACATTTGTCAGTTATGAACATAATTAATTCTGATACGGGCCTCTATTTATGATTACCAAGGTCAGCAAAGTCACGTGACTGCTCGCGCCCTTTGGAATTTGTACATAATACACAGGATTGACGGAAGGGAATGTGCTGGCCACATCAGATTTTTTTAATTGGCATAAAAAAGTAACTGTTACACGTAACAAAATGCAGGAAGAAATACTTTGTTGCCCGGTGAACTTTGTGTATTTATTTATAATTTAATGTAGAATCGAATGATGCTACCGCCAATAAGTTGTCAAGTCCATACGTAGTCCTATTTTAAATAGATAAATAGTAAGATAAATCGGTATTCGAAAGGAATGAGTTCTCTACTCTTTTAGATGTGTAAAAGTAACGTCGTACTTTCTAATGCTTTATCTTCTGTAACACAGAATCTTCGTTGTTTGTTTGTTGACAGCAGCAATCAAATATTTTTGTACAAGAATCTACGCTACTTGCCGTTTCCATTCGAAAAACTTGATCCTGTTGCTGACTATTGCTTATGCTTTCGATAATTAAATAGCTATGTGTTGTCGTTCCGTTGTGCGTTGGGCTGCAATTCTTGCCGGTGAAGTTGTTCGTGGAGGCAGGTGCAGGAACGGCAGTGCGAGCATAAATAACTTGGTCCTGAAGCGCGCAACTACACCAGTGCTTGCAAAACTACCCCCTCGTAAAACAGAAACGTGCAATACAACTTTACATCTGCGGCCAAACTCAATAAACCTAACCGTTATTTTTATATAAACATTTTGTTTATACCCTTTTGCTCTTAAAGCATTTTTATTCTCCACTCTACCATGAATAACAATCGGAAGAGAGAAAACGTAGTTTCAATCGAAGAGAGAGGAGGAATAGGTACTATTAGAACCTATGTCTTTAGTCGTTCTATAAAAGAGGTAACACTTTTCTTAGGCACTCCTTTGACGACTAAATACGTTGACTGTATGCGGTCTCCGGTTGAAGATTGACTGGTATTGGTTCAATTCTGATCGAAGTCAGAACTTAAAAAATATTTCTAATTTTCAAATAGAAATCTTTTGTGGTACTCTTTTCATGACAATTTAGGAAGCCCGTCAGTTGACACCTGGTACACGTTCTCAATAATACAGATATATTTTCATTGCCGAAATCTGCGAATAGATATAGAGTGGCGCATTTATGAGCGATTATTATAAAAAATAATGATTTCTCATTTAGGTTTCTTAGGTATTTTTATATTTTCTTTACAAAATATTTTACGGGAACCGGTATTTTTATATTGATTTTCCTACTAAACCTATCGCTATTAAGAGGACAAGCTATTAAACGGACCCGGACACTAATTTTGGATCCTATTTTTAAGAATTGGCCTCTCATATACGGACGTTAGTTAAAATCATTAGCATTATACCAAAGATTCCACTGTTTACGATATATTATATTATATAAACGTATGTTAACGTTGCGAGAAAAGCTACTAGTTATTGAATTTTTCGATAAAGAAAACTCAGTGTACATAAATTAGCAGCCCGGTTTAATATCGGGAAATCTCAAGCAGGTGAAATTATAAACAAAGGAGACAGAACTATTGAAAATTTTTGATTCATATATTAATCCACAACAGAAAAGGATATTTTTAAAACAGAGGGCGTCAACATAGACAAACTTACATATGAATAGTTTATTAAAGCGCGAAATAACAATATTCCTTTGTCCGGACCTATAAATTAGAGCGAAGGAAATTTCGGAAATTTAGACTACGAACATATCACTGCTTAAATTTCATTTTCACTTTACTTGGACACTTCTTTAAACCGGACAAATACTCGGCAACTAGTGCTACCTGCTTAAGAGAGATTCCATTGTACTTAACTAATTGAATTAAATATTTTTTCGCAGAACCTATAACCACATTTTTATTTAAACAAATTCAGAATATTTAAGTTCTTTTAGGTATTTTTATATTTGTTCTCGGAGAAACTGAATCATTGAACCAAATATTATAAAACTTTTGACAACTATGTTATTCTTTTGCAGAATCAAATGACATTGTTTTAAATAGTCATCAAATGTTTTCGAATCCGAAAAGCGTCGAACTTAGAAATTATTTAAATTTTTTTTCTTCTTCATATCCCTGATACCAATAATGGCGTATTAGGTTGATTTTTATTATATTCTTTCCACTTCTTTTAGCAATTTGCTGTTTTTCATTTCTTCAAATTTGTACCTCTTTTATTTCCAAGTCCTGCTATATTTCCTTCCAATTTTCAAAAGCATAAAACGCTTACTGACACTAAAAAAATCGCTAATAAACCGTGACGACATATTTATTTTACGAAATTTTTTTACATCATATTAAATCCTCACAATTACAACATTGTGACATATTGCCCATAAAAAATAGTTGGACACCATCATTCTTCTTCTTTCTGTTTTGGCGCTCTGGTCTCTATTAAAATTGTTCTCGTCGTGCAGTGTGCTTGTGTTGGTGGCGGAGACGGCTGGCTCAGTCGGCAGTCAGGGTGGGTCGCACCCCCTCGCCCTACCCCGCAAGACGCCGACGCTATCTCGCGCGACGACGCCGGCAGGTTGTCACTCTGACACCACCCGATGCAGAGAAGGACTCGCAGACTTTTTATAACAGCGAAAGGAAAAGAAAATTTTTGGTGGAAGCGCAATGTCGAACTTACAATAGAATAGTTTAGGCTCTGTTTGATTTTTATACTTTCCTTTTTAAAAATGAAACCCTGCAACTTGATACATTTATGTAGTTAGTTTTGTTTGTTGTCATTCTTGCCTTTCGGCATAGAATCTATATTGTTAAGTGGTCGGCACATTACAGTAAATTAAATTTACATTAAATATACATATTATAATACCTATAATATTTGTTATTTTGATAAAGTTTTGGTTTTTTATGGATGAGTTGATTTATAATTCTAATTATATTTTAGTAGTACTACCTAGGCTTATAACTTTTATGCAGATATCTCTACAATAACTGGAGATATCAACCTGAAGTTTGAAAATCTAAAATCTACATCCAGAAAATGTCAGCTCAATTCATACTTAAAAAATCTGTTGTGGCCAGCACAATACCTTCCGTCAATCCTGTGTATTATGTACAAATTCCATACATAAATTTTCTTCTAAAAGATTCTAATTTTTTGGTGTTTTATGATTCCCGTTCTCGGCAACTGAATTCCATTCTCCTGATAACAAACAAACCACATGAAATAAGAAAATCATGAAATTTTGAATGAAAAATTATGACACTTGTCAGTTATGGACATAATTAATTGCTGTCATTTTGATACGGGTTCCCATATCTGCTTGCCAAAGGCACGCGCCCTATACATATTTTTTTTTTGCAAAAGATGCTATATTTCCAGTAAAGTTATTTCATAAACAAACTATGCAAATTGCACTTGACACTGACATCTACTTCTTCTTCTTTAGTTTTTCCCATTCGTTAGGGGGTCGCTATTTTTTATTTTCTTCTTCCACTCATTTTTGTTTTGCGTGTCTTTCTCATTCAGTTCCTTTTCTCTCAAGTCTTCTGCAATACAATCTTTTCATCTTATATTTGGTCTTCCTATGTTTCTTCCACCTTCTATTAATATATTCATCGCTTCTCATGACATGTTCAAACCAATGTAATCGTCTTTCTTATATCCAGAAACTTCTAACACTAGAGTTACTTCCCTTATTCTGTCATTGATTTACATTTTATTGATACTGACATCTGTCAATTTGAATTAGCAGTTTCCATGGTTAAGTTAGCATAGCTGGCTGAATTATGAAATTTATATGAATTTTTTTATCTTTATTATTCTTTAATCCTATATCTGTTAAATATGAAATATAAAATGCAATCAAATCGTATAGACAATAATATATTCTTTAAGTTATAATAACATTTAACTGAGTTTTTCAAGAAAAACTGTTAAAATCTTCAAATGAGGGTACTTCCGGTTGACCAATTATAACCAAAATCTAATCAAGTCTGCATATGGTTGTAAGGAAGAGGAATACGCAAGAATTGTAATTTTTGGAATTCTAGTATTGGAGATATCGTGCAGGAAAAAACGGTCACATACACACACACACACATACACACACACACACACACGCACATACGAACACACACACACACATACAGACATCATCGTAAAAATAGTAAAATCGTATTGTAAAGACCCTAAAACGTGCTTATTCAATGGAAACTCACCACCGATTTTTTTGACCAAAGACAATACCTTCCTTACCTATAGGTGACGGAAGGTAAAAATATATATCCGGCCCATTTTTGAGTTATTCAAAACCAATAATACATTATACCCAACAATAGGTAGGAGATATATCTACAACGATTTCACCATTAAATTTCTCGTGCCGAAAAACAAAAGTATGCATTTTTCACGGATACATTTTTACCTTCCGTCATCTTTAGGTAAGGCAGTAATTGGTCTTTGGTCAAAAAATTCCGGTTCTACTATTTTTACGTTGATATCTGTTTGTATGTATGTGTGTGTGTGACGATTTTTTCGGATCGGATAACTTCAGACGTACTACAGTTCAAAAAATTACATTTTTTTCGTATTCCTCTTTCTTACATCCATATGCAGACGTGATTAGATTTAGTTATAATTGGTCAACCGGAAATACCCTCATTTGAAAATTTTAACAGTTTTTCTTGAAAAAACGCTGTTTACCATTTTTTCACATTTAATGTTATTATAGATATTAAACAATATTTTATTCTCTTTACGATTTCATTGCATTTTATGCTTCATATTCAATGGATATGGAGTTAAAAAATTATAAAGAAATTAAATATCATAAAGCTGTTTGTGTTACAATTTTACTGGAAATATAGAATCTTTTGCAAGAAACTTTCTGTATGGAATTTGTATAAAATACATAAAACTGACGGAAGGTAATGAATGTGCTTGATCACATCAGATTTTTTTTTATTATTTTCAAAAATCGCAAGAATCTTAAAAAAAATACAAATTTTGCTTTTTTCCAAGATTTTCAAACTTTATTCTGTAAAAATTGAACCAGTTACATTTTTTAAATTAAATATTATCAAAAATTGCCAAGACATATATGAAACAATAAAAATTTGGCCTTTTTTTCGCAATTTTCAAACTTCATTCTGAAAAAATGAACCAATTCATCAATAAATTGGGTATTTGGTATACTTATGTATAATGTCCTGAGGAGATGATTGGTAAAATCGCTAAGATCGTATCTCCACCCTTTTTTTGGTTATAGGTGTATATTTGCAAAATGGAGACCAAAGTGTAAAGGTATTGACCTTTCGGAATGAAAAAAGATATCGACGTGCGGTTTAAAAATTTGGAATGTACGCATTGAGAAGATTATGAATATATTTTTATCTTGAAAATTATTATATTTTGATCCTGAGGTCAGTATTTTGCCCCTATTTTTTCATTTTCTGGTTTTGTAATTAATTTTAATGGTCTTGTCTCCTCTAAATGTGTTCGAATATATTGGAGATACATATTTGAATATAAATTCTATTAAGCAACTTATATGAAATACATTTAATTCATTATTAAATAGCGAATACGTGTACCACTATCAATGATATGCAAATATAAGTTGGATAAAATTAATTTTGTTGTAGATAATTGGATTAGTTAGTATCTATCGAACTCTAGATTAAATCAACAGTAAATTCATCCAACTATTAACAACTTGTATAATAAAAAATATTATTAACATTAATATAATAGTAAACTTTGATATAGGAATGGAAACCTAACAATTAGCATAAAGTTCAAAAGTCCGGGTCTGTAAGATTCCGGCATTCTGTTCGGGGCATACATGCTCGCATTACAATCATATATTACCGTTCTATGTTGCCAGCAGTGCAGATGACGAGTTGGGGACCAAATTATCGTCGCTTGAAAATTAAAGGGAGACGCACGATCTTTCCCTTAGAAAATCAACTTGAATTCTTTGAATTAATAAGGACTCAACTGATTTCAAATCCAAACATAAGAAAAATTAGGTTTCTTTCAGTAAGATAATGTACGTATCACTTCTCTCATTAAACTATATGTTACACGTTACACTTAGTGTCGAACATACGAGTATGTATTTGGCATTGCCTTCGCAACCGGCATCGGTGCCCATTATCAATCAACGGGAGCCTGCGCCGGCTACGTTGAAACTATCTAATGGCAGCCGGCAGTCAACTGACAGTTCTCATAATATACTCGTAATATACATAACCTCTATCGAGTTATTTATTTATGATTTGTTATTTACATCAAACGTTGGTGACCATTATTCATCTAACCCTCTTGACAAAGGGGCAGCAGTCTGATCCTGATTCATTTATCGTCTCAGTTGTGACGACAGAAATGGTATATTTCTCTAAATATAACTACAATAACCTAACCTAAAGCAAAAAACTTGGCCAGAGTTTTCCAAGCGTGACTTTTATGCGTAAATATATTGTTGTTATTTTCTTGAGAAATATACAAACTAAATTGTTTGTCGTCTTATAAAATTTCTAGACGACTGGCAAGATTGTAAAACATCGGCTGCGAGCTAAATTGGGTTATTATCGGTAAATAAGAAGCACGGTAACCGGTGCCGGTCCCCAAAACGGCAACCGGCGACGGATGCGGAGGCATTGCCCATACAGTATGTGCCATTATAGCTACCACCATTGGGATCTCGAGAACTATAACAGATACAATGTCGGTTAAATGAAACTTATTGTGCACCTATAGGGGGCCATATCAGATGTGCTTTTGTTTTTCCAAAAATTCTCATAGGCACCAGATAATGACAAAATATTGAATTTTGTTGATTTTTTTCTTTTTCAAATAACTTCTAAACTATTAGTAATCCAGAAAAATGTTCTAACTATATGGTAGATATTTTTATTGCCTAACCAGTAGCGTACGAAATAAATATTTATATTCGTAAATTTTCGAGAGTTATATGTATTTGTTTAAATGGATTTTAGCCTCAAAAAAAAATACTTATTTTAGCTCTTTTCTATAATGTAAATGTTATTGTGTTTTGCATTTGTTTTACTACGAAATTTTATTTTTTTCTTTATTTCATACTGTTATTTTTGATATATTGATAACAATTCTATTGAGAAATATGCGTTTTATTTAAATAATTTATTTCGTTAGAAATTTTTCCCCAAAAATCAAACCAAACAAATTCAAATCAAAAAATACTTTTTATCAAGTCGCTACACATGTTATAGTGTAAATTGAAAGTTATAAGAATTATATCAATCAAATTGAATATAATCAATAAAAATGTTTTTTTTGTGAAATAATTACAAAATTCGGAAAAAATATCATGGAAAATTAAATTTTGGGGGTAAAACAAATACCAAATACAATAAACCCTTACATCATTGAAAAAAGAAAAAAAGTATAATAATCAGATGAGGGAGTCCATTTAAAAAAATATAACTTTGTGTTATATCTCGAAAATTTACAGATATAAAAATTTATTTCGTACACCACTGGTTAGACAATAACAATATCTAACATATAGTTAGAACTTCTTTATTTGGAACATTTTTCTCGATTACTAATGGTTTAGAAATTATTTTAACAGTTTTAGTTCTAATTGATCAACCGGAAGTACCCTCATTTAAGGATTTTAACAGTTTTTCTTGAAAAAACGCAGTTAATATCATTTTTTGATATTTTATGTTATTGTAAATTTTAAAGAATATTATATTCTCTATACGGTTTGATTGAATGTTCTACTTCATATTCATTGGATATAAAGTTAAAAAATCTGATGTGACCAACACAGTACCTCCCGCCATTTACCTATGTATATAATTTTTATATTACTTTATAAATTTATCCATACAATATATAGAAAAAGTCGAGGAAAAAGTATTAAAGCAAACTTGTAGAAAATGGAATAATCTTTAACTTTTATAATAACAAATTGAGAAAAAAATTACATTTAAAGGTATTTTTTGAAGAAAAACTATCTTGAGCTTCAAGTAAATTGCCATTTCCGGTTATCCGATTGCCACCAAAATCTAATCAGATATTTCCATATTAGAATAAGGTAGAAATACATGGTTTCAAAACTTTCTGAATGATAGTATTTGAGTTAGAGCGTATACAGGATCCACACACACACACACACACACACACACACACACATATGTATGTACATACATACAGACATCATCGTGTTAAAATGGATTCTAGGGACCTTAAAACGTGGTCATTTACCAAAATCTCGATATGCGATTTTTAGCACGATCCCTATACCTCCCTTACCAAGGGTAGCGGGAGGTAAAAATTATAAAAATATTAAATTTCATTAATCAGCCAGATATGCTTATAACCATGGAAACAGCTACTATATTAAGATAATTCTGATTGACAGATGTCAGTGTCAAGTGCAATTGACAGTATGTATTATAATTTTACTGGAAATATAGAATCTTTTGTAAGAAATTTTCTGTATGAAATTTGTACAAAATACATAAAACTGACGGAAGGTAATATGCTGGCCACATCAGATTTTTTAGGTTCATTTAGGTAGGTATTTTCATTCCTTCAATTAAATACCTATCAAATCATTAGTTTTGTTAGTGCTCTCTCCAAGACAGGTTTGAGAGCTTGTGAGGTCGTGAGGTGACGTCTGGTAAACTCCCTCAACTCTACACATTACGAAAATTAACGAATAAAAGCAGTTTGGCTCGGGCACACCCAGAAATGATATACTTATTTTTATAGATTTTAGGTTTTGTTAGATATTCGCAAACTTCTTTCTCTATTAATTGAACCATTTGGTCGAATGCACTGAAATTATGAATTTGTGCGTAAAATTTTATGCAGAACTAAATAATTATATCGCAAAGTATATTACTAAACCCATATTAAAGCTATAGGTTCGTTTTAATTATTAGGTTTAAATTTTAAAGGCACTATCTGTTCTGTACCATTATGTGCAGTTCTGTCCCTTTGATTTTTCCGTAAACAAGTGAGCAAAGAAAATCAAATTATCTCGTGATTGGTTGCTGGGGTTATTGTCACTTGTTTTATTAATTAAAATGCTCGAGACGACTGCAAATTACGGAGGTTTCGACGTTTGAATTGAGCCACGTGTTTCGAATTGATTTTATTCAAATATTACATTCGAAGACTTAAGACTGTAGAATGACGAATCAATAAACATAAATCTATATACGGAAAGATTAAAAAAGAGAAAACAGTAACAGTAACCACCAGGGTTCAAATTTACTTTCGTCTAGTTTTCGAGACATGAACACCTCTTCTGCGTGTTGGAAATTGAAATTGATTTCTGTATGATGTTTCACATAGCAAAGCCACCAGGGAAGACGCGCCCTTTCGATGACTGCAAGAGCAAGACTCCGACTCAGAGAAGGAAATTTAGAAGAAGGGAAAGTTCGAGTGTTGACATACATTATACCAAACGAATATTGGATTATTTTCTTAAATAAATACAGAGGGATTCGTATATAAGTTGATAGTTATCTATCGTGAAACATATAGGGTCTTAATAGGGTATGTGACCAAATTTTTATTTTTATATAATATGATACTAGACAGAAAAATAAAATACCTGTATTATTTTAAATCGATTAATTCGAAACAAATAAATAGTTTTAGGTTAGTTATTTTTACTGAATGACAGCTGTCAGCTCCAGTAGCTACCTTCAGCCCATGCTTAATGAATAAGTTAGTAGCTGCTAGCTTTACGCAGTGTCCACTATAATCGAAACCGCAGTTTGTGACGCTGTGATTAAGTTGTGTTTTAGAGCCATAGGAACCAGTACGTTGTCACATTTTAAAAACGGCAGTAAAAAAATTAAATATGTTTAGGTTTCGTACTCAATGATTGGAAATATATTATAGCGCAAGTAAAGTTAACATATTTTTAATTTTCATATAAACCGGGCGTGGTTTCTTTCTAGCGTGGTAATCGTGGCATAATAAATTCAATCAAATGTTGGCTGATTTAAATTCGTTCTTTCGTTATTTTCTACATTCGTATACGAGCCCAAACCCATAATATTTCGGCCGATTTATATTTTCAAAAAACAAATTATAAAACCTACACAAATGGCGAGAAATTTGTACTAGTTTAAATATGTATTTTAATCTTACAAAAACTGAATATGTTATTCAAGTATACCACCATTTAATAAGGTTACACCTCATTTATTAGTAATACCAGCTTTAATTCTATTAGGCATTATATCCCTAAGCCCTGCAAATTTTTCTGTGAGTATTGTCCTATATGTCTTGCTAGGTAGGCTTTACTACACACACTGGATTTTTACGAAGTTGTCTTCCATTGTGCCTGTGCCAAAAGTAAAGTGTCTCGGTAGAAGCTAATTCTGGACTAGAATATGACCCTTAAAATGCCGGTTGAACTGTTATCACCTGTCATTTGGCCCACAGTTTTTTTTTTAGTTTTAAGTCTATATTTAAAGTAGCCGAAAGAATTTTCCAGAAATTTCTAACCATTTGTGTTGGTTTTATAATTTGTTGAAAATGTAAACCGGCCGATATATTATGAAAATGGATTCTGGATTGAAATCCAGAATCCATTTTCATAATTCTGGAGAAAGACAATAGCAGAAGACTTAAAATTAGTAATAATTTGGAACAAAGTGTTGCGTTGATATTAAAAGCAATAAACTCGAATATTTTAAAAATTAAAAACTAATAATATAAATTCGTTGGCCAGTGAAGTAAGTACCAAACAATTTATTGAAAATTAGAGCAAAATATAGTTACATAATGTAATAAAAACTAAAAGTGTATCTACATTTTTTTTTTACTTCCTTATAGTTCATAGAATTTCCAATCCATTCTTAAATACATCTCTGTGCAACAACTTTTTTATAATTCGAAATTTTACAATAAACATATTCGAAAATTTTATTTCCATGTTGGCGTACTTTCAATAAATTTAAATTAAAATTGCTGGTAGTTTTATCGCATATATTAATATGAAAACATTTTGCGCGTATGATTTTTTTATTTACATACGCGTTTAAAGTAAATGAAGCATAAAATCTCTGAAATGATCGAAAATTCCGATAATGTTTATTCCATTCTGTGCGTGTGATACATTCTAACAAAGGTGTACATAATGTGACACAGCTTTGCAGCACAATTGACTGAATTGACGTATCAACAGCAAATTAATTATGGAGCGTTACCGGTTGAAAAACTCGACAAAACTATGTTCAAACGCCGCGATACAATTTATCATATATTGGTGAGCCACATTGTTCATAAAAAGGGAACATCAATTTCAGGACGAGTGCATTTCCCAAAATAGAAGTATATTACTCGTATAATATGTATATGTAGATTTTAATGGTGTAATATCATCATGTACGTACATATTTTAAAGTACTTTGTTAGGTTCATTTAGGTATTCTTATACTTCCATTTACAGAAATGGAACCAATCTACCAAATAGACAAAATTTTTGTGTATTTATATAAAAAATTTGATAAAATCGAATAACTACAAATTTATAGGTTTATATCGATGGTTTGAAGCCCAAAGGTTATAAGTATTTGAAAGACTAAATATACAATTACGTTATATCCATGTGCGCCGTTAATTCAAAATCCAAGGATGAACAAACATGATATATTAGAAAAATTTCCAAAAACAATACGTGCTCGTATTATTTTCGAACCCGAACTATTTATTTTGTGCACTTGCATTTTGCATACTAATAAATATTAAATTAAATATTCATATACTGCCTTTAATGACATACAGGGTGTAATTTTTAAAAAGGAAAAAGAATTGGTGCATATTATAGAGAAAAAACAACGAATTTTTTGATAACAAACACGTTCCATTTCTGTTGCATATAAAGTCACAAAATAAATTTAAAAATCTGCGAAATAAATAAAAAAATCTCATTAACCCTGAAACTGACAGTAACAAAACAATTGTTAACTGACAGTAACAAAACAGTTGTTCTTAAGGCATAGCTCATTAATAAACGTTTAATTGAATTTTATTTGTTATAATAATAATTATTATTATTATTTTGGGTTTTCTTCGTGTTAGTACAGAATGACAATGTTTTATTACTATCAGTTTCATGGTTAATGAGATTTTTTTAAAATTTATTTTGTGGCTTTATATTTGACAGAAATGTAACGCGTAAAAAAAATGGAAACTATTAGCAGCTGAAAATCTGTTTTTCTATTTTATAGGCCATGAACCATTTTGAAAATTACACTTTGTACATATACAAAATATAGAAGAAAGTAGAAATCATAATTTGAAAGAGAGTCGACTAGCCGTTATAGCGTAAATCTGAAATTGTTTCTGAAAACAAATAGTGGTTGAATTTAACTTCCCCTTGCCCCCCCTAAACGACGCCCATGGTTATATCATTTATAACAAGCTCTTTCAATTGCGCGGACGTTATAATGTCCTACAATGAGACAAAAAGCCAGAAATATCGAAAATAATTATATTTTATATCCGTCTTGCTCAAAATATTGCTTCAGTTTTAAAATTATTAAAATAGTAATTGAATGTAGTTTGTAGGTTAAGTTAATTTAGATTAGGTTATGACACTAGAACACAGTTGTCAATAGAAAATTAGGACATGGTTCTAAAAGTGTACATTTTTGGTGTCACTGGTCGATACGAAATTTTTAATAAAAAATAATAATGAATTATTTAAATTCGTAAATGATGTTGAATAACAAACAAATTAAATTCATTACTATTTTAGTAAACATTTCATGACGACCAGTGGCACTAAAAATGTGTACCATGACCATGCCTTTAATTTCGTGAATTATAAAAAAAAATTTTTTTTGGCAAAATGAACATATCGAAATGTACATATCCTCGGTGTTTTTAGCTTTTTACCTCTCGTTACCCTTGGAAAGGGAGGTAAGGATCGTGCTAAAAATCGCATATCGAGAATATGGTAAATAACCACGTTTTAAGGTCCCTAGAATCCAATTTTAACATTTTCACAAGTATATCTGTGGATGTGTGTATGTGTGTGCGGATCCTCTTTACGCTCTAACTCCAATATGGAAAAAAGTTATTAGATTTTGGTGTAAATTAAATAACCGGAAACTTTACTTGAAGCTCAAAATAGTTTTCCTTTGAAAAATACATTTAAATGTTATTTCGGAGCCTACGCTTTAAATACAACTCCTTGGTTACACAAGTTCAGATCTCAAATGTATGTAATTGACAGATAAATGTCACTGTCAAAAATTAATCATTTCAAATTAAAAATAGTAATGTTTTAAAAAGAAAGCAGTAAATAGAACAATAGTTATATATGGAAAGGAACTTAATACAGTTTCCACCTGAAGTACATTTGTACGTATGTATTTAAATAAATAAAAATTAAAGGGCGGGAGGTATTGAGTAGGCCACATCAGATTTTTAATATTCTGGGTAAGTTTCTAATTTATAATAATTATGAATATTATCTTCTGATATACAATGGTGATTATAGTTGACCCTTCCAGCAGAAGTGAATTTGTAGGTACGTATACTTAAATTAATAAAAATTAAACGGCGGGAGGTATTGATTTGGCCACATCAGATTTTTAATATTCTGTGTAAGTTTCTAATTTATAATAATTACGAATATTATCTTCTGAAATACAATGGTGATTAAAGTTGACCCTTTTACATTAAATTTTACTATTCTGAAATACAAGTGATGCTTTACATTTACATAGTCGTAGATATTTTTAAATAATTTCGGTCACTCTTTGTCAGTAACACCCTATCTGCCCGTGCGTATTTTCTCGCCGTAATTTAAAAAGCAAATTTAAATAAATACCCAAGTGAGAAGAGGGTTGGTACTAGTCACACCACCCTTCCATATTGCAGGGGTGTACGCTTTTCTAGTTTTGAGCGTAGGGGTGTAGTTTAACACCAAAGTGCGTGCGTATATGCTGTAGACAGTATGCTCAACTAAGCTCTCCTACGCATACTTGCAACCTGTTCTATTCTCTAACGTCCCTTCACTCTCCTATTTCTCTCTCGCTATCTTTCGCGTTTGTGCGTCCCGGTTAGGCAAACGGCGTCGGCGTCGCGTTTGCGTCTCCCTGCTAGGTGTAAACCGAGCGCCGCTGTAAATGAATAAAGCGACGCTCGGCGCCGACAAAGACCAGCGACGCTGCAGGTGATACAGACAGGTTTTATATACGAAGGTATTGTAGACGAATATTCGGCAAAAACTCCTCCTAATGATGATGTGCACTGATACGCATTCAAAGATTCATACTCAAAAGGCGATATTTAGAACGGGGATATTGTTCGTTAGAGTGAATTCAACCGGGGTTTCATTTGCGACAAGGATGGGGGAGGAATAGTCACTAACACAATTTATAAATGTTATTGTTGGGCTCTTCTAGGTACATTTACTTATACTTTTTTCCATACGTACAAAACAATTTATGAAATATTACTTTAAATACAGTACAGTAGACAGAGACCCTTTAATCCGAAATACTAAATGTAAGGAGGTGTTCGGACTAACGATCTGTTCGGATTACTGAATTTGTATGGATAAGTGTAAATAACGTCAATTTAGAAAGTTTTATACAGAGAGCAAATAACGCTGAAATTAAGAAATAGAAACAAAAAATATTATCTTATCGTTTTAATTTTTACTTCTCGCTAAGAAAGGTGTTGGATTCATGCTAAAAATCGCATATCCAGATTTTATTGATTAAGCACGATTTAAGGTCTATAGAATCCGATTTTAACATTTTTACAATGATGTATGTGTGTGTATGAATGTGTGTGTGTGTTAAGTTGTTGGAGGCACGATTTCTCAAATTCTATAAGACTAAAGACCTGTTTGACTACGGATTCCTCAATCTAACGTTAATGGGGAGAGTTGAATAGGTTTTGGTACCAATTGGAAAACCGGAAGTAGTAGTATCTTAAAAAGAATTCTAAATATTTTTTTCAAATTTTTATTATTAGTATTAAAGAACGTAAAATTATCTATTCGATACATTTTAAGATTTTTCTGGAAGTACGAGTACATTTAATACATCTTATTGTATTATTAATTAAATATGTTTTTAAAATTATAGGTATATTAATATTACATATATCCTTAAAAAATACCGCTAATACTGTCAATGAATTTGAAGAATTTTAAACATATTAGAAGAGTAGGACAAAATTCCTCATAGAACGAAAGAAGAGATACAATTTCAATTATTTGTGTGTACAAGAAATGTTAAATTCGTTACTTATAGGGCGCGAACATTCATGTGACCTTGTTGGCCTTGGCAAGTAGATATGAGGATCCGTATCAGAATGACGGCTAGTAGTTATTTACATCCACATGGATTTCGAAAATCATGATGTTTTGAATGAAAAATTATGATATTACTAGCTGTCATTCTGATACGGGCTCCCATATCTGCTTGCCAAGGCCAACAATGTCACAGGACTGCTCGCGCCCTATGCAATATAAAATGAAAATGGCGAGAGGTATTGTGCTGGCCACAACAGATTTTTTTTTTCTTGTATATGTATTTACATTACCACTTCATACTGCTACGTAATATTATTCTGTAATTGAAATGTAAGCGTCATGTGAAAGAAAAATAATAAATAAATAAATCATTCTGAAAAAAATCAGAATTTTTTGTTTGTCTTCGGCCGTTAATTCTAGCTTGATCGCCAGTCGCCGAAGTATTATGTATAATATTTTTTATTAAAGAACGTATGTACATACATTGACATGAACTGAAATGCTTGTAACAACCCGTCACTTCAAGGGTGGAAACTAAAGCAAATTTTGATAGTTTTTTTCCAAGAATCACACGTGTTAAATATTTTAAAGTTGGGTTCTGTTAGGTATGTGTACATTTTCGTTTCTAATAATTGATTTAGTGAATAAAATATTCTGGAACTTTCTGCACATATACAGAGTGTTTCTATACATACTAATGGATCAAACTATACAGCTAAAAGATAATCAAAGTCTTAATCCGCAAAGTCCAAACTGTTTCCGAGATATGATTTTTATTTATTATTTTTCGACTTTTTCCATTAATATCTTAAAAACTATAAGTGTTGCGACTTTGCTCACATGAGGTAAAAGATCTTCTCGTATATGTTTTTAATTTTCCAAAAATATCTCAAAATATGAGAGTCATTTCATTTTTGGCTGATTTTTTTTTTGAGAACTGTAGTTTGCGGATTAAAACTTTTTCACTTACTTTTCGCTGTATTATCATCTCTTAAAGTTTGATCCATAAGAATAGAAACACGCTGAATATTTGTTGTTTAGAATCGAGTAGGTATATCAATTAATTTTTAATTTACTTTCCTAGAATTCGCAATAGTTCATCGGATGAACCATTGCCAATTAATTACATAAAATTGTATATAGAATCATATAACGATACTTTTTAGGAGTACTTGTCAATTTTTGAGTTTTTTTTAGATATCTTTATATTCCCTTTTATAGATTATGTACTGGTTGAGCAAATACTTTTTGCCATATTTGTGCATCCATTTACAATTTTTTTTCGTGAAATACTATGAAGAAAATATCAAATTTGTATCTTTGTTAAATTTTAAGTTATATGGAATTTCGTAAGAAATTAAGTTCAAGATTTCTATGGACCTATTGCAGTGTTTCTCAAACGGTGTTCGCGGAACACTGGTCTTCCGTACGCACTTTGAAAGTGGTAATTTTAATTTAACTATTCTTTGTGAATTAAAAAATAATACGAATGAACCGAGTGAGAACTGCAACAGAATTATTTTTTGTATCATATGACAATGTGTTGAAATTTGTACTGATGGAGCCCCATTATTGGTAGGAGGCGGGATTTATAGTTTTTGCACAAAAACAAAATTGAGATTTATTGTGGAATATTTTGAATAGAGTTGTTAACACAGAAGTCAGGCGGCTCTCTAGAGGGAAATGATGCTTTCCAACGTCTTATTGGAAATATTTTTTATTTTTATTGTGAATTTATGTAAAATATATATTTAATCATAATAACGATATTAACAGATTTATACAGGGTGAGTCATCGGTCTTTTTTAATAACTCTATTATTTTAAATAATATAGAAAAAAAATTCAAACGAAGATTATTTTATATGAAAATGTCTATAAATATGCTGTATAGGTTTTTCTACAGGTGTTCCAATTTTTCGTAATGGTATGTAACTTTATATTTTGAAATGAAACAAGCCTATATATTTATTCAAATTTGAAAAGTATATGAAATTTATTATCCTATAATATAAAAACATTCATATGTTATATGATTAAAAAATACAATGGCGAATTATTTAAATATTTCATTTTTATGGAATATAGAAGGCTGAATCGCATCACTTATTTCAAATTTACATAGGTTTTTGTATCCAATTAGGTTCAAGGTGTATTTGAGCCAACTAAAGACTCTTTTAACTAATACTAGTAAAAAATTTGACGAATCTATTATACATAGTGCTGCCTACACATTCCAGCAAAAAAAAAGTTAAGGTGTCCTACCTTGAATGGAGCGTTGGGCACATACAGCGGAGGATCCTTCGCTGACCCCATCAGCTTATCGTTCTGACTCGGAATTCCAGTATCTGCATCACACACGCTGTACCTCCCGACGATAGCATCCGCCGGTTTGGCA
Organism: Harpalus rufipes; assembly: GCA_951394225.1. Lineage (NCBI taxonomy): Eukaryota > Metazoa > Arthropoda > Insecta > Coleoptera > Carabidae > Harpalus > Harpalus rufipes. The sequence goes on along the minus strand of OX596280.1, from coordinate 39,628,737 downwards.
TCATATCCCGCCGGTTTACCCACATGGAACCCTTTTGCCTTTACCCAGAACCTAAATTTGCTGTTATCTGCACTCGCTAATTCATCGCCTCTGAGCGTCCTTAGGATCCTCGCGTATTTTCTTATAGTTATGGTTTTAGTCTTTGCCAGATCCCCATAAGTTTGGATGACCCATGGTTGGTAGACGCTCAGCATGTCAGCTTTTGGGTCTGCTGAGGTTATGGTGGTGCCTATTCGAGGGCGCTTGACATTGTTGTTCTGTTCCTGACGCCGGGAGGAAGGTTTACGTTTTGCGGAACTCATCTTTCGGCGGAGTCCTCGCTCGGCAAGCATAGCACTAGCCATAAGGAATGTTATAGCATGACTTTGGGACACTACACTGCACTTATACACTAACACATCATAATTTGATAAGTTTTTTCTGTATAGCTGACACCTGTTGATTTAAAAATTAAGACTGCGCTTCGCAGCACTTAGCAGGAGATTGTTTTTGCAGTAGGTGCGACGCGTTGACTTGCGCAGTAGACTGGGCTCTGAAAATAATATATCTTTCACCTAATGCAATAACTAACACTCTTCATATGTAACTACAATGTACTAAATGTGCAATACCTGGTATTTAAAAAATTACATGCATCATAGCAAACATTTACATTTTTCTATATGATTATACGTATTAAATATTTAACAAATTTAATTTAATTATATCAAAAAGATGTCAATCGTAATGAATTAAAATAATTAATATTGACCACATTATAAATACTTTATGTCATTTAAAAATACCCATCCACATTTTTGTAATAACGAATACATTAATATTGAGACAATTATTTTGATGAATTACCATTTTACAATAAAGTATAACCATTATAGTACACACGTATATTAGACTATATCTATTTCATTTAAATAACAATTACAATAATTTAAATGATCCTGCTGTTTAAACAATGAAGATTAAATTAATTAAATGGTTAGTAATCTGTCATGAGGATCAGAATTTCAACATTGCACCCACATTTGGATGAATTTCAAAAATGTATTAATCAGTGGCGTATTGGCGCCAGAAGCCCTTGAATTTTTGTCTATAATAATAATTGCGCCCCCTGTAAAATTTTGCGACAGAAGCCCGGGCTTAGGGTTCTACAATAATACGCCATTGGAATCACATTGGAAACATCTTTTATGACATGAAGAAAATTATATTTCGTTTCACACAGAAATTTATTTAATAATTCATTTATAATAAAATTTTGACATAAGAATATTCAGGAACAACATTACAAAACAAAATATAAATTTTTAATTCAAAATTTTGTTTGACATTCAAAAATTTGTAAACAAGTCACTTGGAACAAAACGGTAACACTTCATACCACAATAATAAATAAATAAACAATATCTATGAATAATCAGCACGACAATTCAAAAAATTATTAAACATCCTCCAATTTAAAATTGTTTGGCACCCAAAATTTATTTAACAATTCATTTATAATGCATTCTTTCAAAATGGATTTGACATCGAAAATTTAATCTAAAATTCACTTATAACAAGCTGATTACACTTCACACCACAGTAGTAAATAAACAAACAATTTCCATTAGTATTCAGCAACATTTCAAAAAATTAACCATCCTCCAATTCAAAATTGGTTTGACTCTCCAAAAAGTTAAAAAAAAAAATCAAAACACAACAACGAACCTCCAGCAACTGTCAACAGCAACAACTATCAGCAAGAACAAAAACCATCAACACCAATCTTCGTCGACTCACTTGACTGTGTCGTCCTCGTGCGGAGCGTCGCGCAATGCAAAGCGTTCGTCAGTGCTTCTGATGCGGCGGGTCGGCCCGTACTGGCGGCCGGCATGCTCGGCAGACTCGGCCCCGGCCCCCCGCCCTAAGCAACGCGACCTGCAACGGTGCCCACCACAGAAAAAAGGTGTGGAGGATGCAATGCATACTGGACGATCAGTGGGAGCTGAAGGGGAGATGCATACGGAGAAGAGCATTGTTAATGAGTGTAATGGTTTGCATATTAGATGTGGCTGCAGTCCCAAATGCAAGATCGTTTTAAAAAATTTAAATACCGATGAAGAGTGATTTAGTACTAGAAACATTCGGTGTTTGTGCAAAATAATAGAAAATCGTTGTAAAACAGCTTACTTACCTTACATATTTCTTTAATTGTAACAACCTAACACCTAAGCTGTTTTTTGGCGACGAACCGTATTCAACAAGGTTTTTAAACCGTTTTCGTACCTGATGTATCATTTTGCGACTCGCCAAAATGTATAGTTTTAAAATAATGACGTCATGACATTTGAATTTGAAAGATAGAGTTTTCAATTTGTATCGTTTGAAAACTGTATTTGTAACTATGGTTGAAGATCAAAAACTGCAAATTTCGTTATGTTAGAACGGAGCAATTTTTGAAAGCTGGATAGATAGATATTTTTAAGAAGATTTCTATTCATTATTTCGAATGAATTGAATCTGTCAAGTTTGTTTACACTAACCCTGACCAAATTGTTGGTTAAACCTCCTCTCTCCTACTTCGAAATATTTTTAAACCATTGCTGCCGACTGGTTCGAAATAGTTTCAAAACGGTCGTAGGGTGACGTCATATTTGATTTCATTCGAGAAAATAATAAATTTCAAAACACTACGAATCAGCATCAAACTAGTGTGTACCCAAAAAAAATGCACAAAACTGAACCTGAGTTTTCCAAAATTGATATTTCTACGTTAAATTAGGTAATGTAGAAGTGAATTTGGAGAAATTACGTATACCATAAACCACGCCTCATCGGGATTATAATTATTTATAAACGATCCAGCGTTCGGGACTGTAGACACTCTTGTATATTTGGAGTACCTATATGAACTTAGTACTCAACTTGAGTGTTTCTCGGATTTGATTTTTAGGTCTTTTAGGTATCTTCTACATACATACATACATACAATGGCTCACAAAATTATTCGTACACTTTACATCTGTAAAATGTGAAATAAAAAAGGTTTCCTAAAAAGAAATTCGTTAAAAAATTAATAATAGTCTTTATTTGAAATTTCAGAAAAAATGATAGCAAATTTAAAAAATGTTTAGTTTACTTTGTGTAATTGTGTTGTAAACAAAACATATACAAAAATTGAAACAAAAATATTCGTTCACCAACAGTTATAAAATTATTTAACACATAATACTAATTTATATTTAATGATATAACCCTTGGCTTTAATAACACTTTCCAGTAGCCTAGGCATTGATTTTATTAAATTAGATCATTATGGAAACTGGATTTTTTTCCCCATTCTTCAATTAGATTCTTCCGGAGTTGCTAAATAGTGGAAAATGATACTTGGCGGGATCGTCTATCTAGTTCCAACCACAAATTCTCGATAGGGTTGAAATCAGGAGACTGGAGAGGTGTTTTAAATTCTTTCAGTATGTTGAGGAACAGCCATTCCTTAACAATAAGTGCTGTCTGTTTGGGATCACTTGCTGGAATATAATATCCAATTTTATCCGCAGAAGATAGTGTATTTGAAAAAAATATTTTTTTTTACCTAACTTATTTTTAATTGTTTGCAAAATAGGTTTCTGTAGCATGATTACGAACAGTTAGTTTACAACCGTGAAACACTAATAACCCATAGAAAACAAAATGTAGCTGGATCATGACATGCGTAGTCTCGTCGTAAACAGAGAATTCTCCGAAAATTCGACTTATCAAATAGGCGCGAGCAATTTTCTGGTCGACTTATCAAGAAATTCGAGTAATAGAAGTTCGAGTTACTAAGTAGAACTTACATGTAAATTTCACTCTTGGCCCTGTTGCCGGCCAATTTTGTTCAAGTAATCAAGAATTCGAGTTATCAAAGTTCGAATTATCAAAGTGCGACTATATTTATTTGTCACTAAAAATCATAAATTTAATTTGTTTTCAAATAATACGTAAGGTAAGTTTCATTATATTCGCTACGTTTCTATTAGAGAATACATACATATTGGAATAAAAAATATTCACTTCATATAAACTGCATTTATTTTTCCAGATTTAGAAAAAATATTTTTGTAATAGAATCAAAGAAGTGTCTTGACTACATGATAGGCGGTGAATATAAGTTCATTGCGGCTGTAGAGATAGGAACAGGCGTTTCGTGCGTTAGGTAAGGATATGAGGTTAAATAAATGGAGAAATAATAAAGTCCAAATTCATCATTTTATAATTTAGTGCAAGCAAAAATAATTGTGGTAAATGTAAGCGAATAAAGAGAGAAATTATTGGCATTTTTACCTCTCGCTAAGAGAGGTATTGCTTTCATGCTAAAAATCGCATATCCAGATTTTATTGAATAAGCACGTGTTTTAAGGTCCCTACAATCCGATTTTAACATTTTAACAACGATGATGTCTGTGTGCGTGTGTGTGTGTGTGTGTGTGTGTGTGGATGAATGTATGTGTGTGTGTGTGTGTGTGTGTGTATGATGTTGGATGTTGCAAGGACGATTACTCAAAAACTATAAGACTTTAAATTTGTTTAACTACGTATTTCCCAATCGGACATTCATGGGAAGATCTGAAAAGGTTTTGGTAACAATTGGACAACCCGAAGTAGAAGATTCTTGAAAAAAAATCTTCTAAATAATATTTTTTGAAATTTTTTCTTGGTAATATTAAAAAAAATTAAATTCTCTATCTGATACATTTAAATGTTTTATTATATATTCTATAAATTTAGAGACAAAAGAAATATAATATATAAAATAATCTGTTATAATAAATTTTACAGCCGAATGAATGCCATGGAAAATAGTTGAAAATTTAAATTGTTTTAACTGACAGATAAATGTCAGTGTCAGAAATCCGGAGACATTACTGAAGACTTTTTCTGGGAATTACATACATTATATTATATCTTAATGTATTAATAGTTAAATATTTAAAATTATAGGTATATTACATATATCCTTCAAAAATACTGTCAATCCTGACAATTAATTGGAAACATTTCGAAAAATGAGAAGAGGACGAAATTTCTTCATAAAATGAATTTAAACTTAAACAATCTAAGTATAAGGAATAGATATATGTAAGTATAATTTTGGGTGTAGAGTGTAGGTGTACAAGAAATGTTAAATACAATAGGGCGCGAGCAGTCATGTGATTTTGTTGGCCTTGACAAGCAGATATGGGGGCCCATATCAGAATGATAGCTAGTAATTATGTATATAGATGTCAAGTATCATAATTTCTCATTCTAAATTTAGTGATTTTCCAATTCCATGTGGTTTATTTTCCTCGACAAGTAAATTCCACACTCCTGGTGACAAATTAACTACGTGTATTTAGAAAATCTTGAAATTCTGAATGAAAAATTGACATGTTTAAAATAATATAAAAAGACATAAGACTAAACTGTATATTATGTAATTTTCCTGTATTTATGATTAATAAGATATAAATTTCATGAAATAAAAAAAAATATATGAAAGAAATAATTAATTTTATTTTTATTAAAAAAAAAAAATGCCCCCCCCCCAGGTTATAGAAAAGTCGGCGCCTATGTTGATGAGCTGCCTTAAGTCAACATCTGTTGGCCACATCCGATTTTTTTTAATTTGTTATTATTTTCGTAAATAATTAAATAAAAAGATTAGCGCCAAAATAGTCATGAGAAACAACACTCCACTCCTGTGATGTCCTAGTTCACAGCCAATAGAAAAATAGTTTGCCCATCATCTACGTTTTTATATAAATAAAAGTATAGGCAATTGTATGTTACATGTTAAGCTCCATGTACTTTGACGTCATATTCTGTTTCAGATAACGTGACTTTCAAAATATCCAAATTTCTAAAGTTAATTGTAAAATATTTCGAGATATTTTCGGTTTTGAGGCTATTTAAAGAATGATATATATTTAAATTTAATATTTAAAAGGCATATAAAAGTTCTTGCAAAAGCCCTATTCCTACTATGACTAATCCATTTTTTAATAATAATACAGAAATATTATAGGTGAGACTCTGGCTTCTGTAGTATTTCCCATTTGTGGAAAATTTATAATTCTGGATTAAACCTTTTACAAACTAATCTGCCGTGGTAAAACGGGGACAAATCGCCTATAATACATCTGGCCGATCTTGATCTAGTGTACCCGTTGTCACGATTTTAATTCGCGGTTGAGTTATGTTCGAAATGACGGCTCCCAAACCAGAAAAACTCAATCCATCTTCCGGGCGTACAAGTGTGTTGATGGTCAGTGAGAATCCGCGGCAGCGAATGCAGTGCGCAGCGATAAATATTAAATCACTGTTTGATTTGTGGCTGTGTTTAATTTTGACGGGCTGGCGGCTGGACACTGCTGAACAGTGCAGCGTAAACAACGGGATATTCCAGCGCCCGCTGCCATTATTTTCATGCACAATAACGTGTTAGAATTTTGCATTTTTTGCCAACTAAATATACATTTGACACATTATCTTTCACGGGGGGTGGGATGGAGGATTTCATTTAGTATTAAATCGAAAATCAAGCTTGCTTGTTTGATGGCATTTTTAGGAAAAACAAAAAGCTTGTATGTCCGGTTTTGTTATTGAGTTAATTATAATTAAAAATTACACTGCCTCATTATGATTATACTTATTAAAGTATATTAATTGCGTTTTACATTTTATTGGCAACCGTGTCCTATAGAGTCCTTTTTAATTTACAAACTAAATACTTTAATTACGGTTGTAAGAATTTTAAAACTCAATCAATATTTCTGGCTTTATTTCTCATCGCAGCACATCCGAGCAAGACGAACGTCCGTACAGTTAAAAAAGCTGGTTCAAAATAAATTAACATGACTGTTTCTTAATTTTTAAAAAATGTACGTAAAACCTTTGTTTTTTCAGCTTTACGTCACCAATAAAGGTTATACGAGTACTTATTTATTTTCTAGGGAAAGTCCAGACAAAAGTACGTATAGCTATATTCATTATAACGTTATATTGGCTCGCAAGTTTAGGTGCAGTTAGGTATTCTTACATTTTCTTCCATGAATACTAAAGAAGTATAACAAATACTTTGAAATAGTTGTACTGAATTCAAAGGTTCTTTTAGGTATGTATTTGCAGTTCAGAATATGCAATAATTGGTCAAATATTATGAACAGTTTGTTGTGAAAATATTTAGTTTTCTACAGAATGAAATAATGATTCAGTCAAGTTTATATCTATCCCTATTTTAAGTGGTATTACTCTTATCAATAAATCGATCAATTTATTCACGAATAAATCGATCAATTTATCTTAAAAGCGTTGAATATTTACATTTAACGATTTTCTGTCAATTAATTATTTTAAAAAGCAGTCATAAAATTCATAATGTTTTCATATATATTAATTTATACAGAAATTGACTCGCATAAAAGTATTTTTTTAATTAATTATCGATTAATTTTTACCAAAATTTAATAATCATTGTAAATGTTCTACGTTTTAGGTTTTCTGTTCTTCTTCTTGGAGTTACACAACGTAATCGTTTTATTTTGTAAAAACGAAAGACTTGAAAATTTATTATTATTTTAGAAACAAAAGTCAATTATAGTTTGAAAAATAAACCAAAAAATTAAAAAAAAATCGGTGCAAAATAGAATTTGCTCAATTAATTATTTCAAATAATCGTCGATCGATTTTTCGATTACAATTCGATCAAGATCGATTATCATTAAATGTGAAGCCATTAGAGATGTAATTTTTTAATTTTCAAATTTTTAAGTATACATTCTTTTCTATCATATAAATCGATAAACCAAAAATCGAATAAACATATATATATATATATATATATATATATATATATATATATATATATATATATATATATATATATATTATGTGTATGGCCTAGGTTCGTCCGATGAACTTCAAACTTGACAAACATTGCGAATAAAAAAAGATTTGCAATATACAAGTGTTTGAAAAGTGACGCATGTGCCGTGCATTTGAAATTTAACTCAAGGGACTAAAACAAATCGAATATTAAGAATGGGATATTTTTGGATTTTCCTTTGTAGTTATTGATAAAAAAACCAAATATGAATAATTAAATTTTAAGAAACTAATATAACGTAAAAAAAATTGTATGCAACTTGCGAGTAAAGTAGATTTCGTAAAAAAAAGTTACTGTACTCACTTTTGTTATATAAATAACAATTAATTAGAGTATAATAACGGTATAATATAAAATATATGTTATTTTAAGAAAAATATTAAATCCTAATGATTTTTAAATTTTTACATTTTTAAAATATTGAACATATTATTGTATACCTATTTGTAAGCCCACTCTATACCGAGAATTTTTCATACTACAGTAGTATTCACTTATAACTCATAATGAACCAGCTTATCACAAACTCTTGCTTATAACGACCCACTTTCAAGGCATGAAAGAAACAGCCATACCTCGGGCCATACATAAGTTCAGTGTTATTTTTTCCACACATAATGAACTTTCGTATAACAAACTACATTTTTCATAGATTTTACGCTTATGAACCTAGATATAACGATATAACGGAGTATATTTTATCGATTTTTCGCGTATAACGAACTTTTCGTTCCTGTATAAAGTGCAACGTTTCCTGTTTTGTATTTCATTTACCGATTATTATTATTTATTTTATTTACGATAATATACATATTTATGCGTATTGTTAATTTTTTTGCTCACATATTCAATAAATGTTAAATGATAAATTTATGACTTGTTCTGTTGTTACGAACCTCGGCTATAACAAACCATTTTTGATGGCAGGTTCGATATTAAGTAGACACTACTGTATTTAATTTTGCATTAGGTACAAAAAATCGTTTTTGTTCCTGGTGTTGTGACTATGCAAAATGCAAGTACAGCTTCAATGTCTACTATTAATATTTTTCTAAATCTATTATTACTATTTAATATTTTCTTTAAAAATTCCCTCTGAAGATTTATCCATACTAATCATTCCTCTTCTGATCTCGAAAGTATTCCTCTTTTTTCTCGTTTCGCGAAACGCTTCTCTCGTCCTTCCTGCATTCGTTGTGTGTGTGTGTCTTGTGCGGTTTTTCTGCTTCTGCTCGCGAGTTGGCTCAGAACCGTTAGGCAGTCGCCGCCGCGTTCTCATGTCAATTAATCGAGCGGCAGAGTCCGGCACCAGAACGGGTTACAGCATCCCGTACTGGACACCAAGCGCATTATAGCTGTACCGCCATACGTTGTAGGATCGGAGTCGGAGATACGTTACTAACCCCATACAAGAACCAGAATCAGACACTGAAGTAGATGATCACTGCTTTTTAAATTTGTTATGAGGGCTTATGTCTATGATTTTTCTCTTGAGATGAAGTTGTATTTTTAATTCAGAGCTTGAGAAATCATTCCTACTTTTTTTTTATAAATTAGTAGGATATTCTAACCGTCTTTATAAATATTTTCATACATACACTCGAGGTATAGAGATCGTGCTAAAAATCACATACCGAGATTTTGATAAATGAGCACGTTTTAAGGTTCCTAGAATCCAAATTTAATATTTTCACGATGATGTCTGTGGAGTATACGTATTTGTGCATATGTTTGTGTATGTGTGTATGTATATGGATCCTCTTCACACTCTAACTTAAATACTATCATTCAGAAAATTTTGAAACCATGTATTCTTACTCTATTGTAATATGGAAAGAAGTCATTAGATTTTGGTGTAAATCGGGCAACCGGCAGTAGCACTTTCCTTGAAGTTTAAAAAAGTTTGTCATAAAAAAATGTCATTCTTTCGCTATTTAAGTTATTATAAAAATTAAAGATTATTAATATGCATCAATTCTTTTTATATATTTTTTTTAAATAAATTTATGAAAATTAACTATTTTAATAAGTCCCGTAACTTATGATTTATACACTGAAAGAACGATTTTGTTGTAAAAACAAAATTTATTTTGTTAAAGATTTTTTTGTTATCTTAACAAATTTTTGAATGAATATAAAACAATTTAGTTAGTTCAAGTGAATTTATTTATTTGAAGCAACAAAATTTTTATTTTATTTTATTTGTACAGCGAATTATATATTTTTGTTATTCGAACAACTATTTTTTTTGAAATAACATTTTGCCTTTTGTTAAATTTACAAACTAGTGTGGCAAAAGTTATTTGTTACTTATACAAGTCTTATCTTTAAAAGAACAAGTTCATTTTGTTCGATCCTTAATACAATATTTTGTTGACATTATGTACTATTCTGTTGAACTAATAATACTATTTTGTTGAAACAATTATATATTTTGTTATATTTCGTCTATTTTCGTTTATTCCCGGTTTTTTCTTGGGTGGTCTGCATGCATACACAGTTTGCACGTGTTACGGGTTGATCGAGGAAGTACGCAGTTATGTTATACTCAAGAAATTGTGTATTTGCTTGTTTTCTAAAGGCTAGTAGTATCTTTAGAATGGCTGATGAATTTGTCCAAAACATTTTAAAATCATGGAATTTGGAAAAATTAATTCCACTGTATATAGGTAAGTTAAAATTGCATTAATTATGTATATATATAAAAAAGATGTTATAATATAGATGGATATTTATGGTTAATATCGATCATTTGAATATGACTGAATACTTACTTATCTTGCTGTTTTAATTCAGATTACTATGTTTTTTAATTAATTACAAATTAATCTCTGGTTTTAAGTTAATTGCATCTCGACGAATATATTTATTTGTTTTCTTTTTTATCATATTCTAGAACAAGGTATAAATCAGAATTCATTTCTTGCTTTGAACTCTGATATGATAAAGGAATTAATTCCACAAAAAGAAAACAAGGAACAATATTTTCAAAAAAAAATTACGGATTCTCTACAATTGCAACAAGCTGAAGTACTGTATGTAGAACAGCCCACAGATAATACTGAAACAGAGTAATATCTGCATACATGTTTAAATAAAATTATATAAGGAACTGTGTAGGCATCCCCTTCAGCATGTACCTCATCCTCGGCTAGTACCTACTAGTTCTTCATTGGACAAAATATCGTTTGAGATATATGATCAAGTCCCTCCAAGACAAAATGCATTATTGGTTTTGCATCACATTTGTATGCTTATGAAATCGAGCATACTAATATAAAACTTTATATTATGATGATTTATTTTATAACTGGCCAACTTCGATACATGTAATGAATGATGGAAAATTATATGTACCTGTGACAAGAATGTAAAAATGTATATATTTATTACTACTCCTATTTTGTTATTTTATATGTACGAATTTTGTAATAAAAGTATATATTATAACGTAAAATTATAATTTGATTATCCTCTTGATTAAACAATGTAATTTAATTGATTTAAAAAGATAATTTTGTTAAAATAAAATTACTTTTCATTTGTTTGAACTCATACTTTTTGTTCGATAAATCAAAATAGTTTATTCTTTTAATTTAAATATTTTGTTAATTTAACAAAATGTTAGTATTAATAAAAACTATATATTTAGTTGCATTAACCATTTTATTGTTTCATACTAAATATATTTTTATCTTGATTCAAAGAAATGTTATTAGTTTATATAACAAACAGTATAATTTCAAACAACAAAAAAAAATCAATTAAAAGATTTAGCACTATTAACTAAATATTTAGTTGCACGTATACAACAAATAATATTTGTCCTGTTAACAATATTTTGTTTAATTCAACAAAATCATTCTCTCAGTGTATGTAAACACAATTGCTTGGTTACAGTTGAAATATTCAAATGTATGTACCATGTCATGTCAATGTCAAAGAACTAGCCATTTCAAATTAATAATGGTAATGATAGTATTTTAAGAAAAAAATAGTAGGTTATAAATTTATAAAATACCTAATAAATTAATCAATTTACTTATGCTTGTAATTGAAAAGAAATTATAGTCACTATAACAAATAAATTTAAATTAATATAACGGTAAGATCCTAGAGATGAAAATATTATTAATACCTACATTAAAGGTTGCAAATTGGTTATATTAAATACAGTTGCAGCATTAGTAAATATGTAGATAGGTGTTTAAATTAATAAAAATTAAATTAATGGGCGGAGCAAAAATCTGAATTCATACAATTCGTAGACGACCTTGATCGGACATCTTTCAAAAATTTTACTGTACATACTTCAAATATCAGTTAATTGTAGGTACATATACAAATCTTTAATTGAAAATATTTTCTTCAAAATAATCCATAAACGATTGAAAAAAAAATAATGCTCGTCAGTTGCTCGTTAATCACGCTTAATTAATTTTATACATAAAAATCTGTTGCGGCCAGCACAATACCTCTCGTCACTTCCGTTTTTGGTTATATAAGTATAGGGCGCGAGCAGTCATGTGACATGTTGGCCACATACACATAACACACACATATACATCCACACACATACACACGCACGCGCGCACACATACACACACACACAGACAGACAAACATCATCGTATAAATATTAAAATCGGATTGTATGGACCTTAAAACGTGCTTAATCAATAAAATCTGAATATGCGATTTTTAGCAAGAATCCAATACCTCTCTTAGCGAGAGGTAAATATGGGTATTAATAATTTCTCGTAGTATTTAGTACTTATTCTTATACAACCAACTTTTAGGTATACCTAGATTTTTTTACATGTTATCATGGTAATTAAGAACTTACAATTTCATAATCACAAATTCATGTAGGTACATCTAAATATACATTCGTTTATACCGGGTGGAACATCATACCTGTGTACATAGGCGATTCATATGAGAAAAACAGTTTTTTCGTGCGCATTGCTCCCCAAATTATTTTAGACAAAAATGCTCAAATAAATGTTGTAGAGCATAAAATTCTGCATCTAAATCAATAAACAGAATTACTTTTACATGCTTTGTAACGACACAAATTAAATAAGAAAATTACGTTGAAAATATCAAATAGCCATGGAATTGAAACAAAAATAGAAACAAATAAATGTCTGACGTTTGACAGATAAATAACTAATTTGATAGGTCTTAATGTTTACATGAATTATTTCCAATTTAAAAAGATTTTCATTAAAAATCCTATAAAAAATAAATATTTCATTGAAATGTACAATTGTCGTAATAATAGGTATGGAGATTTTTGTATGAATTTAATTTACCTATTTATTTGTTTCTATTTTTGTTTCAATTCCATGGCTATTTGATATTTTCAACGTAATTTTCAATATTTTCTTATTTAATTTGTGTCGTTACAAAGCATGTAAAAGTAATTCTGAAGCATTTTTGTCTAAAATAATTTGGGGAGCAATGCGCACGAAAAAACTGTTTTTCTCATATGAATCGCCTATGTACTCAGGTATGATGTTCCACCCGGTATATATTAATTAAATTTTACAAACTTCGTACAAACATTCGCAAAAAAACACTCACACCCACATTCATCACGTTTGCGACATTTCTAGTTATTGTGAAAAACTCGTACATACATATATTCTAAGAAATTATATTAATAAACACTAAAATTGTGTAAATTTAATCCCGACCGACACCAAAATTATTTCGAATTTTAAATGACACAATAGTGATCCTTATGAGATGAAGCCTGTACAGTATGAATTTATCATTACCGATATCCCTGATCAGAACAGATTGTCACACCCAGCAATGGGTAATATGCTATGATAATATATTTATTTATTTTTATTTACAAATGTGGTATAAAAATAAATACACGTTGAATTGGTTCAAAATTGAATAGGTACACGCATTACAAGATTATATGAATGTATAAATAAGAACAATATACGTATTCAAAGATTTCATTTATAAAATACATTTTACATGATAGTATTTTACTTACCGGGCAATAGAAAATCTTCATACCTGATGCTTTCATTTAAGAAAACACATTTACACAAATTTTCCGATTTCACTTTACATATATTAGTTTTTTATTGGCATTTAATACACCAGAAATATACATCCATCCACTGTTAAATATCACAACAAACTACTACCTTGCGATTTTTAACTTGTTTAATTTGGAACACGGTAGCACCACCAAGCATAATGTAATATGAATTTTTAAAAAAATTATTATAAACAGTGTAAGATTTTTATTATAAATTACATTATTTAACACTGTAGGTACAATTTTTACCACCTTTTATTATTTCAAATATACAAAATTTTACAAAATTTAGTGTTGATTTCTACACAAATATTTTATCAATTACCAAATCGATTTTACACGACTAAAATTTGTGTAATAAATATTAATATTTATAATATGTAACATGTCTAAATCTTTTTGTCTGTTAGTTCTTTTTATACGCATGCATACAAATATTATACATCTTATCATCTTGCATTTTGTAATCATCTTGTCTGTATTATTTATACAGTGTGATTGAGCAAATGTACTAAAGGCAGACTTTTTAATGTTTGTTTTTAGTATATTAAAAATGTCATTTTATGACACCAGTGTTAAAAAGTTACAAATTATTGTTAGTTTTGCCACTAGTGTTAAAAGTGAATTAGTTACCTTAATAATGACGAATGGAACAACAAATCGATATTTTTATCATGTCAAAAAAATATTAAAAATACAAATTTAAATGAACAAATTGTGTACGGTATGCGTGTTAAGTGATTTTATTTTGTTCGAAGGTTTGGAACACGACTCGAAGCGGAGTGTTCCAAACTTCCTTCTCACAAAAAAAATGCTACTTTTAACACATATCATAAATAACTATTTATGTATTTACAAATTATTATAAATGCATAGATATAATTTCTATAACATACATAATGGCCAGAATTTCTATGTTTTCATTTTCATTTTCAAATAAAGTACCGTTAATGTTAAAAATACAAAAGGTATATTAAAAAAAATGCATGGATTGTCAATTGTTTATTTTTGGTTAAATTTGAATATTTAATTATGCCAAAGGACTTAAAAATTAAAAATAGACAAAAATGTTACTAAGAACAGTATGTTATAAAGCAGGGATGGGGAACCTCCGGAACATCAATTTTGATGTGGCCCGCAGGCTAAACTCAAAATTTAATAAATATAGGAAAAACAATTGCAAGTAGCAACATTATCAAAACCAGCTAACGTAATATCCCTTACTAAAGAGAAGTAGTTGCAGTCAACACATTAGTTGATAAATAATTAAATGTTTGACTGAATATAACAGGATAATTTTTAAGTTGAAAATTTTGTGTGGTCCGCGAATGATGTTATAAGTATCTAAATGGCTTTTGGCAGCAAAAAGGGTTCCCCACTCCTCTTATAATGGATTAAATTCTTAGTTTATTTTTAAAATAGATATTGCTAATTTTTTGTTAGATTTATTTATCACCATATGTAAACAATTGACTATGGAATTTTAAATCTCGTTTTAAATTTGATATAATATTTTAATTGTTAACAACTATTTTAAATAAAAAAATTATGCAGGTATTTTTAAATACTCTTCTTATATGTACTAAGTAAATATGTATATTCTAAACAACTTTTCTAAATAACTTTTTTTATGTAGGTACCTATTTTAAAAATTAAAAGTATTTTACTTCTAATTAAAAATAAAAACATTCTGGCCAGACTGTATATAATAAAAATTAGATCTGTACATTTTTTGTGGTTTGAAAACATCTAAATAACTTATACTACCAAATTGATTTACACTGTATATTGAAATCAACAATAATATTTACTTCCATTACAAATGTCATAAGATTTATAGTAGTACATTTAAATTAATTACAAACAAAATTCTTTTGGAAAAACTTAAGACTGCAGCCTGAAGTTCTTCAGAAACAATAAAGAAACTCATTCATTTTTATTATATTTTTACGTATGTTTTTGATATTAATCCTTGGAGCAGTTCTAAATTTAAATTATACCACAACTTTTTCTGTTTATTATGAGAAATAAAAATGTATAGCTACATCTTTATTTTTCACACATTTTTGGTCACACCCCAAGAAGAAGTTAATACGTATATATGTGCATATTTATATAGTTATACTTCCTCTTTTTAATATTCATATTGTAAGATATCCTTCTTAGTTTTCATATTTCCATAATTACAATTATGATAATTGTTAAAGTATCTTCTGGTGGGATAGGCACTCGCAACAAAGGGTTGAGTGACCAGTGGTCAGCGCCAGCTTCCCGTAACCTTTGACCCGCCAACCCTTTCCAGCATCCAAACCTGAATGCATCTCCCTATCACGGGATCGGAATCTCCATCACAGCATAACCGTTATTCCCAAACCAGAAGATGAGATTTTTATTTTCACAATTTGGTAACGGATCTCGAAGGTTAACAGGGGGAGTCAATCTGAGATGAGAGAAGACGGAGAGAAGATGGGGGTCGTAATCTTCGGACTTATAGCTCTTGGCAGTTTTGAATGTTGTTGTTGATGGGTTAAAAAAAAAATTGAAAACTTAAAAATTAAATGAAGCACTTCAAAGGAAACTAAGGAAGTTATTTATTACAGTATCAATAATAAACTAACAATTTATTACTTTCAGATGTTCCTAATTCATTAACAGTAAAATTAATCTCCTTGATTACTTTCCAGTCATTTTTTACCTCCCGCTACCCTTGGTAAGGGAGGTATAGGGATCGTGCTAAAAATCGCATATTGAGATTTTGGTAAATGACCACGTTTTAAGGTCCCTACAATCCAATTTTAACATTTTCACGATGATATCTGTGTGTATGTGTGTGTGGGTCCTCTTTATGCTCTAACTTAAATACTATCATTCAGAAAGTTTTGAAACCATGTATTTCTACCTTATTCTAATATGGAAATATCTGATTAGATTTTGGTGGCAATCGGATAACCGGAAATGGCAGTTTACTTGAAGCTCAAGATAGTTTTTCTTCAAAAAATACCTTTAAATGTAATTTTTTCTCAATTTGTTATTATAAAAATTAAAGACTATTCCATTTCCTACAAGTTTGCTTTAATACTTTTTCTATATATTTTATGGATAAATTTATAAAGTAATATAAAAATTATATCTCGGAGCTTATGCTAAACACATCTCCGTGGTTACATAGTTCAGCTCAAATGTATGTAACTGAAAGATAAATGTCATAATCATTTCAAATTAATAATAGTAACGTTTTAAAAGGAAAATTGTAAATAGAGCAATAGTTTTATTGAAAGGAACTTAAAATACATAATTTCTAGCAATAGTAAATATGCAGGTAAGTAGTTAAATAAAGAAACAAATAAATATATTATCACGGCATATTATCCATTGCTGGGTGTGCTAATCTGATTTATAGATACATTTCGGTAATGATGATGACATATTTGTATTGTGCGGGCGTTCATCACAAGGGTTAATTTAATGCCATTTAAAATTCGAGTTATTTGCGTAGATCGGGATCGAATCGGATTCCCCCAGATTCGCGACCAGACATCAGGCAACGAGACCCCATAGGTAAATGGCGGGAGGTATTGTGTTGGTCACACCAGATTTTTTTTTAGATTGCCCTCCCCCTGGCTACGTGCCTGCCTCAAGATTATAAGTGCTTAGCTGTTTGGTTTAGCATGTATTTAAACAAAATGAATAAGAATATTTACAGCTATTATGAATAAAAACACTTCTTTGAATACCATTAATAGTTTAAAACGGCTATTAGATCCATTTGAATTTAAATATTATAAATATGAATAAACGTATACATAGGTTCAGGGTCAAAGGTAGGTTTGGTCAAAACTTGAAATATATATATATATATATATATATATATATATATATATATATATATATATATATATATATATATATATATATACGTCACTTTCAGAAGCCCCCAATAATCTTCGTAGACCCTCTTAATTTTAGTAGGCTATAGGTTCTATACATATATACAGAATGTTCATTTTACATAGCCACCATTGTTATCTCGAGAACTATAAGAACTATTTACAAAGACGGTTAAAAGGGCAAACAATTACTATTTGTCAAGACAAATTTAAAGAAAATAAACAGTATTTTTTCGATCAGTAGTTCTCAAAATATAGGACCTAACTTTTTATTTAAATGAGAACATTTATTTTTTAATTTGTTCATTTGTTTGAAAATGTAATTCTGAATTCAGCAATATAATATTTTTAAACCCTTACATAACGATTTTTTTTTAAAAAAAATGCATATAAAATTTTATATTAATTTGATTAATATATGGCTATAATAAGAATGCCACGAATGGAGAAAATTAATACATGTTAATATTTTTACATAGAATTAGAACGCCATTAGAGAAATGCGTAGGTATTTTATTCGCATTGACATTTATGATTAAAAGAACAAAATATTCACTTCTTTCTGACTGGACATTCTAATTCTATGTAAGAAAAACAACATAAATTCATTTTTTCCGTTCATGGCAGTCTTATTATAGTCATATTTTAATCAAGTTAGTATAAGACTTTATACGCATTTTTATCAAAAAATTCGTTATATAAGGGTATAAAAATATTACATCGCTGAATTCAATATTAAATCAGGTTTTCAATGCATAAAAGTTCTCAATTAATTTTAGACAAAAATGTTTAAAAAAAAAAGTTGTAGATAATTAAATTCTACGCCCAAGTTATAAAACAGATTTTATTTTACATATTGTGAAATTTTATAAATACTGTCCATTTTTAATGATAGCCATGGAATTGGAACAAAATCACAAAAAAAGCATATGGTTTGAACTGTCAGAAATTCGTACGTGCTTGCGTTTTATGCAACTGGTGGTCACCTTACAAGTGTGGCAGGTTTTGCAGGAATGCATTATTCGACTGTGTCGCGAATAATTGTAATAGTGTCAGAAGCTATTGCGTCGCTCGGAGAGCAGTTTATAAAATTTCCCCGAACAGCAAGAGACAAACAAATTGCACAAAATCATTTTTTGACATAGCTGCATTTCCTAAAATAATAGGGGCCATGGACTGTAAACATATCAAAATTCAGTGTCCAGGAGACGACGATGCAGAAGTGTTTCGGAACAGAAAATCCTATTTTTCATTTAATGTACAGGCTATATGTGATGCAGATATAAATTATAAATATAGTAGCATGATGGCTTGGATCAACTCACAACGCTACTATTTTTAATAATAGCAACATTAGGGCCGAATTTGAAACAAATAGGCACAATAATTGCTCATTATTGGGACAAAGTGGATATCAACTTCGACCTTATTTGTTAACTCCACTTCTAAATCCAGTCACTGAAGCAGAATAACGGTACAATAAAGCTCATATAAGAACACGAAATATAAAAAAAAAGTATTTGGTGTATGGAAGAGACGTTTTCCTGTTCTTGCTTACAGATGCAGATTGCAAAAATAAACAATAATGACAATTATTATTGTTACAGCAGTACTACACAACATAGCTAGGACAATGGGAGAAAATTTAGATCCTCCAGCTCCAGATGGCAATGATCATGTGTTACAACAATTAATTTTAAATGGTCAAATTCCTGACATTCCTAATCAGAATTATGGAAATGAATAGGAGCTCCACTTCGAAATGATTTTATTAGAAATTATTTTGGCGGGTTATAACTTTGATAGTTTTCATTATTAATTTTTATTTATTAATGATTTATATTCATTTTTTTGTGAACCAGATATGGGGGCCCGTATCAGAATGATAGTAATTATGTACATAGATGTCAAATATCATAATTTTTCATTCTAAATTTAGTGATTTTCCAATTCCATGTGGTTTATTTTCCTCGACAAGTAAATTCCACACTTCTGGTAACAAATTAACTACGTGAATTTAGAAAATCTTGAAATTTTTAATGAAAAATTCTGACATTTGACATCTGTATATGTACATAATTACTAATTGTCATTCTGACACGGGCCCTCATATCTGCTTGTCAAGGCCAATAATGGCAAATGAATGCTCGCACCCTATACTTGTGTAACCAAAAACGGAAGTGGCGAGAGGTATTGTGCTGGCCACAACAGATTTTTCTCAATGTGTCCGCTTTTAGAACTTCTAACTGTATTTTTTTAAAAGATTGGTAGAATGTAACATGGTGGAAATTGGTCTTCGTCGTAATGTTTGCAAAGATTTGCTTGTAGCTTTATAATTTTTTAAATTTCGGTGTAGAGGTGTTTTTAAGTGTGCAGGCTTGTAGTCACTCCAATTAGGCTCAGAATCTAGAACATTAATTATACTAGTAGTTTCCTCTTGGGAATCCACGGGAATATATGGCATTGCAGATTTACAGCCGGTATTAAACACACGCGAAAAATTATTAGTATCCAAATTCAATTTTTTTCAATAATACTTGTTTCTTGTTCCGCATACAGAGTTTCGTCGCAATCATTTTTTTTTTCAATCCCGTCACCGTTTTATCATACATTATACCTACTTAATGTTAACTTCTCAATAGTTTTTATATTTTCTAATCTTTCCTCTGTTTTCGACTTTTTAGTTTCCTTCTTTTTGTTTTCGTAGCATTTCTTTAGAGACTCCATAGTTCGAAAAATTCTATTTAGACATTCGGCATTAAATTGAGTTGCAAATTCTTGCCAGGCAAATTATTTTGCTTTCCATATAGAACCATCTGTCTTCTTTGATTCAACAATATGCTTGTTGTGTTTAGTAATGCTTAAAAGTAAAATAACTTCATCTTTTGAAAAATTTGGTGAACGTTTTTTTTTTCTTCTGCCATTTCTAAAATATTTGCATTTACATATTTTGCATGTTTGTACATTATAATACTTACTTTTATTATATACGCTACAATCAATTACAAATCTAATGCCCGATTTCACCATTGATGAATACATAATTTATTCATCAGTTAAGCTATTCGTAAAAAATACAATATTTTTGTTTCATCAACGTCAGTTAGCAACTATTCGACGAATAAATCGTTGGTTAAATTATCTGAAGATTTTTTGCTCAGGAAAATATTTATTCAATGAATAGTTCGACATTTGACATTTTTATTATGCCTGTTATAATAATTTTATAATTGTTCAGTAGATGATCAAAAGAATATTTACAATAGGTACCAATCTAAAATGGATAATGGATAAATATAGAAAATGAAATATTCTAAGGTTATTTTTATTTGTTATTACATAATATTTTCTTCATTATTAGGATGTCATCCTCATCATTGTTGACATATCTTCTGATGAAGAAATTATTATTCAGACAAAAAAAGATCTACAATCCATCATCAATTTGACGAAATAAATTTTTGCATCTGATTCTGATTATCAAAATAATGCGTTTATGAAATTCTAATTCGGCATCATATGGAGTCAATAAATGCAAGAAATGCCAGTTTTTTTATGAAGTATTATATTTTTGTGCAAAAGTATTCTATTCCTTCTATTCCATTCTTTATTTTTTTCGTGTGGCAAGAGATCTTCAGTTTTCTTATTCTTTTAAGGGCCGGTTTCATAAAGGTCCAGTTAAATTTACTTCCAAAGTAAATTTAATTGTGTGAACAAATTCGAATCAGTTTCCACGTTCTTATGACATTAAATTTATTGCTGTCAAAAAATCGCAGTGCATTTGTTCAAATTTTTAAATTTACTTTGGAAGTAAAATTTAATCATAGATTAAATTGTTTTATGAAGCCGGGCCTTAATATGCTATTATATGTATTATTTTTTATTGTGTACTTTTTACAGGGCTTTCATGTATATAAATTGTTTTAAAATCATCCTGTAATTGGAACTTATAGGTCAGTTGGATTGTTTCAATAAATAAATAAAATAAATAAATATGCGAATTGGGTTGCCTTTTATATTTAAGGATTGGGCAACCCTAGTGCTGCCATCTGGCAACTGACGTCTCTATCGTAAAGTTTGAAATTTTTGAAGGTATACAATATACATACTCAGAACGTTTTTACGTACGAGCGCTATTTGTGTTGTTTAGACTAACTTGAAAAATTCATATCAGCCAAAAAATGGAATTAAATCGATAACATTTTCGTGCGATTATTTTTTTGAACTTTCGATGTGGATTAACTCAACAACAGTGCACCGATAAACTTAATTCGATTTTTGGTGATGAAGCACCATCAAGGACCAGTGCTTATCGATTTCAATCGTGGCCGTAATTCGCTCAAGGACGAATTTTGTAAAGGTCATCCAAAATTGATTGCTGTTCCGAAAAACATTGATGCGGTGCGTGAACTGATACTACAAGATCGTCATGTGACTTATCGTGAGATTGAGGTATCCTTGGACATTAGTGGGACCAGTATACATCATACATTCAATATTGCATGAACATTTGGCCGTAAAAAAGATTTGTTCGCATTGGATCCCACATAATTTGACAATCGCTCAAAAACAAGCTCGTGCCATTGGTCGCAAGAAATGCTCAAAAAAATTGATCGCGGTGCTTCAAAACAAGTGTATGACATCGTGGAGCTACGCGTATGAACCCGAAAGTAAACAGCAGTCGACTGTATGAGCGAGCCAAACCCAACAAAAGTCGTTCGTGCTCGAAGCACTTTGAAACAAATGGTCGCCTGCTTTCTCGGAAAAACTGGACATCTCTCAACCGTACCATTAGTGCAACGTAGAACGGTCAATTTTGAATGCGAGCTCTCACACATTTCTCTCGAACACGTCTCTTTTTGAGAGCTCAGAACGTCGATTTGATGAGTCATCCGCCGTATAGTCCTGATTTGGCACCCAATGACTTCTTTTTATTCCGGGACATCAAAAACAAATGCGTTAAAAATGCATGTTTTGGAGATACCTCAATCGGAGTGGAAAAAGTGCTTCGAAAATTGGTTCACACGCATGGAAAAGTGTATTAATCTTCCACTATAATTATTAAACATTTTTTCTTCTTCTTGGAGACAAATTATGTTTCTTTTCCTCTTCTTATTTACATTTGCACTCCAAACTTTGAATTCAATGACACAAATCAAAAAAATCATTTTCGTTGACAGCGAATTAGATAGTTTTGTCAGGGAAATGAAGTTGTTAGCTGTATACACTCATTCAAAAATAATTGAGAGAAAAATAATATTCTATGAATAACTATCTATTCAACGATTTTGGTTGGTGAAACGAAACTTTGACTAACCGATAAATAAAATTTATTCGTCAGATAACTATTTATGAATTTATTCTGCAATGGTGAAACCGGGCATCAATAAAATAATACTGACGGTATTATAAATGAAATATCACTCGTCACTTTAGAAGGAAGAATATAGAAACAATAAAGAAAAAATTGATGTGGCCGGCACAATACCTTCCGTCAATCCTGTGTATTATGTATAAATTCCATACATAAATTTTCTTGCAAAAGATTCTAAATTTCCAGTAAAATTATTTCATAAACAAACTATACAAATTATACTTGACACTGACATCTTCATTTCTAGCTTTTCCCATTCGTTAGGGATCACTATTTTTTATTTTTTTCTTCCACTCATTTCTGTTTTGCGTGTCGTTCTCATTCAATTCGTTTTCTCTCAAGTCTTCCGCAATACAGTCCTTCCATCTGATCTTTGGTCTTCCTCTGTTTCTTCAACCTTTTATTACTAAACTATTCATTCTTCTTCCAATATATTCTTCATCTCTCCTCAAGACATGTTCAAAGCAATGTAATCGTCTCTCTTGCATCTTTCTAGAAACTTGTAACACTAGTGTTATTTCCTTACCGTATCTTTCCGTGTCTTCCCCAACATCTACTTGAACATCCTCATCTCTGCCACATTAATTTAGTTTTCATTGATACTGGCATCTGTCAATTTAAATTATCTGAATGATCTGAATTTATTAGCTGTTTCCATGGGTAGCATAGCTGGCTGATTTATGAAATTTAATATTTTTATAATTCTTTAGCTCTACCTATTGAATATGACGTATAAAAAGCAATCAATTCGTATAGAAAATAATATGTTCTTTAAGTTATAATAACGTTAAATGACAATAAATCATATTTACCTGTTAAAATCTTCAAATGAGGCTACTTCCGGTTGACCAATTATAACCAAAATCTAATCACTTGTTCTTTTGGATGTAAACTTGAGGAACACGAAATAATTATAATTTTTGGAATCGTGGTATTGAAGTTATGCGATCCGAAACTTTTGTCACACACACACAGGCACACACATACATACATACAGACAGACATCATCGTAAAAACGGTAAAGTCGTATTATAGGGACCCTAAAACATGCTTATTCACTAAAAACTCATCATTGAATTTTTTGACCAAAGACAATACCTTCCTTTACCTAAAGGTGATGGAAGGTAAAACCACAACTTCCCCAGAGTGATCCAGGTTAGTGACGCTTAGTAAAGTTTTTCTTAACTGGAATCTGTGCCAAGATACTTTTATATATGTGTCACTTATTTTTAAGCGCTACTTGCTTAAGTGTAACTTATGTAGGGCACAAACGGGCATAAGAGTCAATCTATAAGATTTTAACTGCCACTTAAACAAAAAAGATTGACACGAATTAAAACGTCACATAACAAATTTATCATTGCTATCAATAATTCGATTTAATGTTGTTTATTTATCTACTTAATGGCCGGTTTTATAAATGATTTCCATAGTAAATAAAATTTACTTCTTCAAATGAATATTTGACAGTAGTGTTAAACTTTTTATTTATAATTATTTTTTAATTCTCTTTCCATATTTGTAAACTAGGCTTAGGGGTTCTCAAATCATTGTATTTGGCATGATGGTAGCACTTCCGGTTTAACCGAAAATGACATAAACATTCATATTTCAAAAGGGACATCCTATATATTTTTATATATTTGGAGTCTACGTAAAATTACAAATTCAACGATATGATTTAGGTGAACTTTTATTGAAGAAATAAATTACAAAACCATAAGAGAAAATTATGAATAATTAACCTGGTAAATCATATCAGGTAGCAAATTGATCATTTTTTGTAACAAAATATGGGATCACAAAAATAATTTACTAGGTATTTAAACAATTAAATATTACTGAATATTATCTCAACTGTTTTTACATCTTGCCTGATATCATGACTTAACAGATTAATTATACATCAACTCTCTTAAATTTTTGTAATTTATTTCTTCAATAAAAGTGCACTTTAAGCATATTGTAGATGTGATTTACCAGGTTAATTAATTATTCATAATTTTCTCTTATGGTTTTGTAATTTATTTCTTCAATAAAAATCACCTCAATCATATCGTTGAATTTGTAATTTTACGTAGATGCCAAATATATAAAAATATATAGGTGTCCCATTTGAAATATCAAAGTTAATGTCTCTTCCGGTCAAACCGGAAGCACTACCATTATGACAAATACCATGATTTGTGAGCCCCTAAACCTAGTTTACAAATATTTGAAGAGAATTATAAAATAATTATAAATAAAAAAGTTATTTTCAGTGGCCCGTTTTTCAGTATCACCTATATATGCCATAAAATGAATAAAATTTATTCGAATTTGTTATTTTAAATAAATTTACTGTGGAAGTAAATTTATTCTATCCTTTCTTTTATTAATTTAGGGATAAGAAGTTAAATTTTTAACTAAAAATTGTAAAAATGGCCGTAAATAAATTTAATTATATAGAATGATTATATTATATTTCCCATGTTTGAAAATTTATATAAAGTAATTAATCAATTTTCAACACAAAATATTTAGTTATTTACAGGCATGGAAAACGTAACGTATAACAATACCCTATAACGTTATAATGTTTAGTTTTTTTAAAATAACGTTATAATTACAAAATAAAGTTATGTAACGATTCAGTTTAACGTTATTCAAGTTTACAAATTTTACAAGGTTTTTGCCGTTTGAAAGTATAATTTCCTGATTCCTTATTTCGTGTTTTATATTGAATAGACGTCACTAGTGGTCAAATTCATATGTTTAACACTTTATTTCATTTCTAGAATAAGTATGTAAGTTTTTTTTTATACATTATATAAAATTTAAATTTTTAATGAATTTTTATTAAACGAGAAAAATACGGTTATTGTAACGTTATAAAAACGAAACAAAAATAATGTTATTATAACGTTATTTTGTTTTTTATTTAGTATTTATAACGTTATGTAACGAATTTGTTTTTATAACGTTATGAAATAACGTAATAATTCGTTAACATCATCCCATCTCCCATCCCTGGTTATTTATGATATAAGTCGTGTTCCAAACTTCTTTCTCACAAAATAAAATTACTTTTAACACGCATATCATCACAATTTTTTCATTTAAATTTGTTATTCTAATATATTTTGACATATGTCAAAAATGTCGATTTGTTGTTCCATTCGTCATTAGCAAGTTAAATTATTCACTTTTAACACTAGTGTTAAAAATAACAATGCTCCGTCACTTTTAAGACTGGTGTCATAAAATGATACTTTTAACTCTAAAAACAATCCTATTTAATAGATTTGTGGAAAAAGTAATAAAGTACAGGTGTGGTTTGTTTACATTCATTTAAAATTATACCCCAATTTCTGCCCAAACAATTTTGTCTGAACTACAGGAATTCTAAGAACTGCCTTCCATTTCTTTACAAAAATTGAATTATGTATGATGACTTTTGATTTTGTCGTTAATTTTTGAAAACTTGAAAGAACGGTTTAAGAGAATAAGCAAAATATATATAAACATGGAAGACATGTCCGGTGTATACATATCTTATCAAATAATCATTATAAACTAAAAACTATGCATATAATTATTAACAACTAAAAAAAAAACAATTGGTGGGGTAAACTGAATGAAACAAACTAAACATGAATCGAAATCGAATGAATCGTAGATAGTAACGCCATCTTCTGTAAGAAAGCTGAACTCACGGACGTCAAACGAAAAATAATGCGAAGTAAATTTATTACAAAACTGTATTATATTGTTATTTTAACCATTTATGATTATTTCAAATACATATAAAATAAAGTAGTTTTTTCTTATTATAAAATAAATAAATGCTGGCATAAGCTCGATTTTAAGATTTGTGGTTATGTACAACTCAATTTCGGAGCATCAATGCATAATTCTGGGCTTGTTGGTGTATATATTCGCTTAAAATAAAGCATTTTATTATATTTTATCATAAAACATCTTTACAATGGCTACAATACCTTCAAAAGACAATAAAACCAGAAAACAGGTATACTATCTTTGTTATTCGCCGAAATCTGAATTTCATTCTCGTCATTTTTCTTATAGATGGGTTCTATAAAATTCCCAAATAGATCATACCCTATCTATGAGGGCTTAAATATAATTGGTAGAGACCCTAAAGCGACAGTACGAATCAAAGATTTGGTAATAAACATTCTTGTTTTCCAATTCCTATACTTAGCCAATATTTTAGACTTTCAGCAAGCAACATGCCGTTATTAGCGTAGTCAATGAGAATTTACACTTTGTTAGTGATTTTGGAAGCTCCAACGGCACACAGGTAAAAGACATAATATGTGTTCCATATAAATATTACGAAATTAAAGATTGGGATACAATAATATTCGGAGATATCGTGGGAATTTATCACACAGTAAGTGAATATACAACACAAATATGTATTTTATATTTACACATATATTTTGTGTAGGAAATTGATGAAAATTCTAACGAACAACTTGAAAATGATACACAATTTAACGACACTATACCCGCTACACAGCTTTTAACACAAAATAAAGAGACTCAACCAATACACGACGCTGACACACAACCCTCAACTCATAATCAACAGGAAAATATTGAACAAAAAATATTAGTAAACACAAGCGAAAACGATTTATGTCTTTCTAAATCCGAAATATACGACGACATTTTCGCGAACGAAACTTTCAGAAAATCTTTCGATACTACTGAGTCGAAATGTAACATAGAAGTCGATGAAACTTTGCAGACAGATTCAAAAAATAACGCTGACAATTCAATCGACAGTGACGATATTATCCTAAGTACACAAGACAATGCTATGATCGACAAACAAGCTTTAGAGGTTATTCAAAACTCAGAAAACAAAACACAACTTATTCAAAACTCAGAAAACAAAACACAACCTATTCAAAATTCAGAAAACAAAACACAATCTATTAAAACAGAAAGCGACGACGATTCGGCAACAGATATTGAAGACGAAGAAGAATTTGTTAAAAAAATACAAGAACAATCTACACAATTCAACATAAGTAAGGAACATAATAGTTCAGACTCTGAGACAGATGTTGACGATGACCTAATACTTAAAATTCCACCAGAAAACATAAAGACCGAAGTTATTAATAAAGAAAATTCAGACCACAGCGATGACGAACTAGATCTAATGGGACCAACAGAAAAATTAATAACAGAAACAGACTATGATGATGACCTATTATTAGTCCCAACACAAATATTAAATAATAAAAATAGTTCTCAAGATAATGAAATAGATCTTATGGCCCCCACTCAAATATTAGACAAAGATTATATACATGATGTCCCTACACAATTAATACAAAGTGGAGACCGAGTACACGATGCACCAACACAACTAATCCAAAGTAATAAAACAAATTCTAAGAAAGATCTTCAAAACGATTTTGATGATGACGCACCCACTCAAATTTTGCAAAAAAGATGCGATGAATATATGGAAAAACAACCAAATACGAACGAAGACGATGATTTGGCACCAACACAGTTGCTTCAAAGTGACAAAAAACAAATAAATATTGATGATGATGTACCTACACAGTTGCTTCAAAGTGATGAAAAACAAGTAAATATTGATGGTGAAGATGATGATTATTTGGCACCTACACAATTGCTTCAGAGTAACAAAAAACAAATAAATATTAATGATGAGGATGATGTACCTACGCAGATTTTGTCAAAAATACGGGAAGAAAATATGGAAAAACAACCAAACATAAACGATGATGATGATTTGGCACCTACACAATTGCTTGAAAGTAATAAAAAACAAATAAATATTAATGATGTTGATGAGGATGATGCACCTACGCAAATTTTGTCAAAATTACGGGAAGAAAATATGGAAAAACAACCAAACATAAATGATGATGATGATTTGGCACCTACACAATTGCTTCAAAGTGATAAAAAACAAAGAAATATTAATAATGAGAATGATGCACCTACGCAAATTTTGCCAAAAATACGCGAAGAAAATATGGAAAAACAATCAAATATACGAGTTGATGATGATGATGATGATGATTTGGCACCCACTCAGTTGCTTCAACAAATTCCTAACGATGTAAATAAAAAAAATAATGAACTTCCTCCAGCACAGTTGCTCCAACCTAAAAATGTTGATGTCTGTATAGATGATGATGAAGACTTAGCACCAACCCAACTTTTAACTACATCAAAAGTCCCAAAAGATGATACGGGTAATGATGTGGCTCCTACTCATTTAATTCAACAAAAAAATCCTGATCCATCAGATGATGAATTGCCCCCAACTCAGCTATTACAAAACCCTGAAGATTCAATTTTCTCAGCACCTACACAACTTTTACTAAAATCACCACTTACAAAATCAATTTTAAGTACTAACTCTCCTAAAAGGAAGAAAGTGGTCAACTTTTCCGAAGATGTCATCTTTGATCTTCCTACACAAAAACTATCGGACGGTAATGTTCAAGTACAAATTATTGAAGAAAATACCACACAGAAATTTGATGCGTCCGATGACACTCCGAAGGAATTTAATTTTTCTCACGAGTCAGACAATAGTTTAAAATTAGTCCTCAGCGATGAAAGTGTAACAGAAAACCCTAAAGAAAGTGATATACAAGCTGAAACACAATTAGAAGTCAATTTTGATTTAGAAACTCAAAAAATATACGTGGAAAAACAAACCAGACGACCTAATAATCCTCTAGCTAATATGTTTGACGAAGAACCTACCCAAAACACTGAAGATCTCCCAAAAAATGAAGAATCAACAGTAAATACTAGAAAGGACGTTGAAAATATTGAGAATAATCGTCGCCTCGAAATTCGTCTTCAAAACATCAAAGATCTTGAAGACGCCTCGTCCAGCACGATAGAGACATCTAAAAAGAAAGGACGACCCAAGAAATCCGTAGAAAAAGTAGCAGAAAATGCCCCGAAACTGAACATAACCAAAGTCAAACTCGACAAGAAGAAAGACGAAGATCCTCCAGAAGAAAAACGTTCGACTCGTGGAAAAAGAATAAGTTACCAACAATTAAACAATGGACAAATTGAATTAAAATCTCGGCCAAAGAAAGATGAAAAACTTGTAAAAAAAGATGTGGAAGAAGAAAATGATGATGATTTCCAACCGGAAAGTCCGAAAAAGACACAACCAGAAATTGAAAATGTGAAAAAATCTGCAAGAAGACAAGCCAGAACTTTGAAAGTTGCACTCGATAGAATTGAAGAAACAAATAAACAAAGTGTGGTCGAAACTCCAAAAAAGAAAGCAGAAATTAATGAAGGACAAGAATTAAAGAGATCGTCACGAAGAATATTAAAAACCCCTGTCGTAGAACTGGAAAATGACAATTCGAATGATTTTGTCTCGAAAAATAAACTAACAAATACAGTATCAGAAACTCCAAAAAATACAAAACTTCAAGAACCTTTAACTAGATCTTCACGTCGCTTAACCAAAACATCTTCAAACAAAGATAAAAACGATGACAATGTTCCAACAAATAAACGAACAATAGACGATAATAAAAAGGAAAACATAATTGAAGAACGAAGATTTTCATGTCGACAAACAAGAACTCCTGCAAAATTAGACAACAAACCTGAACCAAAAAGGGGCAAACGTGCTCACATCATAGAAACCCCTAAAGAAGATGAAATAGTTATTGAAGATTCCTCTGATTCGGAAAACTTCCCCGTGAAGAAAAAAGTCATGAAATTAGAATTCACTCAAGAATCAGACGTCTCCGAATATTCTGAGGTCGTTAAAGAAAAACCTAAAAGGACAATGAAAATAGAAGAATATTCTTCAGATGAAGATACTGCTAATAGTTCTTTACATTCTAACACTAAACGAAGAAAATATGAGCCTTTAAATGTGAGTCTCGCAAGCACACAAGAAAATCAAGTTATTCACAAAATCGTTTTTACAATGTTGAATGATACGACTTTAGAAAGCTCTGTAAAAAAATTAGGGGGAAGTGTAATAGACTCTGCAAAGAATTGTACCGTTTTAGTTACAAATAAAATTAGCAGATCTTTAAAGTTTTTAGTAGCAGTAGCTTTAGGAAAACCTATAGTCAATGCAAATTGGGTAAAAGATAGTGCAAAGAAGAATTCTTTTATGGGTACTGTATCATTTTATGCATTTGCATAAATATATATACAACTATTGAATTATAGATCCGTGGAATTACCTTCTGGTTGATAAGGAATCCGAAGCAAAGTTCAGTTTTTCCTTAGAATCATCTTTAAAAAGATCTTCACAAAAGAAACTACTAACAGATCTTTCGTTCCTAATTGCAGCTAAGAAAAACTTCGACGTATTAAAAGGTATGTTATATCACATCAATAAACTGTTTTTAATACTTTTCTGTTAGAAATCATTGAAACAAGCGGTGGAAAAATCATCACTCGAGCACCAGGAAAGAACAGCAAAGCTTTTGTCATAAGTTACGAAGAAGAAAAGGCGAAATATTCTAAATATTTAAAGCAAAAGAATTTAACTGTTGTATCTGCAGAGGCTATTTTCTCTGGAGTTTTACAACAGGAGTTACATTGCGAAGATCATTTGTTAAATTAGGCAGTTTTAAAAAAAATATGTGTAAATAATTATTTTTATAATGAATAAAGGAAATTATACACGTTATTTTGAATGAGTTTGTATATTTGGGGAGCATGATGTCGATTGCGGGATATAAGGTAATGAGTGTTCTGGGTACGCTTGCTCGTACCGTTAAGTGTATATAATGGAGTCCTAGTACCTGATTTGATGTATGGAAGCGAATGTTGGGCATAGACGGGAAAGATAAAAGGAGAGTGACTGCCGTGAAAAAGAGGTGTTTACGTGGTGTATGTGGGTATGTAAGACGGGATTGTATGAGGAATAATTTGATTATAGTTGCAAAAAAAAAACTATAGAACAAAGTTGTAAGAGGCCAAGGGAGACATCTTCATTAGAAAAGAAAATATTTTTTTGAATCAGTGATTTTAAAATTATAACACTGAGTTAAATTTTTTTAAATGGCATGATATATATTTTTACGCCCATTCGATAGAGTATTTTTTATGAATTCAACTATGTGATTATTTTGTATCCTTAAATAACAAAAATATTGAGAAAAAATCAATTGAAAATAAATAAATTTGATTTTTATATGAATAAAAAACAATTGACCTTAAATTAAAATGAAACAAAATATTCGTTAACAACGTTATAAACAGTGTTGTATTTGATTACTGTCCCAAATAATTCAAATTGACAAAACAAT
This sequence comes from Harpalus rufipes, assembly GCA_951394225.1. Classification (NCBI taxonomy): domain Eukaryota; kingdom Metazoa; phylum Arthropoda; class Insecta; order Coleoptera; family Carabidae; genus Harpalus; species Harpalus rufipes. The sequence continues at coordinate 39,596,205 of OX596280.1, read as the reverse complement.
TTTTGTTTTTCTTACATAGCCTACTGAAAAATGACTATAAAAATCAAATTTATTTAATTCCAATCGCATTATTTTTCATATTTTTATTTGTAAAGATATAAAACTAATACATGGTTGAATTCAGAAATCGCTATCGAATAGGCATAAAATATGTATAATCCCATTGGAATAAATGTAACTTTGTGTTGCATCTTGAGAACCACTGGTTTAAAAAAATGTTTTTTTTAACGGGATGGGATGTCTCCGTTGGTCTCTTAAAATTTTGTTCTATAGTATTTTTTTTTGTAACTATAATAAAGAAACTAATGGCGGTGGCCGGTTTTGATGTTACATTCTGTATATCTTGGTGAAGTTGTGGGTGTTCGATTGCGTAGCCGTCCAGTGTGTAAGTGGATAGATGTGGTTGGTAGGGTGCTAAAAAAAAGTTTCCAAATGTACCCCTCTTCCGAGAAGAAGAGCATGTATGAATGTGGCCGCGGCGAAAGAAGTCTACTTAGAAAGGAATGAGTGGCGAAGGTTGATTGTTTCATAACTATTACTATAATCCAGATGTGGTATTTCGTACCGAAAATCGGTCACATTAATATGTTAAGAGTGAATAATATTTGTTGTATGATGTACCGTTATTAAAAATGTTGTTAAAAGAGTGAATGAATCAATTGAGGTCTTATTATTGTTGTTGCTATTATTATTTTCGGGTTTGAGCTAACCCACTAGTGGGACATGTGTAATTTTTATATATGTATTTTATTGTGGAATTCCTCCTTCCCTAGTATTTTCTCATAACTAAATGCGTTTCCATGACAACAATCCTTAGCTACCAATGGTCAATACAAACAAACAATAAATATGCCGCCTATTGAGGTATGTCAATTTTCTTTTTTAATATTGTCATATTTTTAATAATTTTGTGTAGGAAATTCCGACTGATATTAGTTCAAATACAATAATATTCAATACATCAAAAAATGAACTATTTAAAATCACTGATAACTATAAAGTACTTCACCGAAAACTCAAAGTTTACTGGAAAGTTATCACGTAAGTAACGAAAATTTCATTGTTTTGTTTAGTATATGAGTTATTTTACATAGCATCAAGGAAGAAATTACTTTTCCTTTGATAAAAGGATGTGCAGCCTTAGTTTTTCCCGGATCCAAACTCCCATTTACTTTGGCAGAACTTGATGCCCTGCAAAGTTATTTAGACGATGGGGGAAGTATATTTGTATTACTTGCAGAGGGTAATTTGGTGTCTCAATGTAATATTAATATATTTTTGGAACGATATGGTATTGTTCCCAACACAGGTAATATAAAAAATATTTACATAAATTCTTGGAGTTACACTTCACATTGTAGACTGTATTGTCAGAACACATTACTATAAATATTTCCACCCAAAGGAATGCTTTGTTAGTGATAGCGACATAAATAAGATCCTTTTAAAGGATAAAGACAAAGATATACAATTTGTATATCCATATGGATCGACGTTAAATGTCAGTCGTCCGTCTGTAGTTGGATTTACAAGTGGTATCACCACATTTCCTTTAGACAGACCTTTATCAGCTTTGTATTATCATACCACAGGTACATTCTACCATGTTCTATGTCCAAATTACTTATAAACATCTTTTAGGCGGGAAGATTGCTGTTATAGGTTCTGCCCAAATGTTCGCAGATAAATACATCGATAAAGAGCACAACGATAAAATAAGAGAAATGTTCTTTAATTTTCTAACTTCTAATGATAAAATTAAGTTGAATCCTTCTGAACAGGACGACATAGATGTAAAATATAGTATAAATTTTGTGAGAAATATATTGAAAAGTTTTGTTCTAGGCTTGGGAGTACCACATGGTACCTGATGTAGCAATGCTAGCCGAAAGACCAAAAGCGTGTCTAACTGATTCTGTGGGGAATTCGGTACCGATTGACTATACGAAACTTTTTGACGCGAAATTATTTTCGATAAATACAGAAATGGGTACAAAACAATGTGTTTTTAATGTTATTGTTGCTATTAATTTGTTATTTTAGTTCCTCAGGTGTTGAAATTATATGATAAAGTTGATGTGAAACATGCGCCCTTAAAGTTAATAAGTCCTCAGTTTGAGGCACCTTTGCCGGTCTTGCAAGCTGCAGTAAGTACACACCAAAATATAAATTGTATTAAATTTGCAATGCAATACTTTAATTTCTCTAGTCTTAAAATCCTGATCCAATACTTTATTTTAAGAAAAATCTTACTAATATTAAAAAATTGACTTAATTATCTTAGTTTTCTAAAAGAGAAGAAGTTCTAGTACAGACTCTAAATTCAGTCTTATTTTCGAAAATTAATTGGTTTACTCTAAATTATTTTTTTGGAATTTGGGTTGGTCCGTGATTTCTATATCCTAATAAATTACCTAATAGTTATTTGTTAAATTATTTTATTTGAAATCGTCACTACAGTGCACGAAAATCGTCATTAAAAATTCAGAAATCGGCACTAAAGTAATCCATTATAAGACGATTTCATGGAAATACAGCGTTGCCAACCTTATGATAATTATTGTACATGTAAAATAATTTGGGCAGGTGTACAATGTACCTATGGTGGAAATGATTAGCTATTTTTTTTACGTAAAATGACAAAAATATGTGCAAGAACAACGAACTAAATAATTCTAATGAACAAGTTTGTCATAAAACACTTAATGGGAGCAGGCGAGCAAAGCCCAACGTAGATGGCAGCATCTTTGCCATTTACTGTTGCCACGGATAATTTTGAATGATTTCAATGACAGTGAATTTTTTTATTGTTTCTGTCCTACAAGTACATTTATGAAGTCAAATCCACATGAAACAATGTTAATTATTATAATTTTTACCAGTTGTATAACTAAAAATTCATTTTTCTCAAAATGATTTGCACAAATATTTGTTATGTATTTGGACTTCAATTTTATTATTTTTTCTTCTTTTATAATTGGGTAAACTATAAAGATTACTTACATTTTTGCATATACCTACTACAAGAACGCATTTTAAAGAAAATTCCAAGTAACATACTGTTACTTTTAATACCGAATTCTGCAATTATTATGAGTACTTTGTGCTAGCGCGCGTATACTATAGTGCACAAATTTTATTACATACTTCTAGAAAGTGCATGGCTGGAGTGGCGCTATAGTTACACTATATCACCACCGCCTGCTCCCATTTTGAGTGCTTTTTACGATAATTTCAAACTTTAATGTCCGGAGGTTAGCATGTTACCAACACTGAACATCCATAAGTTCGTTTGTTGTTTGACTGTCAGCCACTGACAGATGGGGACATAACCTGTGAAAACAAATAATATTCCTTTCATTTTCGATTTCAAATAAAATTTAGTATACACCTCGGCACTGAATTTCCTTTGAACCATATGAGTGATCATATGGTTCATTTTCCTCGGCCATGGGCCTCTGCAACTAAATTCCATATTTGTGTTAAAAAGTAGAACTTCAGTGCCTTAATACATAAATAACTATTGTTAGCTACCTATGTACCTATAGCAAAAGGAGGTGAAAAATTCATAAATTAGATCGTGGCCTATTCTTAAAAAAAAACTTAAAAACGAAAAATTTCCTATTATTGTTGTCTTCTCAGGTATTTCCTCCGTCTTTTCGCGATTTACCGCCTCCTCCTTTGGAACTGTTCGACCTGGACGACGCATTTAGTTCTGAATTCAGTCGTTTGGCTCAGTTCACCAATAAATATTTAATGACTGGACCAGGAGCACAGGAATCAGAAAAAGAACTTGAGTTTTATATTCAAGAATGCTCTAAGATTGTGAATTTGGAAGGAGAGTTTCATAATGCAAAAGAAATTTTATATACGATTGGTGTTAAATGTGCACAGTTTAAAAATATTGACACGATAAAATAAATAGAGGATATTAGAATAAATAAGTTGAAAATATAAATGTATTTTTAATAATTGTAATTATAATTTATGTACCTATTTAGTGAAATAAATTATAAAATATTTATATAGTGATATTGATTTCTGTAGTAGTTTAATATGAATCTATTTTTTTAATAGTAAGTGCACACTACAGTCTGAAATAAATGGGTACACCTAATAATTAAAAAAAAAGAATTATAAATTCAAAATTAATGTATTTACTCTATGCAGGGAATTCTTTGTATTTAGTTCGACAGGGTTCATGAGAAAATAAGTTAAACATTGCCAAAAATAAGATAAAATGTTCAGTTGTTGAGTAGACAGATTCTAGATTGATTTTTACAAATCATCAGATTTTCAGTACTATATTTTTTTATTTTTATTTGCTGAAATATTAGTTATATAAGAAATTAATATTGAAAAATTAAAGTTTTAAAAAAGTATTTTATGTAGAAACTTATTTAAATGAACTTGTTCTTCGTTCAATAAGTTTCGGAAAGATGGCTATACTAGCACCCAAATCAAATTTTTGAATTTGTATTTTCTTACTTTTTCCAATTTCTATGGAAGAATATACATGTACATACCAATAAATATTAATTTTACAATATATTAATGACAAATATACTAAATGTAATTGTATATATTTACTATAACCACAAATTTTATAAAATTTGGTCTATTTTATGCCACATACAAATCAACTAAATTCAGTGTAACAATCTCCGTAATTTCTTGTTTTTCAAAACAAAGAAATTTGTTTAAACAAACCTCCCAACAAATACCTTCATTCCCGCGAAGTTCAAATTTTTAGTAAACAATTGTTTACTTCTCTTGTCAACCAATGAAACTAGCTCTATCCCCTCTTAAAAGCAGTTCATTCATACTTGTCCATTTTGTGTTTCGTTCGTCGCTGCACATTCGTGTCTGTGTGTGGGTTATCTTTGTGTAGTGAGTGCAGTGAGGTTTCTCCAACTTTACTAAGATTTTTTTAAGTGAAAACCGTGACCAAAAAATACTAAAACTGCATACAGTGTCTTTTGAACTTAAATTCTATCCATTGACGGTGAGTTATAAAAAGGAAATGTTATAGTTTTTTGGGAAATAATTTTTGAAGTAACTTGTTGACATAGCTAGAAGAAATATGAGTTTACTTAGATTATATTTAGAACAGCAGAAAATATTGTTTTAAGGAATTCTTAAAAAATATACATCGTTAGATCTGCGTATAAAATTAGTAATTTGAATGCATTAAAGTTCTTATCAGTATTTTTAATTTGTTTTTTAATAGTATACAAGTAAAAGATCACCGAAATTTTATGTCAGATATTGTAGAAAATTATTCATGTATTTCTCTGGTGACTTCGTATCGTGTTCTGAATCTGTGAAGAGAGTGCTTCTTTAAAAAGACCGAGCCCCACCACAAATAAAATTAATGATATGCGAAGACATTGTTAATTAATTATGTACATACTATATATGTTTTTTCCATCAGATATGGTTTGATAGTCTCATAAAAAGATTCCTTATTCAATGTAGGCCTAATATGGATACCGTATCATATAATTCAAGGCTTTTGATAATGCATTCGACAAGCAGAACAATAAAGATACATCAGTTCTTTGAGCATGTGGAGTTCACATGTGTATTTTTAGATGTTGGGGTAGTTTTTTTGTTGCACTTGTGAGAATCCAGAGCAGAAGGACATAAGCCACGAGCACCTGCAGTGCACCCCCATAAACGGCGAGGGGAGATCTTTTTTTGGGGATACACAAAATTAAATCAAAATTCGAGAAATGATAGTTTACAATTTTTATTTTTATACGATGATATTTATTATATTATACGCTTCAAGAAACCTTTTTTCAAACTAGAACCGACCTATTTTGTTTGGAAATACATATATCGAAGTATGTATATAACTGTGAAGTGATTTAATATATTTGCTCACTGATCATCTTAAGATTTACCTAAGTTCGCTTTCTTGTTAATTTATCAAAAACTTTGTCAACAAATAATGTAAACATAGTTGGAAAAATGTTTTCATGTATCAGCTGATTAGTTACATCGCGATATTAACTTGGTTGACAACTAGTATCCTTTAGCTAAAAAAAATTTTCGTCAGTGTCTAATAACTTCTTCAAACTTTAGTTGAATACATTGTTGTTTAAATTGTTAAAGTATTGATATCTATTAATAAAATAAAAAAATCCTTTCCTAATAAATATGCAAGGAAGTATCCTCGCACCTGAGAAAATTACAAAAGATTTTTTCTCAGTTCATCAACCTGCCCCTGTGCATATTTTTTCTTGTACGCCAATGGATTGTGGGGGTTGCCCATGTGCTAATCAGGGGTTGAAGAGCAACAGGCTGCAAACTTGCAAGCCTGCATTGGAAGTACGGCAACACTGTCAGCGTCTTAGTATCTTGTTTCTTAAGCAGCTGGCAAGCAAATCAAAATCTCTTCCAGACGTTCTCAACCATCTCAATAAATAAGAAATGGGGATTGGATTCTCAAAATGTTTGGAGGGAACCCTACAGCATATTTATTTTGGTATTGTTTTCTTCTTTGCAAATATCTTTGTTGTATCGCGGTAAGCATTGTAATGAGGCTTGTTTCAAAGCAAGTGCATCGTAGGGTGCTGCGGCGAGACAGTCTGCTGTCCGTCAGTCACTTGTCACGACGCCATAACGGCACACTGTCTGCATTTTACAACCAGAAAGGTCTGAATTATGACCTGGCTTTTGTGCAGATACAGTAGACGCAAACCATGCACTCCAAAGATGCAACAGATAATAAAAGTTTTTACATTTACTGGTGTTAAACGCTACTGGAATGTTTTAAATATTTTTGCATTCAAAAGGACATATAAATACCTACTACGAATATATCATCAGAGCTTATTACACATTCCTGGGTGTATAGCATTTTTTTAATCTCGAAGGAAAGGTATACAATGATTAAACGCTTCATGGCTATGAAACTACAAAATCTCTAAGCACTTATCGTCACAAAATGCTTTAAACTTTAAGTAAAATTTGTTCTGACACAAGATTGGATTCTATGAAAATTGTGCTCTTTTTGACGATACAATCCAGTACACATATTATTTACATACAAATATATGAATACACTTATTTTATGAATACTTTTTAGAAGAGAGAAAACAGTTCTTTTCAATATTAGCTTTCCTTTAAAATTTAAAGGATGCTTTGGGAGCACAATTTTTGACTTTTTTGTAGCTAAAATTTTTGGGTTAAAAGTAGTGATATTTAAAAAAATGAACCATTTTTCTACTTTGTTTGAAAGTAGAATTACCAACATTACAAAGGTACAAAAAATAATATTTTTTTATCGACAATGTTTTTCTGAATTATATTACTTTCTTTTCAAATTGAAAAATACATAAAAACTAATTCTGTTCATCCAAAAAATACAGAAAGGTTTTCTCTTCATAAACTAATTGAAAATAAACCATTTGAAAATGTATTTGTTCCCAAAAAAATCGGCAATGTATTTTTTATCTATAAAAACCATGTTTTCTATACTTGGAAGATTACATAAGACCAACTTGTTTTCCCCAATTTGAAAATCATGAAAGACGAGTCTTCGAACGAAGAATGATAAAAAGAACAAAATTTTGAAAAAAAGTGTCGCCTTTTTTTTTCACTCCATATATTTATTTATTGTATTAACATGAAATTTGAAATGATTATTTCAGTTAAAAAAAAAATTCTTAAAATAATATGGAAAAATATCTTAAAATTATTAATCACAAAAAGCAGTAAAAAGGACAAATCGTGTTCTCTTCATGTATAACAAAGGATAAGGACAAAAGACAAGTAAAAAAGGACTGTCCTTTTCAAAAAAGGTCTGTTGGCAACCATATTTGATAGATACAGTAAAAATTATGAAAGATGTCCGATCAAGGTCGTCTACGAATTGTTTGAATTCAGATTTTTGTTCCGCGAATTATGACAAATTCAGTAGTGTCGTTTGCTCAGTTTTTATGAGGGTACCTAAGATACTACTGTTATTTTATTATTATAATAATATATGTTACAATAAAAACATTCAAAATTCAAAAATAAGTCAACTGATAAGTTTATTAGCAAGTGTAAAACCAAATATGTGAAAATAAGATACTGACACAATGTCAGTGTCAGTGACTCTGACACAAAATAACGTTATTCGTACGGCTATGAATTAAGGTAATGCATCTGAATTAATAAATAAACTTACGGTACAGCGAAAGTATTATCAACAACGAGCATAGTTTTAAAGTGGAATGCCCTAGCTTAGTCGAAACAATATGAATTTTTGAAAGACAAGCGTGTTATATCTACCCTTATCGCACATGCTTATAGCCTTTGCAAAGGAAAGAGATAAATGTATGCCAATTTGTTAATTCGTTCATGATACAGATGACCTTGATCGGACATTTTTCAAAAATTTTACTGTAAGTGACGTTACTTTTGTTAAAACTAATCACATACTAGATCTGTTTCTATTATGTCTTTAATATAAGTTTACAAGGTCCATTAAAGACTTAAATTTTGACATCAAAAAATTAATTTTAATGTCTTTATGCATACAGCACTTCATAAAATTTACAAGACATTATATTTGAAAAAAAATCACTTGCATTTGTTGCGACATATCAAATACCTCGTCAAATACATTGTGTAACGGCGAATATACAACCCTGTGCTGTGTGAACCTTGTGAAACTAGTGACCGTGTTTACATTTATGTTTACTGCGGGTAATGTTTTGAGTTATAAAAAAACCATCAATTTAAAAAAAAATGTCATTGGTTTTGGTACCATGGATAGATACATCGATTCGTATGTACTTATGTCAATAAAAAATCATAAGCGCTGCTATTATTTGGATGGATAACTATTTAGAAATACCGTATTTTTGTTTGAAATGACGTTTCATATTCGAAATGTATAAGAAATATCTTTTTATAAATGACATTTTTATGAATTAACTTTTTTGTTAAATACTATACATAACTATTTGTTGTTTCCTTGCGAATGAATGGTGCATTTCATTCATTTTATAATCAGATTAAAATTGAATTTTATGGTCTATAAATGAGCATTCATGGTCGGAATTACAAAACTTACGTTACTTTCAAATTACCGCAAAAAGCAAGGTAACCAAAACCATTCACAAATTTATCAATGAAAAGTAAAAAAAAAAAATGTTTACAAACCTTAGCATTTATATTTATAACTTTTAATTACTTTATCTCTGGGATTTAATGTGATATAGTTTAAGTGCTCTTATCATTGTGATAACGAGATATAATGCTGATATTTTGCTAGAAAACTGCGCGAGAATTCAGTTAGACTCTTTATTGAGTAACAATGATTTAACGTTGTAGACTAAAGCTTAGCCTAAGAGTTCTTTCAATATATTTTCAGTGTTGTGTTTGTGATTAGTGATTTCATATTTTTATAAGGATATAATAAATATATTATAAAATGTTTCGTACAGGAGGTATGCTATTTTTTATGCATCATATTGAATGTAAGAAGGCATATGTTAGCGCCTATAGCCCCTAAGGGATGAACCAATGTGTAACCAAATCGCTGTCTGAGAACAATGTATATGTGCCACCTGTTGCCATGGATATCGGGTTACTACCCTTAGTGGTATCGTACCCTTATACTGCCTATGTTGGAGGGATTTTCACAGATTTAGAAAGTTTTTAGATTTTTATTGTGCGTTAAAATTTGAACCCCTTTGTCAACAATTTCAATAGTAATTTTAGAAAAATTGTATCTACTCATTTTTCAATTATTAATTTTTACCCAGAAATGAGTGAATATATTAACGCGTTTAATTCAGCAAAATATTTTATGAGTCAAGTAAAAATAAATTGAATTTATGAGTTCTTTTTTAATTTTTTTGTTGGAGGAATGATTTGAAATGATATTCAAATATTCGCACAACTCCGAACGTTGTATGGATTTCTGACATGGTTGGCATTGAGCAATATTATCTTCTCTCTGCTAGTTAATTGTATTTTTTATATACTGATGATAAGAGATAAGAACTTAGGCATTAAGTATTGTTATTTTAAGATGAGGGACAATATTGATTAGATTTGTTATTAACTCTGGACTCTTTTTTAATAATTGAAGCATTTCAATTTAATTCAGAACGATCTAAGGTCCATTTGTATTCAACATTTTCATCTTCTACTTTTATATTATTTTTATCCATTTTGTCTAAATATTATTAAACAATTGCTATACCCTGCCGCTCAAAGTATAATTCAAAATTTATTAGTCTTTGTAGTTGTTTACCTGCATATCCTTTTGTTCATAAAATTATCTTTGACTATATTTTATATAATATTTTTACCCTATATAAACCATTGGGATTGGTTCATGGAATTTTTTTCTTTGTGGCCTAGATTCTTTAAACTTAGAAACATAAATTTTAGAATATTAGTTATATTCTTAGTTCATGACAGGATTTATAATAGTATTTTATGTATCCAGAATGAATATACATAATTTTATGCTATACTGGTTTTTAGTTAGTTATTAAAATAAACGTGCAGAAATTTTTAGCAGTATGAGTTTTGTATAAGTAGGCCAAGTCGCAATTGTTTTAAAATCTTAGCAAAATTTTGACAGATTGAAATTGATTTTTTCTGGTTTCATTAACATTGTTAGTCGCTATAATTAATGAAAAAATGCATTCCTCGAGATATTTTGGATGAAGCTGCTGAGATGAAGAACAATTTAATGTCGCATAAATAAAGGATTCAGTATGAAGGTAAAATTTTAAACTCCTAGAACTTTAATGTTTCACTTTTTGTTTCATAAATCATTAAAAAACGTTGCTTTAGAAACCAGTATGACAAACGTTTGTATGAATGGAATATGACTAAATTTTGATTTTTACATAGGTATAATGATACTAGACAAGAAAATGAAATACGCATATTTTTTAAAATCTATTAATTATTCGTAGTTTACGAAAAAAACAATGGCCGCTAGTATGAACAGTGATTAAGGGTGATTAGCGAGCATTTGACTAGCATTGTTTTATCTCTGTCAATAGTTTCTAGATTATTTTAGAGAAAAATACTTCAAATAAGAGTTATAGAAAAAATAATTGTACGCATTTTTTATTTGAAATATTTTTCTCTAAAATAATCCAGAACGGATTGAGAGAGATAAAACAATGCTAATCAAATGCTCGCTAATCACCCTTAATCACTTGTTCATACTAGCGGCCTATATTATTAAAAATTTGTAGAAGGGGTAATGGCGTCACTATTGCCCAAGCGAATTAGACAGACAAATAACATTTGTGACGTTTTAAAACTTTAAATTGGGTGATTGGCACGATACTCTATCTGGTTGTACGGGTGGGAGGCCACCAGCTTTTAAACAGTGGAGACGGGTGGGGTTGAAACCACAGAAATGGTTATACAAAGGGATAAAGGACGCCATGTCATTTTTGATCGGAAAATTACGAAAAGAACGGTTCTGGGTAGAAACGAGATATAAAGTTTATAAAGTTGATAGCGGTTGCGGTAGAAATATAAACTCAGGCCGTACTAATGTCACCATATACAGGGTGTTTCAATAAGCTCACTCACTATTAGTAATTTTTTTATTTAAAGAGATACGAGTTTGGTTAAATGAGGAAAATTGTACCATTTTCAATTGAAAAATTAGTGATGTCAGCAAAAATAAATTTATATTAGCGGTTCCCAAAATATAGGGTCTAACTTTTTTTAAATGGGGACATATATTATTCGCTAGAGAATTTAATTTTGAATTCAACGATATAATCATTTCATACCATTGCGTAACGATTTATTGAGAAAATCCATATTAAGTTTTATATTAATTTTATTTAAATGTGAATAAAAAGAGTGCGAAGTGTGGAAAAAAATAATTCTTGTTACTTTTTTAACGTAGAATTGGAATGCCATGAAGGAAATAAGCCAGTATTTTGTATGTGTTCACATTTAATAAAGAAAATATGGCCAAGTGCCGAAACATAATATTCACAAATTTCACTCGTGGCATTCTAATTCTACATAAAAAGTAACGTATTTTCATTTTTTCTATTCGTGACACTCACATTATAGTCATTATTATATGGTTTTTTTACCTCCAGCTACCCTTGATAAATTTTGATAAATGACCACGTTTCAAGGTCCATTGAATCCAATTTTAACATTTTCACAATGGTGTCTGTGGGTGTGTATGTATGTATGTATGTATGTATGTATGTATGTATGTATGTATGTATGTATGTATGTATGTATGTATGTGTGTGCGTGTGTGTGTGTGTGTGTGTGTGTGTGTGTGTGTGTGTGTGTGTGTGTATGTGTGTGTGGATTTTCTGGTCACTCTAACTCAAACAGTATCATTCGGAAAATTTTGAAACCTTGTATTTCGATCTTATTCTAATATGGAAAGAAGCTATTAGATTTTGGTATAAATCGGATAACCGGAAATCGCACTTTATTTGAAGCTCAAAATAGGTTTTCTTTAAAAAATACCTTTAAATGTCATTTTATCGCGATTTATGTTATTATAAAATTAAAAATTATTGGTATTTTCTACAGGCATGCATTAATAATTTTTCTATATCTTTTATAGATAAATTAACAAAATAATCAATTTTATAAATTCCGGAGTCTATGTTTTAAAGATAAACACAATTTCGTAGTTACACAGTTCATATTTCAAATGTATGTAACTTACATATAAATATTGTCAAAAAAATAATCATTTCAAATTAATAATAGTAACGTTTTAAAAAGAAAATGTAAATAGAACAATAGTTATATGGAAAGGAACTTAATATAAATAGTTTTCAGTATTAGTAAATATCAAGGTAAATATACAGGTAGGTATTTAAATAAAAATAATAATAAATATATCATCACGGCATATTACGGTGTGCTAATCTGCTTTCTACACGTATTTCGGTAATAATGACATATTTGTATTGTGCGGGCGTTTACCAAACGTCGCCTCACGGGCACTCATTTCTGGCGTGGAGAGTGCACCACAAGGTTCAATTTTGTGCCATTTCAAATTTTAAATATTTGGCGTTGGTGGGGATTGAATCCGGTTCCGTTTCCCCAGATTCGCGACCAGACACTCAGGCACGCGGTAATAAGACCCCGTAGGTATATGTATTTAAATTATTAAAAATTAAATGGCGGGAGGTATTGTGTTGGTCACATCAGCTTTTTTAAATCGTTATGTGATGGTATGAACCGATTATGTCGTTGAATTCAGAATTAAATTCTCTAGTGAATAAGCAAATAAAAAATATATGCTCCTATTTAAAATAAAAAAAGTCAGGTTCTATTTTGGGAACCGCTTATATAAATTTATTTTTGCTGATATCACCAATTTTGTAATTCAAAATGGCATAATTTTCCTTATTTAATCAAATTCGTATTTCTTTAAATAAAAGAGTTACCAATAGTGAGTGAGCTTACTAAAATATCTTGTACAACTTTTCCAAAAAATTCAATTGCAAATAATTTTTATTATTATAATGAGAAACTAGAAACCAACTATAATTAATGTTTATATTTTGAGTCATGTATGTATACATATCCAACTGTGAAGCTAATAAAATCAGTTAATGTTTTACAAAAACTTTATCAAGCCGTACTAAGTAGTACGGACTTCATTTAATTAAAATACTGTCTTTTTTACAGAAATGGAGCTGGAGGCGTTGGAGCCGTACGACTACGACCTCCAGGACGAAGACTTCTACGCCTCTTCGCCGCCGAAAATGAATAAACGGCGAGTAACATTCAAGCGGCGTTATGCGAAGGTAAGAAAGACACACAGCAGCAGTCACTCGTGCTCCTATTTCACCAGGCCGTATTTCATGTAGCCAAGCTAAGCTACTTGCGCTACTATTTTTGTTTTATTTATTGGAAAACAAGTTGTTCGAGAATGACTCCGTATAAAAACATCGCACACTTGACTTGCAACGTACAATTTACTGACTTGGACATTGTGCAATATACACTGGACGACGAAAACAACTTGATAATTATCAGTACGGAATTTTAGCAAGAAAATAATGTTTGTACGTACTTTGTTCTGGTTTTCTGAGAGTTTTGCGTTTAATACCGTTGGCAATCTTAATAGAAAAATACTTATTATTTATTTTGTCACTGCGATCTATTGTAACACGGAAATACGGATCTAACTTACCTATACTATTGGCGAAGAAAACTCGTATCCGTCTGGTGGCAAAATTATGAACTTGTCTAAAGAGTATAATTAAACTATTGTGTTTACGGTTGTCATACTTCCCTTTAAACAATACTGCTCTTCGATTTGAAGATTGATTTAATCTACATTTAAAAATATATTAACTTTATTTTTTTCCCTGTTTCACACTGTACAAGTTCTGACAATTACTGGTTGTGTCCGCAATTTTGTAAAATCAGTGCTGCCTCTATCGGTCATTTTCGTTGCCAATATTCCACGAGAGAAAACAGAAACCTGAAACTTGATTTACAAAATTCGGCACCCAATTCAAAGTGATAAAATATTATATAATATTTATTTAATGATAATTGTTGAAATAAAATTAAATTTTGATAAATATTAATACTTTTCTATATCAATTCTTATTATTGATTGAATTGGTGATTGTATTGTTAACATTTTATTGTTGTAATCACATTTAAATATGACATGATTAATATGTAAAGTACATTATTTTTAAACCAAAACATTTTAATAGAAGCATTTAATTGTAATCAACCCGAATTATTTAAATTTCATATTGCTAATCAGTTATATATCGATAGTTTACAACTCAGTTGTATTTTGTTCCATTAATTCTACATTAGGTATTGAGAGATATCTATAAAAATATCTAATGCAGATATTTATAATTATACTTATAGGTACAGATTAGTTATGGCCCACTGAATTATTATCTATTATAGTATATAAATTGATTAAACGTGCAAATCCACAAATTGTCCAAATGTCCTCATAATCTCGAAACCGTACATAACGACAGTATATTATTTTTTAGTATGTATAATTGAAAATTTTCGATGGTTCTACAGTTTGGAAGAAACCACTCACTGACATAATATTTATGAGGTTAAAGTTTTAATATTAATTAATAGCCATTTAAATGGAACAAATAAGTATAAGATTCATCTAATTATTCTATAATTAGCCTAAAAACAACAATTAACTGGTACAATCAACATAGGTTATTGAAATTTCACGTTATTTCCTTTTTACGTCTGCTAACAGGTTTCATGGCATCCCTTCTTACGAAAATTGCATTATTTTGTCCATTTCTCGTTCATTGATAATAGGTAAATGGGCTCCTCTAGTCTATTTTTTTATGATTTTACCAGAAAGTTCGTTTAATTTTAAAGCAATTCGTAGTATTAAAAAGATATATTTGTTTAACTGCATTTGATTTTTAACGAAACCTATAGCTATCTTTCTCGTACCTGACTATAGTAGGCTGCGCGAGAATGATACCGATAGTTATGACGTCACAGTGGCACTGAAAATAAATTCAAATATCTCTCAAAGTAATCAATCAAAAAAGGTTTTTTTAAAATCTTAATCGTTATTTATTGAGTAGTATTTTAAGGATAAAGTGTACATTTTATTATTTTTTGTTATGGTGGAGGACCCCATTATACGTAGGTACGTATAGTATACTGAACCCGTACTTTATTTTTTTATTATTATTCTTTTTCCGATTACCGATAGAAAATGACAAAAGTTGAGATGGGGAAATATGTTGCAAGTGTGTAAACTTGCCCACCATATCAACTAATCAGAGACAAGGTTAAATTACCTCCTATCTTTTCTTTATAACTGTATGTGGAACAGCCTATAGTTATTTTGAAACTATTTCAAAATTCGGTTTTGTTATCTCGTTAGCTGTGAGGTACATACATCATACATCTCTCTTACTTACCTATTCCGTAATTTGTAACTATAACATTGATAAACGAAAACCATTCGTGAACGACTAGCCTTATTTTCTAACTTTTTCTCGAACATACCTGAACGAAACATTCGTTCTCCAATTAGAATTGCTTAATTTCCTTATTCTGTAAAGTTAACGAACGTTTATCAAAGACAATTTCATACAAACCATTCGTTTATGAACTAGTGCTCATATAGCTGTCGTCGTTGGAACATGAAAATTTAAATTATGACCACAATTTGTGGAATATGGAACAAAACGACATTTTGAACATAATATTAAACGACTTACAAATATGGCAAGAAGGTATTTAATATATTCGAAATAATTTATACACAGAGAATTTTTCAGACATGAAATTAATTTGATGGTATTTTTGCAAATAAATCCTTTCTTAGAATATGGTGTCCGTCTGACAAGGATTCCCACGATAGTTTGTAATTTTTGATATAAATTTTTAACTGAATCAATTAATAATTTTGTTTTCGTTACGTTGTAGTTCATCTTTTCATTGCATTTTTATTTGCAACGCAGTCATCATCAGATATATATCGACAAAGACATACACTGTTCTTTATCCAGACTTCAGTAAGTCATTGTTTACAGAAAGTATATAACTGACAATTGTTCAAAAAAAAATCACAAAGATACATCAAATATCCTGAAACTATTAAAGAAATCACAATTGTAGTATTTTCTAAATTTATTTTTGTTTGCAGAGAGGATGATACTGTTTATACAAAAATGACAGTATCAAAATACATTATGAATACAATTATTTATAAAGGCTATAGTAAAAATAACTAGGCAGAACCTGAAAAATACCTTATAAATAAAATATAACTTATGGAAATTATTGAGTGTTATTTATTTAAAAAAAGAAGAAAAAAATACTAGTATAGTCAAATTTCTCTATAAATGGCATTTCAATGTGATGACGTCATTTAGTTAATTTATATGACCCAAGTAGTGAAACCGATTGATCTAGTCGATGGAGCTGACATTGTAGTGTACTTTAAAAACTTTAAATTAGAAATAATATGAACGTTCATAATGAATATTATTTTCTTTTTATTTATAATTAATCACAATAATAATAATTATTATTGATTACAACAATTATTACATTAATTGATTACAACATTTAATATATACATAAGAAAACAGCTTCAAATGCACAACGCAGAAATAATTTTTAATTTAATTATAAGAGTGAGTTTTGTGCATTAGGTTAGGTTACGGTTTGTTTAAAAAATAACAAATAAATGTAGGTCTTTGTAAGTTTGGATAAATTCTCAACTGCTTTTGTTTTTCGCTTACTGAGCGCTTTCGATTTTAAAACCTAACGACCTAATATAGTTTTAAACTAGTGGTTGGTATTACTATATAAGCACAAAAAATATGAATCCAAAGGCATTCATATTACCATCAATGAAGTAATGGTACTTACTACAAATTTTTAAAGTATTTCCACAATGTTCATTCATTACAAATACTTATTGATATTTAGAACTTTCTAGCAGTTTCATGTGGACTGTAGTGCATTTAGTTTGTTTATAAATACCACCACAGAAGTGAACAATAATTTTGAAAGTGTCTCTCTGATATTCTTCTTTTCAACTTCTATTGGAGATCTCAAACTTTAACTCATTGATCCACAAAACTTTCTGTCAGTCTTAAATAGAGCTAGGTCTTTTACGTTTGTTTACTACCGCATCAAAACGATTTTTTTATTACAAATGAACAAGAACAATACTTTCTTGAAGTTATATTTTCATAAAAACGACATTTTTTGTCAGCTTAAGATAAAAATACAGTACTATACAAATTCATTTATGTTCGATGGTAATTCTGTAAATTGGAGTTGTGTTTATGGAAATATTGTGAATGGACTGGTCAAATTGAAGGCATTTTGAAAACGCTATTCTTACAAGACAGTAAAAGAATTGTAGGAGATAGATTTACCTTC
This sequence comes from Harpalus rufipes, assembly GCA_951394225.1. Taxonomy (NCBI): domain Eukaryota; kingdom Metazoa; phylum Arthropoda; class Insecta; order Coleoptera; family Carabidae; genus Harpalus; species Harpalus rufipes. Next base: position 39,578,298 of record OX596280.1, on the reverse strand, counting down.
AAATATAAAATACAGATGAACAAATACTTTTGAAAACATCTATAAAATGGAAACTCATTATTTACGAAAAGTTGGAACACTATTACTCTCATTTTCTTTACTGAATCACCCTTTGTAATTATCGTGATTCAAACCTCCTCATTCAGTTTTCTCCACGTGAGTGAGCACACCGGAAACCTCTCTACTGTCTCCATCGCCACCTACACCGGAAACTGGTGTAATTATATCAAAGGTGCCTCACTATGGCTTCACCGAAAAAAAGGGTTTTCTTTAAATACTTGTATACAACGGTTTCTAAAATAAGCCAGGATCAAAGACTAAATAAAATCTTATATAAACGTCGTTATATGTTATGGGAGCGTTGATTTATTGTGATGGCTTTCAAAGCATGCAAATAGGATTCAGGTGTCTACAGAGTATCTATCATTGTCAAGAGGAATAGACACTATTTTGTAAAATACGCCTGTTTGACATAGAACATTTTTAAAGTGATCAATTTGCAGAAGGAAAAATAATGCTGAAATATCTTTCAAAAATTGTCTTAAATCGTTATTTCGTGGATTAGTAAAGGCTAACCCAATTTCATTTTTAAACACATCAGTCGATTAATTATGGAAAAGAAAGTCATTCAAATGACTTCCACGACTCTTCGCAGACTCTAATCTTTTTTACCTCTCGCTAAGAGAGGTATTGGATTCATGCTAAAAATCACATATCTAAATTTCAATAAATAAGTACGTTTTAAGGTTCCTAAAATCCGATTTTAACATTTTTACGATGATGTCTGTCTGTATGTGTGTGTGTGTGGATATATGTGTGTGTATGTGTGTGGGATGTTGGATGGACGATTACTCAAAAACTATAAGACTTAATATTTGTTTAACTACGTATTTCCCAATCGGACATTCATGGGAAGATCTGAAAAGGTTTTGATAACAATTGAACAATCGGAAGTAGCAGGTTCTTGAAAAAAAATCTTCTAAATACTATTTTTTGAAAAATTATCTTGGAAATATTAAAGAAAATTAAATTCTCTATCTGACACATTTAAATTTTTTATTATATCTCGTATATGTTTGGAGATATAGTATATAATAATATAGAATAATCTGTTGTAGAAAAATAATCTCGTTGCCTAAAAAACAGTTGAGATATTTAAATGTTTATAATTGACAAATAAATGCAAAATGTCAGTGTCAAAAATCAGATTTTTTTGGGAGGTACGAGTACATTTAATATATATTATTATATTATTAATTAAATATGTATTTAAATTATAGGTATGTTAATATTACATATATCCTTAAGAAATACCGCTAATACTGTCAATGAATTTGAAGAATTTTGAACATATTAGAAGAGTAGGACAAAATTCCTCATAGAACGAAAAAAGAGATACAATTTCAATTATTTGTGTGTACAAGAAATGTTAAGTTCTTTACTTATAGGATGCGAGCAGTCATGTGACTTTGTTGGCCTTGGCACGCAGATATGAGGATATGAGGATAGATGTCACAATTGTCATAATTTTTCATTCAAAATTTCAAAATATTCTGATGTTTATTTGTCATCAATAGTATGGAATATACTTGTCGAGGAAAATAATCCACATGGATTTGAAAAATCATGATGTTTTAAATGAAAAATTATGATACTTGTCACCTATGTACATTATTACAGATGTTATTCTAACACGGGCCCCCATATCTGCTTGCCAAGGTCAACAAAGTCACATGACTGCTCGCGCCCTATGCAACATAAAATGAAAATGGCGAGAGGTATTGTGCTGGCCACAACAGATTTTTTTAATTAAAAAAAAAACCCTCACCAGGATTATATTTCTCAATAACAGAGCCCTAGTGTCCTCATGATTAAGAGCCGTTGCTGTAACTATTGAGCATCGGAGCAACTTTTGTTGAAATATTCAATAACTGTTTGGTAGAGATGTGAATCAATTTAATTAGTAACACGTTGAATTTCAATTTTAAGCTCGGGTATTATTTGCAGATTATTGGCATAGACCTTTAATTTTAGTAAATTCGACAAAAAGTCACATGGCTTCAAATCATAAGATTTTGGAAACGATACAATAAATCAATTCTTTCTCGCTCAGTACGGGAGATCGGGCCGTCCTGCTGAAACCACATGTTACTGACGTCCATACCAACCAGAATCTCGTAATCATTTTTCGGTAACACCATTTAAACTACCCATACACGATCATGTCAGAATTGTCATTCCAAATTTGTCAGAATGACTGTCAGTTCACTATATTTTGAACCGATAATTTTGTATACAAGGTGTAGAAGTACATTTAAAATAGGTAACGTACTCTACGAAAGCCAAAGAAGAATCTAACAAAGCAAGCACTCGACTATGCAGTTGAACGACGAAGAAAAGTTAGTAAACCCAAAACCACATGGAAACGAAGTCTACATTAACGTAACGGACGATTTTATCAATACAAAGACCTTAGAATTATGAAATTCTTTCTTATCATTGTCCTCTAAAATACCATCTATGATGTCATATTGAAAACATTGTTTGTCGCTTTGCGAAGAGGAGGAAGAAACTTCCTATTTCATTATACATGTTATTAGATAGGGCCATGTTACAATAGATTTTCTAAGTCGCATAAACGTGAATAGCGCTTATAGCCTTCATTTTCTTAAGCAAGCAATTTCTCAACATTAGTGGTCAAATCCAAAAAAAGCCAAATTTTTTTCTGCTGAATTTGTCAACGGTCTCAGAAAAAAATCCACTATGATTCAGTTAAAAATCACCAACCGTATCTCTCGTCCACTCATCGAGGCAAACGAAAGAGCATCACCCACTACCGGAAGGATTCGTTCCCGTGACGTCACCGGAAACTCGTTATCCACTCATGAACAGGACTACCAACATAGGGGAATGAATGAGGACGAATCAACAGACACCTTTGTTTGATGCACGTATAATATCATTTTTTACAACTGGCTCTGGTTTTAAAAGATTAAACGTATCAGATAGGAAGATGTCACCTGAGTGAGATAAAATTATCTTGGTTTAATGGTAAAGTGCGAAATAATGAAGAGAGTAGCGATTTACTATCAAAAAAGAGAGGAAAAGTATTGCAGAAATATGATCGTAAATTTTGGTAATGATGATACATGTTTGCCGGGTGTCCCAAGCAATAAGATACATAGAAATTTAACATCTTTTCACATATTTACCCCAATCAGTGCTCGATAGTTAATTTTCTCCCAACCTAGAAAGGTAACGGGAGTGTCTACCTATTAAGGCCAGTCAAGAAAAATTCCCGACCTGCCTCAATTAGAATCCACGACCTCTTTGCCTAAAGGTTAGCACTCTGACATAATATAATATTATAATAAATAAGACATGATATATTTCCGAAATGTGCAAAAAACGAGTTTTTGCCTATAGCTCAAAAACAATTTAGAATTTTTACCTCTCGCTAAGATTCATGCTAAAAATCGCATATCCAGATTTTAAGGAATACGAACGTTTTAAGGTCAATACGATTTTAACATTTTTACGATGATGTCTGTGTGTGTATGTGTGTGGGACGTTGGAAGGACGATTACTCAAAAACTATAAGACTTTATATTTGTTTAATTACGTATTTCACAATCGGACATTAATAGGAAGAGCTGAAAAGGTTTTGGTAACATTTGGACAACCGGAAGTAGCAAATTCTTGAAAAAAAATCTTCTAAATATTATTTTCTTCTTGGTAATATTAAAGAAAATTAAATTCTCTATCTGATACCATTGAATAAATAATCTACTACTAGTAGATTATTTATTCAATGCTGATACATTTAAAATTTTTGTTATATCTCCTATAGGTTTAGAGAATAATACAGAATAATATGTTGTAATAAATTTCGTTAAAAAACAGTTGAGATATTTAAATGTTTGTAATTGACAGATAAATGCATTATGTCAGTGACAAAAATAAGCAGTACTGGAAGATTTTTCTGGAAGGTACGAGTATATATCTTATTGCATTATTAAGTAAATATGTATTTAAAATTATAGGTGTATTAATATTATTCCTTAAGAAATACTGCTTTGAAGAATTTTGAAAATGTTAGAAGAGTAGGACGAAATTCCTCATACAACGAAAGAAGAGATACAATTTCAATTATTTGTGTGTACAAGAAATGTTAAATTCGTTACTTATAGGGCGCGAGCAGCCATGTGACTTTGTTGGCCTTGGCAAGCAGATATGGGGGTCCGTGTAAGAATGACAGCTAGTAATTATTTACATAGATGTCACAATTGTCATATGTCATCATTTTTCATTCAAAATATTTTGATATGTTGTTTATTTGTTATCAATAGTATGGAATATACTTGTCGAGGAAAATAATCCTTGATACTTATGTACATTATTACTAGCTGTCATTCTGACACGGGCCCCCATATCTGCTTGCCAAGGCCACAACAGATTTTTTAATTTGTCATTGGTCAGATTCGGATCCGAACCGTCTGAACCACAATTATATAACGCATTTAGCCATTATAATTGAAAATTGCTTTTCATCATCATTACTATCATTCTGAACAGCATTGCTAAACTTTCGCCTTGTATTTTAGACTATTGACGCAGTCCACCTACAGTATACCTGTATTTTGAGAATTTCCAAACATAATAAATCATGTTTCTATTTTAAAACTGTAAGGCGTTACGCTAAAAAAAACATGTAACGAAATATTACCTAAAGGTACATCGTATTGTTGGTGTTTTGATTGATAATTCTTATCGAACTGGAGTGCATTTTATTTTGGGAATAGATAAGATATGGAAGACTATTCCAAGAAATTTTCAACAATTTCTGAACAGGAAATTCTACGTCACTTAATATAAATATAATTGTGATTGTTTTATAGGAAGGAAATGAAATAATAATATAGAATACTGGTTTTAATTCACGTGTACGAGAAACCTGTATCTCAAAAACAAATACAGGTGGCCCATAAGTCGCTTTAACATTTAAAAGTAATTTTCTTTGCTTGTTATTTTTATTCTGTTTATTTTTTTACGAGTATAATATACGAGTAAAGTACAGAAAATGAGAATGTTTCCAGTACGAACGTTTGCAAGCTACTGTACTGAATAGTTCTGGGCTTGTTGATATACACCCAAACCAGGGCAGGTCTTATTTTCCCCAACCCAAAAAACCCACCCGGTTAAAAAAAAAACCATAAAAACCCAATAAAACCCTGATTAACTATTTATGTGTTTGTTTACAAAATGATGATGTTTTTTGCACTAGACGTGACGATACCATGTGCAAAAAACACGATTTTGCAATGTATCGCATATTAGGTATTTTTCAATTCCATTTAAATTTAACAAGATGCAAATAATGAACCGAGTAATGAACTATTATGTAACGTCGCCGCCACCGCCGCGCTGTAGCCCTCGCCGCCGCTGCCGTGTCGCGCCCAAATCTCCACGCGTAACAGACATCTTCGGATTTATTTAATTATTGCGGTGACGTGATCTATTGTGCACGATGTTTTTATCTCGCGAATGTTCTAGTCGTTTCTAGAACAAAAGTCGCCGGGTATATAAGTACCGTTGAGAGAGGCAGCGGATAGTCTGATATAAATAAGCATCGTATTATGAATAATTGGTGATATAAACAAACAGTCGACAAGAAGTGAACATAAATAAATGTAATTAGTGACATAAATAGTAGTGTTAATTGTTTAAATAAATAATCTTAGTGTTTAAGTGTCTTATAATATTCTTAGTCTTAAATTAGTGTTTACAATTATTTAATCATAGTGTTAGTTACTTTTATTATCTTCTTAATATTTATCGTAATTATTTATCATTTAATAAATGTATAATTGTAATTAGTATTATTTCGCTTATTATTACACTTCACCTAAATAAATAAAACGTTACAATTATAAATTAGGACTATCGCTTTTTGCATTCGTGCGAAAAACTGGCTGGCAATCGCTGATTGACTGATTTGGTTACTCTTTCGCATTAGTTTGAAAAAGTGGCAGATAAATGTAAAAATGCGAAAAAGAATGTTATTTTGTATGTCAAATTTAATATATAATGTATTATTAATACAAAAAAAAATATTGTAACATTGAGTTCATAACAAATATCAAATAAAGCCCAAAAAGCCGTATAAAACCCAAAAAAGTAGATACCATAAAACCCATTGGGTTGTTTAAGAAAAAAACCCTGGGTTTTTGCTATCCCTTACTCAAACCTTCATGTAGGCCCAAAAAAATGTCTAGTGCTGTTAAATCAGACGAATATAGAGGCTAACTCAAATCTAAATATCGCGAAATTATTCGCTCTTCGAAAATCTGCCTTGGCAGTTGATTGTAGGTCTCCACCATATCTCAGGCATGTCCACCACTGTAGGATGTACAAAAATTTCCAGCATTGCTCGATATCGATACATGTAGAATGGGTATAGTCAGTATAGTTACATCACCATGGCCCGAACGTGGCAAACAAAGGTAGTTAGTATGCCATACCGATAGAAATATACACTGAGGCCATGCTGACGTCACCATATAATTTTTTCAGTTTACATGCAGTTTTGAAACCGTTTTTCAAAACGTTTTTACTTTTAAAAACGCCATGTATACAATGTCAAAACGGTTTTGAGTTATCTCAAACCAAAACTAAAATTCGTAGTTTGACTTGAAAACTGGTTTAAAAACTATTCATGTAAACACGTAAAATTCAGTTTCGATATTGCGCGTGTGTACGTAGTACGTGACATACGTTTCTGTCGTTGTTTTGCGAGTAACCTATAAATAAACTGCCAGTTATGTAGTTTTTGTGCGTAGTGGTATGAAGTAAAAAAAATGGAATAATGACGAAGTATTTGGAATGAAGAGGATCTGTTACTTACATCAGCCATCAAATGCACATGCGCCGAAACTGTTTTCAAACCAATCTGTAGACTTGTTTTTTTTGAAAAATGCATGCAAACAGTTTAACGTAATTTTGACTGAACACTGCAATCATTTTCAAAACTGCATATAAACTTAGTATATAATTATTTTAATGAGAAATTATAGTGCTTAATTTTTATATTTTATGTTCCGTAAAAATAATTTCTTTGGCGAGGGCGCAGTTGATATTCGTGATTGTTGCAATTGGGTCTCCGAGGTCGGTACTACATTTGAAAAGAAAGAGTTAGTCCAGATGATTGAAGGCACTGTTGTACATGGGGTAGTACAGTCTTCCCAACCATGGATTGTCGGAAGATACTGCTGAAACTGCTGCGTCGCAATCACTGTGTTTGAGCCGTTGTGAATTGTGACGAATGAAGTACCAGTAGATCATCAAGATCCTTGAGGATTGTCTGGTCGCTGAGTTCATTTAGCGCTACCCAGGGTGTACTACGAGGAAGCGAACTTGCTCCATACCCCACTTTAAACTGAATTGATATGGTTAGGAACTTTTAATATTTTCGTTTATCACCATTGGTTATGTAAATGAATTATAATACTTGTTTTTATCGTGCAATATTCCAAAATTTTCATGTTCATAATTAAGGTAATGGGGTATGAAACCATAGCCAAATTTTAACTATCTTAGATAAGAATACGAAAATATATGTAAATTAATGAGTATTAGTGAAAGAATTTTGTTTAAATATAAATTAGTTCGCAAACTACAAATGATTGAAGTCGATTAATAATTAGGATGACGTATCAGGTCTTTGCAATTTGATTGGTTTCCTGATTTTAAAAGCGAGACTCGCGCACATCTTTCGTTTGCCTACCGTGAAATCCCAATGGAAAAACACTAGCGCCAACCGCCACCATAGTTTGTATCACAATATTGTCATACAATGGTTAAACTGTTTTAATGTTAATTTATTAGGAAAAAAATATATTTTATTTATGTTATTTATGCTTAATAATAATTTCTTCATGAATATAATGTATAAGTTTATATATAAAAATATTTCAGCTGTGTGAACATGAAACATTTGTACTCTCTAGAACTAACAGTTTGTCGACCACTGGTGAAGACCTGTTAGTCATGCATCAAATTTTTAAATTCAAACATTCATATCTCGCTTATTACGTAAAATGTTTAAGTCGCTTTTGCACTAAAATTCTTAATTCACCCTGTTCTTACAGAAAAAAAAGAAATTGGTTAACCCCATTTTGTTGTCTTCTCGAATATTTATAAATACATAAATAAACAAAAAAGTAAGGCTCGATTACTCTTTCGGGTTACACGTTACACCGCACCAAACCCGGACCCTTAAGGGGTGCAGTTTATGATGATGGTGACCTTCGGATTCTCGGTGCCCAAAACCTAGATCCCAGTGAAGTTGGCACCTCCATGTATGAATTAAGAGAAAAAACTATTGTATGATTTTGCCCAAATTATGCCCAGTTTTGCCCAACTCTTATTTTTTTTGCCCAACCCTTCATAACCCATGAGTCAAAAGTCGATTTTATAGGGTGTGGCACCCCCATAAACTAGAACTAGGTTAGGCTAGGGTAGATTAGATTAGGTTAGGTAGATACTTAATCCTGCAATTGTGACGAACTCTACTGGTTTTTTTAAAAAAGGGGAGCTGACCAAGTTAAAATAAGTTTTGGGCAAAACTGGGCATAACTTGGGCAAAATTATGGCTTACTTGACTTTATCGAATTAGGTTAGGTATATACCTAATCCTGCAATTGTGACGAACTCTACCGGTTTTATAAAAAAGGGGCTGAAATTATGCAAAGTTTTTTTCTCTCAATTCCAACGTAGGGGTACCAACTTCACATGGGTAAAACCTAGTATTCTGCATATTCACAAATCCATGCGGGTAAAAATGATCTTCATCTCCTGATCAGATTTTTAATAAAATTAGAACAAAGAAGCGCTCATTATGGGCCATACTGTATATTTATGACACAGTGAAGAGATAATGCTTTCTGTGTTGGAAAATTTATGTTTCTTGTCTTTTAATAAACAATAACTGTAGTATAATTATTCTTTATCAGTTATTGCATTATCAATATTGTTATTTTCTTGCTAATTATTAAGAATTGATAACCATATGTTAGTCCTTTACAAATGAGTTGATAAAAAACAAATTTATAATTATTATTTCATTGTAATCAGCAGTACTTATTGGAAAAGTAAAAATAGTGAATGTTTTGAAATTCGCACATAGTTGCTTGCTTTCTACATCGATAAGGTCCACATTTAGCCTTTGATTAAATTGCTTCCAGCTCCAGTAGCTCGAAGACTTAAAGCACAACGCGTACACATCTGGTCTTTGTTCAGACTTCGTTGTGTACGAGTATCTCGATATTTGTATGCACTATGTTAACCGGATGCGAGGAAAACATTATTGAAGAGCTTAGTTAAAAGATATATCAAACTATCAGTTATAGAATGAATCATTGTCATTATTAATTTTTTCGTAGTACTACAAATTTAGATTTCTACTATTGCTAATTTGGTACATGACTAATTTTTTATGTCCTCTGCCAAGTATTTTATAGGTGCCATTGAAAAAATTGTGCTAGTATACATGTCTTTTATATTCTTTAAAGTGAAACACTAAATTTAAATTTAATTGAAAATGGTCCAAAATATTGACTTGCAAAAAATAGATAGAATTGGCACACATCAACATGAGCCAGTGGAAAACAAGTTCGCTGATTATTTATGTGTTTCATTCAAAGAAGATAATATATTATATAAAATATTATCAAAATAGTATAAATTGTACAATGGAAAAGTGGTACCGGGCCGGTTTGATCATGAAGCAAATGAGGCGTTCGCATAGGGCCCATAAATTTAGGGGTCGATATTGTGCAAGATTTTATTATTATTATAGTCAGGCCCGGACTGGCCATCGGGAATTTGGGCGATTTCCCGGTGGGCCGGTTCATTTTAAGGAGGTTTTTAGCCCTTTGGATCCCAATTTTTTTCTTGATTGCCAGAGACAGATTTATAGTAGTGCAGACCCCCCATCCCATATAATAAATTTCTGAAACACATTTTTGAGTTTGGCCCCAAAATATATATCCAGTTTTAGGTAAAAAAACGCGTTGATTCTAAATTTTTAAATCACATATTAATATCTCTTTTAGTTCCTGAGATATTTGCGTTCAAACTTGAACCCCAAAAATAATATTTTTGGATATTAGCCCAAAAATGGGTGGAGATACATGCCTGGCGATTTCGGCATTCGATTCTAGTATACAGTATACAATTTCCAGAGAAAAATAACTGAAAATGGCCAAAAATTGAAAAAAAAATAAGGCGATTTTTTAGATTTTGGTTATTTTCAGTTATTGTGATCTAGAATTTTTCTCCATTGTTCAAAAAATTTGAATGCTGGTGTACTTACGTAATTTTATTCGATATCGCCAGGTTTGTATCTACCCATTTTTGGGTCATAACCCAAAAAATGGGTAAAGGTTTAAATGTATATACGGTGTTTCAATAAGCTAGCTGAGTATTGGTAACTTTTCTATTTGAGGAGATACGAGTTTGGTTAAATGAGCAGTATTGTGCCATTTTGAATTATAAAATTGCTGATATCAACGAAAATAAATTTATATCAGCGGTTTGATGATGTAAATTTGTAATATTTTAGGCCCATAAATTAATTATTAAATTTATTCAATTTCTTATTAATATCGATAGCCATAATGGCATTTGAACGAACTTATAAACAAATGATTGTCATTTTATCTGTCAGAATACGTTATAACATTTAACTTGTGCAATTTTTATTATTTAATATTTTATTAATATATTTTATTTCAAGCCATTTCTAATCTTGTACAAAATATTAAAAAGAAATTAAAATAAAAAATATATGGTTTAAGTCTTAAGCCTTACGTCTTATAGTTTTTGAGAAAAGTCCTTCTAACATCCACACGTCCACGCACGCACACACATACACACACACACAATTCATCGTAAAAATGTTAAAATCGGATTGTAGGGACCTTAAAACATGCTTATTCACTAAATTATGTATATGCGATACCAATACCTCTCTTAACGAGAGGTAAAAAGTTACATGAATTCATTTTTCCCATACTTGGCACACTTTTTATACAAATGTAAATAAAATTAATATAAAACTTAAAATGAAAAAGTTAGCTCATTTATTTTGAGACCCGCTGATATAAATTTATTTTTGGTTAATCACCAATTTTATAATTCAAAATGGCACAATTTTGCTCGTATCTCGTAAAATAAAAAAAAGTTACCTATAGTAAGCAAGCTTATTAAAACAGCCTGTATATCTCGAGAACGAAAAGAGATATCGACGCTTATCTAAATATATAGAAATTGGATTTTTGAAAATTTTGAAGATTATGGGGAAAATGTAACGCAAGTGTTTTAAGTTCAATATCTAGAATTTAGCTAAGTTCTTGAAATTATCGAAAAAATTGATAAATGTAATAATAATAATTTTTTATTGTATTTAAAGTTTTTTTTTTACAATTTATTACAATTAGATATATGGATGGGAGTGAATCAATTTTTCCTTATAAAGATGAGATGATACACTTACAAACAACCATATCTTTCCCGGTATTTCAACTGGAACCCCTGTGTTATGAGTCGGCTACATTGCCCACTACACCACCGAGGTCGGTAAAATTGACAAATGTAGAACAGGCTTAAGTATATATCGAAATTTCATTTTTGTAAGAATAAATGCTCTATGACAGATTTCAAGTAATTGTTAACACCTTATGGACAAAATAGTTTATCTATTCGATTTCTCAGGTCAAATTGTAATAAGACCTTAAGTTTATCGTAATATATTCTAACGGATGAATCTCGTTTTGTATGTATTTCTTTCTTCTTCCGAACGTCATAATCTTGTCTTGCGTTAATTACTATATGACATCATGACAGTTTGTTGACTTTGTATTTTTTCTACGCTGAACATATGTGAAACACACGCATTCTATGCATGCAATGTTTTTATTTCTGCTAGAATCAAATATGTTTCGAACAGGTATTCTCTACGGAATTATGCATTTTTTACTTGTTTACTTTTAAGTATTTTCTGCTGAAAATTTTGTGTCATAATTTCATTACATATAAACGTTATCAGTGTATTTATGAATATAAGAAAATTGAAATATCATATATCATTTTGTTATACGATAATATGTTTTTAGGTATGTACTTGAAATGACAAATGTTTTAGTATCAAGTTTATTTATTATTCACCTCTTAAACTGTTGTGGAGAGAGTACTACAGGAATCATTTTTGCAATGTCAATGCCCTATGTTAAAATTCATAAAACAACTCTATCCTTAATCTAGCATAATCTTCAATGAGTGTAGAGTTACATAAAAAATCTAGACAGTTGCCTTACGTCTCGTCTTCCACCAATCAAATCCGAGAATTCATACACGTATACCAACATACATACATGCACACAAACGCATTCACAACATATGTTTACACACAGTGATATATGCTTGCGTAAGCGACTTCCATTCATTCATACATCGGCGGGATTCATTCATGATTTAAAAACAGTCACGTGACGCGAATAGGTTCAGCGATCTACCGCTCGATGGCAGCACCAGATGGTGGTCAACATCGCAGGAGTTAGTTGGGAAATTTTGTGATCAACAGCAGGACTGAAATAATTTTATTCAGGATGTGTAAAATGAAATGATTATGTTTACAACGACAGTAAAGTTTGGGATATTAGGGATGTTAATGTAGTAAATGAACAATAAGGAAACAATGAAATAAATACAAATAATTGCAAAACATGTATTTGTACAGTGAGCTAATACGAGTACGTTGTATATTGTAGAAGAAGATACAATATAGTAATATATACATATCAGAGAGAGAAAATATGATAAGTTCCCATTACAATTATTATAGCAGTGCTGTTCAACTTCTATAAGACTCCGGTACATTTTTTATGTGTAAATATTTCTCGGGTAAAAAATATGATAGAATAGGTTGATAGGGAATTGAAAAATCGGTTCATGTTATCTCAAATTATTTTATGTATACGAAAGAAAAAAAGTAATAAGTAATGAAAAACTTCAAACAGTATTTTATTATTGTTATTTATTTTAAATTTCAAGTGAAAATTTGATTTTGTTTTGTTTACAGACCACTAGTAAAATATATTGTGTGAAACGCTGTTTTGACAACATAGGTAGGTAGGTAACGTAACGTACATATAGGTAGAATCAAGCGCAGACGGTGTGCAAACTAGGGGGCGAGATGATAATTTACAAAAATCAAGGATTATTTTTTTTCAGTATTTGTCTGTTCTTATTTCTTATAATAATAATAATATTACGTATGTGTAGTTCTATATTTTTGTATTCATATTATTTTGTTCCCCATAGTCGATTTTGTGCATTATTATTATTATTATTTTTTAATTTTGTTTCAATAAAATATTCCTAATATATTTTATTTTTAAATATCAATATTTACCAGCCATAGAAGGGGAACCAAGTTTCTATCTTGAGGAAAAACGGGGATGCGACTTAAAAATATTGTGCACCTCTGAACAAGTCAATACTATACCGAGTTTTCTCTTTGTTGTTGCCATCAGTAAAATAACTGTTTTGGGAGTTAGAAAAGGTTAAAAAAAAAACTTTGAGGGTATATACATATATTTTCATTGTGCTGATTCTGTCAAAAAGAATTCATCATCCCTAAAATTATGGGCATGATTCTGAAGTGTACATTTTAAGTGCCACTGGTAAAATGATAATGAATTATTTAATCATAACTGATGTATAACAAATTAATTAATTCACTCATTTCATTTGAAAATTCGTGTTAACACAGCGAAGTGATACTAAGTTATAAGAATGTAGGTACATTTCAAGAACCATGCCAAAAAAATATTTTTGACTGTAAATTAGCACGTAAGAATATGTATACCGGGTGACACTGAAAAACGGACCACTCCAAATAACTTTTCCCTACAAATCTATTAAAAGTAGGCTTTTAAATGTTTGTTTTTAGGGTTAAAAATGTCATTTTATGATACCAGTGTTAAAAAATGACAGATCATTGTTACTTTTAACACTAGTGTTATAAGTAAATTAGTTACCTTGGTAATAATGAATGGAACCACAATCGACATTTTTGACATATGTCTAAAAATTATTAGACATACAAATTCAAATGAAAAAAATAGTGTTAGTAGAAAAAATAATGTGTGATATATAGTAAAAATTTTGAAAGATGTCCGATCAAGGTCGTTTGTATCATGAACGAATTAACAAATTGGCATACATTTATCTCTTTCCTTTGCAAAGGCTATAAGCATGTGCGATAAGGATGGATATAACACGCTTGTCTTTCAAAAATTGATATTGTTTCGACTAAGTTAGGAAATTCCATTTTAAAACGATGCTCGTTGTTGATAATACTTTCGCTGTAACGTAAGTTTATATATTAATTCAGATACATTACCTTAATTCATAGGCGTACGAATAACGTTATTTTGTGTCAGAGTCACTGACACTGACATTGTGTCGGTATCTTATTTTTCACATATTTGGTTTTACATTTGCTAATAAACTTACCAGTTGACTTATTTTTGAACTTTGAATGCTTTTATTGTAACATATAATTTTATAATAATAAAATAACAATAGTATCTTATGTACCCTCATAAAAACTAAGTAAACGACACTACTGAATTTGTCATAATGCGCGGAGCAAAAATCTGAATTCATACAATTCGTAGATGACCTTGATCGGACATCTTTCAAAATTTTTACTGTACATGTTAAAAGTGATCTTATTTTCTTCGAAGGTTTGGACCACTCCGCTTCGCGTCATGAGCCAAACTTCTTTCTCACAAAATAAAATGTCACTATTAACATGGCATGCCAGTACGGTATCTAGGGTTCTAATATATGTATTTAGTAATAATTTTCTGAATATACAAATGTACATATTATTCTGAAGCATATATAAAAAACAAAAATCTTTAATAATTTAAAAATAGAAAATTAAATATTTACAACTTTAAATTTAGTCGTCGATCTTTTTTGTTTAATTCGTCGAGTATTTCATTTGTTGATGGATATTTAACAAAGCCAAGCAACTCAATTTTAAGACATTGAATTTCTCAAATATGATATGGGGCACCCTATATACTCGTATTTTTATATATTTGGAATTTATGTAAAGTTACGAATTCAACGATATACCTGTGAAGTGATTTTTTTTTTTGAAGAAATAAATTACAAAAATGTAAGAGAAAATTATGAATAATTAACCTGTGTTATGTGTTTACTTACATCATTTGTTTTTTGGTAGTAATGAAATAAATATTAATTTCAATTTGTTTAAGTACAATTCAGGACTCAGTAACTTGACACAAGTACGTACTCCTTATTTTATTAATTTCTACCAAAGACGACATTTTATAATCAAGCATGGTTTTATATATTTTTATGAATGGCTCTAAGTATATTTTGTTTGTTACAACTAAATATTATAGGTGTACCGTTTCAACAAATTATAAATAAAATATACATATAGTTTGACCAAGTAATTAATAACACATGTAGTTAGATCCTTTAATTACAATAACAAACATAACAAACAGCTGAGGTAATTGTTTACTGAAGCAAAGTTATTTCTGTCATTTAAGTTTTTGGATTGTTACAATAAAGTGATCACTCAAACTGTTCGCCCAAAATGCGCATCCAAATTGCTCGCCCAAAATGCTCATCCAAATTGCTCGCCAAAAATTGCTCATTTAAACCACCCATTCAAAAATCGCTCATCCAAAAAGTATCTACCCATTGTATGAAAATATTATTTTGTTGTACATTTACAATAGTTTTAGTTTTTGTCTCCCTAAATGTTGGATTATTTTTCATATTTTCAACTTATTTTTAATAGTGATTTAAGACAATAAATCATATGACACACAATTATAACGGGAATTTATTTGGGGAATACACTGCAGTAATTACTTTTTTAAAATAATAATCGATCTGAATTAGATTCGAATTCGATTATTAGAATCATAATCAAAAAGTAATCTATGGGTCAAAGTTAGTTAAATATTTTTTTAAAACTATTTTCTTTTGTATTAATAGATGTCAGTGGCGTAGCTACTCTTTTAAGTGCCCGGGGTATATAACCTCCTCAACCCTCTTTAATATGATGTATTCAAATTATTGTAGTCATTCAAATCTGATTTTGTCGCCTCCCAACTGAGGCATTCGGGCTGTCCCCTTCTCCCCTCAGCTTGCTACTGATAGGTGTGTCGATACTATTATATTTATATCTTATTATTGTTTGTTACGAAAATAATTGGAACAGGTTCTATTAAATTTCTGCTTCATCGAATCAAAATAAGAAACAACGTATTTCTTCTAACGATATATTTTTCACTTGTCATACTTTTCTTTCTTCATTGTGTTGAATCGTATTACAATATACATATGTCTGTGTGTGTAGTTTTTCGAATTGTTTAATAAGCTCCCAATTAACAGAACGAAAAATCACAAGTATGTATTTATCAAACAACATAATTATATTTTTATTTATCTTCCTGTTTATATTACGAACATCACTCCACATTTTAATAGTTCAATTCACAATCAAGTGAAGTAAAGGTGCTTAAATGTGCAGTGAAGGTGAATATATTTATGTGGAAAAAAAGATGAGGCGAAAGAAAAATCTCGTAATCAAGAACTTGCTTGAAGTATGTGAACATTGCACTAACATTAATAAATGCTCCCATAAAATCATATGTCTGTAAAGATAAATTTATTTTCTCGTTTTCAACGTAATAAAACATGGAAAAAATACCCCACAGCAAGTTGGAATTGCAAACCAGTTGGAGATAAGATTTAGAATTCCTCTTAAGAAAAGTTGATAGAATCGAATGCCTAAGTAGTTGTTAAAAACGACAATATCTACTTTGTATGATTCAAAAGTACTGCATTTCTATCTTTTTTCATTTTCGAGGTATGTGTTATTAGTTTTGAAAAAGCATTGACCTCTTAAACCAAGCCATTTAAAACAATAGTGACTGAAATTTGTTTCTTGGAAGTCGCTATCTTTTTTAATACAAGATCTGAGATTTTAAAGGTAATAAAATTGGACTTCTCAGTACTCATCTAAAAAACAACTGCATTTGAATTTTGTTTCATTGAATCAAATTTGAAACTTTATAGTTATTTAATTATTAAGATCAGTAAGTGGTGTAAGTGCTTCCTACCGGTTGCGGATGATTTTATACATCCGATACCGGTAGAAGAGAACTTACTAACCGCAATACTTATTACGTTTTATGCAAGATTGATACACAAATTTAGAAAAAATAAGAGTTGAAAATTATTTTGACATATTAAAAATTTTAGTTGTCACTTTTAAAGTAAGTTTTGATCGTCGAAAATTTTCTACCTCTTAAAAAATAGTTAATCGCACATTGACAAATCATGTAAGTATGACGGGTGTTCTAGTACATATTTTTTTTCATCAAAAACTGAAGAAAATACTCGCAGGTTAATTTCATATTTTCACTCACACACAACGAAAAAAATATTTAACTAAGTTCTAACTTGTTTAACTTTCACAACTTTGTTTTTCATGTACCCGATTTTCTTATTTTCTATAATAGTATCGCAATCTTCCTTGTATATAATGGACTATTTCATTTGCATTTTAAAGTGACTGTGTATCTGCAATTTGTTTCAGCCCATCAAATCTAAAAATACATAAGTATACTATGAAAAAATGATCTGTTGTATGGGGTATTCCGGCATGTTTTTTTTGCATTAGGTCATTTCAGGACTATGAATATATAATTTTAAGTAAGAAAACAATATGTTAGATAATAAATCATCCTAATTTAAATTTTCTATCATGGCGCGCTTATTGACATACAGACTGAACACCAGCGCCTAAACACACGTGTTCATATAATCCATTCGCGGAGACGAGAGAATGTAGAACTAATTCATTAATATAGACAAGTCATTCCATTGGTCAAAAACAGGATAATTTTGTAACCGGACCTGTTAAAGGACTTGTTTCTATTCAAAAATTAGTTCCACATTCTCTCGTCTCAGCGGAACATGTATTAATTAACACAAATAAACAAAATATCAAATACATAATACACGTGCGTAGTAACTACTAGCGCCATCTGTGTTTCTAACGGCACATAGTTAATCTGAAATGAGCAGCAACATATATAATCTACGTTACAGTTTTCAAGAACGTTTCTAGATATGTAAAGAATTTCTAACTTCGAATTCCTAAACATGTTTTATTGTATTTTACGAGATACAAACTCTTAAACTTGATTAAATCAAACATCTTACAAACCACCTAAAACAACTACATAAAATTTATTTTATAAATAATCCAAACTTAATCACCAATTATCGTCTTTCCTTTCAGTGTGAGGAAGCAGAACACAACGCCCTGGCCACCCTGAAACAAGAACTGGACGACGGCGACGACATGTGCCCCAGGTCAATCAGCAGCATGCAGAAGGTGCCGTCCATCAGTGACCTGAGCGACCCAGAATCATCTCTAGGTGAGTACACCCACATAGACTCGCACGCACACATTCCCCACTCGAGTAGCAGGGACACATGTGCTATAATAAGGATGTGGCAGGTTATTCAATTGTACGGTGAGAATGATGGAATGAAAATATTGTTTTATTAATATCTCGGAGTATTATTAGTTTCTACGATAATGTAGGGACTTTATTTTTAAATGATGGCAGCCTTTAGGTTACTCAAAATATGGCTTCATGCAAGAAAAACCAATTGCAAGTTTTCACCAAACTCAAATTGATTGTAATCGGCTAAAAGATCGGAATATTTTTTATATACTTAAGTACAAGAACAATCAAAATAAAACTGTAAAGGAATGGTTTTTGATCGAACCCTACTATAAAAAAAATTATTGCAATAATAATTAAAATGTTATAGATCAAATGTGCCAGATAATTTCCACTTCGCCCGTAATTTTTTACGAATGTTCTACTTTTTTCCAGAATTGGCAAAAAAATGTACGTTATTAATGCTCATATTGCGGTAAATCAATAATAGATGGCGCTTGAAAACTGACCGTTACATGTATTAAATAAATAATTTAAATTCGTAAAATCTAACTTTCTCAACATAAAATTTTTATTGTCTGGAAAAATGTGCATTAAGTGATATTTTTATACATTTTGCACTAGTAATTTAAGGATGTGGTAAAATGATGGATTTTTGGCTCTATTGGCGATTCAAATTAACTTTTCCCGCCGTTATATAACCCTGTTGTGACGTCACAACTGGGAGGTACGAGCTGTCAATCTGTCACTGAAACTGCATTTTACACTTTTTAGAGATATTTAAAAATATGAAACTTGTGTTAAAGGAAATTTTATATTATTTAAATGGCATACAAACACCAGAAAATTTCTATGAAAGAAAGGAACTAATATATTCTGGGCGTATTTTTAGTTTAAAATTTAGCCACCAGATAGAGTTTGCTTAACTTAAATGGCGAATTTTTAACAAATCTGTAAATCTTATGGTGTTGCTGTATTACACTTAACGATTAATCGACCAATTTATTGATCGACTTGTGACCATCAATTTATCAGTACGTGTAAAACAGAAAAATCGATCGATTTATTTACGAAAACGAGGAGTTCTATTTTCCGTCGATTTTTTTGAAGAATTTTTGGTTACTTTTCCAGTGTCACCTTTTTATAATATTTGACATTTCAAACTATATTTGATGTATGCTTGTTTCTAAGGTAAAGTACGTATATTCACTAGTTTTACTCATTTTTAACAAGTACGTTACAAGAAAAACTACACTACAAAATTACAAGAAAACTGAAGCATCGCTAGATTAAACTGTAACCTCGCAAACATATAAGATAAAATTAAGAAGTTAGTGGTCCTGATTTCAACAAAAATAAATTGATAGAAAATCGTTAGTGTAAATTCTCAACGCCTTATAAATTGAAGGATTTATGATACGTCAATAACGATTTATTAAGTGGAAAACCGCTTTTACAGATCTGTAAATCTGTACATAATGGACAAAATTGCATGGAAAGCAACTCTTATGTATAATTTTATATTAATCAATAAGAATCGATGCGTTTGTTATTTTTTTGCAGGTTTACATATCTGTAAGACATACAGATTTGTTAAGTATTGGCCTATTGTATGCAAATATTTCTAAAAATGAGCTTGAAGTAAAATGTTAAATGTTATTTCACTGTTAATTGACACACATATACCACAGTGCAAAACAAAAAAATTTACATCTTTGACCCATTGGCTTCCAACTAAAAATCGTTTCATATTCAACGTTATTAACACTCTTGCTATACGAGTATACAGTTTACAACAATGAAAAATATGTCAATTGCCATTTACCGGAAATCAACAATAATACTCGTAAACTGAAAATTACACCAAGAATTGTATCATCTCCCCAAGTTGGTTATTTTTGAATAAAATACAAATTCTAATTTTCAAGTTTTTTAAATTTTAAGCTCGACATTATCACACATCAAAACGTTGAATTACATATTGAATTAGCCTTGATTTATTCAAAAATTATAGGGAAACTAATTTGATGATTAATATATCGTGTATATCCTTCAGAAAATTGTCCCTCTCAAGAAAGATATTTGATACATAATATACCTACGAGTACTTACTATTTTTTGCAGTGTTTTATAAATAATAATTTCCTGTTTTATAAGACACATGTCCATTGAACTTTACAATTTCCTATCAATTAATTTATTAGTTATCTTTTCGACCTAGTTGCATATGATAAATCATTTCCTTGTTAGGTATAAATATAAATAACCATTAGAAAGTTCGCGAATCTTGTGACACTTCCCTACATAGTATTTACCAACCTACGCTTACTACGTTCATTCATACGGTTTTCATTCATGAGCGCGAATGTGAATGCGAGTGCTCGTACACATGATGGCTTCCTGTGCAGGATGTTGTGGAGTAATTAAGTCATAGCACAGCCACCTGAGATGTGTAGGCGACAGGTACACAGGATACAAACCAGTTGTCTTCCTGTATGAGATATATAATTGTTAAGAATGTTATGGCGTCCGGCAGAATTAATTGATCATTTTGCGGTTTCCAACTATTACAAATTTTTACACAAATAGGATGTTTATATTTATGTAAATAATAATTAGTAGCGGTTGTCCGTCCGTATTATTATAACTGCGCACAATACAACCGGGATTTATGGCCGTATTCTGTTCAAAACTGTATGTTTTACAGGTCTGCAAATCAGTAAATATTGAAGAAAATATCAACGAAAGCTGCCACTCTAAGCATCATTTTCTATTAATCCCAAAAAGATTAAATGTGTTTTTCCCAATTTTTAAAGATTTACGAATCTGTAAGACACAGTTTTGAACAGAATACGGCCATTTGTTTTAAAATTTTGGTTGGTAACAACTGAAAATCAGCAAACCTTTGCAGTAGCAAAGACTAAAGTAGGTACCATTGATACATTTGTCTCAAGATTGACTTATATTAGGTAATTAATTATTTAAAAATAATTTTCATGTTGAATAGATTCATGTGACTTGCTGCATGTTTTACTATCATCTGGATAACTCACGAAACAAATAATATTCAAGTTACACTTGGCAAGTTTCACAAAATTTCAGTCTCTGAATGAACCTCTCGGTCATTTATCAGAGACTGGCTCACTCAACCAGAACCACAGACGCGTTTCGCTCTTATTGGAGCTCTTCAGTGTGGTGTACTGACGCCTTTTTTTATCACGAAACAAATTTTTTACTGTCGAAAGTAATTTACGTAACAAAATTATATTATATTGCCCTTTATATTGCAGGGCGAGCCGTAGGCGAGCTTTTGAAGCTTGTGAACTCAGTAAAAATACTTTCAGATCATATTCAGTACTATATTTTTTCGAGATTCTGAAAAAAAAAATCTGTATGTATGCATTATTTTATTTTTTAATAAGAAATAAATAAATAAACAACTGATCGCCATGGAAACATTCATGTAGTTATCGGAAAGTAACTTTCCGATCCCTTATAGACAATTTTCCGAGCTAGTTCAGTAAAGATGGAATTCCCGTTCTAAAAAGTGATCAGAAGTAGCTCATTTTCTGGATGATCGTGAAAAAAATATTTTACGATCTGAAAGTGAAAATAAAATAAATAAATAAATTAATTATTTTTTTCTGCAAGAATATAAGCGATAGCTCTTAGCTTCCAGACTCTGCCTAAAATTTATGAAGCTATAAGTATTGCAATACTAAATTTATTTGCTACTTAAATAAACGAGTGGCTATACTATTTATGTAATAACCTCTGAAAATAGTTATTTATGTAACAAGAGCTGAAGTAACACTTTACTGGGTGAGCAAGCACATTTTAGAGCGAGCTAGGTGAGCTTTGGTAGCTTGTAAGCCGAGTAAAGACAGCTTCAGTATTGCTAGTGACAGCACGCACTTTAGAATTCTATCATAGAAAACAGGCGAATGCGATTTTACTTTTACGGATCTTCGTAGCATGCACTTTAGAATTCTATATTCGCTTTTTATTTTAGGATTTTTTGGGTTTTATACTATTACAATAGAAAATATTATGACAGTTGTATATAATAAATAATATAAATTGGCTTTGAATTGAATTGTGACAAAATAATGACGTTAGTTTAATACTTTCGCCTCGAGTCGTATATGCTTGTAGGCACGCATGCTACCAAATTTTCGCTCCGTGGCGACAAGCGAAGATAAATGCCTCATTTGATAGAATTGTAAAGTGCGTGCTGTCACTACTGGTCATGTTGGGAACAACAATTTTTTCGCGACCATGAAAAAAAGAATAAATAAAATCTATAGGTACGCATTATTTTATTTTTTATTATAGGAAAATGATAAGTTATGCTGGATTTATACAGCGTAAGCCGTAACGTAACGTACCGTGCTGTGGCGTATTGTGCCGTATCGTAACGCGTGATTTTTCTAAGCTATTTTATATAAAACTTTTACGGTACATTTTAGTAAAAAGTATGCTCATGCTCTGTCGATACAAGTATACGTCAGATTTGTATTTAACAGGTTATTTTATTCGTAATACACTATATTTCATTATATTTCCATAATTTCCATTTAATATAATAATCTAAACTTTGACACTTTTCACTCATGTCAGTCACAGTCACACAAAACAAACTATTTGTAATGCAGTATTTTTATATTTATTTCTATTTAATATATTAGCTAAACTTTGACACATATTAGCCACACAAAAGCAGACTAGCGCAGGGCAGTAATAATTTTCGTAATATCGCAACGTACCGTAATGTGCCGTAACGTAGAAAGATATAAGTTGGCGATTTTGGGTTGACACGTTACGGCACGGTACGTCACGTTACGGCTTACGTCTGTATAAATTGTCACATACATTTGCACTGTTTTATTCTTTACGTTACGTTACAGCATAAACAAGTGCTCGCCATGGAAACATTCATATAATGATGGGAAATTTACTTTTCGATCCCTTATAGACAATTTTCGAGCTAGCTCAGTAAAGAAGGATTTTCTGGTCTAAAAAGTGATGAGAAACAGCTCATTTTCTGGACGATCGTGAAAAAATATTATTTCGAATGGGGCCCTTCATTTTTTTTATTTTTATAAAACTTTATTTTAATTGAAAGCAATTTTGTTTTTAAATATTGGATGTTAAGCTGATTTTGTTTTCGTGAAAGAGTGGACACATAATTGATGCTACATAAAATAACTTTTGAGGTAAATAATTGCAAATATGTTTCGATAATAAGCAACTTAATAAAATAATAAAAAACTATGTTATGTTATTGCCCAAGTTTTGATTGCCATTGGCAGCCCATGCCATTCAATATTTCTTTTACTTTTATATAAAAACAAGCGGTTTCTATTTGGAGTGGTATCATAAATTTAAACAAGTGTTATTTACTATAAAATGGATTTCGTATTTAAAAAGGCGATAGCAAAATACTTGAAAGTAGTAAGAATTTGGAATAGTGTAGATATGTGACGTAGATGTTAAGGCGAGGTTAAGAAAATCAAAAACTCGAATATTTTAAAAACTAATAACCTTTCTTGAACTTTGTTAGTTCTCATCATACAATTTTAAGGTTTAGTTTTAATCTTTACAATGGTGGAGGATTCCATTTATTTTTTTTTAAATAAATTTCATATTTGTTAGGTTCATATCACTTACAAAGTGCTTTGCTGTAACTTGCTGTAACTTCGATAAGTCACAAAACAAAACGAACAAAACTATAATTAAATTGTTGGACAAGAAAATGAGCGATTTCGATAGCGACAACGATTTTTCCAATACTCCACTTGAAATTTATGAAGTTGTAAGTTAAAGTAGTGGAACACTAAATTCATTTGATTTTTAAGTAAACGAATGGCTATATTATTTCGTGTTGTAGAGGTTTTTGAATTAAAGAGGTTAGAATTATCGAGGTTATATTGTATAAAAATAGGTTTAAAGTACAGTATGGATTATGCAGAGTTGTAACTTTTAACATTGTTGTTGTTTCATATACTTAAATATTTTTTATTGATTTAAAGCGAAAAATGCTTCCAAGTAACTATGTATTTGTCCCATAACCGATATTTATTAATGAAATTAGTCGAATTTTTTCAACAACTTTCGATTTTACTCTTTCCAAACACAATTAGCCGGTCGGTATAGTTTCGAATCAGGGTACCTCAAAGTCAATCACAACATTTAGAGATCAAATTTTTCAATATGCATATCTAAGTTGAAGCACCTTCTACTCTTTAATGTTCCATCCAAATTCTATCCACGTTTGAGGGTGCTGCACGTGTGATGACGTCACTTCCTTCACGTACTGCACAGGCATTCATGGCTGGTGTGACGTAGCCAGGTATGTTCACATGGAGAAATGCTGACGTAGAACAATGTTAGTGAAATTACATACAGCAGACAATGAAAATGAAACCATGACTGTTACGTGTAAAGTTACTGGTCCAATAACCTTGGACTCGTTACAGATGAAGATATGTTGGGTAACAAATAAATTTCACAAGCTTTCTTTCATAAGCGTAACACTTGCACTTCGTAATAAAGAGAGATCAATGAATTTTTTTGTTGTGAGAAATCAACTTGTTTCATTGTCGACAATTACTGTGTACTGATTGAACTTAGATTGAAATTCTATAATTAGGGGACTGATAGAAACTGGATCAATTTTTAGAAAGCCTGAGAATGGAAGGTCAGTACCTGTTACAAATAACGAAAATTCAGTCGCCTAATAGTACGATTTGTACTAGAAGGTGATTATCTCCTCTTTGGAAATTCTTCCACAATTTCTTTGCCACGCCAGTTTCTTTTCTTGACAATAAGTTGCAATGATCTGTAAGTCAGATTTACTCAAATGAGGTTGCCATTATTAGAAGAAATCTCGAGCAAACTGAACAAAACTTCGAACAAATTTATGAGAATGTTACAATTAACTCGAAATGTCACTGGCAGTTACCTTTCTTTCAATAATAGGTTACTTCATTTTAAGCTGATTAAATAATTATCAACATTAATAGTAAAGTAAAAGTACCGATTATGGAATACTTTTTGAAAAAAACATAACAGTTTTTCAAAAAATATTTAATTTATAGCAATACAGAATTACAAACAGATGCTGTAGGATATATAGCAGTGGTGCGCAACCTTTTAAATCGCGGGCACAAAAAAAAATTCCCAAGGGGCCACTTAGATAAGATAGCAAAAATTTTGTATTCGAAATTATAAAAATAAGTGGACTGATACATAATTAATAATAATAAATAATTCAACTATTAATACTTACCTATATTATTCCAAATACAAATAATAGCAAAAATAATATTTATTATAATTATAAGTAAATAGGAATAGGTAATAAAAATACTTACATAAATATTATAAAATTTAAATTAAACAGCTTTACATTTTATTCGAAGCCAAATGACTATCAGGATTGATGTTAGTGGTCGCAAGAAGCAAAATATTTTTTAAATTGCCATTTGTTAATCGAGACCTTTGTTTAATTTTTATAATTTTCATTGAAGAAAGCAGTTGTTTGCAAATATATGTGTTGGCGAACCGACAAACATAGGTACAGTTCGTTGTCCAAATTGTCTTAACTTCGGAAAGTATTGGTGTGGCACTAATTTACAAAAAAAAAAAAATACCTTCATTTAATAAATTACAAAATTCATCGTATTTGGTTTTTTAATGCAGGATTAAATTTAATATCCATCATTTCTAACTGCAAGTCAGTATCAATTTGTTTTATGTGCTGTTCAGTTAATAAAAACGGATTAATAAAGAGTGCTATATTCTTCTCTTCGGCTGCAAATTTAGAGAAGCGAGAATCAAATTCTTGATTCAGTAATTTAAGTTTTTCCTTATAGCTGTCGTAATTAAAATCAATAAATTAAATTACGTTTAAGGTTGTATAAATAAGCGCTCTTTTATAAACACAAAATATAATATAAATTATAATTTTCTACTCTTAATCGATATAGTTTGTATATAGAATTATAGATATACATAGTTATAGATAAAAAAAGTATATTTTAAAATTAGAAAAATTATATTTTTTTTAATTTCATAAAGGGCCATACACAAATCGTAAAAGGGCCACCACTTGCACACCACTGGTATATAGCAACTTACTACAAAGATGTTTGGTAATAAAAGCAAATAGTTTATTTTCCAGATATTTAAAAAAAAAAATCGATGTTATGAACGTAGAGTACCTATTATGAAATAGATAGCGAACCTAAAATGGAATAAAGAAATTGTCACTAAATATGCTTGAGATAGTTATTAAAAAAAAACTGAAATTCACAAATAATACATAAAATTTAGTATGTATAACGTAAAATAAATTCTTAAATTTATAACTTAAAAATAGAAACATTTTTATAATAGTTTTTACAATTAAAAATTTCTAGATTTGAATAGAAAATTTAGAAAATCGCTATTTATTTGTTTCTCTATACAATTGATATTGATTAAATTTAATTTGAATTTATAATTTTTAATTATACGTGTATACTTAATAGACCTGAAACGAATCTGAATTTAAAAGGGTTCAAATTCGGTTCAGGTTTGTTGACCTTGACAAATAAAGGTTCGATTTGGGTTCAGGTTCATCAAAAATTCGGGTTAATTCGGGTTTTTGGTTCAGGTTCGGGTTCAGTTTCAGGTCTCTGGGTTTTTGGTGTTTCCCTAATTTTGTCGGTGTGTGTAGTTTTCAAGATAGCAATGATAGTAAACTTAAATAACTGAACACTCTATATAAATTTTTTTAAAAATTCTGTGAAGAATATGGGGGCTATTTCTGTATAAATTATTTTGTATTTCTTTTTAACGGTCAACCGCGAACTGCTGGTCTCATTAAAAGTCTTCATAAAGAAACACGAAAAGATCAAATTTCTTTCTTGAGAAACTGGGGTTACTCGATGTCACATATAAAAAGATTGAAAGTAAATGTTAAGGGCGTACATTAATTATCTTTTCAATTGTTACACATCCGCTCCACTGGCAAAATGTCCGTGTCCATAGCAACAGCAACCCATAAGGTGTTTACAATCTTTCAAGAAACCGTTATCCAAGGTGGCCTATCTTCCCATCTTCATTTGTCTTCCGAGATGTTCTCTTGTTTACATCTTGCAGGACGAGTTTTTCTTGCGGCGTGCGACCGATCTTCTACGAGTAAAGCCGATCCTTCTCGAATCATTCTGTCATCACTTCTAAAAATTATAGCCGGCGATCTCACGCTGTTCTATATACAAGCGCATACGCTGGATCGAGTGACCCATGAATTAATTAATCGAATTTTTTTCTCTTTTTTTTTGTTGAGTTTTTATTTGCGAATGACCAGTGAATACCGTGAGAACATTTACTTAATTTTAATAATGGGACCTGTTTTAGGCGTCTATGTTTTAATTTTCTATTTTTGTTTTGGACTTTTTGCCCGAGGTTTACAATTCTCGTGGGATTTTTGCAAATTTTTATCTGAATAAATATCTCTTAACATACAAGTAAGAGATGAACGTCAAAAAAATTACCACCTACAGATTTGTTAAAAAGTATAGTATGGGTATACCTGCTGATTTGTAAAGATCAATATACTCAAATTGTTTCTCGTATTATTCTTAATGAAAGTTACAAAACAGAATAAACTAAACATTTTATCTTATTTTTGCTTCTGTTTACTTTTGTTATCCTTGAACCTTGTTGAACTTCCATGAGATGAAATGATGAGACAAATCATCGAAATCAGATCAACCATTGTTAATCAGCTGTGGAAGAATTTGTAAAACATTTAGAAATCAATTTAGTAATGTTTTACAAAAACTAATACAAAGAATGCGTAGAGTTTGTCAAACCGTTACCGAAGTCAGAGAAGTTATTTCGGAGAATTGATAAAATCGTTAAATTCATCTTTGGTTAAATTGTCTGTTAACGTAAACTATCAGTTAAAACAAAAAATCATCGTTATAATATAAATTGTAAAAATTACCAATGTAACAATTTCTTGATACGACACTTATCATTTTAACTTACGGTTATGTTAACAAAAAGTTTAATCAGAGATGAAATTATCGGGTCCAAGAGTTAATCTTTACAATCTCCAGTTGAAATTTTAAATTTTAGATAAATAAACAATATTAAATATTAGACAGTTAATTTCGTTTCAGTTTTATTTATTTAACTCACAGTTAAAATTTTAACCGGAGATTGTAAACCGCGGGCCCTTTTGTATTAACATTTGATGTAGCGGGACCCCTTAGAAATTAAACTTTAAAATACTAGTAAAATATGGAAATGGAACTTTTTTAACTTAAGTTATATACATGGGTGCTGTTTAGTCGGGACAAGGGGGGCAATTGCCCCTCTCTGGAAGTTAAGTTCAACCACTATTTTCTCTCTTTGTTCTATATTTCATACATGTCGTCAAGGGTATATAAATATTCAATTTAATATTTATTAGTATGCAAAATGCAAGTGCACAAAATAAACAGTTCGGGGGTGTAATACGAGTAATTCCTTTTGGAAATTTTTCTAACATTTCATGTTTGCCCCCCTCGGATTTTGGGTTAACGGCGCCCATGGTTATATAGAAGGAGAAATGAAGAGGGAATTTAAAAAAAATGTCATTATTATTATTATTATTGTATGTAGTGTATTACTCACCTGTATAATAATACAGGTGTCCCAAATTAAGTAATATACTATTAGGATCTCGGAAACTATAAGAGCTACGAGATCGGTTAAATGAGCAATGTTATGTAGTTTTGAGGGCTCATTCAGATTGCGTCGAGAAAAATTAAAAATTCCTAACAATTTGAAAGTTATTAAAAAAAACTGAAAATCGTTATTTGATAAAATGGTTTATAGTTTCCGAGATCCTAATGGTATACCCGAGGGTAAACCACTTAATTTGAGACAGCTTGTATACAATATTTAACAAAAGACAGGACTACAGTAGGAAAATAATTGTGGAATACGAGTAGTTCACAAAAAAAATAGTTGGAACCTTGATGCTGCATCTCACTAACCAGTTTGTTAAATCAGGTTTAATAGTAGATCGTTGTATTCTGAGATCACAATCGACAGTTTTCAATCTATTCCTATGTTTGATTTTCTTATGAACTAGTGCAGAAAATGTCTTTTCATACAAATACCTAGTTACAAATGGAATCATTACCTACTTTCAATAGGTCTTTTTCGCTAGAGCATGATAATCAGCAACCTGAGTAAAAATGATATTCGGCTGTAGTGCTGATACAATGCTGCCGCACAGCTTGTTACGTGCGTAGATAGTATGGCTGCAACACAAGCCGTGTTCCTTCGGGATGTGATTCACAATCTAAATCAATCAAATTGATCATGATTAAGAAGAACTATGTTTTTTCGTTTCTTATTCGTTATCCCCACTTTCTCATTTTGTGATCACTAGACAACCTTCCCCTTTCCCTTCTGAATCATCCTTTTTGAGTGATCACACAGATTCATTTCAGAGCAAATTTAAAAATGGCTAACGACAATAGGTATTCGAGCGTAGAAATTTATCAATATGAGGTTTGTTGCATCAAAGAAAATATGACTTTCCTACAAAAGCATGTAATACTTTTGAAAACAAAGAAAATATGTTACATAAAAGTTTTGTTTTAAGTAAACATACTTCATATGTTACCAAGAACATTTTTTTTTACTTCTATATGATACATTTTTAATGTGCTGACTATAACACTCGACAGTAGATTATTTATAAAATAAAAAAATAAATTAGTTTGCATTGGTCTGCATATGATATTTGACTCTAGATGGTATTTATATTATTCAAGTTGTTTTCTTGATATAATTTTTAAATCATGATTCAAAAGGATCACGATTAAACTAATCAGGATTCACAAAATCACAATCACAGTCCGAAGGAACACGGCTATCGTCGCCAAACAGACCATGTGCGGCTGTGTTGCTGCCGTGTTGTTTGTTCAATTTTACTCGGGAAGTAAAGAAGCCTAAAAATTCGCAGGACTTTGTTCCTCGAACATATTTTTTATAGTTTCATCTGTTTATTTATTCGGTGGTACGCTTACTCCAGGTATATTATTTCTCTGTGCTGTCTCATGGACCCCTTAGGATCCGCGTACGTTGGTTTAAATGATAGTAGCAATGTTATGTTTTGTTAAAATACACATTTTCATTTCTAGTTTATAATGTTTTAATTTGTTTTTTTACTACTTTTTTTTAAGAGACAGCCAATTTTGATAATGACGATTTCTCGAAATATTGGCTAACTAAATTTTGTAGCTAAATAACAAATAAAATAACAATTTAGATTGTCTGTTAATTTCCGTAAAAAAACCATTTGCAAAGTTGACCACTGATTATCTTAACGTCTTATTTATCTTGGTATTCCAGAACCGGTAGCATTTTAATAGCTTGCTATCTTTAGTTGTCGAAATTTTAATGATATTGGCTACCCTTCAAGAATATTGTCCCCAAAATAAATAATTATTAATGCTGAATTCAACTCAGAAAACAATTACCGTTTTTTGGAATGACCAATCCGTTTATACAAATGTGCCCATTTCGATAATTTGGTTTTTCGAAATCATGTATGTAAATTTAATAGTGGGCTTATGCAAAATTAAAGTATTTTGAAAGAATTAAGATATCGAAACGGTACAAAGAATAATAATAAATCGTATTCGTTATCTTTTCCGTCCTGCTAAGCAACTAGCGCTAGCTACAGGCGACAGTTGTAATTTACTGCTGCTATGTGCTGCCTTCGTGAGTTAACGGCATAAACTGGAACCACATGCAGTGCGGCGTAATAAAGCTAGAGAGCGCTGGCTTACGGCAGGAATACAACTATAGCTTTTTATAATTAACTCCAATAGTTTACACGACCAATTATAAATTATCAGACTGAATTAAATAGAATTATTGTGCACTGCAATTAAGCTGATAATTTTGTTTATCTCTATGGTAGACACTTTAATTATTTATTGTAATTAAGCATTTTCTAACATTTTTAAACAGTTAATTGCATACTTGATTATTTGCTTTAATTTGCATTTGTCCACACTTGGTCGTTTAACGAAAATTACAGTAATTATTAATTAAAGATACGCTATGCTCACACGAACACCCATCACAAAAATCGCTACACTCTCATTAACTTGATTTGGTGGCAAAATTGTGAACAACAATTCATGTGTCGTGTCTGTGTATAAGCTGTCGGCTTGTTATTAAAATATATAATATCAAAAATTTATTAAATACTAAACATACAGGATGATTGAAAATTAGAGACAATTGGCTATTTCCTTTATTATTAATTTTAGAATTATAGTACAAATTACAAAGTAGGGAGCGAACCAAAATGCAACTTTTTGATGCAAAAAGGTCCTTAATACGATATCGTTGATTTTTTAAAATGCATTGTTATATACAGGGTGTTAATTTATTTTGTCCACTATTGCTATCTCGAGAAATATAAGAGCTACGAGTACGAGGTCGGTTAAATTAGAAAACAATTTATATTTTACTAGACTATTACAATGATCAAAAATTTATTTTTTCTGCCAGTGGTTCTCAAAATACGGGATACAACTTTCTTATTTTAAAAGGAAACCTATTTTATATTAGCTTATTCGATTCAGAATTTTTTTCTTAATTCAACGATATCCATATTACAAAATATTTTCTCACAAAAGAAAATTACAATTATGACATTCGTTCTTTAATATACTATTATTCACGAAGGAAAGTTTCTCGAGATAGCAATAGTGTATATTTTTATATTTTTTGAAAGTAAAATTAACCTTACCATGATGCCAAATATTTACATTTTCATCAAAATTAAATTATTAATATTATGACGTTTATTTAATGTATCATTTGTTTTTGATTATTTAAACTACGTAAAAATCAAGAAAAAATATTTGTATTTAAATTTAATTTAACTTTATTCTTTATTGAATTTTTAAAAGTTGCTGAAAAATATTTAGGGGAGACAAGATATGAATATTTCAAAATGAACACTAAAACCGTGTACTCTTAAAATTTTGTTATTTTTATTATCTTTTGAAGATTTTAGTTAAAATTTTAAAAAGAGAAGAAAATAATATTGGACCTAAACGGATACTATGAGAAATATATTCGTATGTAAATTACGTTTTTTTCTTGTTGGACAGTATGTTAATAAATTAAAATTTATTATACAACCTGTAGTTGCAAAAGTTACTACCATAGCGCTGCTATCTTCATACATGCCAATAGTCTTTTTTGTAATGAAAATTGATAGACATGTGCTGCCTCTTTGATAGAGTTTCAAACTACACTTTGACGTCTGGGATTCCCTATGTAAAAATGTAACCGGTTGTTCAGTAGCCGTCATTTAACGCACATTACATGTTTAAAGGCCGCAAGTTCCCTTGATGTGTGTTTATTTGATTTATTTAGTAGCAGAAGTGATATGTGCAACACGCATAATTGACGCTTATGCACAGCGCTTGCACAATGACCGGATGCTGTGTGCGTTTTGGTGCTCTTGCTTTGTATGAGCGTATTGGCAGTAATGAGACACTTCGAGGCCTTAAACTACAAATCATTACGCACTTGTTCCCAAGCATTGATGGTTGACTTCGAAAATTTAGATTAAGATACACTTAGTTTTTCAATATGATACTGATGGAGAGTTAAAAAGGCATTTTTGAACATAATCTTTGGTGCACTCTACACGACAACTCGAGTGTTTGTTATAGTAATAATTTAAAATTTAAGGTTATTGAAATGTGCTTTACTAAAGAAAAATTGAAAAATATCTCGAAAATTAAAAGAGATAACGACTATTGGCTAGCAAATTTATATCCATCAGGTCATTAAATTCTGATGTTTCTAATTTTCTGAAATAAGAAAAAAGGTTCACATTTAAAAATCGATTTTTAAATTTAAATATTATTAACTCGAAAACTAAAAGAGATAGCAAATTATAACTTACAAATTTGGATTCGCAGTAGGTCATATTCAATATGTGTGTATCAATTTTCAGAAATACAGTAAATTTATTTTCAGGATTTATAAATCTTTGAAATGGAAAAAATAGTTATTTGTGTGTTAAAGTTGTAAAAGTGATTTTTTTTGGCCGAATCTGATGAGGCTAAAAAAGAACTTTTAAGCCAAGGTACACACGACAATTTTTAGGCGACTATGACAAGTTATATTTTTTTATTTAAAAATATATTTCATATTAACTGATTTATGTCTCTTGTACAGTTCCGTGCTGTCATTTTAACAACTCACAAAACTATTTGCTTACTGTCCAAATATTTTATAACCAAAAAATGAAAATAAAATAAATACAATAATTAATTTTTTTGAGCAAGAAAATGAGCGATAGCGTTTAGTGATAACGATTTTTTCAGCATAAAATTTATGAAGCTGCATGTAATACAATACTATTTTTTTTCTATTTAAACAAACATTTGACAATTCAGTTCGTAAAATAAATGCGGCCGTAAAGTTAATTGGGCCGTAAAGTAGTCTTTGACAGATGTGAAAATAAAAGTGATACTTTACGGTTGCCACAGATACGTAAAACATTTATTTTATTATCTACACGGTACAAAAAATTGTGATTACTAAAATTACAAATTTGGATTCAGTGGTTATTTTACAAATTTTGAATTTTGTGTAATTTTTAAATCGCTGAAAATAAAAAATGAAGCAACGTTTTAGACTTACAGCTATTGCGATGTTCTATTCAGAGGTGAGGAACGTCCGGCCCGCGGGCCATATAAGCCCCGCAACACCATTTGCTGTGGTCCGCATGCTAAAATCAAAATTTAATAAATATAGGAAAACTAGTTGCGAGTAGCAACATTATCAATACCCGTCAACTTAACACGTCTCACTAAGCACTAAGGATAAGTAGTAGCCATCCATTAGTGGTTAAATAATTAAATGTTTGACCAAATATAAGAGGCTAATTTTTAAGTTGATAATAATTTTGTATGGCCCGCGAATGATATAATTATCCAAATGGTCCTTGGCAGAAAAAAGGTTCCCCACCCCTGTTCTATATTATCAATCATTTGTAATTGGGAAAGACAGCTACTTATGATTTACAAATTTGAATTCTGCAGAACATTTTCTAAATATGTAATTTAACTTCAGAATTATAGAATTTAAACCGCTATACTGATGAAAGAGACATTAACATTTTAAACGACCTAGTTGTTCGATTGCATTAACTTTACATATTCGTAACTGGAAAACTAGAACAGATAACCACTTGTATTTTGCAAATTTGGATTTAACAGGTGATTTTCTATATGTGTATTGAATATTAAAATATTTAGATCGCTGAAACAAATTTTAGACATTCACTTCAATTCTGTACGAAAGTTTATAAAAACATTGTTTAAACTTCAATGTTGAAACAATTTGTGGTCTACTGATAAACAAAAAGAACAATTAGTAAAAAATAAAAATGTAAACTGGTAAATGGAGTCATTGGCTTTGTTCTTTCTAATATTTGCTCAAAGTTGATGCGCCTTTCCTGTATGATCTTCAATGTTTTGTTCTTGTATCCTGTGACATCCGGTGTGACTGTCTTGTAAGGTGATGCAGCATCCAATATGCTAATCAGTTAATCATTCTCATTCATTAAGACTAATGAATTCTTTCCTGTGGTCGGCTTTGGCTTCGGCGTCGGCTTCGGCTTCCTAGAGTTTACGGCTTCCGCGCTACGTTGACTTTCATTTCGATCCGATTGATTAATCTTAGGAGAAATTATCGGTTTTTATGAATGAAAAGTAGCGCGAGTTGTGAATGAACGCTGAAAGATAGAAACTATGAATGGGCAGCACGCAGGACGTGTTATGTAGCACTTCCTGTGTTTATAAACCAATTGGAATGCTGTCTCTGCACTGAATCTTAAATTTATTGCACCCGGTTTCACTAAGACAACTCATTCGCAAAACCTTAGTTTTCTTCATGGATTTCCACATTTATTCTTATAGATTCTCAATATCCATATCCTTGATAATAAATTTCAATTTTCTAATAGCACAAAAGTAACCTCTGTCCTTTGAAAGCCCTTTTGATAATACAGAGGCCATAACGGTACAGATAAGTCGTCGCAAGCAAATTTGGCGCTTCCAGATTACATCATTACGTCCACTAGCAAAAACTTTATGCTAGTAAACACATGTGTGTTCGCTAACGTCTGATTATCGAACTTCTCACATGGGTAGTCTTTGCAAGATGTTGGTAGGTGTAACATTTTCTTTAGTAATTTTTTTTTATAATAATGCGTTGGGAAGCGACACTCAGTACTGATTCATCGTAATTACTACTGACGAGAGCTTATTTACTGGTGGTAAAAAAATCGTATAAAGGTATCCGGATTTCGAAGGCCACCATTAGGCTTTAGGAAACTGTAAGAGATACGATTTCGGTTAAACGGGACGTCAATGAAAAATATATGATTTTAAGGTTAAAACAAATTTGAAACCTATTAACCCTTCACCAATAGCAATAGAAAAAATAAGTATATTTTTAAAGTAAACATTAAATATGTGTTTCATCAAAAAGATTATAAGTTTATTGTTACATCTGATCTGAAATACAGTGTGTTCAAAAAAAAGCTAACTCGGAGCAGGTTATGAACAAAGAAATCTTTGTCAATTTAAAAATATTTAATTAAATGTCAATTTGACACAAGATATTGTCAAAAATGTTATCTAAGAAATCAAAGATTTTCTACTTGAATGTTATTTTAGAAATGGAAACAAATTAGTAAATGCCGAATGGCAAAAAATGTATCCTTCTTTATCTTTTCAAATTACATTTCAAAATCAATTTTTACAACTTGACTTTTGAATTGAATATAATGATCAGACATAGGTACGTTTCTCTGTTCATAGCCTACTCCGAGTTAGGCTTTTTATTGAACACACTGTATTTTTCTAAATTGCCATTTGTTTTAACATTAATTATGAATTCATCTTTCTCTAGCAGCCTGTGATAATTTTTGAGAAAATAAAAGCACTTCTAAGATGGCCCAAAGGATCACTAGATGTACTATTTAACCGAAGTGGTATCTCTTATCGCTTATAATTTCCGAGATCCCAGTGGTTACGTTCGAAATCCGGACATTCTATGTAGGCTCAATTAACTTGAACGAGAATAATATTTTATACTATTTTTAATTGTATGCCTAAAATAAAAGAACGAAGGCACTAATTAAACAAACGCCAAAGAAAATTATTCACAACGCTACAGTTACGCACGACGGTATCAACGTGAAGGGCCAAACACAATATACTCTTATTTTGACGTTATCATTTTGACAAAAAAAATCATATGTAAGTTTCTTTTTTGCGGCCGTCCAGAAAATGAGCTATTTCTGATTACTTTTTAGACCGGAAAATCCTTCTTTACTGAGCTATACTTCATTTTACGTAAGAAAATAGCAGGTGGCGCTTGAGAACCGACTGTTTTTACATGCATTAAATAAATAATTTAAAATTCGTGAAACCAAACTTTGTCATTAATAAATATTTTTATCTGCAAAAATGTACAAGACTTGAATATTATATTAAAAATTACAACAAAACATGTTTAAATATCATTAATTCTGTATATTTAATTTGATAACTGACACGTGAGATTCTTTTTAATTTTTGTGAAATAGGTTTGCATTCTGACCAATCAAAGGACAGAATTTATAATATATGCATTACTATAAATTTTAATTTATTTATTCTTTTTTTTCAGGACCGCGGAAAAAATATTGTACCCAACATGACCTGGAAGTGTCTTTACTGGTCTCACAAGCGAGCCTAGGCTTGCACATCCAGTAAAGTATTACTTTCAGGTCTTGTTACATAAATTACTATTCTGTGATTTTTCCAAAATATAAAAAAAAAACAGTTTTTATAAAAACTGATTGTACGGTGTCCTCGTACTGAGGTTGAAACTTAATAAATTATATCTGTAGCAAATTCGTTTTTTTTTGTTTTTTATTATTTTTTTTTAAATTGCGGTAAATCTAATTTAGGTGGTACAGTACAAGTCGGTTATTGGTGCTGTATTATCCATCGATTGATAAGTATCTGTCTCAGTAAATAGTATCTGCTGGCGAAACTGCATCTATGTAAGTTGTGTTGTAGAAAGACAAGTATTAATTAAAACTGGATGAACTTTAATTAAACCTCCAATAAAATTAGCGTCCACTGCAATATTAACTACCTGATTCGATTAAGATACAGCGAATGGTCATTGCTTATCAGATCTTTTCCGCAGGCTCAAATTATACATGTAAATATTTCTTATCTCAACACATTTGTCTTTGCCTTTCCCCGTTTCTAAATACTGTTTGCCGATTTTTCTTTCAACATCTAATTACAATCTTTTATTTTGTAATAGAAATCATGAGAGTAATCAATCATAATTGAATCATATTCTATTTCTAGTTATATTTGTCACGTAAAAATAGACCATCATCTTTCATTCCTTGACAAGCTAACGGTAACTTGATTTAAATCAGAGCGAACGCTGATGATATGGTGCTAGCTAAATCGTAAACTACTAAACGACCAACAAAAAATTAATAAATTCCGAATGGGGAACTTGTTATCGGAGATCTTTATAAACGCCGGATTTGTCTAGCATAAAGATACGAGATTTCTTTCAAAGACAAACACAATCATTGTTGTTATCAACACATTCGTTAGAATAAAAAAAAAATTAGCTTGACAAGAATCTGAATGGTA
Organism: Harpalus rufipes; assembly: GCA_951394225.1. Classification (NCBI taxonomy): domain Eukaryota; kingdom Metazoa; phylum Arthropoda; class Insecta; order Coleoptera; family Carabidae; genus Harpalus; species Harpalus rufipes. The sequence goes on along the minus strand of OX596280.1, from coordinate 39,539,927 downwards.
CCCATTTGAAACAATTGTATTTATTTATACTGCCCTAGCGTGAAAGTGAAACGTGAAATAATATGGCAGGCCTCTTGTTACTAGGGGACAAAAAATTATGAAGTACTTAATTCTTCTCCAAGTGGAATTAGATACGAGTAATATTTATAAATTAATAATTCATATATCTTCTTCAATTAGGACCGTATTAAGTCGTGAGCAAAATATTTTGGCTGATTCTCCTTTTTGCTCACAAAGTAAGATGCCCTTAAATTCTAAATGGATCACAAAGGTCAAGTTTTGTCTATGCTCTGTTAAAAACGTAACACATTTCCGCAGTGCGACAAAATTTAATGCTTATTTGCTATTTTGCTGAAACCAATTTCAGTAATTTCTATTAGATGTAATAGTAAATTTATTAAAGTGAGGACACTTTTTTAAAGTTCACTTGTTTGTGACGTTTAGCCCCTCAACGCATATTATCAAAAATGAAATCATATATGTGAGAGACAATCAGTCCTTCGAACCAATTCAAGTTAAATAATTCGCTATTATCATCACTAAACTTGTATCGTTCCTTTTTTGTTGTCAGTTCAAATCCGGCTTTGTTACGAGATGAGTAAACGTACAAAAAATATTTTTTTCTATTTGGGTCTATAACAAAGCTCCTACAACATCCAAAAGATTTCGTTAATAGCGAATTAGAGTGCTGCGATAGACTAGTACAATTTATATTTTTAAGGTTGTTGGCTATGAATGTCAAAATATATCAAACGTCAAATCTCGCTATATAAACGAACACAACCGATGGTTAAGAATTTTATTTTTATATAATTTTGGATTTAACAGTATGTAGTAATAAGAAAAATAAAGAAATGGAAAATATCGTAGATAGGTGTTAAAAGAATAAAAGAGACATGCTGTTGAACGTCAAATAAATTTTTAAACCACATTAGTAATACAAAATTCCTTATATTTTGAAACTACTGCTAAAAATGCATAAAAGACGCAAAATAGAAAAAAAAGTAGTTTAAAGAATTCATTTCGTAATTGTCGATTATGTGTTATGTGACAATTAGTCGAAAGTTCAGTCAAACAACATTTATTCTTACTATACCAACGTTTCAGTGCCCCTTGCACCTTCTTCAGGGTCTACAACAATTATACAACAAAAATGTAATACATACAAAATAACATGGACATCACACTTACCGTAAGATGTTACAAATACATTCGTGCAAACCATTCAGTTAATTTATTAAATATCGTACAAAAAATTCAAAGATCATACACACATCCATTTGCGCTAAAAAACGACAACCGAATAATACGGAAAATAGCCGGAAATATCCTGTGTAAGGATTCTGGTGACATCATTTATACGGACACCTATTGGTAGTCTGTACACCAATATTGATGTACCGACGGCTATTTTCGGTATTATTCGGTTGTCGTTTTTTAGAGCACATGGATGTGTGTATGCTTTTTGAATTTTTTGTACGATGTTTAATAAATTAACTGAATGGTTTATACGAATGTATTTTGTGTACATGGATTGTAACCATTTGTAAGATCTTACTATAAGTGTAATAATGTCCATGTTATCTTGTATGTATTATATTTTTGTTGTATAATCGTTGTAGACCCTGAAGAAGGTGCAAGGGTGCATCGAAACGTTGGTATAGTAAGAATAAATGCTGTTTGACTGAACTTTCGAGTAATTGTTAACACCTAATCCACATCAAAGTCGAGAAATTACCCTCAATTGTCGATTATGATCCGAATTTTCTTCTCACAAAATAAAATGACAATTATGACATTCGTTGTTTAAACTATACTTTTAGCAATTATTAAAACAAACTGTATTAAATCATTATATGTAATGAATGCGGTAAGGATCTTTCGCCGACGCATAGATCGGAACGTGTATAATAGTTCCTAACCTTCAAATCATTCTTCTAGTCTCTAGTCAATATACGTAGTCATGCCGTACTGTCCCTATCCCTAATAAAAGGGAGGCTTATTCTACATAATCAAAAGGAATCTGACAAAAATTGAATGTTATTTAATTGTTACAAACTAATAATCTTTAAAAAATAAAATTATTCAAAATGACCGCCTTCTTTTTTCACACACTCGTGCAATCGTTCCGGCCACTCATCTATTGCAGCACATACCACATCCAGGGGTATGGAAACTGCTTTAATGCCTTAATACTGCGATAAGTTTTAGAGCAGGCCTTCTCCTTTAATACAATCCACAAGCGCTAGTCTAAAAGATTGAGGTCCGAACTTTCAGAAGCCAATCTTCACTTCAGCCGCAGTGAATTACGGCAAATTCTACTCTAACCAGTATTACGACGACACCCCCTACCAAATCATCACTGACACTGGGTTGTGGCCCCCTTTCTACCTTCGGGATTTTCTCTGCAGCTTCCCGAGAGCTGTGGGCATCATTTTGGCGGTTAAATTTTTCTTCTACAGTGGGGAAGAGAGCAGCTTGCATATCCTGGAAGTGGTGCGTGTTGCAATAGATGAGTGGTCGGAACGTTTGCAGAAGATTATTCATACGAGTATGTAACAATTAAATAATATTCATTTTTATATCAGATTTCTTTTTTTTTATGTAGAATAAGCCTCGTTGGTATTAGGGACAGTATTTATGGCATGGGTATGAACATATCGTTAGATGGAAATATTTAAAATAAAATTTTAGGGACAATATAACACTCACCGCAAAATTGGACTTGCTATGTTAGGGTCCAATCGTATGTAATCGCACTGCTGGAAAGCTCATAAATAAAAATCTGCAGTGAATGTGTTTATACGTCATGGCATTCATGCGATTCAAATGACTTGCTCATTCATTCACCAATAGTTCTTGTGAATAACACAACTAGCCTTTGTAAAATATGAATATGACGATAATGTGGCCGTGTGCTTGATCCCGACCAACGCCAAAATTTACTTCGAATTTTAATGACATAAAATTGACCACTGTGGTGCACTTTCCACGCCAGCATTGAGTGCCCGTGAGGTGACGCCTGGTAAGCGCCCGCACGGTGCAAATATTTAATCATTATCGAGATCTGTGTACAAAGCGGATTGGCACACCCAGCAATGGATAATATGCCGTGATGATATATTTATTTATTTATGTTACTTAAATTGATAGATAATTTATTGTCAAATTTCTGCATGCCTCTTTTAGCCCCGGCGTTGACTTCAGTAGGACAAACTACCTCCCCGATAAATAAATCTATCTACTCTTCTGTATTTGCGAAAAAAAAAATCAGTAGCCCATTGTTCTCTTGTATGTCTTCTGTTTGTTTGCCGCCCGCGCTCAATTTTAGAGTGAAACATTTGCTAGTGGTGTTTATCGCTTGTTTCCGGCGCCCACTACGCATACCCAAACGCATCTAGATGACATATTCATTCCGAGTACTTATATTTTTCTGAAAAACGAGATATTTTAGAACTGACGCGCGAGATATATGAACTGGCACTTACAAAGCCGCTGATATATCTACGGATTACTGATACCACTGAAAAATATATTTAGAGTTATGAAATATAGAATTGTCACTGTCATAGTTGTGGAATGCATCACGAATCGATTGTCCGTGGTTGTAAGAAAGAAATCGAATTGTAAATGATCAGTAATCAATTGTAAATGAAACGTAGCCTGGTTTTAGGCTAATTTCTTTGTAATTAATAGTATATAATTGTAACAAAGAGTCGTGTTTTTAATGCACCGTTACTAAGTAGCCTCATAAGTCTAGTCTGAAAATTACAACTTGTGTTCCTTGAGGAAGACTGTAATTTATTTGTAATGTTACTCCCATTAAGACATTAACCCAGCTCCCTCAAATAAATAAACAAATAATAAATAACGAATAATACCCGTAGAATTAATAATTACACAGAGCGAGATTTCCTCTCGATTAAAAGTTGTAAGATTTATTAAGTTCATAATTCATTGGGGGACGTGGACGCAGTCGTACTCGTAGACTTTCTATCTTTCTGTTAGTATAGAGCGAGCGAGTGAATGAACGCAGTTTTGTTGTATTTTTTCCGGCGTCGACACAGATCTAAAGTTAGCCGAGCGAGAGCGTATGTTAGCGGATGTTGAAATCAACGATCAATTAATTTTTTGCTGGGTTTTGTAATATTGTAATTATCGGGCCGGGTTACCGTTACACAGCTTTGTTCCTGCGAGAGGAGGAGATCTGCGGCAATTGATTTGCAAGGGACACACAATCAACACTTGTGACAAATCTCTTTTATATTCTTCGGGCTATTTCAGCTGCCTGTGCTAAATGGGCTTTATTATTGGCACTCGTTCATGCCCGGATTTTATAGACTATATAATATAGGACTTACGTGTGGTCGACGAACCATCAAAGAACGTACAACGAACATATATTATTAGTTTTCCAATAACAAAATCACATATATCCTTCATAGATATCCGTATTTATCTTTATCTTCTCATCTCCATCAATAAAAATTAAGAATGACAACAAGATCATCATCATCTCGGTTTCCAAACCAGATGAATTTACCGGGAGAAGAATGCTTCTTCCTAATTTTAGATAGCAATATAAACACGTAAACTGCCATAAGATGCACGGATGCGCCACACAAAAAAAATAAAATTGTCTGGCCACGTGACCCATAAGTGCGTCACATATATTCTTTCCATTTTAGAAGCTGTGACGCTATTACGCACCACAGCAACTGTAGAATCTTACGGTGGTGAAGTGCATGGCCTGGTACTAGAAATCATAGTTTAGCATATTAATTTTATTTTATATAAATATTTTACGGGCATCTTACAGTTGTTACAAAAACCTAATTCGGGGTAGGCTATGAACAATGAAACGTATGTCAATTTAAATTTAATTAAATGATATACATATTCTCAAAAATGTTATCTAAAGAAATCAAAGCTTTTCTACTTGAATCTTATTTTAGAAATGGAAATAAATTAGAAAACTGTGAATGGCAATATATTGTATCATTCTTTATTATATTTTCCCCCTAAAATTACATTTCAAGATGAATTTTGACAACTTGACTTTTTGAATTGAATGATTGGACATACGTTTTTTTGGGATAAGGGTTATTTCTTGCCTGGGTAGATGATGAATGAAACAATTTTTCTGGGATTCAGTCACTTTAATTATTTCAATCTCGACCGTTTCTACCTCACATAGATCTTCTTCTGGAGCTAACATTGAAAAACAGTTTTTATTTAATAGCAATTACAAGAGAACAGTATTAAATTTAACAAATAAATATTATGTACAATACTGTTACAACATTTTTCATGTAAGTTCTAAATTTAAATTATTTTTTTATTGTATATACTGTTCTCTTGTAATTGTTGTTAAATAAAAACTGTTTTTTAATGTAAGCTTCTGAAGAAGACACATGTGGGGTCGAAACGGTCGGGATTGAAATAATTAAAGTGGCTGAATCCGAGAAAAATTGTTTCATTCATACGTTTCTCTGTTCATACCTTACTCCGAGTTAGGTTTTTTTTAACGGTGACCTCGGATGCCACAAAAAAACATTTGTTTGGTAGCAGTTAACGTGTAAAAGATCAAAACAATCAAGCTTTAATGAAGATTGAATCAGGATGGGTGATATATTAATACTTATTTTGAGTAGAGTACCTGTTGTGCGTTGTGCTTGTTCTGGCGACGGCAACTTTGAGATCCTGAAAACCTGCATTCACAAATAAAAAATATGTTTATGTTTTTACTTTAAATTTAATTTAGTAACCGTGTTCACAAATGTAAATTTAAATTACTTTTAAGTCAAATATATACACTAACAGCATCATATTTTGATTTTAACACATTTGTATGATTTTAAAAGAGCATTATGAGTAACATCTTTTATTTTTTTTATCGACAGATTATTTTACAAGTTTGATATTGACATTTATGATAAGGATGCAAGATATTGCTACTTCACTTTAGGATATTTGCGTTAACGTAAACCCGAGTTTAAAAGTTTAAACCTTAAACTGAAGTTTGGCGTTTGTATTTTTTTGCTTTATCTTTACTATTAATAAATTTTAAGGGCCGTTTTTACCAAAGTACGGATAAATGTCAGGTTAGCTAACCAAGAAAAAAATTATACTTACAATTAAATTAACTCCATATTTCACCAACTAAATTAAGTTAACTAACTAGAGTACATGTGTAATAAAAATATTTTTAGGTAGATACTATACATACACACAAATTTTAATAGAAATGTATACACCTGTTTCATATTATAACAAGTATAGTATATTGTGTTATTAGGAGTAAAAGTAATGCTTTGTGTGGCGAGCGTGGAAGTTTACACGCGAGGCACACGAAGACACTTTTACTCCGAATGACACATTATATTTTTTCTTCAAACGTAGATATTTAAAGAAAAATATCTACTACTGACGTTACATTTTACGTAAATTACGTTTGCGATTTCAATTGCCCTGTAGCTATGGATACTTATTTGTTCAATTTAGTTATAAACATTGAAGTGAAAATTTTCACATTTTGACGTTTAAATAAAAATTGTGCAATTTTATTTCCTCCTTGTGTACAATTATGCCGGAATTTGAAGTATTATAATGAACGTCCCTTGAAGTTGTTTAATTGGATGGAAATCCAACAGTGTGGCTGAAAGATATGTCCAGGAATCACTGCAAAACAATATAAACTTTTCTTATCACTTTAATTATAAGTATTCTTATGTTCATTACCGTCCCTGTAATTTCAATCTGTAAGTCTGCTATTCTTTAATATGTTATTTCCTGAAAAATAAACTCTGTTTATATTTCAATTCATGGGTTATTTATTTAAATTTGACAGCTATTGATGATATTTAGTAACTTTATTCTTAGGTTACCTAGTGTATTATAGTGACATTTAGGGCGATATTACAGGTTTCTTTTATACAAGTTACTTCTTATTCGTTGATTCTGTTAGTTTCCATGGATATTTATTTATTTTATTTCTACCTTGTGAATCAAGTTACAAAAGATGCTACTTTTATGACGTTTGAAGAAAAAGTAAATTATACTATTTATACAAAAATATACTGCCAATTTATTGTAATCTGTCAAACGCATAATTAGTCCATCTGTCAAATATTTATCTACAACAAAATCGAAGAGATTAATTTAACCGTGTCATTTTTTATGCCATTGTTGAGGGTAACTGAATTTGGTGAAATAAAAATCTGTAGTTATGTAGTATTTATTTCTTTGGTTATTTTAAACCTAGTAATAAATTATTTAACTGAGGTTGGTGAAAACGACCCTAAATCTAAAAATCTAAATATTTCCGTTTAATTATTGGTTCAATGTCATGGGAACTAAAACATATTAACATATTCTAATTTTTATTTCTGAACGCACCTTAAGTCTGACGCCGGGTAAGCGCCTTTAACCTTCAACGGTATAGATAATCATTACCGAAATCTGATTGACACAGCCAGAAATAAGTGATGATATACTTTTATATATGGATATTTATGTATATTTTTATCTTCTTATCTCCAACAAAGATGCATTACTATACGAGAAGATCAGTTCAAGATTTGATGAAGAATGGGTGACCATTGCAGAACAAAACATATTAGTGCTATAACTTATAATTTCTTCGCTGTCTCTTTCTTCCTTTTTCGTTTCTGGTTATTAAATTCGCCAGATATACACTCTTAGTGTATATATCTGTGAGTGAGTGACCTGAGCTACCGCTACGCTGGTCCATTCATTGAGGCTGGCGTCCACTACGTACGTGGTCCGTGGGAAAATGCTCGCGCGCCGCGCTGCCCCGAGGCTACCTGTTTCTCCTGCCCTCTCGCCTTCGCCTCCTGCTGCCTGCTGCCTGCTGCCTGCTGCCTGCACACCGTGCGGGTGTTGCTCCGCCGCAGGCCTGTAGGAAGTCACACACACATATACAATTCTTCCGTGTAGCAGGAGAGAAATAAATAAAAGAGATATATTGTTGGAAGCTTGTAAGACTGGATTAGAAGATAGACCATTTGTTCAGAATAATTATTAGGTGTTTTAGACCAAAAATGTTTAGTTTTGATCAAGGTACTTTTCTTTTGGTGCATCAATAATCTTGGCCTTCTACTCATTATTAGGTGTGCGTATTTTTTTTTTTTACATAGATAGATTTTTACAAGGTCCATCGTCCATCATCTTTCTGGCAGTTGTAACTGTTATAGACACTGTATTACAATAATTATTTTTATGTAATTAGTTAATTTTGGTCTGATAATCTTGAGGTTAATAATGCCAGATCAAATTTTTTACAAAACAATTCACATTAATTATCCTTAAATTGGAACAATCTTTGATCAACAATAGAGGAAGGTATTTCTTAGTAGATGGTCATCCATCGTGATACTACTTTTGTTCATTAAAGCTTGATTATTTTAATTAGGTAACAGAAGGCTCTTTAACATATATAACATAAATTTTTGGATTTTTTTTGAATGGTCGATACTGGGGTTTAAAGAAAGTATATTGTATCTGCTCATTACTATAACAATTAACATAGCTTAATCTTAATAAAATTTAACTGAGTTTTTCAAGAAAAAATGTTAAAATTTTCAAATGAGGGCACTTCCGGTTGACCAATTATAACCAAAATCTAATCAAGTCTGCATATGGTTGTAAGGAAGAGGAATACGTAAGAATTGTAATTTTTGGAATTCTAGTATTGGAGATATCGTGCATCAAACCGCGGTCACATACACACACATACATACACACACACACATACACACACACATACACACACACACATACACACACACACGAACACACACATACAGACATCATCGCAAAAATAGTAAAATCGTATTGTAAAGACCCTATAACATGCTTATTCAGTGAAAAATCACCACCGATTTTTTTGACCAAAGACAATACCTTCCTTACCTAGAGGTGACGGAAGGTAAAAAAAAGTTTCAGTAAGTCTCGCCTGAGTACGTTAGGAGGATTAATTCGCGGGTAACATTTTTTTTGCCTCCAAGCACTGCGTTGTTGTTCGGGCATAGTTTTCAAGCTGGGTCAAACCAAAACTTAATCTCTTCGTTCAAGAAGTATTTTTTTGACTATTTCATTCATAAATTTATAAACCAATCCAAATTGAGGATTCCCCCTAGTTACTAAGTTTTATTTCGACAAAACACCGTCACAAAAAAAATTCGAATCCTTCGAGCCAATAAGATGATGTATTTTTACAAGTGAGTTTTGATTAGCGAAATTTTTTTGACGTTTTAAAAGTACCTTGAAACATATTGTTTACATATCTGTCAAAATGCGTATATTTTCAGTGTTTTCAGTTTTCATTAAAAATGAGTTGATTCGGACAAAAATCTGTTCAGAACATTAAAAAAACAATCTGAAATATACACCTAGAAACAAACACAATAAAAATTTATAGATTTTTGTGAAAAAAACTAAATTATTACCTGATTTTTATTTTGGAAATAGTCATCCGAATACCATTCGTGGTTAAATTTTATCTTGGCAAAATTTTCTGATTGCTTTACTGGAGCTTATTCCTAGGCAACCAGTTCTCGTAACAATCTGAAAAAAATTCTGACAAAAATTTACCACTTATGATATTATATATGAAAAATCAACGAATTTGTTTTTAATGAGTATTAATTTTGTTGTACAATGGTCACCCATCCTGGTGTTACTTGAACTTATCAAAGCTTGAATATTTTGATCGTTTATCAACTTACATGACTGTATTGTTTTTCTATTGTGTAAATTACACCATGTGTTATATAAAGGTAATGTGAAGTTAACGGTCGTTTTCAAATGAATATAAATTTTGAAGAAAAATGGTGCTGGCGAGTAAAAAAAAAAACTATTTCTGTAGATCATTCAACATTCGGTAATATAAAATTAATTATTATAGCAAGAAATTTTTGGTTATATAAATTACATAATTTCAAGTATACCTGTTTATTACAGAGGTTCGAAATTTTATACAACTTTTTATCAAATTTAGTACTGTCTTTTACGTAAGGGTTTATTTTATCTATAATCTAAACTTTCTATTTTTGCTCATATATATGACCAGAAATAATTATGCTAGAAACCAAATCATTCCTATTTAATAATAATGGGTTGCGTTGTTGTGTTGTGTCACAATAGCATTATATGGTAAGATCATAAGATCGGCTCGCCTGGTCCGAAAAAAATCTCTAATCCTGATACAAACTTTGTTCAGAACAGAAAGCCTCATTCTTTTGATGATTGATTAATTAATAAGATAGTTTACGTCCTCTTTGGTAAAAATATAAGCTGGCTAATTTTTTCTAAGTGTTTTTAGATGAGCATATAATTTTTCTTGACAGTTTTAATTCCCGAACGGTGTAAAAATAATAAATAACTCAATTAATTCCATCTTGGTCGTACCTCTAATTGCGTCTATTCAGGAAGCTGTATGATACAGCAGATTATTTTTAATTTCGTACTCTATTACAGTCACGAGTTTTTGTAGAGAAAATATTAAGACATGCTGTTAATGGTATACGTGTTGATCAATCTTTATAAAAATGTTCAGCATTCAACGTTGAGCACTTATCAGACGGCAATCATCAATGAATTACGTAACGGCGACTCCGTATTACACATTTCCTTCCCCTACTCTCCACTCAATCACGAAGAAGAAAAGATCTTCGACGAAGAAAAGAGGATAGTGTCACTTTGTTAATAATCGTGAAAATGCAGTCTTTGTTTCAATTTTAATGACGAAAAAACATAAAATATGAAGCGCATGAGTGTTTATTTTATGATCGAGTAACATGCATGTATAACAATGTTCCCACATAAGTGTAGCCAAGTGAAACACCAAAAAAGAGCAACATGTCATCGGAAATCGTTCCATTAAAATCTAATGAACTCTTACAAAAATAATTAAAGTTAAAGTTGTACTGGTATAATGCAGCGTATTACATAAAGCTAGGTAGCAACGATTAACCACAGGAAGTCATTGGCAGACCAAGAGCAAAAAGCAAAATAACCTAGTTCTCTCATGTGGGCGGAAGAGCATAGTCGATTTATGCAAATCTCTGATTAAAACGGTTTGGATTTTTAATGCGTTTTATGAATGAATTAATGTTCGCTTCGCACGTTGTTAGCTGGCACTGGCGACAGTCGTTGTGCAACAAGAAAAAACCGACCAAGTCGTGAAATGGACTTCCGCCGAGCGCTTGACGTTGATATAATTATGATTTGGGCTATAACTCTTACTCAGAGGATGCTTATCTCAAAACGGACACTTCATTTCGAAATTAGATACGATCCCGTAAATCTGGTTAGAAGGATTCTGGATACTACGGTTTTCGCTGTATTCAAACTCTGTTCAACCTAAACAATACGAGTACCTACTAGCAGAAATGGTTACTGTTTTAAGGGGATTTTCATTAATTTTATCTTCTCCGTATCGTTAATAAATACCCGTATTCGGGTGTGAGATTTTCTTTTCTCATGTTTAATTTTTAATTAATTCCTGTTACTTTTGTCTGTCGTTTGCCATGTTTTTCATTTTTTCTTATTTTTGAGTTCTGCTTTTCTTCTTTCCCATATTTGCCTCGGTCTTCTTCTTCATTTTGTTTTCATTCATACTGTGGCGGTCGGGATTCAGCCTCTCATACTGTCCCGGATTCGATTTCCAGATGCCGCAGCTTCCAGCTTTTAAGGTCTTACAGCCTTATTGTCCACATAAGCATGTCCAGGATGAAACGCAACAGCGAACTTAGCACACCTCGACATCAACGTTTCGGTCCGGCGCCAAAGTGGTGACCCCGACATGATACGAACACGTAACCATCTCGACATCAACTTCGTTCCTCTAGACACCGACATCAGACAACCAGTAACGTTGGCACTGGCGGAGTACTGTGTGGGTTGGAATTCAGTCTGGATACGTTCAAGGGGCTCTCACCCTCCCAGGTCTCCAGCGGCCCGAGTTCGATTTTCATAGTGTGTTTATACCACAGTTCTTAAATTATCATCGTCATGTTTTCATTTATTTCCCTATTCCATTTTGTTTTTCCTGCTGCAACCTACTTGAAGTATTAATTTCCGTTGCATTTCTTGGATTAATTTCGACTAAAATTCTACAAATAGTGCAACATGCCTTCATATTGCTATGTAATTATAAGAATCAAGCATTGGTGACTAAAGCAAATACTTTCAAAAATCGATTAAAAGTTGTTCCTTTTTAAACATGATCATAATTTTTAGCAAAAAACTCGTGTAGATATTTACTATAATCTGACAAAATTATCAAACAATAAAAAAATCAAGTATTAATAATTGAAGGTAGTTTCGAGATTGCTAATCATTTTCAACTAACATATATGTACTTTAATCAAAAATCGTTCCAATATAAGAATAATTATTATTTCCTTTTGAAACAAAATATTTTTATAAATTGTCATTGTCAAACAATACAAAGAATTAAGTATTGATTTACAAAAGTATTACCAGCATGAGGGACCGTCATCAATTCAGAGATCGATCACTAAAATTTGATCTGGTTTTCGAAAAAAAAAAAAATGCTATAATACTTCAGGCTTGTGATTATTGTACAATAAAAGGAATCAAACATTGATTGCCAAATTTTTTTCCGGAGATAATCATCTTAAACCTTCAAAAATCGTTCTGATCTGAAAAAAAAAAACTACCGGAAAGATTGCTCTTGATTTAGTAATAATAGTTCAAAGTTAGTAGTAGAATGGATGGCCATCATCGTCCATCATACACCTTCTCAAAAGTCGTTCACTTTCGAACTTCCTCTTGAGCAACTCTGTGTCAGCATCTCTTCTCTTTCTGTGCTCCAGCATCCGAGAGGATGTTGCGTTCCCCGGTTGAGAGTTATTGGTGGGGATTATGAATGAACGGGTCGCGTGGCTGTGCGTGACGTCACAGACCTGTTGCGCCACCGAGGCCCCAGCACCTAGCCAGGAGTCCGATCGTGCGTCTTCACCACAGTTCACACGCTATACTCGCACTCGCCCAGAGCTGATAGATATATCAGCGCCCACGCTAGCTCATTTCAATACCAACACAGCAAAGCACGGAATGGTAATGGTAATGGTCAATGCCTAAGGATGATACGATTATTTCCGGATTATATACTCGTACATTCTTAGAGAATAATAATCTTATAAGGAGACACAGTTTGTTCTTCTTCTTCTTTCTCTAATTAGTCGATTGTCTGTTCTTTCTTCGTTTTCTTATATATGATTATGTTATTGGTAGGTTGTTATTCCATCGTTTATGAGGTATGAGGTATTCCTACTCTTCTTCGTGTTATTTTAACTAGTCTTTCTTCTACCATTCTGTCGATATGGTTATTCCATTCAATTTTTTCGCATATTATCCAATTGTTGACGTTTTCTATTTTCATTTTATCTCATGTTTTCATATCTTTCTCTATCCGGAAATTTGACGTAGTATTTTCATCTCTTTTGTTTCTAAGATTCTTTTTGTTTTTAAAGTTTCAGTTCTGTTTTCCGCTGTGTAGGTCATGATAGGTCTGATTGAAGTTTTATCAAAGTGGGATTTTGCTTCCTATTTATGTTAAATAAACACATAGGAGACACAATTTGTTGATATAATTTTGGCTTCTGTTAAACGTCCAGGGTCCGAACGGTGAAGGTCACTTTGAGCACTGCCGGAGACACGCCGCCTCAACACGCTCAACCACCAAGGCGGCAACTGTTTTAATAAATGCGACAATTCTACTCATAATCTGTCATCCAATTAAATCACAGTATTTTGGTGAATTGTAACAATCACATTCGAATTACACTGACAATTTTCACGACTAGGCGTTGCTTAGACACGTCTGTCAAAAATTTTGAGTAATAACGTAAAGTTAATTGAATAAATATATATTTAGAGGAATTGTAATGTCGAATACCATTCGTGACTAGAATTTTACCGGTAATTTATGCCTAGCTTACTCCTGCGTGTTGTTTTAGAAAATCGTCACTCGCGCTATCGCACTAGTTTCGTTGCAACAAGCAGTTGTAATCATGACGGCAAAAATTGTCGGTAAAATTCTAGTCATTCTAGTATTATACATATATGAAAATTCCATCGAAAATCACTTATTTTCCAACTTTAGAAGAAAATTTACTATTAAAATTAGTTGGCGTCTGGTAATTTTTTTAGTCCCTTTTATAAATAATCACGTGAGCTGTCGTTGTTTATAAAGCAAATCTGTCGCTTATTGTCCGAATTATAAAGAAAAAAGCTTCCCCGTGGGATACCATTTCTATGTAGTTTAGCATTAAATATCTGAGCTCACGGGCGGCAAACCTTTGTAGAATTTTGCATACTTGTATACAAAAAAAAAACTCATGAAAAATAACATTTTAAATTTCTTTTCAATTTCTAGTAAATTCTTCCATGATAGACTAGATTTTGAATATTTTGAGTTAGAGAGCCATTTTAGTGATGTATTGTTAAAAAATAATGCTTAGATCATTAGTTATAAATTAAAATGTAAATTTTATAGTTGTTTATTTTTAGAAATAACTTCCAAGTAAGAAACAATACTGAATTTTAACTAAAACTTTTTCATTATCTTTCGAGTGACGGTTGTCATTTTTTTTTCTGTTCACTGTTGGAATTTGAGTTATGATGCAAAAGTTTTAATTTTATTATATTAGAAAGAAACCTTAGGAAGTATTTATTTGCTTTCCAATAATGTATAATTTGTCCGTGTCTGTTTCAAACGGCAAGTATTAAATTTATTGAGTAAAAACAATTAAACAAATAAAATTATCCGTTAATTATTATTACCAACTGTTTGTTTTCAAGTTTATATTCATTCATATTTTTAATTTACTTAGCTATGACGTCCATTTAAAAATATTATAATTAATCGGACTGAATGATATTTAGTGAACTAAATAAATTAGGAAATGGAGCAACTTTGGTCTAATTTAACCACCGTATCTCGTAATTCTCGAGATCCTCATGTTGGACGCGTTATCCTGATCAACCTGTATATACATATATACCGTTTTCTTTGAGACAGTGAGTAACTTGGTGAGATAGTAAACTTCGAAGCAACTTCTATTTTTATCTCCTACTTTATTTATGTATCTTTTTAATGATTTTCTGTGGTGATGCAAGATAATTTAATGTGTGATTCGAAGATTCTCACTGCCGTATTCGTAAGTCTGTCCTGCTTTATTATCATTATATATTAATAAATTAGGTATAAAAAGGAATATAGTAATTTATCGCGTTTGCCATGAACGAGTTTGACTTCAAGGCACCCATACCGGTTTCTGCTCCATTTTAGTCGCGTTCCCACGATGTATTATTTCCAATTTTCAAGTTCAAGTTTACCAAAGGTGTGTACATTATTTTTTCTAAATATTTGTATTAATTTTACACTCATCTAATAATTTTTTTAAATTGCTTCATATTTTACAGGTTATTTATTTTTAATTGGCAGTAGTAGTAAAATTTATACACCATAAATGTCTTGTATGTATATGAAATATAAAATAAAAATTAGTTTTTTATTGAAACTTTTTTGCTAATAAAATATGATCAGCGCCAGTTGAGTAATAAACTGCTTTGAAGTAAGAAAATTAATTGTACTAATATGTAAATGATTTATTTTTTTGTGATTGCAAAAAGTCAAGTTGCTTCCTGCGAAAAAGTCATGTATGATATAACTTCCCGAATATTTTCCTTTCTATTGACCAAATGTTAAATTTAGCCATATTGAAATGACACAACTTTCTAAATATTATTGCCACACCTATTTCAATAGCCCAAAAATGGGTAATTATGGATTTTCATAAAAAATGCATCCGTCGGAATATATTCATGAAGGAAATCATTTGAATGTGAAGTTGTTCTCTACTTCATTTCATTAGTGAAACTATCAACCTTCATTCAAAACCAAATCTTCAACATTCCTTCTTGCTTCTACACCACAGGTCTTTTGCACTTTGGGACATCCTCCATCGACTCCCGGCCCCATTGCTTGTACCTTGTACCTAATTTTACTGTAACATATGACACATCTTCCTCATATACTCTAATCATCTTTTGATGGATAATTTTTGGGCCATTGCCCTCTTTTTCAGAACTTTTTGTGTAAAGCACTACTTCTGTTTTCTCATTTTCATGTACTCAAAGCTCTACAGACTGCACAACTCTTTTAATTAAAATTGTATAAAAAATCTGTTTTTGTACAATGCAATTTTCTATTGATAATTGATACGTAAAAATACAGAAAAATAGGGAGTGTTCGTAAGCCCCTACTTGCGTCGACATAAAGTGCTCACGGTCAGCTGAAATTAGGGAACGGGGTTTGAAATAAAAATTTGTGGTTGAGATCTTATACCTTACCACAGATGTAGAATACATACCTGTACCCCCGAAGCAAAGAGTGTCAAGTCCCATTGTATTTGTTGGCATAATTTGTACTTTTATAAACAAATTATCAATATAAAATAGTATGAAGATGTCATGTAATATGTTTTTGGAGTTGTTATAAAATCTGTCAATAAATCCAGTCACAGATTTTGTACTCTGGCGTTTTATTTGTGTTGAATACCATATTATTTAAAATTATTTAATGGTAAACCGTATTAAAATTGGTTTTAACACACTTTACCTCTGGTGGATAAATATGTATGTATTTGTTCAGTGCCTATACTTAATCACTTGAATGAGCTAATAATCAGTACCTTTAAAAAGGACTATCAAGAAAGGTGCATTAAAGAAATAAACAAAATTTTAAGTTCGATGAGCAACCCTACTTTCGAAAAGTATATTCTACAACAAGTAATGGAATGGCCTATATTCCACACGAGCAAAGAGATTGCGAGTGTGGATTATGCCATTTCAAATGTGTTGTAGATGTATAATAACTCAAGATTTTAGAAATTATTCTAAAATGTTGAATGATTTAACACTATATTATCTTATATTGTATACCAATAAATAATTTTTTTGATGCCAGTCTATAAATTGCTTATAATTACACCATTCAAATCTTTCTTTTGCTTTATTTGGTAATAACTGGCTTACTGTATCAGTAGCAAATTCCTTTATTTCTGGTGCCGTACATTCCATATTTATATCTTCATTTGCTAATGGCAATTTGTCTACAAAATATTATTTAGTTAATATTCTAAGTAATTATTATTAACAGGAAACTTCAAAACTTCTAAATGTTAAACGCGAATTCAGAAATAAATAAATATAAAACAAAGAGTTATAACCATAGCAACCGAACTAAGATATTTCATATATCGCGCTAATGTGCGGCTAAACAGATTCTGATTATTCTAACGGCATACGAAATTACTCCACACGGTTTCGTGGAATAATATTGATTCCAAAATAATTTTTAATTGTGGAATATGTAGTTTCGAAAATAGTGTTGGAGAAAATCTTTTCTAATTTTAAATATGTTGTCATATCATCACAGCTTATTACCCATTTCTGTGTGTGTCAATCTGCTTTATTTGCAGATATTGGTAATGATAACCGAGCCCAACCCCAAATGTATTCGTACCCTCTGAAAAATATATATTAACAGCAAGAAGATATAAATTTTTAGATTACAATAGTTAAGACTATATTTGGATTTGGGAAATTTTTTATTTTATGTATTAATAAAGTGTACTGGATTAAAATATCATGTTATTACCTAAATTTATCATTTTAACAATAATCTACGGGCAAATATATGACAACAGACACGTGCTAATTTGTTTAACTCCAACAGTAAATAATACAATATTTATGTTAGTATTATTTATAAAACTGAAGGTAAAGGAAACTGATAATATATTCATTTAATTACTATATTAAATTATTATTTTTTAGTAAAATTATTTGCAAAGTGATATTTATTTATTAAAGTACCGTCTACAATTATATTAAAAACAAGAATAAATAAACTTCTGGATGCTATGATTATTACTGAAATTCAACAAATTTTTATATGGTGTTTTAATAGAGTGTATAGAACTTATGAATACATTGCTTATAATAAAATTTCTTAGGTTTAATAATAATTTATTGGCAAATAAACCATTGTCTGCATGCGACAAATGTTTTCGTCTGTAATAATTCGCAAATATTTTTATTAAAGTAATAAAATTTAAGATGGCAATTAATTAAGTATATTGTCAGTTACCTTTACCCTCAGTTTTATAGATAATACTAACATAAATATTGTATTATTTACTGTTGGAACGAAAAATTTTGGGACTTGTCTTTTCTCATATATTTGGCCGTAAATTATTGTTTAAATGAGAAATTTAGTTAATAATATTGTATCTAAATCCAGTACACTTTATTAATACATAAAATAAAAAAATGTCCAAATATAGTCTTAACTATTGTAAACTAAAAATTTATTTTTTATTTCTGTTAATATATTTATTTCAGAGGGTACGAATACATTTGGGGTTGGGCTCGTATAAATGTTTCGTTTAATTAATCCAAATCCTAAGTTATGATGAGTATAGAGTCTATCTGTACCACCAAATTTCAACTTCGTTTCTATTCGATGGCTTTGTATCAAAGTCGTATAAACTGGCATACTTTTCAAAGAATCAAATATGTGCATTTTTTTTGGTTTTGTTTGTTTTACTTGCTTTTATTTGTGTATGATAAGAAGTATTGGCGCACTGAGCCCCTAATTCTCCCAATCCGGCTCGAAAGACCACTTTTATAAGTATATTTTTTAGTTTACACGTCACATCCCTGTTTGTCAGCGCACTGAATACTCGGATTCTCCCTAATATCCTATGTGAAGCAGTGCTTCTCGTTTCCTAAACAATGTATACCAAAGGTAGTAACAGGATGGACGAGTAAGCAGAAAGATTGAAAGCAAAAAATTGCATTTATCATTTGGTATTTTCATTGCTAGGTAGATTTATATACAAATCTCCCTTTGTATAATCATTGTGATTTTTTTTCCAAAGTTTCATTTTCAATACAATGAATTAAATCTAGTTCTTGTGCTAAGTGTCTCAAGGCAATTAGCCAATGAAATGTCAATAAACAAATAACTTTAGTTATAGAATGTGTCTTGGAAAAGTGCTTGAGGCATTGCACGACAGGTGACTCATATTAAACGCAGTCTGCATTATGACTAAGTTAACAGTACTATTACATTATATAACGCAGAATTTTTTATTAGGAAGATCTAGTGTGCTGATGTTTTTATGATTCATTTGTTATGATAATTTCTGATAAATGTGTGTGTAAATAAATACAGAATAATGTAATCACTCTATTCGGTATGGTTTTTTTTTTAAATGATATATTCTTGAAGCTATGACTCAAATCTATTTAATATTCTTTTGTTCTATATAATTATTGTCGTTCAATTGTTGTAAATGTGTGTGCTACATACTTTACAATTATTTATAGTAGTATCTATTTTTTACACTAAATATTCAAGGTTTTATTCGACATAACAATTAATAATATTACAACTAGAGCACCATATTTTACTAATAATATCAGCGTATTAATTTAATTTAACAAACCGTTATATTTAAACAACGACCGGTCACTTCCTTTAAAAAACTATTATTTGGAGTAATCATTTACCAAAAGGAAGCAGCAACAAGAAACGAAACAACATCGGGATTATTTGATATATCCGGGCAGGAATTTTACGATTGCGGGACAACTGAACATCGAGAGATTTGTAGAACAGAAGACAGTCGGTGACAGTTGAATGTAAAACTCTCCATGTTCATTATAAATAGATACGTGTACCAGAGAATCAGAATAATGAAAATTATTGTTTCCTTTGCTGATAGTAAACATAGAACAATTAGGATGTTTTAGATTTTCTTAGATGGTAATTAGGAAACTAACTATAGTACCGTTCTAAAACATGGGTACACACGTACACCTATCACTTAATTATAATTTTTTTAATAAAACAAATTGTATCTATTCTTTTGTTCTATGATGGTTTTTGTCCTACTCTTCTAATATGTTCGAGATTCTTTAAATTCATTGACAGTATTAGCGGTATTTCTTAAGGATATATGTAATATTAATATACCTATAATTTTAAATACATATTTAATTAATAATGCAATAAGATATATTAAATGTACTCGTACTTCCCAGAAAAATATTTCATTAATGTCAGTAAAACTGCTGATTTTTGACACTGGCATTTGGCATTTATGTCAATTACAAACATTTAAATATCTCAACTGGTTTCATGAAGTTGTTTGGGCAGCGAGATTTATTACAACAGATTATTCTATATTACTATATTATTATATATTATAACTCTAAATCTATACGATATAATAAAAAAAATTAATGTGTCAGATTGAGAATTTAATTATCTTTATTATTTGTAATAATATAAATTTTCAAAAAATAATAGGTATTTAGAATATTTTTTTTTTTAGAAATTCTGGTTGTTAGATTGAGGAAGCCGTAGTTCAACATGTCTTAAGTTTTATAGTATTTGAGAAACCGTCCTTCCAATATCCACACACGTACACGGATATCATCGCAAAAATGTTATAATCGAATTCTAGGGACCTTAAAACGTGCTTATTCTTTTAAATCTGAATATGAGATTTTTAACATGAATCCAATATCTCTCTTTGCGAGAGGTAAAAATGAAACGAAAAATCCATAAATTTTCTACAGTGTTCAAAAATATGGGTACACTCATACCTGGTAGTTATAGAAAAACAATTAAAAAATTATAAATTCGGAATGAAAATGTTTCTTTCAACAAAATAAAAATTGGTAGAATTGAATAGAAGCTTCACTGGCTTTAGTATCGGCTTGATAAACTCTATATATGCATTATTTGTAATTTTGTAAAACATAACTAAACTGATTTTCAAATGTTATGCAAATTCTCATATAGTTTAATATCATTGGTTGTTATGGTTTTGATGACTTGTCTCTTCTATTCATTTCATACTACAGCTCATCAGGGTTCAAAGGAAGGACAGATTAACAGTGACAAAAATTATTAGTATAATATTACGTGCGTACTTTTATAATAAACGTGCTTTTATGGAGTGCGCTTTTACAGCGCCGTCGTAATATGGGCCATTGTGTTTTATTGTGTTGGATTATAATGATTTTTTACAAATCGGCAGATGTATGCATATTTTTCGACACGGTATTGTAATTATCTATTTCAATCATTCTCCACATATTTCGCTTCAAAGTTATAAAGCGACTTCATTATTTTTCCGTTTTATAGACGAAGTGGTTTTAATAAATCAAATGTCTTTGTAAATGATCTAAATAATTCATGGAGAACTGCAGTCTATTTGTCCAGTAAATTACATTAATCTATTCATAATTTGTTGGTCATGGTTTATTTGTACAGTTGATAACAGGTGCTGTAGGAATTTAATTATTGACCCGTGGTTCTTATCTGACAGGAGGAAATTGCATTTAACCCTTGATATCATCGGGATAAATAAATCGTCTTGCTACATACACATACATTACGATTACGATGGATTTTATTTTGAAACTTAATTATTTCAAATGTCTTCACATCAGAAGAGTACATAAATCGTATTAGTTTTTCCACATATTTACGTTACATGAAAATAAATAAATATATCATTGTTGAGGGGTCTCTTAGAATGTGCTTTCCGGGCACTAAACGATGAATTTTTTTTTTTAAATGAACATGATTATTTTCTAGTTTGTTCATGTATGTACAGTACATTTTTTAAAGATGTTCGATCAGGATCATCTGTATGATGAACGAATTCACATACATTTGCAAAGATGTCAAGCTTGTCTTCGAATGATGTAATATCAGTGAAATTGAATACCTATCTTTGTTTGAAGATTGTGTCAGACGGTCATTTTCAATGATGTACCTACGTAATTCTTTTTTTATAATTATTGTGTTGAAGATGGCATTTATTTTCAAGCAAATATCATTTTATCTATTGAGAAACTATGATAAAATTGATATAAATAGTTGGAAATATTTGATTCTGCTTTAGTTTGTCATGGTTTTATATGTTTTTTTTTTTTAATTTCCAATAATAACTTAGTTGTTTACTAATTTATTATACTATCCTGATATATTAATATTTAAATTCTTTACTAATTATTTATAAAATCCTGATATATTAATGTTAATGATAAATAAATAAAAACCAAAAATAATCTATAAAATATTGGAACGAGATTCAATATGTAAATTTTCTGTTATTTATTAGTTTTCAAAATTTTCCATTTTATTATTTATTTACCGCTCTTAATATAATAAAAAAACATATTTTCATAATCAAGCTAATTCATAATGGAATACCTACTATTTACTATTTTATTTCTGACAAGATTAGTTTAACTAAGCTCACTAATTACTAAAATTTCGGCAGTAAAACCAAAAATATCTATATAGTCTAGTTCACCAAAGATGACTATTCAAGGTCACTTTTTCTAAGAATATACAGCACTATATGTAACAGTAGCTTGGCAATATTTCGTGTTAGATAATTTGACGTATGTCTATTTAATTTCTGATGTGTGACAGATTTACTTAAATGGCACCATTGCTTAATTATCTACTACACTGCCCTCTGGTTGTTTATCCAGTGACGACGTTTAAATCAAATTATTATTTTATGGTTTACGTCAAGTCTGATTTTTGTTTTAAGAAAAAGATACAAAATGGAGTAAAGTTATCTTCAAGTAGTATTATATAAGAAAATAGCGTTGGTAGATACAGCCCTTTGATTGGTCAGAATGCAAACGTAGTTCACAAAAACGAAAAAAATATCATCTCTCAGTTATCAGTTATCAAGTAAAATCTACAGAATTAAGTGTTGTTTAACCATGTTTTGCTGTAATTTTTTATATTCAGGTCTTATACATCCTTACGGATAAAAATACATATTTATTATTGACACAGTTTGGTGTCACGTATTTAAATTATTTATTTAATGCATGAAAAACGGTCAGCTCTCAAGCGCCATCTACTAAAGGGTTTTCCAATAAGAGGTGTTATTTTGAATAGCCCGCTATTTCGGTAGATGTCGCTTTTGAAGCTGTCATTTTTTGACATTTGTCAAGTAGAAACTACGCCATTAATAAAAATGGAACGATACACGCTTCAACAACGCATTGAAATTATTAAAATTCACTATAAAAATGGTGAAAATTTGGCAGAGACGGTTCGTAAAACTCGACAATTTTTGGGTCGTCGTGAAGCACCTTGTCGGACCGCAATACAGAAATTGGTGGAAAAATTCGAGCTGTTGGGACAAGTTAGTGATGTGAAGAATAAAACCCGTGCACGTCGCTCAAGAACAGCCGAGAATATTGCTGCTGTAGCCGAAAGTGTTGAAGAAAACCCAGGTTTGTCCATTCCTCGTCGTTCTTTGGAATTAGGCATTCCACAAACGTCATTACACCGTATTTTGCATAAAGATTTGGGTCTTAAGGCTTATAAAGTCCAGTTAACACAAGAACTCAAGCCGGCCGATCATCAACAACGTCGTGTCTTTGCTGATTGGGTCGTTGAAATGCATGAAAATGATCCGGAATTCCATCGAAAAATCATCTTGAGTGATGAGGCCCATTTCCACCTCGGTGGCTTCGTCAACAAACAAAATTGTCGCATCCGGGGGCTCAGAAAACCCAAGAGTTATTGTTGAAAAGCCTCTCTATCCTCAACGTGTGACTGTTTGGTGCGGTTTATGGTCCGGCGGAGTCATTGGACCTTACTTTTTCGAAAATGAGGCTGGAGCAACAGTTACGGTGAATGGATTGCGCTATCGAGAGATGATTAACGATTTTTTATGGCCGGAATTGGATGATATTGATCTGGACAACGTTTACTTTCAACAAGACGGCGCTACGTGCCATACAAGCAACGAAACCATTGATCTTTTACGGGAAAAGTTTCCGGACCGTGTTATCTCTCGAAGAGGTGATCACAATTGGCCACCGAGATCTTGTGATTTAACACCTTGCGACTTCTTTCTTTGGGGCCACGTGAAAGAGAAGGTCTACGCCAACTGCCCAGCGTCGACTCAAGACCTCAAAGATGGAATTCGTGAGGCTATCGAGGACATAGGACAGCCACTTTGCGATTTGGTTATGGAAAATTTCATGAAAAGGATATTGTCCTGTCAGCGTGGTCGTGGTGGTCATTTGCCTGATGTTATTTTCCACTATTAACGGCATACCTTCCTCTTTATAATCAAATAAACATCCGATCATTTATATTAAAAAATGGCATTTTTCTTTGAATATCAAAATAACACCTCTTATTGGAAAACCCTTTATTTACTTACGTGAAATGAAGCATACTTTCCCCATATCTACAAAAAATAAATTGTATTAATATTTATTTATTTATTTACATATTTAACCTCAATCTCATCTGCCAACATACAAACAGTGTCATTTTTGAATGATAGAATTAGGACCGGCCCTACTTAGAAAATTTTGATTAAATTCAGCGATATAACGTCACGTCCAACAAGTTGACATTCAAAACAATGACGATTTGATGGAAAAAATTACTGTCTGACACGGCCTTAAAGAAAAGATGGGATGGTACTCGAGGAATGCGAATCCGCCAAAAAAGTCAATTGGTGAAAATTTGGCGATGACATATTTTCAAAATTACCAATTCAAATGTACGCCAATCATCTTTTAATAGTAATTTTTGGTCCAGTGCTCTTTTTTGTTCAAAACTTCACTAGTTAACACTGCTTTAACACTTTAAGTGCCATGTGGTGCCAACGTGGACTCACACTTTTTTGACCATTTTGGTCGCGCGAGTCCTATGTGGACTACAAACTACATGTTCGGCTGCGTGGTGCCGCACTGGTCTCGAATAAAGCATTGAAACTTATGGGAGAGGATAGAGTGCAGGCTGATGTATTAGAAACCATGTTTGACCTACGGAATTTGCGAGGGCAATGTGGCTTTCATGGGGCCATATATTCAGGGATAGTAATTTATATATATATTTGTTCATATTCAAAGAGAAACTAATACTAACAAGTTTCGCACAAAACGTGCAACTACGAGTAAATATATGACGGATTCGAACATGTTCAGACATGAAATGGTGTGGTGACACGTTATGGTCTCGCACGGCCGTGGACAATTTTCAAAGCAGGAGGCCGCGCGAGACAAATGTGTCACCACAAATTTAATTTGCTCTAATTAATGTAAAAATTATTATTTTCATAATCTGATAATTTATAATGAATTCTTGTAGCATTATCAACCATTTACAGTGAAAAACTGGTGGCGGCCTCTGAGGCCAATTTTTTTTATGGATGGTGGCACCTAAAAGTACCAAAACTGGTGTAAAAATTGCAAAACTCTTTCAGTTTGACTTAAAAGTGTTAAGTAAGCAAACAAATATGACAGTAACTTCCTGTAACTTCATAGAAAAATCACAGTAACCACATTTAGATTACGATGGGTATCTTTTTGACAAATATACTTGATTGTTTTATTTGTCTTGTGTATGATTCATATGTATTATTAATATAATAAAACGACGAAACGAACGTGATCGATTTCTAAAGGAAATCCCTGCTCCATTCATAAGTTTCTCACATGATTAATAAGTCAAACAGATAAAAATATAAATATTAAAAAGATTATTACCATTATAATTAAATCAAAAATTGCATAAAATCTTACAAAATTGCAGCACATCCTGCCATTAGTTTATTTATCAGTGACTTGATTGAGTGTTGATGTAGTTTTTGCAGTACAATGAATATGTATATCGCAGCATAGTTCCAGTGCACAGGACGTTGAGATGTTTGTGTGTGTAATGGAATGGCCAGAGGCAAGGCATAAAACCGTTAAAACTAGAAAAGAAAATATATAATAGTATTAATATCCGCACCGGCATAACATATATCTTGCAGGAGGAGGTTTCATTTAACACGCGTACACGTACTATATCTCTACAACTTTAAATCAAAGATACTAGTTTTATTAACTTGTAAAAATGCCATTAACACCCACAACACACTCATAAATACGTTCAACTTTGCATTAGCTGTTTATAGATTCTCAGAAGAATCTTACAAATTCTTTATGTTCAAATGATTTAGTTGTTCAGCGATCCCACAATCATTTCTCTTGTTGTTGCAGAGATCCAAATGCAATAGGATCCTTCACTATTTAATTTTTTTTATTATTAAACTTCATCTAAAAATCTAAATTAAAATTGATTTATAGTTCTAGAAAGTCTTAATTGCTAATCGTTAAGATGTAATCATTTTATTAAGATTCTATAACGTAGATGTTAAACTAATTTTGTTCGCGAACAGTGAAAAAATAATTGGAATCTCATAAATTGATCTGAGATATTAAAAAACAAGTATCATAAGGCAATCTGTTAACGTACGAGTCCAAGTTTGGAAAATTAGGCGCCAGGCGTGTTTTACAAAGGACGAGTTCATTAACGGCCTGTGAAACATGTTTTATTTGAAATCGTCACTAAAGTGCATAGAAACCGTCATTAAAAGTTCAGAAATCGGCACTAAAGTAATCCATTATACGACGATTTCATGTATTTGTAGTGTTGCCAACTTAATGATAAATATTATACTTGTAATATAATTTGGGCAAGTGTACGATGTACAATAATAAATTTTACGTAAAATTACAAAAAATATGTGCAAGAAGAACGTACTAAATAATTC
Source organism: Harpalus rufipes (assembly GCA_951394225.1). Lineage (NCBI taxonomy): Eukaryota > Metazoa > Arthropoda > Insecta > Coleoptera > Carabidae > Harpalus > Harpalus rufipes. The sequence continues at coordinate 39,513,192 of OX596280.1, read as the reverse complement.
CGATGAATAAGTTTGAGATAAAACACAATTTTGACTTCTGTGTATGATAACTTTTGAGATTAGCAACTTTGAATCTGATAATGAAAACATAACCTTTAAAAATATATGTATTCTTTTCATTTTCACAATATTTCGATTTCAAATAAAATTTAATATGCACCTCAGCACAGAAGTTCCTTTTTATCACTCATATGGTTTATTTTCCTCGGCCTTAAGGGCCTCGGTAACTAAATTCCACATTCGTGATAAAAAATAGAACTTCAGTGCCTTGATACATAAATAACTATTGTATACTATTTTTCTATTGAGGTAATTTTACAATGTGATTTTTTTAAAAATAAGGCGTCAAAAATATGACTTTTTTAGCTTCCCGCTAAACAATTAAAATTTCACATTTTAAATGTTTGTGTATTGTGTGTTGCAAATTTTGTCTGATTGTATACATTAATACATTGTGTCAATCAATGCGCTTATAGATCTTTTAAACGACGTGTTTGCAGTGCTTTTATAGACTCATAAGAACACCAAAATAGAAAAAATATATAAATATATTATGAACTGTTTTTATAAAGTTATTTTACAACATTGATAACAGTGAACGATTCAATTATTAAATACCGAAGATAGTTTTTTTTTTTTTGGGAAAAAAATCATTGACATCACTGGGATTTGAACCCAGGGCCTTCCTATGTGTAGTATGATGCTCTGGAATGCTCCTAATGATTAGTTTTTGAAGCTCTGAATAGGAGGCTATACTCGTCTAAGACTGGCATTTAAAAACATCTGAAAAATTTGCTGACTGCAAGGGAATTTCGTTATCATAAGGTCTAGTTTTAATATAAATGATCCACGGTTTAATTTGTTACTATGGGGGATGATTCCATTATGAAAATATGTATAATTATACAATATGGCATACTGAATCCAGACTTTTAAATTTTAACTCCGTATTTCGGGGCCTATTTCCTATTTTGTTTGGTTTTTCAGATATTCATTTTTAAATTTGATGAAATTGGCCGTTTTAGCATCTAAAATATTCGCATTTTGAATTTCAGTAAATAAGTACATTATATAAAAAATCGGATGTGGCCAGCACATTACCTTCAGTCAGTTCTGTGTATTATGTAAAATTTTCATATATAAATTTTCTTGCAAAGATTCTATATTCCCAGTAAAATTATTTCATAAACAAGCTATGTAAATTACACTTGACACTGACATCTTCTTCTTTAGCTTTTCCCATTCGTTAGGGTAACTATTCTTGATTTTCTTCATCCACTCATTTCTATTTTGCTCCTCATTCAATTCCTTCTCTCTCAAGTCTTCCGTAATATGGTCCTTCCATCTTCTCTCCGGTCTTCCTCTGTTTCTTCCACCTTCTATTACTAAGCTGTTCATTCTTCTTCCAATATATTCTTCATCTCTCCTCATCACAAGTTCAAACCAGTGTAATGGTCTCTCTTGTATCTTTTTATCACTCGAGCTATTTCCTTTATCATCTCATTCCTTATTCTATCTTTCCGTCTCTTCCCCAACAAATTAATTTTCTTTTCATTGACACTGACATCTGTCAATTAGAATTTTCTTAATATAGTAGTAGCTGTTTCCATGGTTATAGCATAGATGGCTGATTTTTGAAATTTAATTTCTTTATAATTCTTTAATTCTATATCCATTGAATATGAAGTATAAAATGCAATCAATTGTATAGATAATAGAATATTCTTTAATATTTATAGTAACATCAAATGTCAAAAAATGATATTTAACAGCGTTTTTTCTAGAAAAACTGTAAAAATCTTCAAATGAGTGTACTTCCGGTTGACCGATTATAACCAAATACTAATCGAAAGGTAAAAATGACCTGCTGAATCGAAATTTATAACGAACAAGACTCTATATTCTTTAGCTTTCGTGGTAGCAATTTTTAAAATTGATAAAATTAACCGCATGCACCTAAAATTATATTTTGGGTGGTTTGATATTTTGTTTTAGCATTTTAGAATATCTGAAAATAAATGTATGGTATAGAAAAAACTTGCTAAATCAAAATTCGTAAAGAACAAGACTATATGGTTTAGTTTTTGAGATATACATTTTTAAATCTGATAAAATTGATCATTTCTGTTTGACATTATGTTTCATCTATTAAAAATTTCTGAAAATAAGTGCATTATTTAGAAAATGACGTAGAGAATTGAAATTGATACTAATAAGTCTCTATCTTGTTTAGTTTTCGAGATATACATTTGATAAAAATTGATGGTTTTTGTATCCAAAATTCCTGAAATTTGTTGTAGACATATAGAAAATAACTGAATTGAAATTTGTAACTACAATTTGTTATATCTTTTAATTTCGAAAAATTAAAAATTCCACATACATAAAGGTTTTATTGTGTGTTTCATACTTTCTACATATCTTTTCCTATTTCTGTGATTTTTCTGTCATTTTCAATTTTTACCAATATTTCTTTTCACTTCCTTCACACCATACACTTATCCATCGACTCTTTTCTTAAATACCATTATTTACATCTAACGGAAGGAACCAATTTCCAATAGTTTGGAAGGAAAACTGTTGTTAATTAACCTCGCGGTGGGCCCAGTATGTGTTTGTTACACATTCTGCTGGCCACATCCTTCCTCTGCGACCGATAGCCTGACCGAGATATCCCAGAGCCTGGGGATTGGCTAGGAGCGTCTTTGCGCCATTGTACAGTGAAGTAAAGTGAATTTAGAGTTAGTACAAGTGATTGATTTGGACGTCCGGAGTGCTGAGATGAGTGGGTTATCGTAAGGGATGTCCTGTGTCTACACCGTATCTTATCCACGGTATGGGTGCTTGCTTTGTTTACATTCAGTTACATATGTATGACGACGGACCAGCAGTAAGTTAGAATCATTTGTGTTGCTTCAAAATTTATGTTACATGTCGTGTGGATTTCAAAATTTGTCGTGTATTTTATGTTGCGTATTTGGTAATGTTCTTAACAGATAATCAAATTATTTTTGTTATATTTATATTTTACAAATTTATGGTGCGAAAACTATTTTTGTATATTACGAATTAAATTTATCTTTGTATCAGTTGTATTTAGTAATATTGTTAACAAAATTTTCCTAAATTCTTCCAGTTTAACGTACGAAAAACTTTTCGACATGATCTTTTTAGACGGCTTCAGAAACGATCTATTTTATGAAATATAAAAAAAAAATCATTTCTAATTTCGACTGAGTAGTGTCTGGAACGCTAAACCAAAATTTTAAACATGATAATTTTGAAACGGTCAATTTTATCAAATAAAAAAATCATGTTTTGAAAACTAAAAGAGATAACGACATATTCTTACAAATTTTAAGCAGATCATTTTCTATGTGGGTATCTAATTTTAGAAATTCTAAAAAGTTAAAACAACATTTCTAACGTTATCAATTTAAATTGATCTCGAAATGGTCAGTTTTATAAAATAAAAAATTCATATTTCGAAAATGAAATTAGGAATATCCTAAAATTTCGATTCATCAGATAATTTTTAAAAATGTACTTATTTTCAGAAATTCTGAAACCCTGAAAAAAATTCATAAAACTAACGAAGATAGAGGACTTGTTACAAATTTCGATTCAGCAGGACTTCGTTCTATTTGTTCACTTATTTTCAGAAATTCCAAAATACTGAAACAAAATTTCAAACATAATTATTTTAGATTGTTGCCAAAATGGTGAATTTTATCATATTCAATAAATTCATGTTTGACAAAATGACAAATTTAGATTCCGCGGATTATTTTCTAATATATACATAAGTAGTTATTTCCAGAAATTCTTTAGTTGTTTGCTGAAACGGTTAATTTTATTAAAATTAAAAATTCATATCCAAATTTTTATTCAGCCTATCATTTTACAATTACATATACGAGTACTCATATTCAGAGTACGAAATTCTAAAATGCTGAAAAAAATTTTCAAATGTGATCATTTTAGATTGATGCAGATTTGGTTAATTAAGTATAGTATCAAATTTATATTTCGAAAACTAAACAAAATAGAGACCTGTTCGTTACAAATTTTGATTTAGCAGATCATTTCCTATATAAGCACGTATTTTTTTAAATAATTCTTTGAGAATTACATTAAAATTTGCCTTGCATTACATGTAAAATTGAATTGAAATAATATTTTACCATTTAAATACTTTGTTCAATTTACTTTTGTTCCGTCGCTTCACTGTTTTAACTGTAATTATTATTATTCCGTCGCTAACAATAAAACCAATTTGTTTTACATATGTTTTTGAGTAAATAAATATGTAATTACAGTTTCCACGAATCGCTGGAATGTCAATCTGATTTGTGCATATTTCAGCAATCATCATTAACATTACATATTTACCGTACCCTACATTTGATAGACATCAACTGACATGCACTTGGGACATTTAATTTTCACAATTACTTTCGCATTGTCCTTAATTTCATTATATTTATTTAACAATTTATCCTTTACGTGACGCAGTTGGTGTTTATCGCTGCACTGAAAAATTCTCTCTGACAAACTATAAATTCTTTCCAATTGCGATAAAAGATAAATGTTATTATTTTTGTCTGCAACTGGATAATTGTGCGATAATGCCTGTAGTTTGTTGGTTATTTGAGCCGAGTAATGCGTAGGCAGCACGCGGTCAGAGGTCACGTAGGCGGATCGGGCTCCAGCCAATCCGAGATCACGTCTCTTTGTTCTCGGGCACAGAAATGGATACCGAACAAACTGATGTTGCCAATTCGCAGCAAAATTAATTCCTGCTAATGCACTGCACTCCATGAAATCATTTATAAAAACGCAGTTTACTCCGTGTAATTTACGATGATATAGGACAATTAAAATTGGAATGGTTTGGATAAGCCTCATTAAACACGAGAATAGGGGTGAACGTGGGAATGGACTAAGGATAATTTAGTTTGTCCACCTGGTGGACACAAAATATTAAAGTTCGGACAATGTCCATCATTAAACTAAAAAAAAATGGTATCGACCTGAAATATTGGAAATTTCTTAATAATATTTCTTCTTACTTGAATTGTATACTGTATTTGTTGTTCATTTTAGAATTAAAGAAATCTGCTTCAGAGAAAAATATTTTTCGATAATTCTATTGCTATCCTAAGATCACAAAATTATAATATGAACTGAATTAAAGTTTTTAGTAGGCGTTAACAATTACTTGAAATTTCTGTCATATAGCATTTATTCTTACAAAATCGGTATACACTTACGGTCATGTTTACAATCCTGAAACGTGGGATCGTTTAAAAAATCTGATGTTTGGCCAACACAATACATCCCGCCATTTATTTTTGTAACATACAGTAAATTTTTTGAAAGATGTCCGATCAAGGTCATCTACGAATTGTATGAATTCAGATTTTTGCTTCGTACATGCTTATAGGCTTTGTAAAGGAGGGAGATAAATGTATGCCAATTTGTTAATTCGTTCATGATACAGATAACCTTGATCGGACATCTTTCAAAAATTTTAATGTACCTTGAGATGTCTGTATTACAGTATTATATGGAAAATAATTTTGACACATGGACAATTGTACAGAAAATATTCGAATATGGCTCCCAAATTGGTAAATTGTACAGCATTCTACTACACAGTTCTCTTAATGGTCATTCATGAAATTCATTTTAACAAGTAATATTTTCTTTTGTTATAAGTTTTGTGAGTTGTGATTTTCTGTATTCTTGATCTAATGTTTACGCATTTAAAAGACACGTGAACTGCACTATACTTAGACCTCTGCAGAAACCCTCCAAACAAATGTTGCAGTGCAGTGACTTGATTTGCAACATTAAATAAAAATCTAACTTCGTTTGCCAAGTTTCAAAGTTGTTGATGCATGGATTTTATTTGTTCTTTATATCACTAGTCTAAAAACTGCATTTGTGAGTATATTTTGATAGGCTTAGCCGGAGCATTTGTGTAGCAGTGGACGTGTGAAATACATTTTTTTGTGCCGACTTCACCATAAATTTATTACAGGAATTTGATTTATTAAACACTAAGGTTTTTTAAGTTGGTAACATCGGAATATTTTTTTATCGATTTTGAATAGCAAATTCAAAGTTAACTACTCAAATTTAGTTAAAATGTGTTCATTTAAGTTACAATTAACGATTTAGTCCTAAAATTTGTAAACATTTTGCTATTTCTCGTGTTGAAAATATCACCAGAACATTAATGTCAGCCATAAAACTCCCTACTTAACGAAGTATTTCTAGAGTTTCTGGACGATTAGATATGTAAAATTCTTATACCGGGTAGGGGCACAAAAATTAATTTAATGGCATATAATGTGATAGATTATGATCTAGTTTATTTTCAATAGTTTTTTATATTCATAGTCTGGTGATCTGTTTAAATATTTATAGTAACTTTATACTCCGGAGTGTTTGTTTTCTTGACAATGCCGTGCACTGTACAGTGTTTATTAGTCACAAATCCATGTATTTTATCGCGTCCAAAGGCTGATGTTTTGTATGCTAATGAACAGCATGAACCACGATGTCTTTAATACTTTAAAATGCTAATTCGCCTGTTGCCCTCACTGACCTTACTGTTTGATTTATTGTAATTTTCGTGCAATCTATGTAAATGCTCTCCACACTATAGGGTGATCTCTATCTAGCATTCAAATTGGATTTAGAATTAGAACACTACGAATATATGGAATGATTCGTATGGAAATTAACATTGTTTACATTCCCACACTTTCATTAGTACATGAATATTTACAGCAAAGTAATAAAGTGATATGTTTGATTATTCTATTTACAATTAAATTACATATTGCATATTACATATCTTGTTGTAGAACGAACTATTTTTGGACGTTCAAATTTAATAGCTTTTGAAATTTTTATCTTGGAAACTAACAGATAGCGGTTTGCGGTTTCCAAATTTGGACTTGGTATTTTTATTGTATGTATAAATATTTTCAATATTTTGAACCGTTGGCCGTTTTAGACGGCTACTTGTACAATGATTTTATCAAATTTGAAGAGTCATATCTTGGAAAAAGACAGAGATAATGATTCGTGCTTTCAAAATATGAACTCAGAAAATCTTTCTTCATATTTTTACATATTACCAGTTTTTTAGAATCGCTGAAATAAATATCATACATGGTTTTTTAAGCGGCTACTGTTATTATGAACAATCTAATTTATACATTCGTATTTTGAAATTTGACAGATAGCGACATGTGTTTTTCAAATTTGGATTCAATAACTCATTTTGCATGTGAACTCGTATTTTCATGGATTTGAAAACTTAAAAATAAATTTCAGACATACTTGTATTTGTTTCAAGTGGCTGCTATGCTACTGGTATTATGATTCCAGTAAATTTGAAGTTTCATGTCGTAAAAACTATAGCGTTTTCCATTTATACACGGTGTAACACCAAAACCAACCACCGCCATTATTTTCTTCATTATTATAGTTACAAAAAAATATTATAGAACAAAGTTATAGGACACTAAGGGGACATCCCATTAAAGAAGAAAATATTTTTTTAAACCAGTGATTCTCAAGTTACAACCAAAGTTATATTTTCTTAAATAGGATGATATATATTTTGTATGCCCATTTTTTCTGAAATCAACATAATCAAAATATTGAGCCAAATGCGATTGAAATTTAAATAAATTTGATTTTTATAGTCATTTTTCAGTAGGCTAGGTATGAAAAACAAGAATTACTATTTTTCAATTTGAATTATTTAGGATAGAAGTCAAATAGAACACTGTTTGTAACGTTAATAAATATTTGTTTCATTTTAATTTAAGCTCCATTGTTTTTAATTCATAGCCTACTTAAAAAATAATTATAAAAAATAAAAATTATTTAAATTTCAATTGAATTTTTCTCAATATTTTTATTATGTAAGCATATAAAATAATCACATGGTTGAATTCAGAAAAAAATACTCTATCGAATGGGCCTACAAAATATATATCATGCTATTTAAAAAAACATAACTTTGTTTTATAATTTGAGAACCACTGGTTTAAAAAAATATTTTCTTCTCTAATGGGTTGTCCCCCTTGATCTCCTACAATTTTGTTCTATGCTATTTTTTGTAACTATAATAATAAAGAAAATAATGGTGGTGGTCGGCTTTGGTGTTACACCCTGTATATTTAGTTTTGCATTTAGTGCCGCTAATGACGCATGCCCGACATTTGTTGTTACAATACATGCGTAGTACATTTTAAGTTAAACAAAATTCAAGTCCAAGTTTGTTAGCTGTTACTGACAAATATAGAGGTTATGTGTACATCTGCTACTGTTTATTTGTATACAAATAAACCTGTCAGGGTGTTTCTCAACCTGTGTCATAATTTTTAAGGGTTTATGAGTAAAAAAGCTTAATCAAGATGGGTCCATTCTTCAATTGTTTCCGATATATGTATAAGTGAAAAATGAGTTTTTACGGGATTTGTCTCTGCTATTTCAAAAACTGTGCTTTACGACTTCGATTAAATGAGGCATTTGTTTACCTTTCCGAAGTAATCTTAGATGTGCTTCTTTTTTCTTAAAAAAAAAAAAATCAAATAATTGTACTATTGAATGTTGTGGCGACCTTGGCCAATATTTAATTTTCAAATAACTTCGTTACTATTAGAAATTGAGAAAAATGTTTCATATAAAATTTCATTGTTTTGTTTTATAGCCTATTTATTGACATAGCGGAATTTTTTTTGGATCGCCAGTTTTCTTCGATTTTTCGTTTTTCTCGAAAACTGTTGAAGATCAGACAAATGATGATTAAGCTTTTTTTACTCATTTTGGTTAGTACTATATACCGTTAAAATTTGTGACACAGTTTTAGAGAAACATCCTGTATATTTACAAACGTACATTTCCAATAATACCTCTATTATTAATAAACTTAATTTTTTACATCCATATTGTACTGACGCAGATACTTTTTACAACTTAAAATATATGAATTTGGTAAACTGCACTAGCAAGAACTGACGATCGTATAGTAAGTGCAAGAAAATGAAGACTCAGTAAGGTTCAGTTCACTCAAAAATTATAAATGAAACACGTAAAACTCAGCTAGTGCGCACTGATTATATAAATGAAAAACATGCTTTGCACTCAATCCACAAAAGTTTGGAATAAATATATAAATGTAAAACACTATAACAGAGATAGCGATCTATGCTTTTCAAATTTGGAATCATCTCATTTTCTATATTGTAACTTTTTTATTTATGTACTATAAGTTTAAAAATTTATCAAAATTGTTTATTTATTTTAGTTATTTTTAACACACTAATATTTATCCTAACGTAACATTGAATTATACTCTGAATAAATATCACAGCCATGTAACTATCACAAATTCTAACTGAATACCTACGTATCACTTATCACTATGTAACTACCGCAGATTCTAACTAGCCTGTTGTTCTGTCGTTTATACATAACCGTTCGGATTTCTAGAATTTACTCTGTTATCTCGTTGCATGCTCATTATAGGCTATTCCTATTGTATACATGAACATACAATTGTATTCGCTCGGCTACTTTCGTCCCTTTGTTCGTATTCGGAATATTTCCATGATGGAACTTTCTCGAATAAACCCATCCATGTACCATCTTGAAAACTAATAGAAATAGCTAGTTGCATTGCATAAATTTTGATGTAGCAAGTCATTTTCTATATGTATTCGTATTTTCATCTTGAATCATTGAAACAAATTTCCGACACCATTAATTCAGACGTCCTCTAAAACATTTAACATTTTCAACACTAAAAATTTCTTTGTGTTCTAATTTTTTTTTCTTTGCAGGTATGTATTTCCATGTTCTCCGCTGCTTTTCCCATGTCTACATAAAGGTATTTAGCTTTGCTTTATAAAACTGAGAGTGTTACAATAACAAAGTCTTACAATAACAACGTCTGAACAATGCACGCATGACTCGGCCTTGTTTCGCTAAGAAAATAAGAGTGTGTAGTGTATAACAGGTGCTCCGACGGTAGACCAACTGTTTAGGTAATTTACTACGTATATACAATTATTTCACTGAAATAGACCGTGAACTGACAAACTCTGACGCAAGCAGAATATACATATATTAGGAAATATATTCCCTAACAGGACTCATAAATACTTCAGCGAGTATGAGAAATAGTGTTCCACAAATTTTTATCGGAGGCTTGACATAATTTACATCCAAATTAATTTTTTTAACCTCTCCGGAATAACACAATGATTTGTATAGTAAATCCAATAGATCTGGTATGATTTGCAATACTGTCCAAAAACATTACAATTTTTTAAACATCGGGTATTATGTATAATGTCTTTGTATCATTTTAATCAACTCTGTTTTATAGGATTCATTGTACCATTGAACTAATATTTTTATATTACATTTATTTTATAAGTTTCGTTCTCGCTTGGAAATTATATAAACATATTTTTCAAGCGAAATAAAACAAATTTACTTAATTGAAGGAACTAACAATATTCTAAATAAACATAACTTTGGTATGGAAAAGTCTGCTACACCTTAATATTAAATCTTATAGGAAGTGCCTCCGCAACCAGCGTCGGTTCCCAAAAGATGATCAACGGGAGCCGGGACACCGGCTACGGTGATACAATCTAAATGGCAGCTGACAGTCAACTGACAGTTCTTAATTTGCGTATAGCCGATGTACCAACTTTGATCACCGAACATAAATATTTTAGATGTTGACATGCACGTATAATATAATAGTGTTATATGTTACAGTAAAAGTGCATAGAGAGATGATGTGCACATTGTAAATATTTATTCGGGTTACAGGGTCCAACAGAACTAATTTTTGTCCACCATTAAATTCCAGCCCCTCCTTCATCCCTGTTAAAACCACGGCTAATGTAGTTCTTGCCGTCCCTGAAAAGTTAGGGATGTTATATTGAACATAATATAAAGCTAAGTAAGCTAAAGGTGCGTCCAGACCAAGCGCGTCGAACCGAACTGAACCGCGCAACATGTTCGCAAACGTTACAAATCGCTTTAGTGTGGCGGCACATCATGCACGAACGTGCATTATTGTGCACAAGCGAGCGCAAACGAACGAGACCCGCAGTCAAGAGATTCGCTTATTCGCTCTTGCGCAATTTGGACAGAAAAACAGTAGTTTCTATACGCACATATACATACGCCCATACATCACAATAAGTAAAAGTAGTATTTTAATTGCAATTTATCCATAAACATATTAAAACTAGGCTTTTTAAGTGTTAAAAATAAATTAGTTACCTTGGTAATGACGAATGAAATAACAAATCTACATTTTTGACACGCCAAAAAATATTATAAATACAAATTTAAACGAAAAAATAGTATTTAGATAAAATATTTGACGATTTTGTTCAAAGGGTTGGATCACTCCGCTGTGTGTCGTGTCCAAAAGTTCCTTCTCACAAAATCAATGACATTTTCTTGGCTTTTTTATTAGTGTATCATAGAAAATTATAAATGCTGCACATATTATAATAATAACCTTTATTACTCAAAAAAGGTATACACCCATGACAAGTAAATGATAAATATATACAAAATTTATACAAACCATAAGAAAACAAAGTTCAAGAAAATATATCAACAGTGTTGCAAACATCATTATAAAAATTACACATTATAAAGATTGGCGATTTGTACAGTACATTAGTCTTATAAGGAGGTAGGTAGAATGTGTATCCTGTATGGGATGTAGACCTAGGTACTCGAATTAGGAATTTGGAAAGTAAAGCTGATATTAAAAAGTGTTGTTAAAGAAATATTGTAATGTCTGATTTTTATTGATTCCACATTAAAAGTACTAAGTAAAACGTTATTGTCAAAACCCTGAACAGGATACCTGTGACAGCTCTTAAACCATAACAACTTAAGAAACTTCCGTTGAACATTTTCCAGTAGAAGTATACGGTTCTCATAACAAGGATACCATACCAGAATCGCATACTCCAACTTGGATCTGACATAAGTAAAATAAAGCATTTTTAAAGATTCATTATTACTAAAACCTTTACAAATTCTAGTAACAAAACCGAGCATCTTAATAGCCGAAATAATTGTTTTATCTGCATGTAAAGGTTAAAGCAGAGTCGAAATAAATACCTAAGTCTTTAACAGAGCAACAGTGAGAAAGAGATTGATCATTAATATGATAATCAAAAATAATAGGTTGTTTCTTCCAAGTAAAAGTCATAAGATTGCATATACTGATGTTTAAATACAACTTATTTTCCTTACACCAATTTTGAATCGCATCAATATTTCGTTATAAGATATGAAAATCAAGTACCTTATTTATTTCTTTAAAAAAATTAACATCATCTGCATACATAAGAACTTCACATGTTCTTTTATCTATTATATTATTCCAAGTTCGCTCATTATAGTTCTCGTGGAATCTGGAACCTAGTAGAACATCAACGAACAACAAAATGATACACATTATCACACGTATCTCCCTCGTTATCGAATGTATGTTTGTGAACGTTCGCGAACGTATTGCACGGTTCAGTTCGGTATGGCGCGCTTGGTTTGGACGCACCTTAACGGTAACCGCCGCCGGTCGCCAAAACGGCTGCCGACGTCGGTTGCGGAGGCATTGTCTAAAACTTGTGAGAAACACAAATGCATGATTTTACTCAAATCAATGGATGTTATTAAGTTATTTCCAAAAATTATGAAACGATAATGATACTGAAGTCTGGCGTCTAGCGACCAGACCAGGACTCTATAAATTTTCTACGAATATAAACATTAGGGTGAACCTTAAAGGAGTCAAAACGAATTTTAATCGGGCCGCCCCCTAAACTGGTTCCAAATAAATAAGAAAAAATGTGCTGGCAATGATTCCGCTTAATATTAACATTTGACCGTGCCTAAATGTACTTCATTTTTCCAATTTAAATAATATTGTGTTTTGATACATTTTGGAACTTTATTTTTTTCCGAGGCAATAAGAGGTTTAAAAAATCTATTCAGTATTGGAATACTAGAATGATCCGAGAATATGTGGACAAAAATTAAAAATTATGAGAGAAACAATTTGAGTAGGTACATTGGTCAGCATTATGAACCCATGTTTTTGGACGAAGATATTTTAATAGATCGTACTTATTGGAGATTCTTATTTTGTTATCCTTTATCGCAAAATTGTGTCACCTTTAAAATTTACATAAACGGAGTTAACTCTGCAGTGGTGGCGCCCAAAAATGTAACGTAGCCTGTCAGACTCCGTTATATAGTATATAATTAAGCAAGAGTAACCATCCGCTACTTGCGAATAAACTATATACACACTAATTTAGGATGGTATAGAAACAAATACGAATATATTTGAATTATTACAGAAATAAACGAACTGTTAAAATAAAATCACTGGAGTGTCAAAGATTCCACGCCACCACTGAAGGTTGGTGAAAAGAATTTGGAGTAACCGATGAGTAAAACTTACTGGCCTCATAACTATTTGTGAATTTATTCGGCAATGATGAAACCGGGCATTAGTAAATATAAATTTTCGATTCGTCGGAATAACCTTCTCTGACTCTTAATGGTTTAACAAACTGAAAGTATTCTTAGTATTATTATTTTTTTCAAACATTACTAGAAACTGATTTCCAAATTTTCCCAGAGCTAATTAACACTGGTTAACCTGATGTTGATGGCTTGTCTGTTCATTTCACCCCACAGAAATTTGACAGGGTACGAAGGAAGCAACAAAAATAAAATAAAATTTTCAGTTTTATTGGGGTTTTCATCGAGAATTATATGAGCGAAACAAATTTAGTAGGTACATTGAATTTTACAAGTCAACAGATTTACCCATATTTTTGTACATTGAAGATTGTTTAATTTATCGTACCATGTTTGAGATTCTTATTCAGTTATCCTAACGGAATTAAGGTCCTGAAGATGCTACTACTCTAAGGGCATTCAAAGATAAGTCCCTGATCTTTCTAAAAATATTCGCCTTTCCGGCTTCCCCGAATTCTGCGCGTCACATGTGTTCTGTTTCCTAATGGCAAGTGTCCAGTCCAGTGTGGGAATAGAGCTGGGGCTATGGCAAAACACCTGTGGGTTCGTTTCCCACGACAGTGGGCGCTAACACCTGCATACAGACACGCATGGAGGACTACCAGCTATCCACTGCAGGACGAATATATGTTTATCAACATGGAACAACAATGATCTTCATAAGAGACGGTAAATCAAAAAGAAATGATGACAAACAAGAAATTTTAAATGTGCGCGTCTTTAACTACACTGAGAAATAATATAGAGTACCACCGAATACAGAAACTGATGGAACTGTAAAACAAATTTTCAAGGAAATCAATTTTGCAAATTTTTAGGCTTCTTTACTTCCCGAGTAAAATTGAGCAAATTTTTAAACACTTCAGCAACACGACCGCACGGAGCATTTGGTGATAGTGTTGTAGCCGTACTATGAGGGAAATGATTTGGCAGAGAACTCACGTCATCAACCTGAAAAAAATCTAACTTGTAGTAATTATTAGTTGTTATTTATATTAACTAGTTTACAATTATTTCTAAGACAATTCTTATTCCTTTTACGGAATATAAAATTATTTGACACAATATGATCATTCTCAGTAGTGCCAACGTATGATACGAAAATAAAATACAATTATTTCAAATAATTTTATATTCCGAAAAATGAATAACGATTGACTTGGAAATAATTGTAAATATCATTAATATATACATTACTTAATACTAGTACTTTTTTCTTCTTCTTTTAAAAATAACACCCAATAATTTCCACAAGTTATATTTCATTTTATAAGGTTTTTTTCAAGTCGATGACGTGAGTCCTCTGCTTAATCATTTTCATTATATCTATGCATGTAACAAACAAGCCGTGCGGGCGTGTTGCTCAGGTTGCTAATTATCCTGATCTATAGAAGAAGAAATTGAAAGTACTTATCCCATTTTTTGTAATTAGGTATTTCGGTGAAAATGTGTTTTCTGCACTAGTTCATAAAAAAACAAATATAGGAATTAGGATTGTGATCTCAGGATACAACGATCTAAGTTGATTAGTGACATGTAGCATCAAGGTTTCAACATTTTTTTTTGTTAACTACTCGTATTTCACTATTATTTTATTCCTACAGTAGTCGTGCCTCTTATTAAACAAGTCTCGTGTTTTAATCTTTTAACAAGTAAAAACATTATAGATAACCTTCGTTTTTTTTTAATAATTCCCATCTTCAATTCTTCTATAAAATTTAAGTTAAAACAAGTTCTATTTTGACACTTTACTAGCGTTTGAAAGGTTTAATTTCTAAGGGGTCCGCTATCTCAAAAGTTAATACAAAGGGGACCGCGATAAGAAAAGGTTAAGAAACGCAGCGGGTTTTCATCACAAAAATTATTAAAAATTTGGAGAAGGGGCATGGTGACGTTAGCGTGTTGCGAGCGTGATAGACAAATAGACAATAAGTTATAACGGTAGAAATAACATCCCCGGCTTGCTGGTTGCTGACGTCACAATATCCCTTCTCCAAAACATTCAACAGCAAATGACAATATTAGCACAAAATGTTTAATTCTTATTATTATAATGAGAAACTACAATGTGTAGTTTTTACACTTTATGACATACATAATTGAAATTCATTTTTATTCACGAAGCCTTTTGCATACGATTGGACCCTAATAACCAAGTCTGCAGGACTAGAAGAATTGTTTAAAAATTGAAAGTTGGTAACTGTTATAAACGTTGACTAGTGTACCTACCGTGTACATTAGATAATGTTTTAAAACAGTTTTTATAATTAACAGTTCTTCTAGTAAAAGCAGGATTTGAATTGATAGCAAAATATACAGGATGTTCATTTTATTTTTTCCACTATTGCTATCTCGAGTACGGACTATAAGAGCTACGAGGTCAGTTAAATTACCAAACAATTTCTATTTTACTAGACTGTTTTAATAAGCGTAAAATAATTTTTTTCAACCAGTGGTTTTCAAAATGTGGTGAACAACTTTGTTATTTTAAATGGGACCATATTTTTTATTATTTACATATTAGATAGAGAATTTTATTCTGAATTCAGTGATGTAATATTTGCATGCCCATTCGTATGAAGTTTTATATTAATTTAATTAAAAACTGGCTAGAATAAGTGTGCTGCGAATGGAAAAAAATAATACATGTTATTTTTTTACATAGTATTAGGTTGCCCTGCAGAAAGAAGTGAACATTTTGTTCTTTTAATTGATCATAAATATCAACGCAAACAAAATAGTCTCGGCATTCTAATTCTATGTTTAAAAAATTAACACGTATTCATTTTTTCCTTCATGGCACTCTTATTATAGACATATTTTAATCAAATTAATATAAAAATTTATATTTTTTTTTCTCAAAAAAAAATGGTATCTAAGGGTATGCAAATATTACTCGTATATCATTGAATTCAGAATAAAATTGTCTATCTAATAAGCAAAGAAAAATATTTGGTTCCATTTAAAATAACAAAGTTGGTCTCCACAGTTTGAAAACCACAGATTGAAAAAGAAAAAAAAAATACGCTCATTAAAATAGTCTAGTAAAATATAACTTGTTTGCTAATTTAACCGACCTCGTAGCAATAGTGGACAAAATAAAATGAATACCCTGTATACAGACCAAAGAGTTTAATGATGATAAGAGTATGTTACGATTTGAATTGGTCATCTCTAATCGCATATCTGACTTATATTTTCCATAATACGTCTCAAAACAAATGACCTTTAAAACGTGTTTTCCCTTTAATAAGCTTCAAAATGCTACCTTTTAGTATTAATTTCCATAGAAATTATTGAAATTACAGGTTCCGCAAAATTGTAAACGACATCAGATTTTGCCGCAGTCTAGGAATATGTAAAAAAAATATATAAAATGTCCCCTAAGCGCAATGAACGTGTTAACTGTACTGTTTGGTGTCGGAGTACTTGTGAATAATCATATGATAAACGTATCAATCATTTGATAAGCGAGATTGGCTTCGTCCTTGGGCCAACAAGATGGCGTCAGGGGCTACACCAGCGCTCCAGCGGCGTGAGACCGAATCAAACCGATTTCCCACATAAGATAACGAGCCATTGTCTTGCAAACACCAGACAATTGCATACCGGGACACTGTCGTTTTTCTGTTTCCACAGATCGTCTGTCACACTCGCTCAATCTATGCATCTCCCTTCCTACAAGTGTAATTTACCATCACGGTCAACAGAATAAACACTCGCCTTTATTAGATGCAATAAGAGGCGAACCCACCAAACGATAAATTCGCTCGCGTTCTCAAATGGATTTTTGATCATTTCGGAGAACTACGAGTACACCCACTGGGTGATTTGCTTACCACTAAGTCTGGCATTGTAAACAAGAGGACGATTAGTCAGAGCGAAGCGTGTAAAGATGAAAGGATTAAGATAAAGAAGACCGAATGAGTCGCTGTGTGCCGAAGACGTAATTAACTGGACCTCCTTTGTAACTAACGTACCCTAAGGGAGTGGAACCCCTTCCCTTTGCACAGATTTCATTACTCACTTAAGGGTGTCGAGTAATTGAATTCTCACTAAAGGTGGTAGAGGTTTGTAAACTCCGATACACAGGCCAAGACTACGTTTCAATATTTTCATCTAATACTTGAAATTGAAAAACAATAATTATTTTTGTACAAAAGCTCTAAAAGTGATTACAAAAAGTTATAAATTTTTATTTAAAAAATAAATTTCATATCTGATTGATTCATGTCTCACAAAAACTGTTTATTGAAATATTTTATAACCCAAAAATAAAATAACTAGACTGGGCGTAAAGTAGCTTTTAATGGATGTTGGAAAAAAGTGATACTTTACGGTTATCAAAGGATACGTAAAACAATTATTTAGGATGGAATAGCCGCCTAAAATATAATTTGAACATCAACTTTCTTTTTCTTGATTAACTGAACCTAAAATAGTTATTTATGATGTACGTGGTAACAGTTACATTTTATTTGGGAGAAGTAAGTTTGGAACATTGCGAAGCGAAGTGGCCCAAATCTTCGAACAAAATATTCATATTGTATTTCTTGTAATTTTTGACATATATATTTGACAAAAATATCGATTTGTTGTTTCATTCTTCATTATTAATTCACTTCTAACACTAGTGTTAAAAATAACAATGATCTGTCACTTTTTTACACTGGTGTATGACATTTTTAACCCTAAAAACAAACATTAATAAGCCTATTTATAATAGATTTGTAGAAAAACAATATTAAATTCAAATTACTCAAATTGTAAATGTGCCATTTTTGTTTCAAAGTTGTTCAACAGAAACAATAACGATTGGTGCATTTTTTTCTATTATTATTATTATTATTATTATTATTATTATTATTATTATTATTATTATTATTATTATTATTCTTATCCATTTTATAAGATTTTGAATGCATTCACACCAGCTTCATTGGAACTTAAAAAACTATTTTAAAAACATTTAACAAGTTTTTTTTATATTTAATTATCTTATTATTCTATTTTACGAGATCACAAACACTTAATCTGAATCTAGCGATAACCATCATTAAATTTTCCATTACGAAGTACACTTAAAAATGTAAATTGTCTTTAAAATATCAGGCGTGACTTTTTGAAAATAAAAATGAAGTATGACTTTTGCTGATACTACCTCTGATTTTGGTTCCTCTTATAAAGATCTCATTTTGTGGGGGTCAAAGTGTTGGTCTCCCAGGTGAGGTCACCCAGTGGCGTCCGTCTTGATCATGGGCGGAGACAGAGGGGCAGTGTTCACGCACCGTTGCCCCCACATGCCACTGGCTGTCTGTTTTATAATGGCCATTGCATGTAAATACAATAACAATGAGGCTAGCTTGTCGTTATATGTACAGTCCACGTCATTGCTTTTGCATACCTACACAAGCGTATTTTATCTACGCAATCAATAGGATGGATTCTTTTAGATTTAATTAACCCTTCTTTTAAAGTTTACCCCTTTTGAAATGAAATCTTTTGTTAGGTATTTTTCTTTATTTACTGTTAATTCGTAAAAGAACACAATGAGTCATTCCGATCCAGAATTAGATTTTTCTGAACAGAGCCGTTCACAAGGTTAAATTAAATCCTGGATATGCTAGACTCATCCTGCAAGAGTATATAAAAATACTAACTGCCTACTTTTAAAAAAGTAGACACAATGCGGACTAATCAAACAATCACTAGCATAAAATATAAAACTTGTTTTAAGTTTTCAACTGGAAATCTATACTGAGTAATTTTTTTAACATGGAATTCTACTACGTGCTTTAATTTGGATTCTAGAGAATTCCACTTGCACTTGTTTTTAAAGGTGGAAGCGATTTGAAAATTCCATATCTCTAATAGTTTCTGATGACTTCATTTCTGAAGTTTTCCTTTGCTGCGCTTCGGACCAGACCAAAATTCGACAATTACTGCTTCTGGCATCCCTAATTTTGATTTTGATATGAATCGAACCTTCGTCGTGTCAAACTGTCAACTTCTTAAAAGTTTAAACTCTTATGATTTTGCTGACATTCAGAAAATGAATAAACTCTATTTCCTTAGATCGTTCAACATTGGTTAACAGTAAGTTGTTAAATAATAAGAAACATTTAAACGAGAAATATTATTTATGTCAGCTTTTACCGAAGATGAATAAATTTTATTCATAATTAAACTATTCGTGGAATTAAACAACATATTTTTGTTTCACTAACATCAGTTAGTAACTATTCGACGAATAAATTATCAATTCAAGGATTTTGGTTGGTGAAAAGAATTTGGGGTTACCAATGAATAAAACTTACTTGCCTCATAACTATTTGTGAATTTATTCGCCAATGATGAAACCGGGCATTAGTATACACCCTGGTGACCGGCACAGCCGAACATAGGACTTCAACATGTAAAATCAGACTTTCCTAATTCCCTGCTTCCCTAATTATTTTAGGTTTCAAATAAAAGATGTAGAACATTAAATTCTGTATCGGAATCTATAAGCAAAATTAATTTGTGACAGAAATTAGGTATGAAAATATCGAATATCACCTCAAAAATAACAATAGCCATGGAATTGAGACAAAATAAAAAACAAATGTCTAACGGTTTACTTGAACAGAAATTACAAATAATAATAAAAATAAATTAATCTAGCTTGACAGATAAATCGTTAACATTTGTTAATTTTTTGTTTCAATTCCATTGCTATTGTTATTTTTGGGGTGATTTTCTATATTTTCATATCTAATTTCTGCCGTTACAAGGAACACAAAACGAATTTTGTTTATTGATTCAGATGCAGAATTTTATGCCCTACATCTTTTATTTGAAGCTTTTTTTACATAAAATAATGTTTGGCTGTGCCGGTCACCACCCTGTATATAAATTTTCGTATCTTCGGAACAACCTTCTCTGACTCTTATGGCCGGTTGCACCAATGTACATTAAATATTAAACTTGGCTTAAATTGACAATATTGCATCGAAATGAAATGTCAAATGAATTATAATATATTGCTGTCAAATTTTCGATTAGCATTTTTTTGTTTAAGTCTAGCTTAAAATTTAAGCCCTGTTGGTGCAACTGGGCATTAAAGGTTTAACAAACTGAAAGTTTTCTTAATATTATTATTTTTTTGAAACATTACTAGAAACTGATTTCCAAATTTTTCCAGAGATAATTAACACTGGTTAACCTGATTTTGATGACTTGTCTGATCATTTCATTCTACAGAAATTCGACAAGGTGCAAAGCAAGTGACAAAAATAAAATAAAATGTTCAGTTTTATTGTGTTTTCATCGAGAATTAAATGAGCGAATCAATTTTAGGAGGTACATTGAGCTTTACAAATCAATAGATTTACACATATTTTTGTACATCGAAGATTGTTTAATTGATCGTACTCTGTTTGAGAATCTTATTCTGTTATCCTTTAGTACAAAATTGAGTCTTATATAAGATTTTCTTAAACGGAGTTAAGGCAGAGTTGGGGTTAATGTTATGGAAAAACACCTTAGATCATTCGCTTCTGGTGAACAGTAAGTTGTTAAATAATGAGATGCAGTACATAAATTTAAGAAGTTTGTAATATTATTTATAGAAAACTGAATGAGTCATTTAACAAAAACTATGAATAAAGTGCCATTATAGTAGGTTTTATTGTCGATTACTATAATGGTTTATGTAGAAATTAAAATGGTCGGCAATAAAAAATAAATAAAGAGACATAAAGAATGTTAAAATGTGCAACTCTCTTTGTATGAAACAATGCCTGATTAATTGATATGATATCAATGTTGTCTTCTGAAAAAGGTAGAAATATTGTTGAGGTTGATGACACTAACAATTATCTCTGCCACCAAAAGAGACAAGCTCGAAGGAAATACAAATCAAAAAGACATAAAACCAGAGTAAAAATCATAATTATCTCATTTTACACGTAATTGGAAATAATAAATTTGTAATCTTTGAGTGTAAGTAGGTACATAATTCGACGTTTAATAACTCTGTTAACGAAGCTAAAAGAGATAAACTTTTACTGACCAGCTGAAATTTTATTATCAATAAACAATTAATTACTTTTTGAAACAGTCTTTTTAAATTAAGCTTAAAAAGTTTTTAACTTCATAAATATTTATTACAGACGGACAATTAAACAGGGAATTAAGTCGATATGCTTTTACACGCATAGGAGACCTTATTCTCTTTAGTCTTCGACTCTTCCATGTATTTCAGCGATTTATGCGTCCACTATTTCTTTTAGTTAAAATTGTATTAATTCTATTACTTATTAATTTATAAGTTAACAATAGTCAAATGTGATACAATCAAATGTCTTGGTAACTATTTGAAACAATCATGGCTAAAATTGTTTCTGTAAATAAATAGTTCATAATAGTTCGGCCGGTTTACATTTTCATTAAACAAATTATGAAACCTACGCAAATGATGAGAAATTTCTACAAATTTCATAAATTTCATTCGACTGGTTTAAAAGATAGATTTTAAACATGCAAAAACTGAATATGTTATTTAAGTACTTCGCCATTTAATATTGGGTTACATTGCCTTTATTAGTAATATCAGTTTAAATTCTATTAGGCATTGATCCACAAGACCTGCACATTTGTTAGAATGTGTTGGAACAAAATTTAACATATATTTTTTATTCTGAAAATCGAATAAGTACCTTCTATAGTATTAATATATATGATTTTCTGTTCAAATTTCTGTATATATTAAACACAATAGCAATTTTAATGTATATTGTTTGAATTGGCGCGAAATTATACTGCCTGTCACGTCTAAGAAATACTAGCCAATCACAGAACTGGAAAGATAAATTTGAAAACTATTTAATAATTCTAATTTAATTATAAAAGTATTTATGTTTACAGCAAAATGATCTTCACAGAATGAAACTTTAATTTTGTAAATGGTTTTATGTATTATTGAGATAACCATTTTATTCATTTTTCTTCGTTTTGAGGCACTATTAAAACTATTTTCTTACAATTAATACTTATATTTGGGCACACTAGCACAAAACTCTTTTCTACAACCATGTTTGAGTCTTTACTAAATTTAAAAATCAGTAATATACGGATAGAACAAATAAGTAGTATATAATTGACATCTGTCACGGCTGTCAGTCGTTTAAATACTGTCGGCGGCAAATGCAAGCCACTCCCTCATTGCTGAGTAGTTTTCTATTCACGCAAAGAAAAAAAATCGTGCAACTTCTCATTGTCCCATATGCCTTGTAAAGTAAGTTTTACAGTGCCTATTGGATTATTACGAAGTTGTTTTATATTGTTCCAAAATTAAAGGGTCTTGGTAGAAGACAGATTTGGATTAGACGATGACACTTTAAATACCAGTCCAACTATTGTCACAGTTTTTGTAAATTTTAAATCTTTATTTACTCTAGCCGTATCAGTCTGGGCTTGTATAGAAAATGATCTGTTAAATGTAAATTTGTTATCTTTAAGTCACCATCTTTTTTAGTTTTGGTGATAACAATGGAATAACGTGACACAATCAATTTTTTTGTCCACGCGTGTCCAAACTATTCTGTAAATATGAATACGCATATAGAAACAAAATTAGCTAAATCGAAATTTATAACTCTCAAATCACTATTCCTTTAAGAAGATATCAATGTGTATTTGCTTTTTAGTAATTTCTAAAATTTATTTCAGCGATTTCAAAATTCTGGAAATAAATATACATGTAGAATCAAAATTTGTTGTGCAAAAATCTCTATCTCTTTTAATATAAGATTTTTTTAAAACCAATGCACTATAATGAAACTTTTACTGATGAAGTCCTTTCTATGTGGGTGAGTGTCTGACTACGCCGTGTCTACCAGAGCATATATCCGGCGTTGGACCCTACCTGGACAAGTCGTCTCGACATCATCCTCACAGAATAAATCACTAGGATACTATCTAACTTAATTGCTTACCACTCGCACACGAAGAGAACTTCACAAGGAGTTGGGTATAATAAAGACATAAATATCAATATTCGTGAAGCTACTATGGGTGATATTTATTATCAATACCAGCTGGAGATTTTATTTCTATTAGCATAATCAATATTCGAATGTTATGATAGTTTTCGATTAGTTGTTTGAAATATGGATTGATTTCCATAACTACTTCTCAAATTCCAATAGAAAGACGGAAGAAATTTATTGGTTCATAAAGAACTAAAGTGATAATTGTAATTTATATTTTCTACTACTGTCTTTGTAAAAGGGCTTTGCTACCCTTCTTAAGCAACATTTAAAAAATACATAAGTGAAATTGATTTCAAAATATTAAATTTCAAAATGAATTTTTCTGTCGATACATTTTCAAAATATAACAAAATTATTATTTTTATAGAACTCTTATTTAATTTTTACTATTTTTTTTTTGCTCTTTCCATTGGTATAATGGTTGTTGCGTTTTAAATTTCTTATATACTTCCAATCTTAATCTTTTTGTTAATTTTCATATAATTTCCTATACTCTGAGAGATTCGGTGCTAATTTTTACTGTTTTAAAACCCTAACAATACTATATAGGTCCACACAGATTTTGGTGTTAAGTAGAATACTTTTGCTGGAATAAAAAAATAACACAGACGTAGAGCTAATTTTAAGTAAACATTAACACCTTTTGTGCTGTAATTATTAAATCATAAGTAGGAGTAAGTCGAACACTAGAGTAACTTTAACAGTTTCATACAGAAATATAACACCAATTGGATTAATAATTTTACACAAAATGGAATAAATTAAACACCTCTAACAGAGTAATTTTAGCATAGGTTATTTATTACTAATTTATCTGTGGACTTACGATATGATATTTTAAAACATAATTATCACTAGAGTTTCTTTTAAAGCCTTTTCATGAGATGGTGTAGATATAGTTTCCATTAATTCAAATTCAGAAAAGATTCCGAAACTTGACGTATTTGATAGAATTGATGAGCTGGTTGACATATCTGTAAAATCTATCTAAAAGATCTTCACAAGTATGTATCTCTTATCTACGATAAAAATTATTTTAAAAGAATCTCGTAATATTATCACTATCATTGAATGTTATTTATCCATTATGACAATTTTTTATTATCGTATTCCAAAGTTATGCAGTAGTTTTATTCCAGAATAATAGTAAACATTTTACACTAAAACCACGTTTCGAAGTACGCATTTAAAATTAAGTAAACTTCTCCTAGTCCTAGTTAGGAGTTACCAATAGGGTAAAATGTAATACCAGCGAGTGCAATTTAATTGTGACAGAGTAAAATAAAATATCCATGGAATACATTTTATTCCGTTTAACACTTTTGGCAGTAAGTTTTGCAATATTGCAAAAATGCATGTAAAAAGATCATTTTTTACCTTCTATCACCTCTAGGTGAGGAAGGTATTGTCTTTGGTCAAAAAATTCGGTGGCGAGTTTTCAATAAATAAGCACGCTTTAGGGTCTCTACAATACGATTTTACTATTTTTACGATGATGTGTGTGTATGGGTATATGTGTGTGTGTGGCTGAGGTTTCGGCCGCGATATCTCCATTACTAGAACTCCAAAAATTACAATCCTTACGTATTCCTCTTCCTTACATCCATATGCAGACATGATTAGATTTTGGTTATAATTGGTCAATCGGAAGTACCCTCATTTGAAGATTTTAATAGTTTTTCTTGAAAAAACACTGTTAAATATTATTTACACATTTAATGTTATTGTAAATATTATAGATTATTCTATTATCTATACGATTTAATTGCATTTTATTCTTCATCTTCAGTAGAAATAGAGTTAAAGAAATTAAATTCCATAAGTCAGTCAGCTATGCAATAACCATGGAACAAGCTACTGTATTAAGAAAATTCTAACTGACAGATGGTAGACAGATGTCAGTGTCAATGAAAATAAAATTAATATGGCAGAGATGAGGATGTTGAGATGGATGTTGGGGAAGACACGGAAAGATACGGTAAGAAATGAAAGTATAAGGGAAATAACTCGAGTATTAAAAGTTTCTAAAAAACAAGAGAGACGATTACATTGGTTTAAATATGTAATGAGGAGAGATGAAAAATATGTTTGAAGAAGAGTGAATAGCTTAGTAGAAGGTGGAAGAAACAGAGGAAGACCAAAGATAAAATGGAAGGACTGTATTGTGGAAATCTTCAGAAAAAAGCAACCGCATGAGGACGACCAGCAAAAAAGAAATGAATGGAAGAAGAAAATAAAAAATAGCAACCCCTAACGAATGAGAAAAGCCAAAGAAGAAGATGTTCCTGTCAAGTGCCATTTGCATAGTTTGTTTATGAAATCATTTTACTGGAAATTTAGAATCTCTTACAACAAAATTTATGTATGGAATTTGTAAATAATACACAGGATTGGCGGAAGGTATTGTGCTGGCCATATCATTTTTTTTACTATGTAAACAGATTTAATATCTAATAGATGGTAAATATGGATATTACGAATGTAATAAACAAGTGAAATGAAACAAAAAGTAAAACTAGCCTAAAATAAAAATTATAAATCTACGTATTATGCACAATATTGCAAGACTGTATACAATTCTTTTACTCAGTTAAAAATCTTTTTCATTTACTAAACTGAAGAGTGTTAGAAGAACACAATAAAGTGGGGTCACAACACAATATTTTGTTACCAATTATAAAATTTAACTTTTTTTTAGAGTGTACCGACGCCAACCTTGAAACTTGAAACTTTAAATTTATTTCTAAATTTCAAATAGCCTCCAAGACATGTTTGAAAGTTCTTGAGGAGACGTCTGGTGAGCCTTTTCAACGGTATACTTATGTTGTAATTATAGAATCTGCTTATTGGTACACCCAGAAATGGGTAATAAACTGATTAAATTTTATGTTGCAGCGCAATGTCACGATTTAATTGACAATATTGAAGCGCTCTTTTACAGGTTTCTGTATTAACTATTACCAGACAAAGTACAAAGTGATTTATTTTAAAAAAGAATGCACATACAAAACGGTTTTGTTCTTTTCTAATTAGTTCTTCATTTAGCAGATTTCTCGGAAATTTATACGTATCATTCGCATTATTCGTATGATGCATGAAATGAGTCTTGTCATATGTGTGCGAAGCCTTCACGACTGCAAATTTGTGATGTTGATGTACACGCGTTAAAACACCATCGCACAAACAGAAAATGTTTATGTTGGGCAAACAGATAATTCCATTCATGATGTGTTTACAACAGAGCACGGGGGACTTTTTCATTCATTCTCGGAGGAAATAGCGACAAATGAAGCAGAACAGGGGAAACACCATCATTTGTTTAGCCAGACGTGGATTTTTTCACGTATTTGTTTTAGATACTTCGTTTTTTAAAAGTTCTAAGAACGGAGAGGGATAAATGACGTAATGCTAGAGTGATACCGCAAAATAGCGTGAGGGACTAAATACTACACGAAAACGAAAATGTAAACGAAGATGAAGAGGTCTATTTTTTAGAAGAACACCTATGGTGATAGATACGACTTTTTCTAAGTAACTTAAAACATGTGTTGAGAAATGTACGAGTTGATTAGTTTTCACTGTTCTTTCGCCAGCACATTACCTTCGTCAATTCTTTGTATTATGTACTAATTGCGTATATAAATTTTCTTGCAAAAGATTATATATTTCCAGTAAAATTAATTCATAAACAAAGTATATAAATTGCACTTGGCACTGTCATCTTCTTTAGCTTTTCCCATTCGTTAGGGGTCGTTATTCTTGATTTTCTTGTTCTACTCATTTCTGTTTTATTTGTCGTTCTCATTCAATTCCTTTTTGCTTAACTCTTTCGCAATACAGTTTCCATCTTCTCTTTTGTCTTCCTCTGTTTCTTCTATCTTCTACTACTAAGCTGTTCATTCTTTTACCAATATATTATTCATCTCTCCTCATGATGTCCAAATCAATGTAATCGTCTCTCTTGTATCTTTCTAGAAACTTTTGTCATACGAGCCATTTTCCTTATTTTCTCATTCTTTATCCTATCTTTCCATGTCTTCCCCTACATCCTCAACTTTCTGAAACATTCATTTTCTTTTCATTGACACTGGCATCTGTCAATTAGAACATCTAATAACGTCTTACCAAACTGTAGGCATTATTTGTACTAGTTTTTGTGAAACATTACTAGAATAGTATATTAAAATGAGTTACAAAAGGCAACGTATTTTAGCAGGAGTTATAAATTCGCTAACAAGCGCGCAGCGGCGAAAAACTGATTTCTAAAGGTTTTGAAAATTCTCCCACAGCCGGGTAACATTGGCTTTGATGACTTGTCTTTTCATTTCATTCTTTGGTCATGCTTCTAAGAAAGCAAAAGTTAACAGTAACAAAAATAAGGGTCGCTAGTATGAACGGTGAATAAGAGTGATTAGCGAGCATTTGAGTAGCATTGTTTTATCTCTGTCAGTCGTTTATAGATTATTTCAGAGAAAAATACTTCAAATAAAAGATGTGTGCAATTAATTTTTCAATAATTTTTATTTGAAGTATTTTTCTCTAAAATAATAAATAAACGATTGACAGGGATAAAACAGTGCTAGTCAAATGCTCGATAATCACCCTTAATCACTTGTTCATACTAGCGGCCAAGATGTTCAGTTTTAATGTGTTTTGTAACTTGGTAAATTTAACTAAATTGATTTTAACAAATCAGGAGGAGAACTCTTATTTTTTAATGGTACCTTTAAACGGATACGATCATAAATTTGCAGAAAAAAATGATGCATCATTTTATTGATAGTCTCTAATTTTATTGTAAAGAAAGAAATAAAAAATTCGGAGGAGGTATCCTTATTAGTTATTGTCCTCTGAAATACCATGAGTCTAAAATTGGTAAAGCTGAAAATGGTATCTGTCGATTCTGTGAAGAGAACGAAGAAACTCGGAACACATTATATGTGAATGTTCAACTGTTTTCTTAAGTAGTTAGCCAACTATCTAATAGGTAAAAGGTTCCTAACGGTTAGTGAGATTGGGAAACTGACTCCTGGCACAGTACCAGGCTTCAAGAGAATTCTGGAACTGCTACAAGAAAGCTAAGGGTCATGTTATAATAAATCTTGTAGTTTCTAGTGACAAAATTGACTAACATAATGATGTTATTCAACAAAAAGTGTATTTTCTATTAACTATGTTTCATATTTCCAAATGTAAATTTCATATTCGACGAATCACTTTGCGTCATTCGTCAGTTGTCTGTTCTGTTTGTGACGTGAGTTTGAGATTTTATTATTGTAAATTTTGAAGATGGATACACAGGAATAAATCGATATTTTATTAATAAGCAGTAACTACGATACTGCCCGTTGACAAATCTTTATCTGTTCTTAGGCTTAATAAACCATCTGCGTATTTTACGTTTGCGTTTGTTTGTTTCTTCATTATAGATTACAAATCAACAATAGTAATAGTATATTCTACAACAAGTAATGGAATGGCCCATATTCCACACGAGCAAAAAGTTTGTGGCCCGAGCCGAAGGCGAGGACTATGGTTTGCGAGTGTGGATTATGCCATTCCAAACGTGTTGTAGACTATACTTTCTCTAACAAGATTTTAGAAATTATACATAAAATGTTGATTGATAATAACAATATATTATCATATACCATTAATTTTTTTTTTTTTGACGCCAGTCCATAAATTGCTTATAATAACTCCATTCAAATTTTTCTTTTGATTTATTTGATAATAACTGACTCCCTGTATCATCAGCAAGTTCCCTTATTTCTGGTAACATTCCATATCTATATCTTCATTTCCACTTGATATGTTTTTCTACAAAATGTCTTCATTTAATTTTCTAAGTAATATATTATAATTTAGATAAACTTATTACTCTGGACAACTAAAGGTTAACAAAAAACTTTAAAAATGTTCAAAACTTTAAAACGTCAAACGCGAATACAGAAATAAATATAAAACAAAGAGTCTTAACCATAGCAACCGAACCAAGATATTTTATATACCGCGCTAATATGCGGCTAAATAGATTGTGATTCGTCGAAAGCCGTGCGGTATTATTCCAAACGGCGTACGGAAGTATTCCACTCAGTTTGTTGGAATAATAATAATTTCAACATAATTTTTAGTTGTGGAATGTGTAGTTTCCAAAATTGTGTTGGAGAAAAAACATTCCCGACATTATTAAAAAATCATCTTCATAATCATTTAATTCATTAGCTATGGAAATAAAATCGTCGCCTAAAATTTGAACTGGCAAAACGTCAAGTCACAAGTCACATGATAGATACTGACTGGTGAGATCCAGAATTTTAAAATCGAACATAAACCAGACAGAAATTCGTAAATTTTAAATCAAAATTTAAATTTAAAAATTAAATTCATCATAAACCAGCCCTAAGTATGGATGTAATTTAGTGCATATAAATTTAGGATTTAGGGTGTAGGGTGATAAAAGTGCAACTTTGGACCCAGTCTCCTTTCATGAATGGAAAAGGTTTATCCATCCCATATCATTAAATTTGAAAAGTGTGTAGATTTCAGTGACGCAGGACTCCTGGTTGTTGTGATTATATAAAGACTATTCCTTGGAGAATGTCGTACATGTATGTTAAGTATTCCGACATATGTGAACGTTAGTAAACAATTTAACAAGAGTGTGGTGGAACATTGACAGAAGTCACCACACGGGTATATGTATGTTATCGCCTATTCAATGCAGATTACCTGCACTCTGCTCCCTCATTTACATACTCTTATTAGACAAACAGTCGCTTGGCTTACTACTTTATTACACTCAATTTACAGAGCATTACAAACATCAATACCACCGCGCTTTCGAAAAAACGACTTAATCTAGAAAAAAGCGCGTACGTGAACATTGTTTGAGATTTTCCCGTTGAATGGGTTTATGTGTAAATTCATTGAACTTTCTGATTTGGTTTTTGAGAGCTGTGGGTGCTGATTAAGTCTTATAGGAGATGTGGTGTGAAGAGGAAGCGACCCGCTAGATCTCGGCACGTGAACACACAATACCATGGCGAAACAACAACGTATCGCTCGTTCCAGAACTAATCCGGACTTTAACGCTTCACTGAGCCAAACCCTTTTTTCCACTCAAGAATGCACCCAATATTCATTCAACAAGACCAATTACACACTATCAAAATTGTTATCATTCAGTTTGAGTTTGAACTAGTTTGCCATTTAAAAATTTTATATCGAAATTTTGACAACTTCTTTAAGCGGTATGATATTGAACTCCAATATAATCAGTTCAAGGGGACAATTCTAATTTATTTCGAATTATAAGTATCATCATGAATTATTCCTCATTTCTGGATGTGTACTAGTCGAATTCTATTCACCTACGAGTATATCAGTTTAACAGTGAAAACTCGTATGACCTTATAGAATTATTATTAAGATGTACATTAGAATTAATTATTTATCGTTTAGATGACTTGAATAGGTACATAATACAGAATTTTCTGTAGGATGCATAGTTTTTGTGGAAAAAAAAATTAATGTGGATTTTTGCATTTTTGTTTTTACACTGAAACAAAGCTCAAGTAGGTACTCTTTGAAAATTTTAAGACGAATATCGCAATAAAATGACACATTTGACATTGTCAATCTGAACATGATAATATTTTTGGAATAAAAACATTTTTATGATCTAAATGCAATCGAACAAGTATGTATTATTTAAAATGTTATTTCTATGAAATCTTTATTTTCACTTTTTCAGGTTGTCATTTTTAATGCAAAATATCTACAAAAAGCACAAGTGGAGTTAGGAAAGGTTCTTATATGTCAGAATTCAAACAGAATAAGTGTACGAATGTGCGTGAAATGAATACAAAGCATTCAACGTATATATTTGGTTTGAAGCATGAGACAGACTGAAGAATCATTAGAAAATTTTGTAAAACACTATCGGCGGAGCCCTAGGAGGAGCTCGGCGGAACGCCGAGCTTCTGCTAGTATTTTTCTAAAAGACGTACCTATACAGGGTCTATCACGGAAAGTGAAACAGGCGTTTAACATGGAAAATCAGTTTTTCCGTGCGCATTGCTTCCCTAATTATTTTAGACAAGTTTCAAATGGATGTTGTAAAGCAAAATTTTATACATCCGAATCAATAAAAAAAATCATTTTGGCTACTTCATAACTGCAGAAATAAAATTTGAAAAATCAAGGAATTACAATTTAATAGTATTAACCATGGAATTAGAAGCAAGAGACGAACAAAAGCGTAACGTTTTATACTTCAAATTATTAGTATTTATTTTGACGCTTTTGATCATTGATTTTTTTACCAAAGACAATACCTTCCTTACATAAAGTTGACGGAAGATAAAAAAGTAACTAAAGTTGGTGATGTCACTAACACTAACACACTAACACTAATGAAAACCATTATACAGGTCCTTATTTTAAATTTGGTTCAAGATAATTTATAAAAACAATTTTATTTCACACACAAAAATCTTATAAACCCGACGTAAATGTTTTCAAAATTGTCAAAGAATCTTAAAAGTGTAAACATACCTACAAATAAACCAATAATAAAGGTAAATGTACATTATATATTAGAGAGTTTTTGTTTACCATAATGTGATTTCGACAATGTTAACGTTACGTCTTTAAAAACAGAAGCACAAAATATCAGATTTTAAAAAAGACAGATTTGACTACATAATGTTTTAATTGCGCATTAATTCGATATTCAGATCACAATCGTTTAGATATGTTTAATGTTTAACGATTACCGTTAGGGGTTTCGAGGCAGTACGTTTTTATTTACAAACTACTGATCGGTATGTAATTGTGGTTACTTACCGATCAGGAGGCAGGCAGTAACAACGATCAAAACTTACTTTAACATTTTTTAACGTCAAAATACTTTTCAATTCATTTTTATCTTCCGTCGCCTTTAAGTATGGATGGTATTGTCTTTGGTCAAAAACTTCGATTTTGGTTATAATTGGTCCACCGAAAGTACCCTCATTTGAAGATTTTAACAATTATATATCATTTATTAACATTTAACGTTATTATAGCATAAAAAATATATTATTCTCTATACGATTTGATTGCATTTTATACTTCATATTCAATAAATATAGAGTTAAAGAATTAGAAAGGTATTAAATTTCATAAATCAGCCAGCTATGCTAACCATGAAAACTGCTAATACATTCTGATAATTCAAATTGACAGATGTCAGTGTTAATGAAAAGTAAATGAATGTGGCAGAGATGAGGATGTTGAGATAGATATTGGGGAAGACACGGAAAGATACGGTAAGGAATGAAAGAATAAGGGCAATAACTCTAGTGTAAGAAGTTTATAGAAACATACAAGAGAGACGATTACATTGGTTTGAACATTTCATGAGAAGAGATGAAGAATATTGGAAGAAGAATGAATACCTTAGTAATAGAAGGTCGAAGAAACAGAGCAAGACCAAAGATAAGATGGAAGGACTGTATTGCTGAAGACTTGAGAGAAAAGGAACTGAATGAGAACGACACGCAAAACAGAAATGTGTGGAAGAAAATAAAAAATAGCGACCCCTAACGAAAAACTTGAAGAAAAAAAAGATGTCAGTGTCAAGTGCAGTTTGTATAGTTTGTTTATGAAATAATTTTACTGGAAATTTAGAATACACAGAATTGACGAAAGGTATTGTGCTGACCACATCAGATTTTTTTAACGACGCACCCGTTTCGTTTAAGGCCTTTATAGACTTCACGGACTCTGAAAGCTATCATGAAGAGAGCAACACAGGGGTACTTCATATGTGCTACTTGAAAATTAGAAATAATTTTAAAGTTTTCATTTTGTTGTCGGTCGAAATCGAATTTGATCCGTCCGAATGTCAACTGGGCACTCTAACGCTGTCGTTTCTGTCTGTTTATATTTCGTTGATTTCTTTCGATTCTTTCGTCCCTCGAATTTGCGCTGACCTTGCTCGGGCTTCGTTGCGTCCTCTCGTAATGTAACACATCCGGTCCGAAGTATCCCTTGCGTCTCGCTGCCACGCTGTCCCATGCTACGTAATTACGTCGAATAACGAATTAAACCAAGTCACAAAACTGCCACGGACATTCACATTTACATACACCAGCACAAAACAGAAAACGGAGATCAAACATACAAAATAAATAAAAATTAAAAGTAAGAGATTCTTGATGATGTCATGGAGAACAGATGATGTAGATAATTTTATATTTGTACGTATAGGGAGTGTTTATTTATAGTACAAATTCTTTTCAACGCTGAATTTAGTTTGTAAAACGTATGCATTCCAAACCAAATACAAACCTGTCAAAAAAATTGAAGCAAAAAATGAAACAGACATCAACATCAACAAAGCATTGGATTTTATATTAAATCCGTATTAATACCATACTTTTTTACTCAGCTATACATAGTATATTCACCTCTCTTTTTTATAAACTTTACATATTTCAAACTAATTTACAGCTTACATCCAACATCCAATTCGAATGTAATATCCATATTAAATTAATATAAAAACACCAATTAAAAATATTTTATCTACCGCTACTGTCACTGCTGTTCGTCGAATAAATTTTTAATTAATTTTATTCCATAAACGAAAAGATGTACCGATGTTGTCAGCGTGAATACGATGCTTCTTTTTCTGTCTTCGTTTCATTTAAAGCCAAATTCAAGCGATAGACAAAGAGGGTGATATAGTTTTGAAAGTTGGAAGGAACAGCAGGGGTCGAAAAGAAATCTCTACGAGAAGGAAAAAAATTGAAACTGAAGTCTTTGGAACTAAATATATAATTGAAATATTTTAAGATCAATATTTTTGAAATGAAGCAAGTGTCATAAAATTTGAGACGTAATTCAAATGTAAGAATTTTATTTTAAATATATTCAAAGTAGTTTCCTTCAACAATAATGCATCATTTGTTCTTTCCACGTTCCTAGGAGTTTTAAAAATTGTCAAAGCTTTCAAATTAATTTCAGGTCGACTTGAATACTGTCAAAGCTATCATGATATAAATCAGGATTTGATGATGCTCTCTGATTAATACCATATTTTCCATCACAACGATACTGTAAAAAGTTGATTAACTAAGTTCTAACTTAACTGTCGTAACTTAATTTCAAATGAAGGGTAAATAACTTTAATATTTTATTGTCCACTGACGACTTGATTTTTGTAATATCAATAATTCTAACGGGACCCTCGCATAGAAAAACGATTTTACCTAAGTTCTAAAATAATTATTTATACCTAAAGGATTGTCAGTATTTAGCTTTGGTTATAATTGGTCCACCGGAAGTACTCTCAATTGCAACTTTTAACAGTTTTTCTTAAAAAAATCATCATTTATTGACATTTAATGTTATTATGAATTTTAAAGAATATATTATTCTCCATACGATTTTATTGCATTTTATACTTCATATTCAATAGGTATAGAGTTAAAGAATTATAAAGATATTAAATTTCATAAATCAGTCAGCAATGATAACTATGGAAACTGCTAATATATTCAGATAATTCAAATTGACAGATGTGAGTATCAATGAAGAGAAAATGAATGTGGCAGAGACTAGGATATTGAGATAGATGTTGGGAAAGATACGGAAAGATAGGATAAGGAATGCGAAAGGTAAGGGAAATGGCTCGAGTGATAAAGTTTCTAGTTTCGGACGATATGTATACAGCCCAATGTCCTTCTGGAACTTTCTGACGCCACAATGATATTGAATACAATAGATTTAGGTCACCGGTGTAATTAATACGTCAATTCAAATTATAAACTATAGCAACACTACTATCATCCTAATGACATTGTCAAAATGTGTCATAAAATTGATTGAAATAATATTTATTTTAAATATTTTATTTATTATTTTAAACATATTTCTTTATTTCTGTATTCATTACTAATTAATTTGACAAGGGAAGGAAGATTTAATAAAAATAAATGATAACATATGCAGACAATGCATCCCCAGTATTAACTGTTTGAGAAGCCCAACCAACTCGGGATTATGACGTCATAAATAATTCCAGACATTCAAAAATTCATATCTCGCTTACTAATTCCAATTTTAACATATCTGTAGAATACATAATTTGTTATCAAATTTAATACCAAAGTTGATAAGTTTTAACCGTGTTATGCAGGCTTTAGTTCACTAAAAAGGGTGTTACGCAGGCTCAGTATTCACTAAAAAAGGGTATAAAAACACTCATATTAAAAAATTTGTAATACGTAAAGGGTAACGAATATTTTACGTATTGTCTCTTTATATAAATCTATGCTGACCTAAATCTGAATGTTTCCATATGATGCATTTGAACTTCTACTCAAGCGTAAGAGGGGGAAGCATCCCTGAATGATGTATTACATCCGGTGTCGTATGGTTGACGAAGAAGTGAAGATGCTATATTGTTATATTGTTTCTGAAGTTATGTATCCTTCCAAAACAATTACTTGAATCGTTAAACTTTAAAAAATACTACAAGTAATTTGTTCTTGAAAAAGTAAATGACTTTGTAGTAGGCAATTAAATTGTAGATGAAAGAGTACGCAAATTTCAAGATGCGCTTCAAAGAAACTGCCGATGGTGAGAATAAATAAAAGTAAAAGAAGATAATGTGTGTGACGAACATGTATCTATAGTCATTTCTATTTGTTATAGACAATGGACCATCAAAGAAACAAACAGAAATTATTCTTGTCTGACCAATTCATAATATAGCAAATTGAATATTTTATTTGCTCGACAATTCTATATTGTTATTTTAACCAAGACGCCACCGTACCATAAAAGCATGACTTTAAAATTATTCTTGATTTATTGACCAATTTTGTATTAACACAGTCTCAGTATTTTTGATTACTATTATAACAAAAGTGGCAAAGTACAGGCACTGTAAGCTGTTGTGCACAGTACACCTTGATAGCATGACTCAGGATTTTTTTTTTCATTGGCTGATTCTTACTAATGCTATATTTTGTTCGACAATCTTTCGTTAAATTCATTTTATAACTTTTTTGCTCGATATTTTCTGTCTAAGCACATATTTACAAATTACACTATAGCAAATTAAGGGCGATATAAAATATCTTATTAGTCTATATAAGCACTGCAAACACGTCGTTTAGACTTTAGAAGAGCGCACTGTTTTATACAATATATTAATGTATACAATCAAACAAAATTCACAACACACAATACACTATATGTCAAAATGTGAAATTTCAATTGTTAGCGGGAAGCGGTACCAACATAACTGACAAAAAATACCAAATCATATTTTTGACAAGTCGCATTTTTCAAAAATCTCATTGTAGCAGACACATGACTCGAGCGACCTGGAGGGTCTTGGAATCAGCTGAATTGTGCACAATTTTATAACAATAGGTCACTTTGACAAGAACAATGTTTTGACTTATTTTAATTTTGGACTGTTAAAAAGTTATTATTTTTAATTTCATGTGTTTTACTACTTGGAAATTGTAAAATAATAACTTTTTAACAAAATAAATCAAAATATGAATCTTGTCAAAGTTAAAGGCCTATTAACGCACTCGTCCTTTGTAAAACTCGCCTCGAACTCGTAGGTTAACAGATTGCCTTATGATACTAGTTTTTAATGTACTATTTTGCAAAATTAATTTGATATTTTCTGAGCATTTTTTTAAACGAATTAAATTATTTAAATAAATGATAATTAATAAACAGAAATCTTAGCAATATTTCTAAAATAAAAGTAAATTTAATATAAAACAAGGGAAAAAAATTGATTCGGAAAACAAATACGTAATATGTATAAATAACTTTATATTGTTGAAAAGAGATAAACAGGTAAAATTTCTAGGGTAAAAATCAATATTTCTCCCTTATCTAGTGACCTATACATTTTTATGATAACTAAAATGGGCGCCAAATATAGCAATTTTTGTCCCATCATACCGAAATTGTTACAGTTTCAATTTTCGAAATATATCCATATACTTTATCAGTATGCTTTTACTAGTATTCTCAGTAGGAAAATAATTTTCAAATGTTCAATAAATATCTTGCAATACCTAATTATAGTTGACTCTTCTTTGCGACCAAAAATCATGATGATGTTCCTGTGAGAACCATGAGTGTTCTTTTTCTTGATTTGTGTTGTGTACCTTTTTATTAGTGTTTAATGTCTCGTAGTAAACAACCCTAACAAGTCCTAAACAAGAGGCAGGCAGGTAGCGCACAAGATCTCAAGACGTGAGCTGAGTCCCAAAGTTCCGATGCTCAGAAACGCGTGGTGACAGCTACTCTCAATCGAGGTGCCGTACGCACTTCCGGCGGCCTTATTCTCTGTCTCTCTCGCACGACATAAGCGCTGTCTCTCTCTTTCCGGTGCGTATGTGAGGGTTTGCATCACAACCCCTAAAATAGACCTGACTACCTGTAGGACGTAAAAGAACGTCAATGGGACGTAGATAATAGTAAGAGGAATAAAAGAACTGGGATTGAATTTGAATCCATATATGATCAACACTATTAAGAGAATATTAGTGTAAAGTGCTACTGTAAAATCTCTGGGAAATAGAATTTTTAAACGCTGAAACTTTAAAGATTCATAACTTGTAAAAAAATAAAGATACGGAATTGATTAATTCAAATCTGAGTTTAGCAGGTCATTTCCTACAGATTCAAGTAGTTTGACAATGTTTGAATTGCTGAAACAAATTTTACACATAGTTGTTTAAAACACCTTTCCATACTTTGGACTTAAATTTAAATAACATTCGTATCTCGAAAATTAAACAAGAAAAATCTCAAACGTTTTAGATTTGAATTCAACAGATAATTGTCCACAAATATAAAACTGTTTTCCAAACGACCAAACGTTCAATTTTTATCAATTTGAAACATTCATATTATCTCAAAAACTAAACTACAAGGTGTTGACCGAGACACCGGAACATAGTACTATAAAATCAATTTTTCGTAATTTTCTGTTTCCCTAATTATTTTAGGTAAAAAAGCTTCAAATAAAAGTTTTAGAACATAAAATTCTACATTAGAATCAATAAACAA
The DNA here is from genome assembly GCA_951394225.1 of Harpalus rufipes. NCBI lineage: Eukaryota > Metazoa > Arthropoda > Insecta > Coleoptera > Carabidae > Harpalus > Harpalus rufipes. The sequence continues at coordinate 39,474,430 of OX596280.1, read as the reverse complement.
AATTACGTAATACATATTCGTAATAAGCGAGATATGAATTTTTAAAGGAGGAATATATAGGGTGTTGATCGCGACACCGGATCATAGGACTTTAACATAGTTTAGGTAAAAAGTTTTAATAAATGTTGTAGAATATAAAATTTTACATCTGAATCAATAAGAAAAATTAATTTTGCATGCTCTATGACAACAGAAATTAGGTATGAAAATGTCGAAAATCACCCCAAAAATAGCGATAGCCATGGAATTGAAACCAAAAATTAACAAATGTTAATTGATTTTTATTATTATTACTTGTAATTTCTGGCAAAGTGATTTTTTTTTATTTAAACTAATAGGTAATTGTCCATTTGAACAGATATTATGAGTATAACCTTATAAAAATATATTAACCTAACATGAAACATGACAAGTAAAACGTCAAACATTTGTTAATTTATTTGTTTCAATTTTATGGCCATCACTATTTTTTGGGTGATTTTCGACATTTTCATACCTAATTTATGCCTTTACAAAGCATGTAAAATTAATTTTGCTTATCGGGTCTGATGCAGAATTATAAGCGCTACAACTTTTATTTCAAGCATTTTTACTTAAAATAATTAGGGATGCGGGAAATTACGAAAATATTATTTTACGTCCTATGTTTCGGTGTCGCGGTCAACACCCTGTATAAACGTTTCAGCAGATTATTTCCTACAGTATAAGTATTTTCAACAGTTTTCTAAACGTTCAACTTTATCCAATTTTATCACAAGAATTGAACAAGATAGAAACTCATACATTTCGGATTTGAATTCGGCTGGTCTTTTTCTATGCGTAATTATTTTAACAATTTCAGAAATCATCATGCAAACGGTTTTTTAAACATTGTATTGTATTAACTTTTATTTCAAAAGTTAGTAGAAATATAAACTTGTTCATTATAAAGTACATAGTTTTTGTTCGGAATTGGTTGTCGCGATCTACTTTAACTAGATTTTAATAAGGGAAAAATGCCCCGTTATAAACTTGTTTAAAATTAATGCTACTAGTGTCATGTCCATAATGACAAGATTGGTCTAATAATTCTGGAAGTAAGAAGTGTATACTCCGTAGTGAGATCTTAAAAAATTAAGGATATTAATAGACAAAGAAACCGGTTTGGATGGTAGCTCCGATCGCCACAGGTGTAGCAGTACGAGTAGTCCATAATTACTACTTCAAGCCCAATGCAAATCTTAAGGATCTACTAATCTTATCTGGTATTCTTGGAATATACTATACTAACTGTACCTGCCTTCCTAACATTCAACAACGCACAGGGATGCAGGTATACCACCCTTCATTCATAAACTTTACTACGAGGGCTACTACAACGACCAACACAATAGACAGAAGACACCATTGTCACTGAATTCATTGTCAACCATTGCGAAATTAATATATCCTTTTACTTTTCGAAATCCATTGCAAAACAAGTCCCACAGATACAAAATTGATTCCTTCCATTACCGTATACACAAGCTGATAAAGTTCAAGCCAAGAAAAAATTACCGTACAACATGTGTAGATGTTTGGATGTAGCAACATGACGTACACAAATTGAAACATCTGATAGTGTCAGCAATGCGTTTGTCTCTACACTCCACGATCGGAGATAAACTTTGTTCAATAAGAAAAATTGGGGGAGATAGCACCGCTTAATTTATAAGAACAAACAAAGAAAAAAGGAGTACGATTGATTTTTCGAAATCAGATACGTTGTAGACAATGTTCTGAATTAATGGACCAAAGACTCGGTAGCCATTTGAAATGTACCTTCTTTGGATTTTGATTAAGAGATTCAAAAACTCTGAAAATTTGTTTACTTGCACTGAAATGATATTTCCAATTTTTTTACAAAAGTGTTAAAACTTAAATACTTATTTGTTCATAACTTGAGTTGTCCGTTAGGGTGTGGCTCACAATTTTGCACATATTTTTTATATTTTTTAGACTGTTTATGACTTTGTTAAATAATATGTTTAACAATTATTATTTTTATATCGGGTGTATACTTGAAATCCGTTATATAGGGAATAAAAGTTATATTTTGCTGTAGTTAGTTTCTTATTAATTTTACACAAAAATGTTTCAAATAAAGATTATAGATAATAAAATTCTACACCTAAACCACGTCAGATTTTATTTTGCACGTTTTATAATCTATAAAATCGAATTTGACATTTTATAAATATTGCTCATTCATAGTAATAGTCGTGGAATTGACACAAAATTACAAATAAATGTTTGAACTGTCAGAATAATGCCATTAAATTATTTGTAGATTTTCTTCTTAATAAAACGTTCTTTTTATAAACAAAAGAGTAAATAGATAGCTTAATAATTATGAAATCTCTTTTTATAACACAATTAAAATAAATTAGTATCTAACCTTTTTTCTAACATTAGTACAGTTTAAACATGTATTTATTTGTAATTTTGTGTCAATCACTAGAAATGAGCATTATTTATAAAATTTAAAATTCGGTTTTACACGATACGAAACACGCAAAATAAAATCTTTATTTGAAACATTTTTGTTTAAAATTAATAGGTAACTTTTACAGCAAAATAAAAAAAATCTGATGTGTCCAGCACAATACCTTTCGTCAATCCTGTGTATTCCATACATAAATATTCTTGCAAAAAATTCTAAATTTCCAGTAATATTATTTCATAAACAAACTATGCAAATCTTCTTCTTCTTTAGCTTTTCCCATTCGTTAGGGGTCGCTATTTTTTAATTTCTTGTTTCACTCATTTCTGTTTGACGTCTCGTTCTCATTTAGTTCCTTTTCTCTCAAGTCTTCCGCAAGACAGTTCCTTCCATCATATCTTTGGTCTTCCTCTGTTTCTTCAAGCTTTTATTACTAAGGTATTCATTCTTCTTCCAATATATTCTCCTCATGAAATGTTCAAACCAATGTAATCGTCTCTTGTATATTTCTATAAACTTCTTACACTAGAGTTATTTCCCTTATTCTTTCAATCCTTACCGTATCTTTCCGTGTCTTCCCCAACATCTACTTCAACATCCTCATCCCTGTCACATTCATTTACTTTTCATTGATACTGACATCTGTCAATATGAATTATCTGAATATATTTGCAGTTTCCATGGTTAGCATAGCTGACTGATTTATGAAATTTAATATCTTTATAATTGTTTAACTATATCTATTAAATATGAAATTAAAAATGCAATCAGATCGTATAGAGAATAATATATTATTAAAGTTATAATAACGTTAAATGTCAATAAATGATATTTAACTATTAAAATCTTCAAATGGGAGTACATACTTCCGTTTGACCAATTATAACCAAAATCTAATCAGATCTTCTTCTGGATGTAAACTTGAGGAATACGAAAAAACTATAATTTTTGGAATAGTGGTATTGAAGTTAGCGATCCGAAACTTTCGTCACACATACACACAAACACACACAGACACACACACATACATACATACAGACACCATCGTAGAAATGCTTATTCACTAAAAACTTATCATTGATTTTTTTGACCAAAGACAATACCAATATCTAAAGGTGACGGAAGGTTAAAATGCAAATCGAAATTTTGACAGCAATGCACAATAATTCATTTGACATTTTCATTTCTATGCAATATTGTTTATTTAAGGAACGCTTAAAATTTAAGTTAGGTTCGTATAACCGGTCATTAGAGTCCATTATATTCAAATACGTTTTAGCAGTGAGCAAGGAAAAAAATTGCATAGTGGTTCCACCAATCCGATGAAAATTCCGTGTGTCAGGTGTTGCGGGCCCAAATTTGTAGTGCATATGCTAATGAATGTCCAGTCCATCTGCATCTCCTCCATCTCCATCAGGTCAGCTTGGTTCTCACGTTCTGTGTCCGTACCCCGTTGGAGAGTTTTCATTCATAACGTCGTGGAGGGTGGGGATCTGGCTTGCTGCGCGCTGCGCAACATTCAGTTCACTCAATGGTAACCGCATACACAGGTGCTCTCGCCGAACTCTTGCGCCGATCCTCTAGATGACATTGTTTAGTGAGTGCCAACATGTGACTCTTCAACCGACATGGGGTCTATGACAGTATTGACAGTGAACGATGTGGACTAATAAGTGATATTTTTATTTATTTATTAAGTAAGTGTGTGTGTACGGTGCGTGCCTTCCTAGTCTAATGTACATAAACTCTTTAAAGCGCTTTGCCGGGATGGGAATAAAAACAATGAAAGCATTCAGTAGACAAAAAGGTAAGACCTCTCACACTTCGCTTTGGATGCCTAAGGGTGCCTCCGCATTCGATGGGAAATTGGGGTGCCGTTTTCTTAACTTCTCTTTCATACTAATGGATGGATGATAAGAAACTTCTTTTGGATGTCTTAAACACATTATCAAAAGGATTTCCATTCTTGTGCAACAATGGACAAACATTATTTTGGGGTTAGGGATCAAAATCTTTTTGACTCAATAAATATTTAGAGGTTCTGAATCTTTTCAATTATAGCAGATGAACGTTACTTGTTACTTTGGATTTTCCAAATTTCATTTGAAGTTCTTAACACTTTGGATTTTGTATTAATAATTCTCTGATCGTTGCCAAAAAAGTACGATGTGCAGGGGTGTCAAACTCAGATATGGGGATAACCAAATTTACAGTTTAAGTTTACGGGGACTACTGACCAAAAATAATAGTCTTGTTTTTCGTATAGGACTGTACTGCCAAAAATTTCCAAGATTCATGCAGTAAACATGCGCATTTCAATCAAATGATCTGGCAGGTTTTTGAAAAAAAGTATTTTATATTTTTTTATATATTCCAGTTTGACACACATGTAATAGTGAACGATGAACCTAATTTTGAATAAAATTTTGTAGGGATTTTATTGCTTTTCTTGAAAAATTTTTTTGGAATACCATTTTCATAATCCAAGGCATGACAAACTTATTAATCTACGTTCAAATTTCGTGGAAGGGTCGATCTACGTGTGATTGTATATATCTTTATCTGTATTTACTGTTCTCTTTCTGCGTATGGCTTTAGGACTTTCCTGTCCCCAAATATTTACTTTAATACATTTTATTTCTTCGGAAACTGTTATCACATATTCCTGAAATTCGTAGCTTCTCGCTTTGTTTATATCTAATTGCGGTTAGCTTGTCTAACATGGAGAGTGTTTTTGCAATAAAAGGGAAAGTGTATAGGGTCTGTTGAGCAACCGTTTGGTTCAACGGCGAAGCTTCTCACACACCTGCGTTGAATTTGGCCTAATAATGCCACCCGATAAAGTGGATTTTAATGGTATCTTCTCAGAAGGAGAATATATACAACATTATGAATGTGGCTATACTGTTGCGATGCGCGTCTTTTGGTCAGTACTGTCATGTGTTTGACAGGTGCCTTCCGAAGTTATTAGTAACACTTCAGTAAATTTCACCGACCATGACGGCTCCTTCTACTTACAGACTAACCCACAAATATGAAATTTTTTCCATTATTAAGATTTTAAAACTGTTTTCTGGACAACGATTCTTATTTATTTCGAGACTTGAGACTGCAATTACTTGAAATCTCAATTATACGGCATTTATTTTTACAACTTTTCTGTATATTCTTATCAGGGTTAGTACGATGCAATTTTGAGTGTATACGGTGACTGAGATTTTGAGTTGTTATTTAATAACATCTATTTATTTTGGATATACTTTTATATCAGCTTTGAGTTGGTTTGTTAATTCTCTGATACTAAACTATTTTCTGAAAATACAGTGTATATGGTATACTTTATACCCATTGTCTAAAAATTTGGTCAGAACTAGTTTTGAACACTTGAAAATTTCCAAACCCGAAATTCACTGCTGCAACAGATATTTCATTTTAATCAGAATTGAACAATTTTAGTAATGGTTAATTTGTTACGGTGGCTGATTTTCGGAATTAGGAATTTTCAGGAGTTCGAAACTAGTAACATATATTTAATTAATTATTTCCAAATCAGAGCTAGGCAGTACTTAAGTACATTCATACTTAAGTACCAACGTGGTATTTAGTACTTGTACTAAAGTACTATCAAAAAATTACTTGAAGTACTTGATTTTCAAGTACTGCATCTAAAATACTTGTACTTAGTATTTAAAATGGTACTTAAGTACCAATAAAAAGTACTTGTCCTCTCAGGGTACTTAAATACTTTTTAAGTAGATACTTAAGTACCTATCTTCAATGTAAACATTTTTTTCATTAAACAAATTATACCAAAATAAGAAATATATCATCTCTGCATATTACCCATTGCTAGGTGTGCCAATCTGCTTTGTACAGTGCATACGATTTAACTTGGCGACCCAAAAGAATGTAATTCAGTTCATTATTCCTAAGTTGCGTTTTGTCAAATATTTACTTTTACTTCGAGGCCGCACAGCTTCAGAAGTGAAATAGTGATTTTACAATGTTTTATTGCGTTACACAAATTTCATCCTAATACACTCAAACTCGGGGTGTCAGGTAGTTTTCAACCCAAGAAGTTATATTCATACATAAGCGTTGGTGCATTTTTTTCTCAATAGCAATAGAAATTTTATTTTCTTAACTTTATTAATTTAAAAAATAATTAATTATAATATGATTTATATAATAAATAATTCATTCCAATATTTGTAATATATTTTTTTGTATAAATAATTTCTTTTTTTTGTAATATTCGTAATTTTATTGAACTTCATTTTTCTTCGGTACGCCTATGGATTTTATAACTTTCCCATTACCGCAGTGATAATGAGAATTGCCCCAACTCGCCAAGTTACATCGTATGGACTGTACACAGATTTCGGTAATAATGATGACACATTTGTACCGTGTGGGTATTTATAATGCGTCTCCTCCCGGGCACTCATTTATGGCGAGGTGAGTGCAACACAGGGGTCAAAATTCCAAACTAACAAAAATACCATATTATTACAAAATCGCAAGTATAGTACAATAGGTATAATACATGTGTATTGGTAATTAATTATTTATATTTCAAAACATTAAATAATTAGATTATCGCTTTTGTAGGAAGTACTTGGAAAGTACTGGGTACTCTTAACAAGTACTTGTACTTAAGACTTGTATTTTAATATTTGCACTAATTATTACTTAAGTTTAAGTATCTGGGCTCTGCTATTTGTATTTAGTACTTAAGTACTTAAATAGCGGTACTTGCCCAGCTCTGTTTCAAATAGCACAAAAGTGGTACTTTCTTTACAACAGCTTTGAGAGCTCCTGAGGTGACGCCTGGTAACATACAGGTTGTTGACCGTGACACCAGAACATAGGACTTTAACATGTAGAAATTAAATATGACAATAGCGATAGTCATGGAATTGAAACAGATAAATTAACACAAAATGTTAGCATTTTTTTATCTGTCAAGCTAGGTTTATTTATTTTATTATTATTTGTAATTTCTGTTAAAGAGAAAAAATATGTATTTAAATTAATAGATAATTGTTTACTTGAACAGGTATAGGTATTATAAATAATACCTAATAAAAATATATAAACCTAACTTGACAGGTAAAACGTCAGACATTTGTTAATTTATCTGTTTCAGTTCCATGTTCCATGACTATTGCTATTTTTTGGGTTATTTTCCATATTTTTATACCTAATACCTGCCGTTACATTTCGCTTATTGAGTCAGATGCAGAATTTTAAACTCTACAACTATTATTTGAAGCATTTTTACCTAAAATAATTAAGGAAGCAGGAAATTATGAAAATATGATTTTACATGTTAAAGTCCTATGTTCCGGTGTCACGGTCAACACCCTTTGTATATCGTCATTACTGAAACCTGCAAATAGAAACACATTGGCATACGCAGAAATGTAGACATTACAAAGTCCTGTCATACACCTTATACTAAATCAGACAATTGAATTCCTATATTCATATTATGCTAAGAAGTCAGACATCGTTAATAGAGACCATTATTGCTTGTTTATAAATTTTGACTTTCGATAGTTTCTATGATCAGGTGATCCTTGACAGAAGAAGTTTCCTGTCTTGAAATTAGGTAATTTAGTGGATATATATATCCATATCCCATATTTTTACAAAATTGGTACGTGCGGAAAATAATTACCAATTTCCCCCAAATATTAATTAATAACCGACAAAGTTTTTCTATTATCCGCCGATGAAAATAGACGCTGTTTTAGTTTTAATCTGGCTTAAGTCAGTTTGTTAGATAATTGAGTGATGCTTCAGTGTTACTATACGGGTGAGGGTACTTCACACTAAGTACATTGTGTTAAAATAAACTACCCTGATTCTAAATACATCTGGCAGACCCGAGAGAATTGGACAAAATTAAACAGTCACTGTTTTTTTTAACTGTGCGCAATATATCTAAACTTCGTAAGTGTTACTTGTATTCACGTATTATAATATTTAAAAATAGTTATAAAGTTCGTGGGAAACCATTGTTTCACATCATTTGAATAGTGTTTACTTGGTGGACATCAAAATATTGCATTCATAATCATTACAAGGGGAACAAATGACCGGTAACTTTGAAAAACGTATACCCGCATTGGATGGCTCTCAACTTCTAGCAAGGTGTCTACCAATCAAAAAGAATGAAAGATGAACTTTTTGATGCGAAATGAGTTCTTCACATAGGGGATCCGCAATTTATCATCGGACAGTCATCATCGACAAACGGGCAACTATCAAAAAAACCACCAGTGGATAAAATCATCTCTACTTCCGAAGTCAACGACCATGCTCTGGTGTTTGGAAGATGACCCAACATCTTCGAAATAAAACGAGTTGTATTTTTTCCTTTTAGTTCTGGTCGATTTGAGCCACGCGTCCAAGCCACAGCGGTTTCGCTCCGTTGTAATTGAGGCTGCACACGATGTAATATTGCAAATTAAAAACCGCTCGCCTCTATTTAATTACAATAGCATGATTTATTAAACAGTCACGATTTAAGGAGGGGCCACGAAGATACAAGAAGAAGAAAAGTGCTTCAATATCGCCGAAAAAACCGAGAACAGGAATATATATTTGGTGAAGAGAAAAATTGTAAATGGAAGAAAACAGTACTACTATTTTCAAATAGAATTCTTGATAAATAATCTCCATAAAAGAAAAAAGAAATCATCTACACAAAAGTGATTCTATGGTGTACTCTTTACATTGTTTTGGTAAATACAAATTAATACATCAACATGGCTTATTATCTATTTCTGTTCGGTAATTGCGTTATGCCCGTACTATTGAGGGCTGTTACAAAGAGGCAAAGTGATCGGGGAGAGAGTAGAACTCATACTGTATTCCGATATTGAACCATGCTAACCGAGGTTATTTTTTCAGTAACCGGTTGTATTTTCTGACGCGGCTACTGAAAGATCTGTAACTTTTCCGTAACCAAGCTAACCGTACTAGATCGGCGGTTGTGGTGCGGTTACAGTGGGTTACATTTTAGCCCATGACAGATAAGCACTTGCGTGCACGTGTCGCGTGTTTAGATTTAGTTTATCTTCATTGGTTTCAACTTTTCAACTATCTTAAATTTTATAAATTAGCTGTTAGCTGGTTAAAAGAAAAGTTTTCCATTTTTTCAGCCCGGTGCCGGTAACATTGTAACTACGGTTAAACCGTAACCATTTTCTGTGGTTACCGTGGTTCAATTTCGGAATACACTATAAAGCTTGAATTACATTATATTATTTTCTCATATTTTCGTACTTGATTTTTCGTTCGATTTTCATCCGAGTTTAGTTCGGTTTTTGTAATATATATTCGCCTAGTATCAATTAATTCCGTACATTTTCGTGTACGTATTCTTGGTTTCCGTAAATGAGAGGTTGACAAACAAAAATATATAAACATAACCTCGAATTACACTGCTTTTGCCCTTCAATTTAAGTTGGTAACACTGGCTGTCATATTGTACGCATGCGTATTTTGAATCTAGTATAAAACTGTGATGAAAAAAATAAGACAAACCGTATATTTCTGAACTAGAATCTGGTATGAAAATCGAACGAAACTCGGATGAAGTCTGATTTACATTATACGATAAATGACTAGAAATTCTCGAACGAGAACCGAACTAAAATCTGGACAATAATAGTATAATGTAATTCAAGCTTTAGTTCCAAAAAATCTTGTTCCGTGATCTTCATAGAAACAAGAAGAAACCGTTTTAGAATTTGTACTTTATGGCTTCTATGTGGTATTTCTCTTACTTTTAATTTCTTCTCCATGTCCAGCAGAGATCTACGCAATAAATCTCTGTTCGAATAAACCTAAATAACAGTCTGGAAGGAGCAACAATCAACATAATGTCATATCATACAGTCAAACTTCTTTAAAGACATTGGTGCCCTCAGTTACGAGACAAAGTTAGTCTGGAATTGCAAGGACACCTGGATATGAAGGAGTTTTAAGCAATGAAGAGGCAAATGAGCTCGCTAAATAGGGAGCCAAAGTACTGGTTCCTGGGTCTGAACCTCTTTAAGGATTTTTAAATACCATCCCTGTAAAAATGGTAAAGCTGCAAACAATTTGTCGACTTTGTGAAGAGGACGAAGAATCTTTGTATCCTCACAGCAAATGAGATCGGTAATCTGGCTCTTAAAATTAGGAATTAAGTTGCAATAGACCTCATAGTTCGCTGTAACAAAAGTGACTAGCGGTTTAAGCCTTCAAATTTATAATAATAATAATGATAACGATTGAGTGTCTGTATCTAGCAGTGGACAAAAAGTCTTGTATAGAAGAAATCCGTAGTGACCTATGCCCAGTTCCATGTATATACTGGTAGATAATTCACCTAATCTTCAACGAACATAATGACATCTCCGTGTGTATTATAGCATTGCATGTCACACAACATTTATAAAATTATAAAAACAATTCTTCACAATGTCAGTGCCATATCCACAACACATTCTAAGTCCCTTCAAAAATCCGTCTATCTTATCGAATGTTTGCATGAATTATCATCTTATAAACATGGGGGTTCTCCAATAAGATATTACCCAGACAATACACAAGGCCAAAAAAGTCATACACGAACATTAACGGCGTGTGTAGACGAATACTGATGGAGTCTTCTTATAGAATTCAAATGTGGCACGAGCGAAATGCTACAAAGTTATTATAATTTTATAGGGAGCCCTGATGTGTAAAAATAGAGAGGGGACGTGGTGAACCACACATCTGGTACTTAATTGATGTAGGGAGCAAAGAAGCTAAAGTGCTTTTCAAGTAAGCATTAAGGTAATTGCGGAATAATTAAAGAAGAATTACCATGCAGTAGGCTATGTGTTTGGGTTGCAAAACATACAACATAGAAATCAAACAAATAAATATATATCATCAATGCTTTTACCCACTGCTGAGTGAGCAATCTGTTTTTATAATAAAAGTAACAAGCAACGGAGCGTTATTACATTATATTCTTATTGTATAGAATGCCACTTTAAATAAGTGTTTATAAAAGCGAGTTCACTATACGGACACGGACCAATATGTGGGGCTCAGGAAAAATGGAATAAGTAGGTACATTTTTACGAAATATGCCAAACGAACCTTATGGTTCGTATTGATAATGATATTAACATCAAATGAATTGGTTATTTTGAAAAAAAATCCACAATTTTTAGTGGACTCGTATTTGTTGAACGTCGGTCCATCTAAAAACAGGTCAAATCGCATACATTCAAGCAACCCTAAACAACTAACAACCCTACCAAAAAGGGAATATATCTATAAATATAAAGAAAACGAAAACATGAAGAAACTGTACCTAACAATACATCCTAACACGCCTATATATATATGAAGATTTGTATGAAGAAATAAACGAGTGTTTCATCACGTCTATTGATATAATTGTCTTCATTCATTGTTACATTTCTTTATAATGTTTTCAAATCTTTTTAACTTTTGTCATATATAAGTAAGGAAGGTATTGTCTTTGGTCAAAAAATTCGATGATAAGTTTTTAATAAAGTAAGTACTGAATGATGATTGGTGTATATGAGGCAATACATTATCATATTTTACACTGAGATTTTAGTCAGCAATTTCGATGGGATCGATAATCGATCGAAGATAAACATTACAAACTTTAAATTTGGTGTTGACAAAAGGAAAGATAAAAATTTAAGTTTCGAATTTATACTGCATTCATCGTTTTGAAATGCCACCTCCAATACATTCGTATTTGATGTAAAGAGATCACCACTCGGAAAAAAAAATTAATGAATAAAGAGTACCGCAGCATAATCCAGTTTACATGGAAAGGAAAGTATATTAGCTTGAAAGACTCCACAATCTAATTTCATCCGTATGTATGAAAAACTTTTTCATCGACTCCACATGTACATACACCAATTTCATCTCTACAATTATCTAATCAAAAGTGCGTCTTGTATAAATCAAACCTTTAGCATCTATTTAGTAACATTTAAAATGAAGACAGTTCATTAAAGGATAATTTGTATGGTGATTGAATAATAAGAGAGTTATCTCCTCGGACAATTAATTTCTCGAAAGTATCTGATGTGTTTGACAGTCAGAGTAGCGAGTAGCGAGCTAGTAGCCGTCTTGTGACTGGACTTGAGTCGACCACAATTGATAATTACATTACAGTTACAGACACAATGCGCAGATGGACAGAATTACTCTTAATTATATCATACAGCAGAGATTTTGACCCAAGTTAACAGAGGAGAGAAGAAAAGAAATCGTAGACATGCCGCCACTTTTCAATTAACCAAGAAACGAGAAGACAATCTTTACCAACAGAATCGTACAGCAATTATATAATCTTCATTTAGTTAATATCACCGTACCAGTGAATGAAGATATAATTAGAAATGCAACACTATATATGTACAAGTTCATACATATGCGCACCAAGCGTTAACTAACATCACATATGAGTATACTATAGTGAAAATGATTAGGCAAACGACGCATGTTATCAACCTGAAAAAAACCTTATACAATGAAATACAGTGTGTTCAATAAAACTCGGAGTAGGCTATGAACAGAGAAACGTATGTCTAATAATTATTCAAGTCAAAAGTCAAGTTGTCAAACTTAATCTTGAAATGTAATTTTACAGTATATTGCCATTAGCCGTTTTCTAATTTGTTTCCATTTCGAAAATAAGATTCAAGAAGAGCTTTGATTTCTTTAGATAACATTTTTGACAATATCTCGTGTCAAACTGACATTTAATTACATATTTTTAAATTGACATACGTTTCTTTGTTCATAGCCTGCTCTGAGTTAGGTTTTTTTTTTGAATATAATTCTTCGAAATTATTAGAAAAAATATACTAGTGTTAAAGAATAGTATATTATGTTATTAGGAGTAGAAAGCGGTCTTTTTTTGTTGAATCCAAGCTGGGTAAAACACAAAAAGGGCGTTCTACTCCGAATAACATATACTATTTTTTCTTCAAGTGTTTCAAAGAAAACTAGGGATTTTTAAATATTTTTTTTGGAATTGGTTTAATTGTAGAGTTTGGAATATCTGCCGAAGTTAGCTGTGAACACTACAAAACACAAACGATACAACTGTCAAATAACAATTTTCAATATGGTTTGTGTTGCTGTGACGACTACTGCCGCCAGCGGTGAACTAAGAAGCTAACATTTTTTTACTAGTACAATAATGAACAATATTGTTGTACTAGTAAGAAAATGAATATATTCTATAGTGCGTGTACAGTAACATAATATGAATATTATAATACGCTTGAAGAAAAACGTATATATTAATGAATTACGGAATATAAAATTATTTGACATATCTCAGTAGTGCCAACGTATGGTACGTAAATAAACTACAATTATTTCAAATAATTCTGTTATTCTGAATAACGATTGACTTAGAAATAATTGTAAATATCATTAGTATATACATTACTTAATACTAGTACTTTTTTTCTTCTTGTTTTATAAATAAATACCCAATAATTTCTACAAGTTATATTTCATTTTATAAGGTTTTTTCAGGTTGATGTGCGATGTCTGCGCATTAATTTTTACCATATTCTTGATTCAAGAACAGCAAACTCTATTTGGTGGCCAAATTTTGAACTAAAAATATGCCCAGAATATATTATTTCTTTCCTTTCACAGAAATTTTCTGGGATTTGCAGGCCACAAGTTTCATGTTTTTAAATTTCTCTCGTACAGTTGTGACGTCATAACAGGGCTATATAACGGCGAGAAAAGTTAATTTAAATCGCCAATAGTGCGCTTTTAAACTAGTTCTGTCAGTATCCGAAAAAAATTAGAATCGAGTACTGGGTTTACTATCCGTATATACGGAATCGGTGTTTGGAACTGGATAATGGAATCGATCTTCAATATTAGAACCATTGATCAAATTCGAGTACTACAAATTACAAATTTAATACTCCCGCACAGTTTTATTTTTGTTTTATATTTTACGTGTGCTTTATTTCATAAAATATAATATGTATAATAAAATAAAGTGAAATGGTCGAAGATCCAAAAAGTTTGGGTTCCAGATTTTATATTCAAATGGAGCATTTCGTACAGCCCCAAGCCGCAAGATGCACAATTTGCTTTACACACATTTTCTGTTTGGACCAAAATGTTCGGGTATTCGCGGGAAAATTGGTTGACGGCAACCGACAATTTCGGTTGTGTCAACTAAAGTAATTTAGTAGTTGCCAGTGCAAAGTAAACCGGCACCCATATCAACCAAAGTTACAACAGTCAACTTCACTTGCAAGTAGCTATCAACTCTGGGGTTGCATTGCATAGTTGAGAAATGTAACATATAAGATTCTCGCTGCCTGCAACCATTTGCATTGCAACTGCAGTATTTAGTCTGTGTTTTTAATTATAGTTATTCATAACGCAAATGAAATTAAAACTTTTCCAGTTATTTCAGATATTACTACATAATTATCTCGTTCCTGAATAAATATCTTAGTTTACCTAGTTGGAGATGTAATTTAATGAAACATAAGTTGCTTCAACCAAGGTTGTCTGTTTCTATCAACCAAAATTGATTTTCGGTTATACAAATTCGATAGAAAACGAAGCTTGTTCAGCTGTTGTCAGTTTAGGCCGAGTGAAAATTGTGTGTTGTAGGAAATGTGCGCAACGCTATGTAATCTATTCACCCCTATTCTTTAAGAAAGTAGCTTAGTCTTAGCAAAATTGCTAAAAAAAAATAGCAAATAGAAACAAATGTTAAGCCTCTGATATCTTCATATTTTCTTCAGTGTTTGTAATTATTATTGGTTATTTGCTATAGCAATCTTGCTAAGAGTTAGCGACTTTGTTACAGATTTGGAGTGATTATCAGTTTCAGCATCGAAATTCGACCGGTTACGGTTCCAGAACTAAAAGCCGAATAGTTTCGATTCCAGAATCATGATTTGGTTCCAGAACAGAGATCTGGGTAGTTTCAGATTTGTAACCGAGTTAGTTATACATAATAAATAAAAATAAATAAATATTTCATCACGGCATATTACCCATTTCTGGATATGCCAATCTGCTTTGTACACAGAACACAGATATCGGTAATGATGGAATACTTGTACCGTGCGGGCGCTTACCAGGCGTCAACTCACGGGCACTTATAGCTAGCGTGGAGAGTGCACCACATGGGTCAATTTTGTGCCTTTAAATTTTGATGTAATTTTTGGTGTCGGTCGGGATCGAACCCGGGTCCCCAGATTCGCGACCAGATGCTCAGGCACACGGCCACGAGATCCCATAATTTTAAATAACCAGATATCCGGATAATTCTAGAAGACGGTAACAAAAATTGCTCCATATATCTTCATTCTTAAGTTTCGTAGATATTTGTCTCGTAACCATGTAACCGCGTGGTTCTTGCAGCAAGGGTTCGTCAAACTTGAAATTGATTTCAAACTTTTAAAACCTATGAAAGTGACGCCTGAATTGCTCTCTTCGAAGTCGGAAGGTGTCGCCCGGGAAAAGCTTGCTGCATTAAAGATAAATCGTCATTACCAAAATCTATGAAGCTATACAGATTGATACTCCCAGAATTGGGTAATATAGAAGCCGTAATGTAATACTGGAATTATTCGGTAAAAAGTACTTTTCGTATGACACATTTTTACTTCCTTGCTGTAATATTATAATTACATATGTTACCGCTACTACACTTCATATTTTTAATGGGGAACTTCCTTTTAGGTTGCGTGGTATACACGTTTAGTAGGCGTTCATTCTTCATTAAATAAAATTCGACTAGAACACCTATTGTCTACTTAAAATTGCATTCAATGTAATGTTCGAAATTTGCAATTATTATTTATTATTCCTTTTAAATACTGAGGAAAACTATAGTAATTACATTCCGCAAATCTGATGTTAATGGAGAACAATTTTAATACAGTATACTTGTACGTAGTATATAATTACAACAATTTTAATCATAATGACTATAATACTCGTATCTGTACGAAAAAGTGGTGCACATTAATTACATTTCCAATAGTTACGAAACGAAAGAGCGTTCGTTCGTTACACAATCTTGTTCCTATATGAGTCACGTCAAAATCATTCTGCAAATTTTCAATCCGTGGTAATCAGCCCTGCTTCTCGAGATCTACTCATTTAGATCAATTTAATACCGCAATACTATTCATTACTCGGAGTTGTAATTATGTAGTATTATCTTTTTGCAATTATAGCATTATATGGCCGGGCATAATACGCGAGCACCGCACGAATCTGGCAAAGAGAAGAATGCAGATAATGTTCTGGTGCCTTGCGCCTTGCTACTGGAAGATTGCCTTGGCTTGGATCGACGAGATATTTTTCAGCGAGCATACTTGTAATGGATTTGAAGATTGCCTTCCTTCCTCGTAATGAGATTTATTAGATACAGCTTTTTTACACAACGGAACTTAATAAGGAACAATTCACAAATGTGTAATATACGAGTACTACAAAGGGAACTAAAAGAAGATACCTCAGTTGTAAAAAAGCAAAACAGGCAGTACATAAAAATGGGATGCTGTTCAATACCTTCGTGACGATGGTTTAAGTAGGTGTTACAACGCTGTAACGATTCACTTAGGATAATAGTCAGCTGGGGCCAAATCAGAAGCATACAAAGGATGAAGCAACACAGTGACATTTTAAAAGGACAGAAATTGACGTACGGCTGTTGCGATGCGTTATAGTGCGTGCGAATAACTTTTGCTTTTCTTTAAATACTCGACAATAGTCAATCCGGTTGTTTCTTTGTCGATGTTAAACTACTCTACAACCATGTTAATCGTAACACGTCGATCGAAAACCAACAGTTGTAGAACCTGTTCGATGCTTTTGGCGTTTCTGGTTGATGCGGGGCGATTATTCTTTGTGTCATCTTTGTTTTCATCTCGCTCATCGCGAAAGCTCTTTACCGTCCAAAAACGTGGCAATGAGTCAATAAAGTATCCCCAAACTAACACTAAATTTGATTGCGCGCCGCTCGTCGACGCATGCATCCATGCCGAGGCGAACCTAAGAGGTCAACAAAATACGCCTGTACGAGAACTGTACTGAACCAATATTAATAAAATTTGTGGGGGTTGTTGATGAAGTTTAATCAAAAATAGTTTGGGTGGTGTTATTTGGCGCTATAAAGAATCAGTCTTAAAACTTCATAGCCACTGTTTACCTACGTACAGGTATTCTAAAATTAAACAACCAAGCTTAAAATTTATATGAAGGACCTATAAATAAGTGGACAAGCTCATGTAAGCAATATCACGCAAATACTTCGTTTCAGAGATATTTACATGGGAAGGTAGTGAGAAGGCACGGTGCAAATAATTTTATTTTAGTTATACGAGGGTATAATGAAAAGTTCGCGGCTTAACGCAGAGAGGGCAGCACTAGACGCATTTTTTTTTTGTCAGCTTATGTAAACTGTCATTATTGCCTCTGCGAAGTTTTGAGAATTAATTGGAATTTTTTGAAAACGTGTGTATTGACCTCGGTATTGACTATTTAAAAAGAAAACATAGCAGTGATCAAACACCTGCACAAAACTTAAGCAAATTTATTGAGTCATGGCAAATACTTTGGGAACATCTCGTCCTTCATAAACAATGGTAAAAAATTAGGCTGCTGAATTTAAACGTGGGAGGAAAAGCATTGAAGATGATCCTCCAGTGAAGAAAACAAAAATTAGATTCACGATATGGGCAGATTGGCGAATCAAGGTTCGAGAAATGGCAGAGACATGGGCGTAGCCAGGATTTTTTCCAGGTGGGCAAAAAATAATTACAATTTTCCGATGAACTTTTTTTTATATTATTAGTTGAAACTTTTACAGTTGTATTAGAAATCTAAAATTGTTAGTTCTTTATTATTAAATTTGAGTGAGAATTTTTTAAATATTACTTGAAAATTTTAATTGTTTGTGTTTCTTGTAAATGGTATATTTTTATACGCACAATTTATTAGAAATGTAATCAGTCACTCGTACGTTACAAACCACGTGTGACATTTTTTTTTAGCTCCTAAATAAATAGGTTCCTATACCAATTTTTTCTCATATTTTTTCTGGAAGAAAAAGACGGACTAAGAATTTTAGTGCAAATGCGACTTGAAAATTTGAAAATAAGCGAGATAAGAATTTTTAAAGTTCAGAATTTGGCGTGTAACGTAGCTCATCAGTGGTGGACAAACTGTTAGTTCTAGAGGGTACAATTTTTTCATATTCCATTAACTGACACATCGAACTTTCGGATTTACATATTTTAATCCTTCTTCATGATGCTGTAAAGTTATACATAAATGTAACAAACGATGTTATACAGCAGTTAACATTTAGTATGAAAACTTACAATAATGTGAAGTTGAATTTTACAATAGCCTCATTGAAGAACATGAAAATACTACTAGTTTACAATTTTGGAATGGCAGGGGGGGGGGGGGGGGTGCTTGCCTCGCTACGCCGTTGGGCAGAAGCTCTGGCATCTCCCATAAACGGGTTCAAAACTATTTGCACAACGCTAATTTCGTCATGTGAATATCTTTGAAACGATTATTTGTTAGAACCGTGGAACAGCCTGTATGTACTAATGATAAAGTAGAAGTATTTTCGATGCTGCTTTGATGATCAATCAAATAATGTTGCATGAATTAAAGACTTTAACTAAATCAATACGATCACGAGATAAGTACCTAAGGTACTTGAATTGAACAACTTTAAATAGGTATTGAACAATCGAAAATTTATTGGATCAGTTTTATTTAATTGCAATTGGTTTATGAAACTTTTAATGTTCCTCCACAAATTATAACTTCATCAGGACGATGATGAAGCATACCAGTTGCTTGTTGCAACTACCCATCTTGATATTGTTTATTGTTTATCGCCCAACCACGCCTCGCAATAAAATTTGTTAACTTAATCAAGTGGGCTCTGAAGTGTCAATAGTCTTGGAGGGATCATTTAACCCACATACGGCTAGTGACCGCGGCAGGTGTACGTGCCCCTAATGCACGTGCGCCGCTGTCCAGCTGCAACGACATCTTGAAGACTCTCGCATACAACAGCACCTGCTACACACTAGGTTTCCCTTGCCCCCAAAACAACAAATTCGCAAATATGAAAGAGACAATATCAAGAAGATGACGTTCGTCGCGTATGGCTTTGCAAGAATGGATAAAGAAATTCTTATGTGATCTATAGTCAAGTAAGGCAATAATTTAGATCTGGATGGGTAACCATTTGATAACACGTGTTCATTAAGGACTTTTCCCTTTACAGGTTTTAATGAATCCTTCCATTATCTTTTAGATGGTAATCTGTAATGTTCAGCAAGGCTGAGTAAAGTTAATATATGGATGGATAACTGCCTGAGAACAAAATGTACTATATAAACCTTATTACTTCGGGCTGTGATTGTAATTTTGTGAATTCTGATTAGTTTAATCGTGATCATTTTGAATCATTATATAAAAAATAAGAACGGATAACGAATAGGAAACAAAAAAAAAACATATTTCTTCGTAATCATGATCACTTTGATAATTTAGATTGCGAATCACAGCCCGTAGGAATACGGATATATATTTACAAATTTGAAATTTTGAGGATTAGAGTACCTACTATCTTATTTCTAGAATATTAACTAAGTACTAAGTTAAAAACGATAGCTTAAAGTCGAACACTGATTATTTAAACTGTATACTATGGTGTTAACTTTTGTGCACTAACAGAGAGTAGTATAGTACAACATACTTGATGGCAACTATTTTGGAAGTAGAACAACTTTAACTTAACTTTTGAGATAGTGTAGAGTTCAGAGCAGTTTAATGAAGAAAAATTTGTTGAAACTACTCGTACGTTATAATAAGATTATGGTCATCACAGATTATACACTGACTGGTATAAAAAGGTACATTTAAAAATTTCCATACATTTTCAGATTTGAGGTATTAGATATATGGAAACTACATTAAACTACGAATTAAGACCTGTCTAGTTTGTTAAAAATCGAAAGTGGGAACTTTTATACGAAATTACAGTTTTTATTTAACTAGAAATTCTTAGAATTATCTAAAAAAAAATGAATGTTTCATATACACAATAACGCAACCCAAATTAAACCGCACATTCTTCTACATAAGATACCGAATAAAAAAATATTTAAACGTTTTTTCCGGATCTCTCATAATAAGTGAGATCCTAGATATTTTCAAAATTAACAAAAAACAAGATTGAAAATTTCTATGGAGACTATCAATTTTGTCTCAAAAAATTGACTGAGGAATGTGCTCTGTGGAACAAATTCAACGCATTGCGTTTGATAATATTGAAGGTGAATTTGCCGGTCAGTGTATATTTTTTCTCTTGGATGGTGGTAATATGTCAAGGATAAAATAGAAAATAAATTGATGTATACAAATATATACAGTAGGTACACTTTTTTTATAAAGTTGAACTGGAATTCATTGTTTATATCCATACTACGTCGCTTTATTCAAACACTTTTCATTGAACAGAACTTAAGTTTCAACAGCTGATTTACAAATACTTATTATATAAATAAGATTAATATTATACAGGGTGGTGGCAGTTAAGGGTGAACATAGGGATTAACATGGGATTTTTGTTTTATGCAATTTCCTGTTCTCCTATTCATTTCACTCAAAAACCTGTAGGTAGGTACAGTGTAAAGTTGTACAGAATTAAAAGTTGCATTTAAATCTGTTTTTACATTTTTTATTGTTTCTAGTTTCTTCCAAATTTTAAAAAGACATTTCAAAATTTGTGTTATTCTGTAGCAATAGCCATGACATTTGTTATTTTTTTTCTGGTTTTCAGAAATTATGAATAAACGTCAAACGTCAATCTGACTTATGGAAAATAAATCTGGTATTCTTTGATAGCTATTTCCACCACAATTATAATGACACGTTCCTTATTCGAAGAAACATTAATGATTTAATTTATTAAAAAAAAATGACAATGTGAATTAAATAATATTGTTTTGTACAATGTCATAAATCATGGAGCTTTTGAAATTTCTATTTAAAATTAAGAAGAAACAAAAACCATAATAAAAAAAAACAGTTTTGTATTCAACTTTGCTCTGGAGTGTTTGCCGTAAAATAAACAGGAGAGCAGGAAATTGCATAAAATAAAAACCCCTTGTTAAATCCCTATGTTCACCCTGAACCACCACCACCACTCTGTATGTATAGGTATATGTATAATCTTTCGGCTTTAAATCTGTACAATAATATAATTTGTTTTTAATATACCATTGAATATTTTAATACTCATAATACCTACACATAATAACAAATAATAAATTAATGGAGACTCTTTTCCTCCACTTTCATGTCTCATTCAAGTCCGATCATGCTTGTAGCAGATGTTCCAACATCTCCCAGTCTTTTCTAAATGGTCTGCACTTTATTTCTTCATCTCCTCTCCATTATTCGTTTGGTTTCTCTTCATTTCCACATTTATATATGTATAGCCATTGTCATTTGCCTTTGTATTTCTTCTCCTATTTTAAATATTGTGGTAATTTTTATGTATTTATTTTGTTGTATTTTTTGTTATAGCTGGATTTTATTTGTTTTGGATGTCTATATTTTCTTGTGTTATCATATGTACTATGCTTTGCCCTCTTTCCCTTTTCCTGTTTATTTCGATTGTACAGCCGTTTCTTCATAAAATTATTATTTTTAATTTATTTATTTAATTCGTGGTTTTCAGCTTTGAATAAATATTTGGTTGAGGTACTAAACATTTTCTGTTTTTGACATTACATATTACAATTTATTTATGTTCTTTCCTTTGCTTTTTTAGTATTTTTGTCCATGTTTCTTCCGAACCATACTAGTCTAGGATGTGATATAGACTACTGGATTGATTTAGAAGGTCTTTATGCAATTTAATAAAAAATATATTAATCATTTTTCATGTTCACTGCAGAGTTTGCAAAAGATGAATATTTGTACATGTTGGTCTTACTAAATGTTTGAAAGGTTGAAAAATATATGTAAAAGCACACTGTTGTTTATAAAGTTTTTTATTTATAAAATCTTTTAAATTATAGATTTTATAAATAAAAAACTTTATAAACAACAGTGTGCTTTTACATATATTTTTCAACCTTTCAAACATTTATCATGCACTCTGAATTGGAGCCTTACGTCAACATGATTCGTCTTACTAATTTGTACCTCAGCATATTTGGGATATTGGTATTAATATGTAGTAAACTGTGTGATCAGTAGAAACCGGATTTCTAAGCTTTTTGTCTACACTCAATATTAAAATCACAAATTGTTTTTATTTCTGCACGAATCACACAAAAAGTATGTTATTTGACGTTCATCATTACATGCTTTTTTGCATTTTTCAGTGATTTTATGCTTTTTTTAAATATCTTGCATATTTTAAGCTTATTTTTTGTTTAGAGCTACAAATATATTTTTAATAATTTATGTTGTCTGTAGCAACTGGAAAAATATTGTTTTTCAATATAAATTAATATCTCCATGACTCCGTGGTAAAAAGTAAGACTTAAAACGATAGCCAATGACCTAGTGCCAATACTTACACATGCACCCCGAATTGAGTCCCATCACACTTGCGATCTGGTACTCCCCTATATGATCTGCTGTCGTGCCGTCACAGCTTATAATAGTCTTCTATTTTTGTGTGTATTCGTGTTTATATCGTTAATTTAGGTAAAATATCTAAGATACATCTAGAAAAATTTTCAGCATTTAAGAACATTCTAAATGAAAAGAAACATAATTTGACCCCCAAAAATTTAGAACAAAACTTAATTGTGAACTCGTTCCACCAAGAATAATTTTACTTAATTTTATTTTTATTAATAATATAATTTAAAAATTAATATTTTTTAAAACTTTTTTGCTTACTTGGTTGCTTTTTTGGCAAAATGTTACTTTTTTAAACAGTTTTTTCTTCAAAATCATTGCTTATTTTTCCGGTTTCTAGTGATCAGCTAACAACCTTCTTTGCAACTTGGCTAAATTCATCTTTTTCCTCTATTTGAAATTGTTTATATTCTGGACTCTTTTTTCATGTGTCTTCCTCTTCTTTCAGATATTCCAACACAGGTGCCTCCGCTGACTCCAGGCACCAATAAGAAGATGACGGAGGCGCTCAAAGCGTCCTTCGCATCCTGGGAGAAAGAACAGATACGGCTCAACATCACCAAAGGTAAGTACATTACATCTCCCTCATTGTTCCTGCCATGCCAATCAGACTGGAATGAGTTTTTTACTACTGGACTTTCAAATGCAAATAGCCGTCGGTCAGCTAAACAATTCAAAATTGATTTACAGATTGTTGGGAAACAATCAACAATAGATTTTTAAGTGTTTGCGTTCCGATCCGCAGAAAGATTACAGATAGAGGCGTCTTTACACGCCAATTGCACAAAAGAAAAGTTTTATTTGACCCCAATACAAATATAAAGTTAAATATTTTAATTAAATTTATTTTTCTATTTTGCGTTTGTAACAGCTATTACAGCGCCCAAAAGAGTTCGTTAATAACTATTATCTTAAGGTTGGTGGCTATGAATGTCAAAAATATCAAATGTCAAATCTCGTTAACTAAACGAACACAAACGATTATTAAATATTTATTTTTATATAATTTTGAATTTTAAAGTAAGAATAAGAAGGGAAGAAATATAGTAATGTTAGAAACAAATAGAAAATCTATTGTGGATAGTTGGTGTTACAAAAATAAGGTTTGACTTGGTATAACCAACAGACAACAAATTTCCTAAATTTTGAAACTACGTTTGTTTATTTAAAAATGGCATAAAAGGCGCAAAATAGAAAAAAAAATACTATAAAGAACTCATTTCATGATTGTCGACTATTTTGTTCGAAGGGCTGGGCCATTCCGCTCTGCGTCGTAACCCAAAATTCCTTCTTACAAAATAAAATGACAATTATGACATTCGTTCTTTAATATATTACGAGGCCTAATTCATAGTAGTTAGGACGGTTTACATTTTCAACAACAAATTATAATTTCGATTATGTAGTTTAAAATATATATTTCAAACTGACAAAACGTGATGGTTGTTTAAGTAATCCATCATGTAATATTGGATTTACATCGCCTTTATTAGTAATAACACCTTTAATTCTATTAGGCATTGTATCCCCTGCACATTTTTCTGTGAATCTTGTCCCAAATGTCTTTGTCTGGCGACGTAGATTTTACTGTATTTTACAGATATTTAAATTATTGATTTTTTTTACTGCAAGAGCAGAATAAACTAAGAATTTTAGTGCAAACGGGGCTTAAATAAATTTTACGTAATAAGCGATATATGTATTTTTAAATTTATAATTTGGCATGTGACGTATCATGTCTTCACCAGTAGTCGAGCGCGCGTTTGACAACCAATCAAACTGCTTAGAACATAAAGCGTCACACAAATTTTCAATCGCTTACGAATTATTATTTAAACAGTTTTTTTTTTTCAATAATACTTATTCATTTATGTATATTTTGACTTTGGAAATACATTTGAAAAAAACTTATATAGGGTAGTGATCGGCACAGCCGAACATAGGACTTTAACATGTAAAATCAAACTTTCGTAATTTCATACTTCCCTAATTATTTTAAGTAAAAAAACTTCAAATAAAAGTTGTAGGGCATAAAATTCTGCATAATGAATCAAATAACAAACAAAATTAATTTTGTATGCCGTGTAACGGCAGAAATTAGGTATGAAAATGTTAACGATTTATTTGTCAAGCTAGGTTAATTTATTTTTATTATTATTTGTAATTTTTGTTCAAGTGAACAAATATCAATTTAAATTAACGAATAATTGTTAACTGGATCAGAAATTAGAAATAATACCTAATAATTACCCTAACATGACATTTGTTATTTATTTTGTCTCAGTTCCATGGCTATTGCTATTTTTTAAATTAATTTTGCTAATTGATTCAGATGCAGAATTTTATGCTCTACAACTTTTATTTGAAGCTTTTTTACCTAAAACAATTAGGGAAGCAGGAAATTAGTATAAAATATGGATACACCAATTATGGGAAAATCAATAAAAACAAGTAAAAAATATATAATTTTAAAATGAATATGTTTTTAACAGAATAGAACAATGTTATAAATATTTAAATGAGAAAAAATATTTAGTGAATTTAAATTCTGGTTTCTTTGGAAAAAACCTCTTCTAGTTTTGATAACGGCTTGGCAAATTGAAGGCATTATTTGTGTTGGTTTTTGTAAAACAAACGGAATTTCAAATGTTTTACAAATTCTCCAACAGCTGATTAACATTAGTTGATTTGGTTTTACTGTTTTGTCTCTTCATTTCATCCCACAGAAGTTGAACAGGCTTCAAGGAAAACAAAGGTAAACAGTAGCAAAAATAAAATAAATAAATGCTCACTTTTATTATTCCCGAAGTCCGAAGTCTGTGTACAAAGCAGATCAGCACACCCAGCAATGGATAATATGCTGTGATTTTTATTTTATTTATATTCAGTTTTATTGTGTTTTGTAACTCATTCATTTTTACAAATTAGTGAGTGTACCCGTATTTGTGGATGGCAAGTACTGAAGATGTTAATGATGATGATTATAATGACTTTCCTCCTAGAATGAAAGAGTGCGTTTGTCTCTAAGATATAGGCTGATTAGGGATATACTGTACACTGACTTTTAGATACACTTCATAGCATTTCATTACCACAAGATATCCCTAATTTAAGCAGGTAGAAACACAGAGACATTATAATACTTTTAATTGGGTACAATGTTTATTACACAAAACATTGAAAATATACAACAAAAATAAAACTCATAAGAATCAAACTATACATATTGTTCAAGCGAGCAGTTGCTCGGTAATCTTTGTTTGCCGTCGATTCATCCCCACTTTGTACTTATCCTGTAAGTTTACCTCTGTAAATATCTGTACATACTGTATTCATTCTAAAACTGACAACAGTCAAATAAACTACTAAAACTAATCAGTCTATTTATTCAATTCAAACAGCACGCAACCCCCACGGGCTCAAACACATATTGTCAAAAAATAACATAAACGTATCATAAAACATAAAATAGTAGATATGCAAGTAAAATTCAATACTACAGGCACTATCAAATAACGCATGCATAAGCCGATGTATGGCTATTTATTTGTAAATTCAATCATACGGTACAACATACCAGATTCGGTAAAAAATAAGTTTTTAATTATATGTAAAGTTTGATTCGGAGATAAATTAAAACATTAAGAAGTCAATTCAGTGCAGTATACCCCTAATCAAACTATAGCTGCGCTCTAAGGCATTGGACTAACACTACTACGATACTTGTTTACTGGGAATTAATTGTACCTTGATGTTTATTTAATTTATTGCGAACAAAATGGAGCAAACAAAAATAGTTTTTCAGTAGGGAGGGGTTTAGTTCTGGTAGGGGGACTAGGACTTCTATTCGCTATTGAAAATCAACAATGTGTGACGCACAGCATCCGCTTGGCTCGATCTCTCTGATCCAGTCGCCTGCGGCGATCGTCACCTGTCTCCCCAGCGCACCTAGATCACCACCGAACATCATAGCCACCTCGCAAAAACTTCATACATACGATAGGGAATTATATATGAGCTATTAAAGATCTGATGTGATGTGACTTCATTTTAATTCTGTTGACCCGTGGAACGGAAATGGAGTAAAATTAGCGATTCGGTACATGAACAATGACGCCATGAATTACTCATAGACACACTGGGCAAAGTGCTTCATTAATATAAATAAAAAATATACCATTGAAAAAAGTATTTAAATATGTTTCAAATAATTTCTCTTTTGTTAAGTTTTTCTAATTTCTTTTTACTAAACAGTCTGAAAAATAATGAAAGTCATTAAGAACGGAGTGAATATATCTGCTATAGTTGACAGTTGTATTTCTGTATTTCTCCTGTCAGCTTCTTAATTTGCAGTCGTAGAAAGAGTATAACATATGACTCGTTTTATAAACTCTTTAGACATAATACACTCGTTTTTTATAATAGTTCCGTTCGTGTCAAATAAAACTCGTGACTATAACGACGTTTAAAAAAAGTTGTTAACATAATGTACTATTTTAATATTTAAATTACAAAATAAATTTAAATGTACACACACCGGTAAAATTAAGGGCACGCCAAAAAAAGCTATGTATGTAAAAAAAAGTATGAACCCTCTGTCTACAACAAATAGCAAATTAAAGATTTTATTTAATTATTCACTTTTTTATTTTCCGGTAGAGGACGGTTGGGTGCTTACTATTTATGCTCGGGACTTCAAAATCCAAAAGACGGCGCTGCATCGAACTATATTAACACCTCGATATGGGGTTTCGTGGCCGTGTGCCTGAGTGTCTGGTCGGGAATCTGGGGACCTGGGTTCGATCCCAACCGACGCCAAAAACTACTTCGACTTTTAATGGTACAAAAAATTGACCTCTGTGGTACACTCTCCACGCTAGCATTGAGTGCCCGTGAGGTGACGCCTGGTAAGCGTCCGCACGGTACAAATATTTCATCATTACCAATATCTGTGTACAAAGCAGATTGACACATCCAGATGATATATTTTTTACTTCCTTGTACGTAAGTAAAGGAAGTATTGTAATCGCGAAAAATTTCGGTTTTCAGATTTCAGCGGAAATATCCATTTTGATGATCCCTGAATCCATTTTGACTAATTTCGTCGTGACGTCTGTACGTACGTACGTACGTCTCGCATAACTCAAAAACGGTAAGCCGTAGAAAGTTGAAATTTTGTATTTAGTACTCCTATAACATCTAGTTGTGCACCTCCCTTTCTGGTTATTACACAATTTCCAGAAGTGGCACTTTACTTGAAGCCTATAATAGATTTTAATGAAAAACTGTTTTAAAATATAATCCAAAACTTTTTAAATTTGGTATAAAAGACTTTTATGTCAATCTAAATAACATAATAGATTTTGGTTAAAATAGGCTAACCGGAAGTGGTACATTACTTGAAGTTGTTAACAGTTTTTCTTGAATAAAATGATTTTATTTTGATTTTAGAAATAAATGCTTCAAATAAAAGTTTTAGAGAATTAATTTCTGCGTCTAGCACATCAAGTATTATTAAATTAGCCCTTTGTATAAGCGAGATATGTAAATTTAAAAATTATTTTTTTGTAATAAAGCTTGCTATGGATTAGGACAAAAAAATAAAATGTTCATGTCAAATTACGTTAAATACGTGCAATTTTATGATTCGTACAATAACAAATATATTTTTATTGTGAAATTAGTCATATTCATTATTGTAATCAAATATTTCTTTGTTGTAATCAAAACTCTCTTTAAAAACTACCTTTATGGTCGCTATATATCTTACTGTTTTGAAGTTAAAATTAATATTTTGTAATTTATTTATTAAAAAAATATGTATAGTTTAATAATCGTACAAGGTCGTGTGGTGTCTACATCAGATTTTTTTATTTATATATAAATGATATTTCAATCTTTATTAGGTCTTAGGTGGCTATATTTAGGTGTTATATTGTCATTTGTTATTTGATGTAGATGTAGAATTGCCAACACAAATACGAAAGTTAGAGGGTTTATGCTTTCTTAAATACATGCTTTTTTGCGTTTCCCTAATTTTGCGGGTGTGTGTAAATACAAATAATGAAAAGTGTATTTCTCCAATTCTGCTCACAACCTGGTGTGATTTACATCGACTATTTTGCACACATTTTAATTGACTGAAACATATTGATACGTTTTACACTACTAGTCGTTTACGCGATAAAATCTTTCGAGATTTCGGCAAGATCCGTGGAAAGGTCAATAGCACCCAGCCTGCCAATTATTTTCATAAAACACCTGCAAAACAATCTTGGTACTAATTAGTGTCCATTTCGTTTTTTCCTAACAAATTGGTAATACAAGGAATTTGACAAATACTTAAAGTTTCTCATATGAAACGTGTTATATAATTGCGTTTTTTTGTGTGTCTATTTACTTAAAATTACGAACCGTACAAAAAATTCTACCATGTCGTTTTCACTTTTATAAAAGTCACTGTTAAGATGAAGCAATAACGTATAATGTGTCTTTTTCTGAGGCAATACGTTTTCGCAAATAACCCAAGCATAACGACAGTCAGCTCGTAAATATAATACATCATTACAATACAATACATTTTATAGAGTATTTGAAATTCATATTGACAACCTTTGATGTTGGACATTCCATTCGGATTTAATTCTACATTCTGCGAATGTTCTTGACGAAATTTCAAAGCAAACATATTAATGGAACAAAGAATCCCCAACAATGGTAACATATAAGCGGGCGTGTGTCGTGTTTGTGTGTTAATATTGGTCTACCAAACAGAATATGTTGGTTCTCACTATTGAAGTGTTGACGCCGAGTCAACCTTAACAAAGACACCGACAAGTCTGGTGTTTGCTGCATATACAAATCACACTATTGTCGTTAATATGTTTATAGTTTCTCCTAAATATATGGAATTCTTGACCAAGATAACAACTTTCTTATCTTAGAAACTCTCAATACTTTTTTGGTGATGAAGGAAAATAAAAAAAATAATTGAATATAAATTAATATTTTATTTAGTTGCTTCTGATATCTTGATTTCATTCGCAATTGCTGACAATTTCGTCAAAAACCGGTCTTTGAGGTTTGGGGTCAACTCAATAAAAAAAAAATGATAATATTTGATATAAGGCGATATGTTAACTTTTATTGTAGCAAATTTATTCTGTACATGTAACACTATAAACATCATTGTTAATGTTTTTCTTGAAATTCAAATATGTAGGTACTGAAAAACTCCATTTCACTAGATCGGTCATTATTGTTAACATAAATTGTTGCAAATGATATGCTTCACGCTTCTAGTGTTAAGCGTTTTAGTAAGATTTTTTTTATATAAACCTAACAGTCTAAACACCTTGTTTGTGTATCGAAAAATTGAAAATAACTTCGTTAATAAATTTTCTACATATAGATTTATTTTAGGCTAGAATTTATAGAGATAGTAATAAATATAAAAATACTATGTACAGTAAAATTATTTAAAGATGTCCAACAAATTGGCATACATTTATCTCTCTCCTTTGCAGTCTATAAGCGTGTGCGATAAGGATGGATATAACACGTTTGTCTTTCAAAAATTCATATTGTTTAGACTAAGTTAGGACATTCCACTTTAAAACGATGCTAGTTGTTGATAATACTTTCGCTGTAACGTAAGCTTATATATTAATTCAGATACATTACCTTGATTCATAGCCGTACGAATAACGTTATTTTCTATCAGTATCACTGACACTGACATTGTGTCAGTGTCTTATTTTTCACATATTTGGTTTTACATTTGCTAATAAACTTACCAATTGATTTATTTTTGAAATTTGAATGCTTTTATTGTAACATTTATTTTTATAATAATAAAATAACAGTAGTATCTTATGTACCCTCATAAAAACTAAATAAACGACACTACTGAATTTGTCAGAATGGGCGGAGCAAAAATCTGAATTCATACAATTCGTAGATTACCTTGATCGGATATCTTTCAAAATTTTTACTGTAGATCAAAAAAAAAAAACAAAATGCAAAGTAAAATATATTCGGCAGAAACTTTACACACAGTAAAAAGATTTTTTTAAAAGGAAAATAAAAATTAACTGTTAACAATTACTTACTACAAAACAGCATTTATTCTTACTATACCAACGTTTCGGTGCACCCTTGCACCTTCTTCAGGGTAGTAATCTTACAGATTGTTACAATTCATGTACACAAAATACATTTATTCAAAATATTCAGTTAATTTATTAAACATGGTACAAAAAATTCAAAGAGCATACACACTTCCATTTGCTCTAAAAAAAATTATTCGGTTGTTGTTTTTTAGAGCAAATGGATGTGTGTATGATCTTAATTTTTTGTACGATGTTTAATAAATTAACTGAATGTTTTGTACGAATGTATTTTGTGTAAATGAATTGTAACAATCTGTAAGATCTTACTACCCTGAAGAAGGTGCAAGGGTGCACCGAAACGTTGATATAGTAAGAATAAATGCTGTTTTACTGAATTTTCGAGTAATTGTTAACACCTAATCCACATCACAGTGGAGAAATTACCCACAATAAAAGTTAGCATACCTAAATATCTAATCTAAGTAAACTATTTTACTATTATTTTACTATAATTAGTGTAACAGAAAAGGACGAAAGCTACCTTCCTTGCGTTTGCTGTCAATGTAACAGACGACAATTCTACCGAAGGTCAATGTGGGTAGGGTTATTTCGGATTAATTTTCATTTTTATACAATAAAAAATATCAGTTTTACTGTGTAAATAATTTTCTACTGTGAATGTAGGTATATTTTGTATTGAAAATATTTATTTTTTTATTATGCATTCTATACCAAAATTTAAAAAAAATGAATTTTTGTTTCTTTGATAGAAGTTTAAATATCTGCTTTTATTTTATCTATAATCGTAATTTCATCTGAAGTAAAATAAGTTAAGAGTTTAAAGAATCATTGTAATCCATTTCCATTAAAATATTAAGAAAACAGTTTTGATTTGATTTAAGTATTTTTTTTTCGGGTCGGCCCAAAATCTTGTGCCCGACAACTCCACTTTTTTCCAACAGTCGGTCCGAAAA
The DNA here is from genome assembly GCA_951394225.1 of Harpalus rufipes. NCBI lineage: Eukaryota > Metazoa > Arthropoda > Insecta > Coleoptera > Carabidae > Harpalus > Harpalus rufipes. The sequence goes on along the minus strand of OX596280.1, from coordinate 39,442,142 downwards.
AAAAATGTTTCGGCCCGACTCCATGATCGACCCGAAATCGAGCAGAGCTTTGAGTATATTCCTATTGTCAAGTAAGAATATTTCATGTTGTTTTAATTTACTCATTTTCTTTTATTTAAACCTCTGCAGATACTGCAAAACTCTTTTAATAACGTATAAACTAAACGTGGAATCTTATTGAGCAGAGAAATGTTACAATAAGTTAAAGATTGTTCATTGTCATTTTCATGAGTATTACGTATAAATTTCCCCTCGTATATAGGTTTCTTCTGGTAAATATGTGTTTTATAGTTGTGGAAATAAGATTCTCCGCGGCGACAAACACGTTTAGGAAATAATCTGTCGCAACGGAAGCTAAGCGTCTTTCGATTTCCGTCACAATTGCGACAAGTCTCCATCAACTTTTGCAATTGATGTACGGATCGCAATTTTTATTTACTAACATTATTATTGATATTGAAAAGTTTATTAAATTTTTATTTGATGACATTCAAATTGTAAACATCCTTTTCACATTTCTATTTCCCTATTAAAAAACTTTGCCAGTCGACGAACTAACTATCAAAATGCTTGTTTGAAATTATAAATTTGTTTTTTCACCTTGTTATTTGGGTATCACTGACATCAGAAAAGGAGGAGTCCAAAATACCTGAACCAAAATTTAAGATTATGCTACAACTAATTAACTAACAAGCCGATATCGAGATATCGTCGGTTCGGGGACTTGAAAGACGAAGCCCACGCGTAATTCAGTAGCTGCTGTATGCAAATCTGAGAAATATTTGAAGAGAAGGCGCTTAGAATACAAATAAAAGGCACGTGCTTGCAATTCCACGAAGAGAAGTAACGTTCACAACAATAAAAAAGAAACAGTGGCATCGTTGGAATTAGTCACAGAGGTGGAAAAGGAGTTTTGTTATTTTGATAGTAACTATTCGTATTAAATCGTCTGCATCAACAAGAATTAAGAAATACGACTATAAGAAAAACTGTCTTATTTCTAATTTGAACCTTCTTTTTAGGAGCGAAGATCGTTTATACCAGGGCATCGAACCCGAACCTCAACTGAAACAAAATCGGAACCAAATCGTAACATTTTAGCGTACCCAAACCCAGAACGGAATCTCAGATATATTTTTCATTTGAACCCGAGTCGAAACCGAACCGGGCATTAAAATTCAGGTTCAGGGTTCAGCTCCGGTTCAGGTTCATTTTCAATTCGAGAAGTAAACGAAATCATAATACTTATAGCTGATCATCGACGCTTTCTGCGTCAGCGTTGCTGCATGTGTTGATTATTCGTGAAAATTGTCTTCATGTTATAAATTCCGGGCATTGAACCCGAACTTGAACCGACCCAAACCGGAAGCAAACCCAAAACCGAACCACAGGTATAATTTTGAATTGAAATTGATTCGGAAACGAACCTGGTTTTAAATTCGGGTTCAGTGTTCAGCTCCGGTTCAGGTTCAATTTCAGTTCGAAACGTAAATGTAATCGTAATACTTATAGCCGATCATCGACGAACGATCGATGCATTCTGCGTCAGCGTTGCTGCATGTGTTGACAGTTCGTGATAATTTCACTTTAAATTATTTCTATATAAAGAGTGTTATTCGAAAAACAATTCCATTTGCATTAGATTGAAGTGAACCTGAACCCGGAAGAAAACCACAAACTTAATAATGATTGAACCAGAACCGCACACGAACCCATTTTTCAAAAAACAAAATAACCTGAAACTGAACCGAACCCAGTTTTTGACGGGTTCGATGCCCTGATCTGAAGACATTTAAAGAAACAAATCGGTTTTCATTAGGTTGAACCGAACCTGAACTCAATACCTGAACCTGAAATAATACCTCATATATTATTAATGCTTGAACCAGAATCGCATACGAATCCGTTTGTCAAGAAATAAATTAACCTGAACCAAAACCGAACCCTGTTTATAGCGGGTTCCATGCCCTGGTTTATACCCAACTTAGGGTATTTAGTAGAATAGTAATATTTAAACTCTACGGCTCGGTATGTTAATAGGCTAATAATAATTTCAAGACCGAGTTAATCTCGTAAGCCCAAGCCACACTTGTTCCTAACTTTTAAAAAAGTCACTGTGTCTACATCTCTTCGTGAAACTTGAAGGAAAAACATCTTTTCTTCAATAGGCCATCTATACACATATGTGCCTTCGTATTCTAATTAGGCTCTGAGTACTTCGTATTAAAAATTGAAACATATAAATTAAAATGAATTTAGAGACTTTATTCCACAAAGTGTTTTGTAAGAAAGAATAACGGTAGCTGATACTTCTTTTTTCTATTAATATTCTTAGTTATATTTGTACTTGTTTCTGTACAAATTAAGGGCATTGTTTTTGGTATATATATTTTAGTGCCTCAGGCCGACACAATTTTTTTAATAAAAATTATGTATTGTTTAATAATTCATGTCAGCTAGTAATACTGGAAATGTACACTCCAAAAACGATGCAATTTTGCGAATTATGCAAAAAATCTTTTTGGTTGAGAATTAGCACATTGATATGCATACATTCAAAAATACCCTTTTTTAAAACACTGTAAAAGGATTTTACATGAAAACGTTCTATGAACCGAGCTCAATCTCAATAGTTTAAAAATGTCAAATGTCAATGTCAAAAAATTCCATGTTTATGAAGAATATTGCGAATCAGGACATCAAAATATATTTATTCTCACACACACTACAATATATTTGTATTTAGTTCCTTTTGAATTTAAATCCTTGAGTTATAAAAATTGATGGAAATGTTCTCATTTGCAAACTTCATACTTATTTAGTGCTTCATCCTATAATTCTACCATAAATGGAAGAATAAGAAGAATATTTATTTTGTATTAGCAGAAAGTTTAATTTGTACCTCCCTGTGTACCACCTTAGGAGAGGGACATGTTTAATTGAGCTGCAACTTAATTGTATAATCGTTAAATACAAATAAATTTGATGTTGAAATAGCAGTGAAGTAAAATAAAAATTTAAGGCCCGTTCCTACCACCTCTAGTTAAATAATCAACGGTCATGTTGCAAAATTGTTCTTACCACATTTGGTTAGAGCTAACTGGAAGCTACAACTGTTGTATGCATCGCTTCTAACCTTCAGTTTTATTCTTAACTAATGGTTAATAAACTTCACTTTAACTAAAGGTGGTAGGATCGGGCGTAAGTAAATAAAACATAGGACAATGACATTTTTAAATGAGTTTATAATTGTTTCAAGATACGGTTTAATATAAATTATTTATTTTATTATGAATGTACAATAAACCTAACTTAATTTGGGACTGTTGATGTGTGGTCTCTAAATTCTGAATAATACTTAGAAATATGTACGTTTCTTTTTCTCACATTCTTATTAAATCGTACTATATAAAACGCTATTGTACTGCTCAATAATAATAATTTTAAATATCATTACCGAAATCTGTGTACAAAGCAGATTGGCATACCCATATATTATATTTTATTTATTTAATAATGTATAAAGAACAGTGTCATAAGGAATAAAGAAAATGGGACACTTTTCTGTTACTTGATACATCCATCAAAGAACTTATAAAACAATTCAGCTAAGAATATGTTTCTAAGGCCCGGTATTTTCATCTCTGGTTAAACTGCCTATTAACTTATCTGTCAGTTAAAACAAAAAATATAGCATAAGTTGTCAAAATCTCACGTGTCAATTTTTCGATGCGACATTTTTCGTTTTAACTTAACGTTTAAGTTAACAGACCGTTTAATTAGAGATGAAAATACCGGGCCTAAGCGCATAAGAGATAATCCAAAATTATGAGACAAAAGCTTCTATATTATAAATGAACGGAAACTTATCATTTTGTTTCGTATGTCCCTTATTACTAAACTGAAACTTGTGTCCCGAAATTTACTGGGCATACTGTGCCTTCTTTTAAAAGATTGTTTAATATTTAGGGGATTAGTTGAGTGTACTATGAAAGATGGAATGCAATTTTTGCTGGTGTTTTTCACTCATGAGCGCCATCCTTCCCCTTACTGCTCTGATCTCCCGTGAATCGCATTGTCCTCATATGTAATTAGAGATTTTTACTTTGATAGCGCTGTCCCGCTTCGGTCCACTGCCCACCAATTGTAATTGTACTCGTTGCCCTAGCGCGACCTGATGGCGATGTCGACTGCTCTCTTTCAAACTACGCTCAATGAATTCATCCATTCGCGAATTTTTCCACTTTGCTGCTAATTTCACCTGGCTTTGTTTACTGGCAACTGCAATAAAAAGGGTGTTTGATTCCAGATCCTCGACAGTGGACGGAGCTGCACGTGGCGCACTGGTTGCAGTGGGCTATCAGGGAGTTCTCCTTGGAGGGCAGTAGTCATGCCCTGCAGCAGTTCCCCATGAGAGGGAAGGACATTTGTGCGATGGGCAAGGATGCTTTCCTCGCTAGAGCACCTCCTTTCCTTGGGGACATCCTATGGGAACACCTCGAGATCCTCCAGAAAGGTAAGGAATTTTACTGTAGTACGCTGCTTCGAATTCCACTTGGGTATGCCGCTTTCAAGTGAAAGCGAAGCCCTGAAGGCTGGATTCTAGAATACCTACCACCCTTGAAATTCCAATTTTTTTGTTGCAATGTGTTCTTTTAGTGAAAATATAACAATGAAACAGAAATTTAGAGCGCGGAGGCAGGTATTTATATATTTTTGGCAAAAATAAAGTAAGATTTTGCCTATTCTAAAGGCTGTGTGAAAATACTTTAATGTAACGTGACAACGCATACAATTCAATTTATCTCAATTGGGGTGGTTCCATGCATTTTATAGACATTTCAAGCCAAAGTGATTATTAGTTTTTTTAGATTGTATTTGTGAAAAATGTGTCTTTTTCGCTTACAAATTTAAAAAAAGTCTTTAATTTAACCGTAACCTAACGCATAGAATTCAATTTGACAAACTGATGATTACATTCATTTTATCGGAATTGTGTATGACGTACAAGATGTTCCCAAAGTATTTGCCATATTTTCAGGAATTTGTTTCGTTCAGGTAGATATAGATTATAGATTGTAATCATTGCATCTTTCTACGAACACGTAGCATTGGATTTTCGACGATATTTACATCGATTTCTCAAACTTAACACCGAGCAACTCCGAAATGAGAGGAATGACCTCTGCAATATTGTCAGTAGAAAAACTTATACTGACAATATTGCAGAGGTCCATAATAATGTCAAATATAAACAAAAGGCCTGATTCGCAGACAATATGTTGGTATGGTGCGTTATTTCCACAAGGGGTGTATCCAGGCCTTATGTGGGCCGAGTGAGGTGAAGCCCTGGATAGTAAAAGGTATATCTAACAAAATTGGTCAATTTTATTGAAGAAGAACACGTTGGAGATGATTTTATCTTCTGGCCAGACCTTGCGTCCTCTCACTATGGACACAAACTCAAAATTGGCCAACTGACCAAAATATACCATTAATTCCGCGAAACGACATTCCCATAACCTTCCCCAGACTCGTCCCATAACAAGATTTTTGGGCTCTTTTATCTTGGAAAGTTCACGGTGGAGATTGGAAAGCCCAAAATGAGGACGAACTTAACGCAGAATATACAGAAATTCAGGAATATCCCAGAAAACAATGTAATTGTCGTTCAAAACCCAATGCTAGTTGTCCGTAGAAAGTTGTGCCTTGTGGAAGAACACGCCCATCTTTATTTAATTTAAGTTGTTGATTATTAAACAGTTAATTATTAAGTATAACAAAATTTTAAGTAAATGCATTTTATATCACAAAAAAAAAATATTGAAATTTGTGCCAAAACTTTTAGGACATACATTATTAGTCATCGGTTTCAACGTTGTGCTTCACATTTTTCTGAGAATCCCTTTAGATAAGGATCCGTCGAGCTTTCAGTATATAGGAACCACGGATTTAAACGATGTTATGGTCGTTGGGAATTATACTTTGAAATATCAATTCGAATGTATCTAAATTATAAATATCAAACGTTTGATCACACTTGGATGTATGGAAGCTTTACAGAATATTATTGAACCTTACGTATTGTTTTTTACTCAACAACAGCCTCAATTCTGAAAATTTTCTTTCCCTTTCAGATGTGGAAAAAGAACGTAGTGCCTTAGAAAACGTCCCTCCCAATCTATACGAGTCCATGTGCGTAACAGAACTCGGCGATTTCCTGGGAGGTTACCCTCAGCCTCCTCTTGTAGAGGAACATAAACCGACGCCTCCGACGCCTCAACCTCCAAATGCAGCAACACCTGCGCCAGTTGCTGGACCTCCTACACCCGTGTCGCAGCCCAGCTCCTTCATGCACGAAGGTAAGAAAGACAAGATTTTTATCTTTAGATTTTACGGATTAAAGGTTCTAAAGTCAGTTGAATGATAACATCTATATTGGAAAGATAAAATGTTGTTTCGATTATTATTTATTTGGTTGTAATTGTTGAAAAGTTCTAACAGTTTGAAAGACAATATGACCACTTAAAGATCGAAATTTGGTCTTTTTGGTTTCGTTGATATTATTTCAATTGTATACTTTGTTTGTGATAAGAATGAACCATTAGTTTAGATAGATACATCATTTTTGCTGTGATTGATTAAAATTGAGTTCACAACAGTGTAAACATTTTAGTTGACAGTTGTCAAATTAAATTAACATATCTTATAATTAACAAACTGTCTGATGTTGTATCTAAGATTAGGCGGCATTGAAGCACCATGTAATCCTTCATTCCTGTCTGAAAGAATGTATAAACCAAAAGACGCTACAATGAACGAAAAAAAATATTTTACTAGTATAGATTTTCGTTAATATTATTCATTGGTAATATGAAGTCGCGTGGCAATTCCCACCGACCTCAAAGAATTTTCAAATAGAATAAACGTGACTCTTGTAGTACTCTCTCCACGACTGCTTTGAGTCTAGTAAACGCCCTAACGGTACAGATATATCGCCATTACTAAAAATCTGCGAATGATAATAATAAGCCGTGATGATATATTTAAGATATTATATGTATTTAATGTTAACTAAATTGTCAGACGATTTAAGAGCTTGGTAGAATTTTACAATGAAATTTAATCCTTGTGTCATAAGATCTTCATCGATATCATTTTGGTTAAAATGCTGACCAGACTATCTCACCGATTAAGATTTAAACCGATTAGATGGTAGTACGAGCGTGGTTCTAACACCGGTGTCAAATAGAACCATGTCAACGACTTGGCACATACTTCAGTGTTATTAACAAAATCATTGTTGCCAATATACTGATTAAGCCGAAAATGTACAATATTCAATAAATTTGGCGGCATCGATCGAAACAAAGTCGAGATCTCCAATACATCCGATACAATGTAGAAGAGCACTTACTCACCGTAATACTTATTACGTTTTTTGCACGATCGACGCACATAATTTAAAAAATAAGATTTAACCCTAGCACGGTACCAGCTTTTCGCAACACATCCGATTAAACCGTGTCTGACAGACACGAGTGTTATTTGTACTGTATTAAAAAACATAAATTAGGGAAAATATAAATAATATAAAATTCCATCTCTTTACCAACAAATATATGTTTATTTAGAAAAAAAATATTGCGTAATAAAACTTATATTCTTAGACTTGCGTACAACACAGGAACAGACACTAACACCCGTATATTCTTGTAGACGATTACAGATTTATATGGGTGTCTTGTTAGATATACACGTTAGCCGTTTACGTTATCTTACATTTTTAAATTGCTTACAATGAAACCTTTTTCGAAGAATTATTTATAATACCTTAATTTACAAAGTCAGTTATGGAGAGGTCCCAGTCTTATTGCATTTATTAACTTTTCATACTTTTATATTCCAATGTGTCCGCCGGACATACCAAAACCGGTCTAGGGTTAAAATTATTTTGACATAAATATTAAAAAAAAATATTTGTCATTTTTAAAGTAAGATTTGATCGTTTTTTTACTTACCGCCTCCCCCTCCTGATCGGTAAGTGATTCACATCACTTACCGATCAATAATTTGTAAAAAAAACCTACTTGCTTGGAAACCTTTTCGGTAAACATTTAAAAAAATCTGAAGTGGCCAGCATACCTTCCTGCGTATTATGTACAAATTCTATACATAAATTTTCTTGCATAAGATTCTATATTTCCAGTAAAATTGTTTCATAAACAAACTATGCAAATTGCACTTGACACTGACATCTTCTTTAGCTTTTCCCATTCATTAGAGGTCGCTATGTTTTATTTTCTTCTTCCACTCATTTCTGTTTTGCGTGTCGTCCTTATTTAGTTCCTTTTCTCTGAAGTCTTTCGGACTTTATGTCCTTCCATCTTATCTTTGGTCTTCCTCTACTTCGTCTACCTTCTATTACTAAGCAATTCATTCTTCCAATATATCCATCTCTCCTCATGACATATTCAAATCAATGTAATCGTCTCTCTTGTATCTTTCTATAAACTTCTATCACTAGAGTCATTTCCCTTATTCTTTCTTTCCTTATCCTATCTTTCCGTGTGTTCCCCAATATATATCTCAACATCCTCTTTTCTGCCACATTCATTTTCTTTTCATTGACACTGACATTTGTCAGTTAGAATTTTCTTAATAAAGTAGCTGTTTCCATGATTATAGCATAGCTGGCTTATTTATAAAATTTAATTTCTTTATAATTCTTTAACTCTATCCATTGAATCTGAAGTATAAAATGCAATGAATACGTGTAGATAATAATTCTTTAATATTTATAATAACATTAAATGTCAAAAAATAATATTTAACAGCGTTTTTTTAAGAAAATCTGTTAAAATCTTCAAATGCGGGTACTTCCGGTTGACCAATTATAACCAAAATCTAATCAAGTCTGCATATAGGTATAAGGAAGGGGAATACGTAAAAATTGTAATTTTTGGAATTCTAGTATTGGAGATATCGCGGCCGAAATTATAGACACACACATACACAAACACATACACAAACACACACATATGGACATCATCGTAAAAATAGTAAAATCATATTGTAGGGGCCCTAAAACGTGCTTATTCATTGAAAACTCGCCACCGAATTTTTTGACCAAAGACAATACCTTTCTTACCTAGAGGTAACGGAAGGTAAAAACCCGATTGTGCAAAAAAAATGTTTAATATAATTTGTTTCTTGGCTTTTTTGTAGAATACACAATTTAAAATAATGAAGCAAAATGTGGTGAATATGGCTGTTAGTACATTGTCCGCTTAATCAGTATATTGGCAAGACTGATTTTGTTAATAATCCTGACATATGTGCCAAGTCGTGTTGACATGGTTCTAGTTAATACCGGTGTTAGAACCACGCTCGTGTAACCAGCCATTATGCCTGCTTTTTGTTGGTGTAATGACGAAGGGTAGTTTTGTTTGCTAACGTTTTGCTTTTTCGGTGTAAATGTTATCTCTGGCATTGCGGCAATATCAGCGGCACAATTAAAACGAGCGTCACGGTGGTGCGTCCGAAAGTTGGCTGCATGTGTTACACAATTTAGGTTAATATGTTGCTCCTCTGAAAGAAAAAATATTGCAATTGTTGAAGATGTACCAACAGTGTAACGGTGCTTCGTTTATTACATTAATAGCGGCTGGTGTATTTACCAGGTTTGGTTTGCGTGTTTTTATTCGTCGCGGTCTGTTGCTCGGTCGTGGTTCAGTTGCGACGCCTTTTGAACTTTGTGCAGCTCCCGCCGTGTGGGTGCGGCGTTGCTGTCGAGTCGACCCCGCGCCATCTTGGATAGCGCACAGTCCACCACCAATAAGACAGAGAATTGTTGCGAGATTTGATAAAAAAAAAGCTTCAGTCAGTTTCAATGTGCTATGGGCATACTCGAATCATTTTGTTACATTTGATCACAATTGTTAGAAATAATATTACCCATATATCTAAGTAAGCAGGAAAACACTTGGATGGAATGGATTCTGATTCTGATGGTTACCACTATTTTTTCGGTTTAAGAAAAATGTCGGCTTAATAAAAAAATCTTTTTAAGTTTTAAGTCATTGTCTTGAGTGTTTCACCTCCCGCTACCTTCGTTAAGGGAAATGTAGGGATCGTGCTAAAAATCGCATATCGAGATTTTGGTAAATGACCAAGTATTAAGGTCCCTAAAATCAGATTTTAACATTTTCACTATGATGTCTGTGGGTGTGTGCATGTGTGGATCCTCTTTACGCTCTTTCTCAATAATCAAAAATATTAAAATCATGTATTTTTACCTTATTTTAATATGAAAATCGCAATATTACTTGAAGCTCAAAATAGTTTTACTTCGAAAAATACCTTTAAATGTTATTTTTTTGCAATTTATGTTATTATAAAAATTAAATATTATTAAATCTTGTACAGGATTGCATAAATACATTTTATATACGGGCTGTTAAAAAAAGAATATTTTTTTTTAAGGGTATGTAGTACTGACCAAAATGTGTAGAAAAGCTTAATCTATACATGTTTTAACGGGGTTTACCTCTACTGTCTCGAAAACTATAAGAGTTACGACTTCGATTAAATGAGACTTTTTGTTTACCTTTCCAGGTGATGATCTTAGATGTGCTTTTGTTTTTTAAATCAAATAATTGTACCAAGTTAAATGTTGCGGCGACCTTGGCCAGTATTTAATTTTCAAATAACTTCGTAACTATTAGAAATTGAGAAAAATGTTTCAAATAAAATTTTATTGTTCTTACTGACAGACAAAATTTTGTATCCAACAAAATTTTGTCTGTCAGTAAGAACAATCAATATCTTTGTCAGTTTTTCTTCGATTTTTCGTATTTTGGGAAACAGAGATCGGATCTATGTTGATTAGGCTTTTTTTACTCATTTTGGTCAGTATTATATACTCTCAAAAAAAATTACCCTTTTTTTAACACCCTGTATATTATATGGATAAACTTATAAAATGATCTTTAATATAAATTCCGGGATTTATATTGTAAACACAACTCCTTGGGTCATTTACACATTTCAGATCACAATTCTCAAATGTACGTAACTGACAGATAAATATCACTGTCAAAATACTAATCATTTCAAAGTAATAGTGGTAACGTTATAAAAAAGGAAATAATAAATATAACAATAGTTATATGGAAAGGAACTTAATATAGTTTCCAGCATTAGTAAATATGTACATTGGTATGTATTTAAATTAATAAAAATTAAATGGCAGGAGGTATTGGGCTCACCACATCAGATTTTTCCTTTAATATCTGCAACTTCTGTTTTTTTTTCTCAATTTGAAACGATTTTCTTTATCGAATATGTTTATTACATCTATTTGTCTTTCATAAATTTTTATTTGTACTACTCATTGTGATTATCTCTTTTACTGTAGACTGACAGCGGTTACAGGAATTCATAGGATTTTTAGGGATAGGTATGGTAGATATGATAATTTAACATCACATTTTGTGTCTGTATGTTAGAGCTAGAGGACTTTCAGATCAGAAATGTTACGAATATTCTCTCAGCTCCCAGTGAACAAGAATATCTGTTATTTATTATTATTGGGGTGGACGGCGCGAAATTTAAGCGGTAGTCACTCTTGTCACTGCGATCTATGAGTTCTATTGTAACATGGCATGGCCCTAACTTAGTTTTCTGGAGCAGTTCCAGAATTTTCATGAAGCCAGTTACTGTTCCAGGAGTCAATTACTCTATCCCATTTGCCGCAAGGTAATTACGGTTAAAGCTGGAATCTTCGTAAAGTCAACATATACTGTTTTCAGCATATCATTCTTACATAGATGGTATATCATAAGGACACTGACCAATAAGATACCTATTATAGCATTAATGTCGTTTTTGCTGATAACTAATATCTACTGGCGTATGTCGACGAGGATGAGATTATTAATCACTGAAAATTTCTTCGTTCGTTCTGACAAAACTAAAACTTCAACCTTTTCAATGTTTTCTTTCGTACTTGCTTCCACATGCCTTGAATCATATACAGTTGATTACCGATTCCTTTCAAATTGTGAACTTGAAAATTTCACTGTGAAATATGGCGGCACACATTTACAAATATAACTACTAGATTCCTTTCCTTGTAGGTACTCAAACCTTTGCAGAAACTGTAGGATTCTATTAATTTGAACCAAAGTATCATTGTAAATTGACAAAACACCCACCGTTGATTGCTGCATCATTATCAATTTTTGAGGAAAGCAGATATTGCCAAAATCTGAGCATCTTCTTTTTGGTCAATTTTCATGTGTTTCTTCTTATTGGTTGTGGTTTTAGCGCCGGTGTAAAGCACACAGTCTTGGTCTTATTGTGACACAGCATCTCATGTATATGTCGGACCGGAAGCGAGCGCTTACGGCTCAAATTAACTGTTAAGAGAGTCGGGGAGACGAATTCCAATGCTGTGTGCGTTGTATGCGCTCCGCACGTACCTACACCGGATGTTGAGGCACACGCATATCACACGTATACACCCACACATACACCCCATACCTTTCACACACAGAGACACTGAGAGTCCCTTCGAAAAGGAGGGATCTTTCAAGAGAGAATGAGCAGTAATTCATTCATTTTCAAAATTAACGGAGATGAGGTCCTTAACTTTTAATCATGGATTTACAAGGTTCCTGTCTATTTCCGATTTGTACTAGTATTTAGTAATATTTGAAAGTGTTTCAATAGTTACAATAAATTTCAATTATAGTTACTGAACGTCTTAAGATATTTTAACAAAGTATAAAATTATAAACATTTAACCTAAAAAAATACTAATGCTCGGTGTCACCATTGCCGAATATTAAGCCAAAGTTCTTTTTACCAAATAAAATTGTTGAATCGATGATTTATTCGTCGAACTAACGTTAGTGAAATAAAAATAAGGTATTTTATTCTACACATAATTAAATGATGAATAACATTTTTATTCATCAGTGATGAAAATGATCTTTAGTGAATTTAAAAAATAAGAAAACCTCCCCTGGCTTTTCTACCGTCTTGACAAATTCTAGGTATTCTACTCGTATGTAAGTACGAGTATTAGTTTTTTTTTTTATAAAACATTACTAGCAAATGACTTCAAAATGATTTGCAAATTCTCCTATAACAGATTAACATTGGTTGCTTTGGTTTTAATTTTTAATGACTTGCTCTTCATTTCGTCTCATAGTTCAATAGCGTTCAAAGGAATTAAAGACACACAAATGCAGAAATATTCTGTTTCATGTGTTTTTATATGATGGTAACATTTTGAGTAAGTACATTTATTTTTGCAAATCTACAGGTGTACTCGTATTTTTGATCGGTACCTAGGTACTATCAGTAAGTAAAAATTATTATTATTATAAAATTTTGATATTCAGAGCTTCCCAGAGTTACTCATAATAGTTAATGAATGAGCAATATGGAAGTACAACGCCTTCCATGTATATTATGCTCGGTTGCATTGCTGACACTTAAATTTTAAGTGTTCCTTAAAATGACAATATCGTATCGAAATGAAATGTCAAATGGGGAATTGAATATTGCTTTCAAAATTTCGATGTTCATTTTTTTTATTTAAGCCTAGCTTAGTGAACGTTTAAACAAGACATTCATTGTTATCATGATAAAATAGTATATTAAAAACAAGTTTCATAAGGAAATCTGTTAACGTATGAGTGCATGTTTAGAAAACGAGCCGCTTTGCGGTGAGTTCTAAAAAGGACGAATGCGATAAAAGGTCTTATGAAACATGTTTTTATATTATTTTTTCTATTAGGGTAATTTTATAATATTTTAGATTTTTAATAAAATGCGACGTCAAAAATATTTATCATTTATGTTGGTAGCCCTTCTCGCTAAAAACTCTAACTTCACAGATGAATATTCCTTGTTGACTGACAGCAATTTGAGGTTATATGTCATGCATCTGGCAATTTTGAAAGCAGTCATACCATCTCTAGAAAACGAAAAGAACTAAAAACAGTGCGTTTATTGGTCTTCTTAACGACGTGTTTTCAGTGCATTTATATACTCATAAAAGACATCGAATTAGAGAAACGCATATCTCAAAAATTAAGAGAGATAGCGTGATAGCGACTTAGCGTTGCAAAATAGGTATTCAGCAAGTCATTTTGCTATATGTATGCTATTTTTTTTTGGAAAATTAATTACTGAATTAAATATGGGACATGCTTGTTACAAAAAAATATATTCACACATTTGATTTTATCAATTTTATTACTATTTATGTCGGAAACTGACGAAGATAATGATTTACGCTTTACAAATATGCTTTCGTACACATGTTTACAAATTTTGAAAATGGATAAATTGTTAAAAAAAAAAATCTGCAGACATTCTCATTTTAAATGTTTCAAAAATAAGTCCAAAAAAGCTATTCATATGTTAGACTCACTTTTAGTATAAATACACGATATTGTCATTGTACATTCATCATATTGGCAATTATATTTATTAAATTTCTGCAGGAAATTACATATAAATAATTCGAGTATAAAACAAACTTATCACTTAAAAATAGTTACTGTTTATCATATAAAGTCATACCAAGCCTATATCGCTTAACCACAATTGAAAATAAAACTATATCTAACCAACACGATTAACGCATGTTGCTTATCATCTACAAGGGTGCAACAAAACCTTGATGTATGGTAAAAGTTCCACCACGCGTGGTATTGCAACAGTTCTTCGCAATTCCGACGGACATGGTTCGTTTGCAACAATATTACAAACACATAGTAACCTAGTGCACGCAAAGGCTTCGCGGTTTCTCTTCTAGTCCTCCGCAAAACAGAACAGTCAGTTTGATATGTACACCCAAAGAAGTATGGACTCAGGTTCAGTGAAGTGACTTTGATTTTGTTGTACGAAGGAATGATTATGATTTATAAAGGTACTGTGATATTTTTTTATGGTGGTTTCAATAGATAAGAACATTTAGAAACACTAAAATAAAATATTAATATTTTTACGATGATGTCTGTTTATGTGAACATTTGATTAGTTTTTAACAACATTGGGGTATGTGACTATGATGAAATTTCAATGTATGACCATAAAATATAAAAATTAACCTCTATAACTTCTCATCAAAATAATACAAATTAAACATTATGTCATAATAATATAGTTATTTGCAATTGAATGTTTTGGAGAACGGACATAGTGAGGTCAGTATAATCTGAGTTTATATTTCTACCACTATCAACCGTATGGCATATCTCTGTCTTTGTCTACCAACCTTGGGCCATAGCGACGTTATTATATTCCTACTTCAAAATTTTAATAATTGATTTTTCGTAAACTGCAATAATTACTCTATTTAAAATAATGGTATTCTATTTTTTCCTCCATTAAGTTGAAAATATTGCATTAATTGAAACTCTAAACTATTTTTCTTAAAAAACATTGTTACATCTGATATGTACACCGGGAAATAAATAAAACAATTAAAAAAATATGTAAATTTAATGTTTATTTTAACAAAATAGTATAATATGATAAACATTAAACATGAATGGCTACTCCTGTACTAAAATATGAAGCAAAAATTCAAATAAATTGTTCCTGTACTAAAACTATTAACATTTTTAAATATACAACATTAGACTAACATATTTCTGATATGAACCTGTATTTAAAGTAAGTATTATTAAAATCTATTAGTATTTGACTATGATTTTAATGGGACACCGAAAATTCAGTAGCATTTATTTGAATTTTTACTGGCGTATCCATTCCTCTTAACCTAAGAAAACAACGACTTGACAAACTTTTTTTTGTATTAATTTTCTAAAACATTAGTAGAAATTAATTTCCAAATATTTCGCAAATTTTCACACAGCTGATATCATTGATTGATCTGATTTTAATGAATTATCTCTTCCTTGCATTCCGCGTTAAGTTCGGCTGGATTGAAATGAAGAAAAGGTAAATATTGGTAAAAAAAAGGTAAAATGTTTAGTTTTATTGTGTTTCGTAACTTTCATTACGAAGTACATAAAAAAACAATACATTGATGTTTACAATTCAGCAGGTGTACCCCACGATTTAAAATATACTATACTCCGTTTGCTGAAACGAGAGAATGTGGAACTAATTCTTGAACAGAAACAAGTCATTCTATTGGTTCGGCTCCAGAATTATCCTCTTTTGTGCAATAGAATAACGTGTCTTTGTTCAAGAATTAGTTCCACATTCTCTCGTTTCAGCGAACGAAGTGTAGTTGAGTTGTACTATTTATACAGGATTTAATTGTTTTTGAGGTTCTGAGTGATACGTGTTTCCTTGAATATCCTAGATGTGTTAGTTGATAACGACCCTACTTTAGTAAACTTTTTACGAACAAAATGCAATAAATAATAAATTTTATTTTAATGCGTTATATTGCAAAAACTTCCAAGTAAAAAAAATATGTATTCTTTCTGTGAACTAAAATACCGGAGTATTATAAAATGAAATTTATATTGTAGACATATTTGATGTGATGAGATTTTATAAATATTCTTATCAAAATAACGAGTGACAGCGGAGTCGTTATTACATGGAACCTCTAGCAGAAAACTCAAGAAAACACGTATCACTTTGGACACGCGTTTCAAGCAGAGCGAAACAACAAGTGTAGTTTAAATCGTGGTCCGATATTTTTGGACGGACTGTACTTGGCGATTCTTCTTCGTACGTGGACATCTGCTGAGTAGCGAAGTTATTAATCTCCATTTAAATAAAGCTTGAGTAATGCCCATTTACTGATAAAATTCTACAGCTAATTGAAACGTCTATTATTTGTCCACATATCAGGTAAACGTACAAGGATGCTCGTTTCCTGCCATTAGATCTGCACTTCTCTTAAATCTAATCAAATTAAAACTCTTCGACCATAACGTCACACTTTTTATTCTTTCACAATAAATCCACAGTTTTAAATATTGTTTTAATTTGTATAATTAAGCGAGGAAAACTGTAAAACACAGGAAAGAGATAATGTTATTCAAAATGTCCGATCTTTTTGCTATGACAGGATATATTATCTTTATTAATCAGTTGTTAATTTTTCTCTAATATTAATGACAATTAGAAAGGAAACTATATTTTATAAAAAACATTACCCAATTTCCTTTTGTCCTTCTTTAAAAATCTCATATGACCACCACATTATGTTCGCAGGATTGTATAACATTATATTATTTCTTAATCGTATTATCCGTTCCATCATATTACTACGAACTTAATACATTTTTTTTTATTCACCTATCTAAAAGTTATTTACACTTTATATGGTTTCTGCTTTTTATTGAACATCACAAGAACCCGATTAGTTTTGGCGGTTACTTCAGCTGTGTAACCACGGTCTTCATTACAGTTACCTGTTTGGTTAGTTTAACTATATTTTTCTAGTGTTTGTCAAATTTGACTTATAAATTTTCTTTAAATGTATAATAAAATCTGCTACATAAATATTATTTTGCATTTATCTACAATTTTTTTAACCAGTTGATTTTCTGGCGGATTCGCATTCATTAGAATGTCAACCCATCTCTTCCGTATGAAAACAGGCCAAATTTCGTACATTTATGTACCCTTAACAAAACAATACTACCAACCACGGGAAAATAACCATAAACATTAAGAAAAATCCACAAGTCAATCACGTCAGACGTTTTAACAGCCCTATTTTATCAGAGTGAATAAAATTACTCAATAAGTAAACAATTCCAGAGGTATTAGAGAGTGGTTTACATGTTAATTAATATTAACTACTCTCTGAGGAAAAACTTTGATACCCTCTTGATACGATTTCGCGTAAAAAAATGATTACTACTGAGTACTGATGATGAGAATATTGTTATTGAAATACGTACAGATTAAAGAAGTCCAATCCAGGTCATCTACGAATTGTATGAATTAAGATTTTAGCTCCGCCCATTCTGTCAAATTCGTAAAATAAGTTACTGATACAGTGTCAGTGACAGAAAATAACGCAATATGAATCAAGGTAATATACCTGAATTAATATATAAACTTATGTTACAGCGAAAGCATGCCAACAACGAGCATCGTTTTAAAATGGAAGTATTACTTTAGTCGATACGATATAAATTTTTGAAAGAGAAGCGTATTGTATCCATCCTTACCGCACACGCTTCTAGTCATTGTAAATGAGAGAGATAAATGTATGCGAATTTGTTAATTCGTTCACGATACAGTTGACCTTGATCGAACATCTTTAAAGAAATTACTATACCTGTATAATTTTTATTTTCACTTAACTTTAAGGTTAGTGATAATTTTTAATTTTATTATCAATGTACCAGTACTTGTCAGTCACACATCCGTAAAAAAATTATTCGAGAAATTAACGACTGTGCTTTTATGACTACAGACGAAGCTCCTGCAGAACTGTAATTTTATCGAAAATTATTTTAATGTTTGACGTTTCGAGAATGAATTCCTAGTGAATGTGGAATCTCTCCCGGGGTTAGAAATTGAGTAATAAACTCAACCCACAACAATAATCCTAATCTTGCATGCCTAAATGAACATTTCCGGCCGAATCTTTACTACTGTACGTGACTCTACCACGTTACGCATGTACTCCTACGTACACGGCGTCCCGTACCTTATAAGCACAAGTTTGTAAAGCCTGCACCATCGAACGGTATCGTTATCAATTAGCCAGATACGAGTAAATAAAGTTTCAGAATAAAAGCAATAAGATAATTTGCTCGGTCACCCATAACCAACAGCAAAAGCAAGTGATTTACATATGATCAGTTTCCGTGTGAAGTGCAAAGTAGAGTTGCGTGGAATTAATTTTCCCATGCGTAAGCTTCGCAAAAAGCGAACCGTAATGATCACTTCTGTTTAATGACGCGGAGAAGCCTTATCGAAAAATAAAAACGAAAAAAAATTATGTTCCTGGGAAGAATTATTCGCACTCCAAAATTTTGTAGCCCATAATTCTCATACCTTATCTTCTGAAGATGTCTTAATAACTTATGTGCCATAAGCTTTGGCACAAATTTCAGCAATATTTTTTTTTAATAAAAGTTTTGTAATACTTAATAATTATCTGTTTCATAAATAACAAAATTATAAACTTAAATTAATAACGCGCAACTTTCTGCGAACACCTAGCATTTGGTTTTGAGCGACATTTAAATCAATTTCGTGGGCATTCCTGATTCCTGTATATTCTCCATTGAAGTTCGTCTTCATTTTGAGATTCTCATCCTCCAGATAAAAGAGTCAAAAAAACTTCTATAGGACGAGCCTTGGGAAGGTTAGGGGGATTGTCGTTTCGCGGAACAATTGCTACGTTTTGGTCTGTTACCCAATTTTGAGTTTGTCTTGCATAGTGATAGAATGCAAGGCCTGTCCAGCAGATAAAATCGTCCAAATTAACCAATTTTGTTAGATGTACCTTTGACTATACAGGGCTTCACCTCACTTACTCACATAAGGCCTGGATACTCCCCTTGTGAAAATAGCGCACCATACTTTATCTGCGAATTTGGCTTTTTGTTTATATCTGACATTATAAGGAACCTCTGCAATATTGTCAACATAAATACTATCGTTTCTCTTAATTTCAAGGTTGCTCAGTTTAAAGTCTTAGAAATCGATGTAAATGTCGCCCAAAACCCAATGCTAGGTGTCCGTAGAAAGTTGCGCTTTGTGGAAGAACATGGTCCTCTTTATTTAACTTTTCATAATTGTGTTGCTTATGAAACAGTTAATAGTATATTACATCCGAGGTGGGATATGTTTCATTACAGCCGAGGGCTTTGTATATTACCGAGGGGCAAAGCCTCGAGGTGAGATACAGCGCGAGGCTGTAATGAAATTCCCACCGAGGTATGTATACTATTTTATTCACAATCATCTTTGTAAATCAATAATTTTCAAAATAAATCATTGAGCTATAACCTGTAATTTTGTTAATATTTTTTGACAGCTCTATTAAAATTTGTTTAGCCTACTTTATTATAGGGATATATGACAATGTTACTAGGCAACCTTTACATAAGCATTTCCAACCCGTGGGGTAGAAGTGAAATCTATTATTTCCAACCCAAGAGATTGTCATTTCAGTTGGAATGACGTATTTCCCAACCTCTAAAAGGTTGGGAATCGACATACTATAATGATTGTGAATAATAGTTAATTATTAAGTATTACTAAAGTTTTTCGTATTTGCATATTAAAGAAGACTTTATAATGGGTTCCAATACTCTTGGTCACAGCTGTATTTTTTTGTCAATATTCTGATATTTCTTTCAATATATGAACACTCTAATTTATGAGCCAACTTTGCCCTAAAAATAATACTTGAATTTTTCTCTAGTACTCGTACATCATATTTTATTTTTGAATTACCCTTTTTTAAAACCAACTATAAGTTGTCTTTTCGCTATCCCTTAATTGGCACTAGTTTGTATCTTGGAGTTATATTCGTTCTGTCATCTATCTATGTTGTCGTAATGGTAACAATTTGAAATTGCGTATGGAGTGTAATTTATGCAAAAGTATTCTGTACGCTCTACCGTGCACACCTGTGTCTGGTCGTCCCGGTGTTGTTCATAATTCAAATTAAATTCGTATTAGCATATAGGCTGGAGTGAGGCTTCTGCAGCCGTTTATTACCTAGCGCCAAATCGTCAATTAGCGCTGAGTTTATTTATCTCTATCGCTTGCTGGAACGTTTATAACGCGCCCTTTAGAAGGCTCTGCATCTCACAGAGTTAATTGAAAAGACTCTATCTGATATTCTCAATGAAATGTCTAGTTTCCGTCAAAGCTAATAATGGCTCATTAGGCGCATAAAATATGAAAATCAGCATCTGAACGGACGGGCATCCTTGCTTTTGCTTTTTCTTTCTCCTGCAGCAGCAGGAAATTGAATTGGCGTTTCCTCGGCAGAAACTAGACTGACCGAATGCTAATTATATAAAATACACTTTAGCTCTCCACTCGTTTTATTCGAGCGGACGGAAACGACGAGAAAGAGCAGCGCGGAGTTTCTCGGAAGATGATGGGATTCGAGTTTGAAAAACTTGATTTAATTTTCGATATCCGTTATAGCAGATGATACTGTTAGCTTCTTAATGGACTGTTATTAGACTTTACTTATATGCAAAGAAACTACGATCTTCCTAGGTGCTCTTCGTATACCCGCATTAGACAGTCTCATTTAATCAGACGACATTTGATACACAATGTAGTCTTCATGAAAAACGGAACATCACAATTTTTACTTTTTTTAAGAGTTATAAATCATTCAAACACATGTTTCAATATTTTTTTTACGAGTGCTTGAATCCTATATTTTTCTTTTTTTTTAACGACTGCTTGAAACTACCTTGAAACTATTCACATAAATATATTTTGTCACATTTTCTAGTTTTACTTAATTTATATAATTTTTTGTTTTTATTACATCATAGTTTTATACATTGATGCTCCTTGTAGTTGAACTATTTGACATTTGTACTATTCATTCAGAATATTTTATTAATTTTTAAATCATAAAGTACCTGTTGCAAGCCTAGCGTCACTTTCAAAATTATAGGTTATCTTAGTTATATTAGAATATTAACTCTGTGCTGTTATTTCAACATTGGCATCTACCTATGGTTGATCCAACCGAGCTAGATAGCCATGGACGTACCATTGTTGTGTTTTTGCCAGGGATCAAGTAGAAACCAAAATAGAAAATAAACAGGCATTCAAATTCTGAGCGTTATAGAATAAACATCAAAATTTTATTAATAAATTTTTATTAAACTTTTTACAATTTAGCTTATTTCTTATTTTTTACAATTTTTAGCGGCTGATCCCACTTCTGACACCATATTTTACCGGGATCAAACGGTAAAAATTGTAAAAATAAGAATGAAGTTAAAATGTGAAAAGTTTAATAAAAAATTATCAATACATTTTTGATGTTTATTTTATAACGTACAGAATTGGATTGCCTGTTTATTTTCTATTTTGGTCCACTTTACCCCTGACAAAAACACAACAATGGCGCATCCATGGGTATCTAGCTCGGTTGGATCAACCATAGCTATATTCGCCGTCAAATAAGTTTTCCGCACCCTGTCGATTACCCTTGCGGTGTTACCGCTTCTTCATAACTCATTTTCAACATTGCCCATAAATTGGCAACAGTGTATAAATCTCCAGTCCATACTTATTCGACGGCAACTATAGATGCCATGGCGCCACATGCGTATTATTATTTTTATTATGACTAATATGTTACCAAATTTCATTGTTAATTGTAACTTCTTTTGGACTTGATAATGGCTATAATCATAACCGAAATGTCGTCTTGATAATTATACCTACTTCAATAAAGAAATTATCGGCGAATGAAGGTTTTCATCGAAGAACCCTACCAATGTATTATTATTAAAGTTACTCGACAAAAAGTGTTTTGTACAAAACAATAACCATAGTTAAAACTTCTTTTATTAACATTCTTGTCATGTAAAACATCAAAGATCCGACCATAAAAAGCAGAATCCCAGGATCAAGATTCTTAGAACGAAGGGTTGTTTCTTGCTGTGGCTAATTGAATTACAATTTTTATCATGCAGGTCATTGTTTCTTATCATTTAAAATGACGAATGAATTGGGGCAGTATATTTGGAATTAAACAAAACAGTCCTTTTCTAATAGGTATATCTCTAGTATATTTCATGTATTGTGTTGAGTCTGAAGAACTCTTAACCTATTTATTTCCAAATAAAAATCACCCCTTCAAGTACTGTTAACAACCATTTCTTGTTTAACCCTTTATATACTTTTCTTTTCTGAAACAGATCTCACAGATTTCAATAAGATTTCATAGATGTCTGCTTGAGGTTTCTTTCGTCCTCTCTCCTTATCAGTCTGTCCACGTTTTGTTAATTGATAGTATTTGTTATTCTCTGCTAAGTGAGTATCTGAGTGATGTGCTGGTATCTGCTGGACCAGAGCTGAGTGTTATCTCACCATAACACTGCAGTGGACCCGATTAGCCGTTGACGTTAATTGGGAACCAGACATTATCGCTTTGCGCATACTTTCCGGTTGTTCGTTTTGTGTGCGGTTAAAGCAAGCCTATGGGATTTATTTTGTTAGGGAAATTTGTTATACAGATAAAGTGTGGAATGTGGTTTTTACACAAATAGATGGAGAACGATACGAAAAATTAAGTGAACCAAATGTCAACGAAATGTTAAATAGATCGCTGTTTGAGGTTTTAGGAAAATCGCTTTGATACATCAACTGGTTCTCCGGAGAGCGATTCTAATTCTAATTCTAGTACTATGCCATAGCTAAAATTTAAATGATTGCTATTTTAGATAAAAAGTTAAAATATACATGAATTAATGAATATTAATAAAAAAATGTTTAAATATTAATTCGTTCGCAAACTACAGGCGATTGAAAGTTTGTGTGACGTTTCATATCCTAAGCAATTTTATTGGTTGTGTAACTTAAAAAAAAACTAGTGAGCACATGACGTCACATGCCAGATTCTAAACTTTAAAAAGGGTCTAATTTAATTTATTTGCACATTAAAAAAGAATACATAACAATAAAAATATAATATGTACATTTGTAAAAAATAGAACGCTAAATAATAGTTTGAAATAAAATTTAAACATTGCATAAATACACTGCACATTAAAATAGGTTTGTTACAAGCTGGAAAATATTGCGAGTAGTTGTAACAAGAAAAAATGTAAGAGAACATACAAAATTTTTATTTTCATTCAATTTTTCAAAAAAAAACAACTTGATATAACCTAACTTAACGCATAAAACGTGCGTCTGCATGACTTGGGATTTAGATTATAGATTTGGTTAAGGTATGAGTATCCTATTTTAATGTGCACCTCGAAATTTGTATTGTGCATGGCTAGCTTGGAAGTAGCCTATTTTAATGTGCTGACCGCGACACCGGAACATATAGGATTTTAACATGTAAAATCCTATTTTTGTAATATCCTACTTCCCTAATTATTTTAGGTTAAAATGTTTCAAATAAAAGTTGTAGATCTTAAAATTCTCCTTCTGATTCAATAAGCAAAATTAATTTTACATGCTGTGTAATGGCAGAAATTAGATATGAAATTGTGGAAACTTTTTATTACATATTATTTGTAATATCTTTTCAAATGAACAAGTGTCTATTAATTTAAATAAAATTTTCACTTTAACAGAAATTACAAATAATATTTATTAATTTTTAGTTTTAATTTCATGGCTATCGCTATTTTTGGGATAATTTTACTTATTTATTGAGTTGCAAAAGTTTATATTCTACTACATTTATTTAAAGCTTTTTACCTAAAACATGTTAAAGTCCTATGTTCCGGTGTCGCGGTCAACATCATGTATATTCCACATTTAAAAATTCATATCTCGCTTAGTACGTATAATTTTAAAGTTGCATTTTTTCTAAAATTCATAGTTCATACCAGTCTTGCAGAAAAATAAAAATAGTGCGAAACTCTATTCATTTGAAACTGTCTTTAACTGACTGTTTCCATTTTAAAGTCATCTTACTATATCGACAGCTATCTTGATCTTCGATCCATTTAGTCTGTAATAACACTCCTGTACTTCTTCCCCTAATTTCTCGGTGGTGTCTTCACATGTGTTGGTCGGGTTGTGCTCAGCGCACGTGTTCACCCTCTGCCTAGTGTCACGTGACGCGCACGGGTTCCGCCATTTCCGGCCCAGTCATTCAAGTCTTCATAGCACGCCCAAGAACTCAACCCTCGGCCGTAACACAAGACAAGATCACATTACACGAACGATGGAGATCATGCAAAAATCGAAAGAGAAAATGATGCAAAAGCTTGCAGTGTGTTACTAGATTTAATGGAAGTTTTTGTCAAACCAAATCTTCATCCTTTTTGATGTTTTCTTTTCCTTCGTTTTTGCTTCCATCAAGCCTTCCCATTTTACTGTAAAATACGACGACATTTCTTCCCCATATATACGCTAATCATATTTACATGAGAACACGTCAAGAACTTTACTAGTACAAGGTTAAAAAAAAATGTGCATGTGCCAATCTGCAAAATACTTGTGGATGTGGAATGCCGTGTGTGGTATAGCCTTCAGCTTTTGCAGATCTTCAGTGCCTAAATCTCTCCTATGTTCGCAAAACGTCCTTTTTATATCCTCAATATCTTCAAAAGAGGAAAAAGGCACAGGAGATCATGCCATTGTGAATACAGTGGTTGAGGCAGTTTTGTTTTTGACCATGTAAGCCGTTTACTTTCGGTAAGCGATCCAATCCGACCTGATTGAACAATCGAGTGACGTCACAATCATAACTCAAAAAAACTAACCATATAAGGATCACAATCATGACGTATTTTGAAACTGTCAATTTTCTGACGACCGTCAACCCTCGCGTCAACCTGTCTGTGAACAAAAACGAATTTACAAAATTGGATATTTGTTATTGAATTTCTTACTTTATTAAATGATTATAGTTAACATAAATTGACATTTGTATGAGTATACTGCTGTAAACAAGTCTACTAGAATATTTTTTATTTTTCTTTAACTTGACATATTTCGGGTAGATTTGCTACGTTTTCCGGTGTTTTCTGTTACAGGCATGTCGATAAACTTATGTGTACAATATGTACATACACAAACAGTAATACCACCTGTCCTCCCTGTAACTAGTAATCAAAGCAATCCAAGTGAAGTAATCGGTGTTTTAAAGCGATTCGATAATTCTGATCGTAATCTAGAATTTTGTGGTGAGGGTATATGAATAAAAACCTAAAGAACGTGAACGATCTGATTTGGACTGCTCAATCCGATATCTTCCCGAACGAACGAAAGCGACTATCATCACGAATGAATAGTAAACTGTGAGTCGGTATGTTATGGTGCAAAATCCAGAAGTTGTTTGTCCACAATTCTTTTCAGAAGAGCCGTATTAAATACCAACGTCCACGACAACATCCCTTAATGTGACTCAGGGATTGCTAAGTACAATACCTTCAATTTTTACCACATTTCATCGGTGATTGATATGCCAAGACGCCAGGCTCTCTTGTCTTTCACGACTACACGACCCTTTTGAACATGTTTGCACCATTTATTCTTGCCAAAATCCCCCAACATTTGCACCACTTCACGGCACTTTGCCATTTTAACACAATATTTAATGCAGGTTCCGTCATTTTTATTTAAAATAATCATCAGACGTCTCAACATGTTTTGTCAATATGTAACTA
Source organism: Harpalus rufipes (assembly GCA_951394225.1). NCBI lineage: Eukaryota > Metazoa > Arthropoda > Insecta > Coleoptera > Carabidae > Harpalus > Harpalus rufipes. The sequence goes on along the minus strand of OX596280.1, from coordinate 39,415,821 downwards.
TCCAACACAAACTCCGCTTCCTGTATAAATGAAACCTGACATTCGTTTCACATACCGCTGTACCAACGTAATAATGAAAAATACGTTCTATCGAAATAGAACAACACGCGAAATTCAAAAATTCTCCCTACTTTTAGATCAAATGTTGTATAACTTTGCTTTAAGCGGCGTTTACAACCACTTAATTTGAATTTCTACTTTGCGTCAAAGCTTGAAACATGTGCCTGAATATACGCGTTCACATCATCATAATTTCACTTTCCAATAACGCATGCGCGTAGTGTTGCCGAACGTCAGATGTCAAGCTTAGCTGTCATTAGTTTGTCAAAAGTCTCTATTTAAACAAATGTGTGCAGAAATGTGACAAAAGTAATACAATATACGCACGCGGAATCTGATAGTTTGCATATGCGTCAAATTTGAAATTAATTTTTTTGGTTCTGAACGCAGCTTTACTTGATTTTTTTATCTTGTACTCAAACTTCTTCATTTTGAAGCAAACCTTTACGGATTACTTCAAAGACGTACTGAGTGTGCATTATATTATATACCACAGCAGTAATAAAATATAAAAATATTTTATGTTGGTTAATGTAGGAAAATTTGGTAGTCTTGTTAAAATACATGTTAATGAAACGCGTGGGATTTTACTTAAAAGAATGCTAAGGTCATGAAACAATACCACTAAAACAATATGAAATTAGATCATCTGTGTACGTAAACCCGACTAAATTTAATTAAACTTTGTACACAACACGTTAAACATTAAATTCTTCAGGAAATTGAAAATTTTATTAACTATTTTTTTGGAGTTAAGTTGAAATATTGGCGATGAATTATTCGTATGTTGAGTTGTAGAACAGTTGATATTTGATCGTTGTTTAATGTCGGTCTTTGTCCGCACTTCCGGTCAAATGTTCCCGCCGTCCCTTACGTTTCCTCCGCTCTTCTAATGTTTTAATCGTACGTAGACTCATCTAGCTATCGTTTATACATATATCACGTAGAGAAATCACTCGATGAATTTATATTTTAATTATTAATATATTACGATACACTGGAAACAAAATTCTTATACTTCTAAATACTTCAAGTAAATAATATAATAATATATCATTATGGTTTATTACTCATTTCTAGGAATGCCAATCTGCATTTTTTTATTCGCAGAATTTGGTAATGACTATATCTGTACCGTTGAAAGCGGGAAAACACTTACCAGGCGTCACCTCATAAGTTCTCAAAGTTGTGGAAAAAGCAACTTAAAAGTAACTATTGTTCTATTTAAAAATATAAAAAATTGTTATTATAGAACCCGGGTCGTTGTAGCCGCATAATTCACTGAGCCTCTCGGCCCCATTTAAATAAAGCGTGATATATTTGTCTATTAATTATATTATGGTGTAATTTATTCATATTGTGCTAATTCTCTACAATTAATAAGTAATATTGAGTAATTCATTGCAAAATTTTTATATTTCGTAAAGGTCAGTATGAATAATACCGATAAAATCATATGATTTCACTTTGTATTATATGTTATCTGATGTCCTCTTTACAAATTTATAGAACATTCTATGATATGAGCACGAAATAAATAAAATCTCAGGTAAGGCAATCACGTGCCGGTGTCAGGTTGCCTTCCGGTCGAGCCGGAAACTACACAATGCGCATTCACAAGGGTTTCCACCCTCGATTGGATAGGACAGTACAGTAGGCCATGAAATCGTACACGAATACTTTGCAAATACACTCATTCCTGTAGTAAGAAAAGATTAGATTACGGAGACACTAATTGCCTGTCCAAAAACATTATATTTCTTTAAATAAAACATAATTAAAATGTTGAATGATAAATACCCATTTCTCAATAATATTAAAATAAATACTCCTGGTAAAAGCCAGTGATCACTTCTGAACTAATATTTTCATATTACATTTATTTTATATTCAAATAGAATGTATAAAAAATATTTTCCAGGCGAAATAAAACAATTTTTCTCAGATTTGAAGCAAGAAGCAATATTCTAAAATTATAACACGGCTACACCCTAATATTGTCATTTTAAAGCATATTGCGAAGCAAAAATGCACGATTTTACTGAAATTTAATATCATTGCGTTTTAATTATAAAAATTATGAAACGAGACTGGTGCTGCTATCTAGCAACGAGAAATCCATTCCAAAATATGGGTATACCTGATAATTAGAGAGAAAAAAAAAATAGAAAACAACTAAATAAATAATTATAAATTCGAAATGAATATGTTTATTTTAACGAAATAGAACATTGCTATAAATGGATTGGTAATGAATCTTTCTTGACTGAAGATTACCTATATGGAAAAGTTTATAAATACTGGATATCAATCAAATTTTATAATTTATTTCGGCCTCTACTAGTTTCAACCTTTCATGGGTCTTCTTTAGAAGCTAATTAAATTACAAATAAATATTGCAATAATGTAACATGGAATTATTTTAACAATAATCTGTAACTTACGTGAAATGTACAAGTATACTAAAAGTTTTTACAAAATAAGTATATACATTTCACGTAAGTTAAGATTTTCGTTAAAAAAAAGATATTATATTGCAATATTTATATGTAATTATAGGCCGAAATAAAACAAAATTTGACTGAAATCTGCAAATATTTTTAAGTAAATACGGATTTTAATGAAATAATTAACTTAAATTCCTTTTACATTATCTTTAGATTCAAATTTTAGGGTTGAACGAAATTGATAATTATCACAGTGCCATTCTGTGGTGTTACTTTTTAGGGTATTACGATTCATTGATTAATTTGCTTGTAATATATACGATTTTGTCACCCTCTTTTGTACGTTCATACGTTGATTCAATAGAACCCTTGTAAGTCGAAATCACAATTCAATCAAAGTATACCTACTCTAGGGAATTGGATTTAAGTACACTTCAGTGAACTAGTAAATTGAGTTTTTTTGTATATACTTTTCTAATAATGTTAAATAAAAAAGCATTTCCGTTTACATATGTTTAACAATATAATTGCTTAATAAAAGATCCCGCTGATATCAAATTGAAAAAGTTAATCAATCAAACATTTCAAGAAAGATCATTAGTAAGAATTAAAATGATATACGCCGAACGTAATTATTGTATGCTTTCATTTTTGTATTTTTATTTGGTGACTGTACGGTTTTCAAAGCTATCAATTTAAGTGGGTACTGAAATAAAATTATGTATACACTCTATTGATCTGTCTCAAAAAGGCGGTTGTTAAAAGGCAAGTAATTAATTTTCAGTATTTTCAAACAATGTTAGATGTGCGCTCTTAAATTATATTATGATCAAAGCAAGACAATACTGCTTCATAATTTAATTTTTACATCAATAATATACGTGTATATAATCTTTTTTTTGTTAATTGCAGTTTTTATTAAACTTTTAAATTTGCAGGAAAAGGATGTGTCAAAATTTTCAAGGCAAGATATTTTTTTTAAACCGACACTTTACTTTGTTGTACACAACAAATAAATAAAATCACGACATATTACTTATTGTATCAAGAAAAAAATCTGTTGTGAGCAGCACAATACCTCGCCAATTCCATTTTACTTTACATAAATATCATCCATAATATATTTTACAAAGATATTTCCATTAAAAATATTTTCTTACTGTATTTGACTTTGTATTTTCCACAAAATTATATCACAAACTTAATATAGACACTACTCTTGATGACATTGACATTTATATGTCAATTACAAACGTTTGAATATGGATATATCTTTTTTATTTTTAAATATATAATGGACCGTTGTACCGCTGACACTAATTTTAATAGTTTCTTAAAGTAATTACGGTATAAAGGGTGTTGTAGGAACAATAATGCTTGAGGTCAACAGTGAACTTTCCAAGGGCCTCTGGTCCGAGGTGCATATGTATCTACGTTAACCGAAGGCATTATTGTCCGTTTAACTCTCGTGGTGCCTTCAATGTCTAAGGTCTTACTATAATTTTTTAATATTTCTACATTTCTACGGATCAGAAAGTTTTCGTAAAATTTACAAAGTAGGTAGGCTATGAATGCTTGTGCTTGTTTTTTAGGCTTTACCAATATCAATTTTTTGTCAATATTACCGTAGCAACAATTCATATTGTCCTGGGGAATTATTTGTTATATAATTACCCTGAAAGCAGGTTATTAGGTATGGACATTAAATTGATAATATTGTTTCGAAACGAAACGCTAAATGAGTAATTAAATAATGCCCTCAAAAATTCGATTTGCAATTTTTGTTCAAGCCTTGCTTAAAATTTAAGTGTCAGCGCTGCAACTGGTCAAGGCATAAGAGATATAATGAACATTGTTAAACAGTATAATGTTTCCTACTGCAATTGTTAACTAATCAGCTCTTCCCATTAATGTTATAATGAGGAACACAATACAATTACTATTTTAATATTATAGTATTTGAACAATCGTTCTGACTATATCCACACACATACCTCATACATATCCACGGATATCATTGTAATGTTAAAATTTGATTCTAGGGATATTAAAACGTTGTTATTGAATCAAATCTCGATGTGCGATTTTTAGCATGATTCGGATTAAGAATTTTCAGTTCATTGAGGCCATACTTTATGCAAATTTATAAATAAAGTATCAGGTGTGCCAATCTACTTTTATTCGCAGATTTCAGTAATAACAATATATGTATGTACCGTTAAGACCGCTTACGAGGCGTCACCTCGCGCAAAGAACTCGCAAAAGAGTCTACACCCAATTTCTTATCCATTTCTACCCATAAATGGGTCTAAACATACCAAATAATTACCACCACTAACATCACCAACAACCATCTTCATCATCATCATCATCACCAACCCATTGTACTATCCTATACCCTATCCATCTCTTCCTGCCTACCTAGGTGGGGACAGAATACCCCCACTGTCCGAGTCTCGTTGTCGCTGTCGGTCCCTCAGTCTCAGTTAGTCCGCGCTCGTGTAAAGGTCTTGTGTGCGCCCGGTTCCGAACGCCGTCAACACGGAACCTCCGACCATGGTGCTACAAGTGTTGGATGTGATCAACACCAACGAGCAGTTTTACGGAGATTGCCCAATAACTACCTATACCAATCTGGATGTTAATAATACTGGGAGTACTACGTGTACCGTCGTACCAACAGGTAGAGAGAAATAGATATTGTAGTTGTTTTTTGTTAAGTTTTTAGAATATCTTATTCTGAATTTAGTGATTTTTAAATTAATCAAATATCTTTCAGGATTGAAAGTACACTTCAGGCTTGAAGGAGTTACAGTTTGTAGAATTTTATAGTTGGAATTTATTGAAGTTTTTTAAGACCAAATGTTGGAATTTTTTGATTTTGAGTTTAGTATTTCGTAAATTAATAAAATATTACGAATATTTCTGGACTAGAAGTAACCTCAAGGCCTGAACAAGGTACAATCAAAAACATGGCGCCGATTTTTAACTGAAATATATTTAGGAGCTCAAGCTTTATATTTATTTGGAAAAAAAATAGTACAAATGTTGCCTTAATATATTCAATTACTATTGGCGGCAATCCGGCATAATTTTTCTACTTAATATTCTAAATATTAGTCACGTTTATATTAAGTTTTAATGATGGTCGTATGTTGAATTAAGTACTCATGAAAGGACTGATGTCTTGATTACATTACATTGGCTAAATTTTGTATTATTCTTTTAAACTGGATTTAGGTATAAATCTATTATTATAAGCATATATCTATTGATTAGAAGGAATCAAGATAATATTTTAAAACTTCAATGTATAAAGACTACAAAAAAACTACTTTATTGGGATAAAATATTATATATAAATTTTACTAAAAATGTTATTACATACCGCCATACCGGCCTGTATGCTAAAATCGCTTTTGTGATAGAGGCGCATTATTATATTAATGCAGAAAAGGCCACTTTTTTAAAAACAGTCTAATAAGGGAAAATTCAGTTTACGAGCTGAGCTTATACTGCCATTTTAGACATCTCCAGATAAGGGAGACATCGCTTTTTTAAGAAAAAAACTGCATTATTTTTCAACATATTCCCCGTTTCGTTCAGCTCTATACATTTTTTCCAATGATTTTTGAACCCTTTCTTATTCTAAGCCTGCCATCTAGGCGTTTTTATCGTAGTTTCCTTCATTTAATAGATCTGTTTAGGTTGTTTTTTCGCTTTACGTTGGTAGTAATTTACTTAGGTTTCATCAACGACGTAAAAATTCCTATGGATTTTGTTAAAACAGCTCCAAACCGTGCCTAGAAGCGTTCACGTTCATGTTTTTTTTTTTACAAAACGCGGCACCCATCTTGCGGACATTTTTTTCATTATTATGATGCTCATAGCCTCAGAAATTTGAAACACCTTTAATCTTTTACCGTTCGCTCTGTATCATAGACTTTTCTAATATTTTCTTCGGTGGTGAATTCATAGGGCATCCACAACCAGGAGTATAACATATGCTATTGGGCCAATAGAAAATTACCAAACACTTATAAACTAACATAATCGAAGGTGCATATTCAAAATAATGTTTATTAAGCGTAGCTTTGATTTCTGTTGCCCTTTTGCTTTCAAAAAGTAATATTTAATCAACAATCAGAACAGATTTTTATCCATTTTCTTTATAATCACAAGTGTTGATCACTGAATATGACTGCTAATTACAGACTTACTGGACATACGTATGAGTACCTATATGTAAAAATTGGTAAGGATCCTGTAAAAGTGGTTCGATGCTAAAAATAACGACATCGAACATTCCTCATATCTGACTTTTTATTTTTTTGTTTTTTTTTTATTATTTTTACGAGTCTTTTTTAATAGTACTTTACTTTGTATTCACAATTTACGTTGTCCTTTGCGATAAATATAAAATATATCGTAGTTGTTGGTAATAAAAAGTAGTGTTTATTATTATTATTATTGCGCGAAGGTGATTCTCACCTAAATGTTCTCAAAATTAGAGCATAGGAAGTGAGCAGTTACAGTTTCCGGTGCACGACACCTATCTTATAAATAGGATGTTTCACTTTTTCTACATAATCGCAGCCGAACACAAAAAGAAATTTGATTTGTCTTACTCCGAAATGACGTTGATAAAATATTCATATGAACTAGTTTATTTTATTTATATTATTTGTACAGCCGTGGCTATGAAACGAGGGAAAGATATTTTCACATTTATTACTTAGAATTTAATTGGTAAATATTTTAAACATGATAAGAAACGTGTTGTACAAGAAAATTTATCGTCAACAAATTTTCATTAGAACAAATAACATATAATTTCAATTACTAAATTAAAAAGAGGTGTATGTTTCGATAAAATTGAACAACTTATTTCTATGAAGTTTTAAAGTTTTTTACTAATTTGTTACAGATATTTTTCCTTCAAACTCCGGCACATTTTAAAATTGTTTCTCTCATCATTGTGATGACTTTTTCATTTCGTTTTCAATGTGAAAAACTCTAACATGAATCAGCGGCCGTGCATGAGCTTATGTAACTCGCGTTTATTTTATATTTTTACTTTCTACGTCGTTTTACTGTGTATTTACTGACGATTCCACGTTACGCTTCGGGAGTTCTTTGTTAATGTTGTTTCAAAATGGAAAATTTGGGAAGCTTACACTGTTAACGTAATTCTGATGTATAGAAGATTTTTAAGATGGAAGTTTTTAAAAATGTAATTTGCATTTGTGTTTGTGTATGACAATATAATGATATGTTTAGGATATGATTTGTGCGGAGTTATTGTATAACATATGCCAAGTCAAATGATATATTTTCTAATGTACTAGCGTTAAACTGAATGATTATTACAAAAGAAGTTTCACTATATTGCAGTGTATGTACAAGGTTTCAATTATATTGCACAAACATACATATTCTTCATTTTAACATTAAAATAATTACTGTTTTTTGTTTGTATCTCTATTGGATGTAAAAACTTTATACCAAACACTGAACAATAGTATCTGCACTTATTTAACGCTGCTGTTTATTGGATCAGTATTTTAAATAAATGATCAGTATTATATAATCAGTAACTTATAGAAATATGATCTAAGTTAATTTAATCTAATCTTATTTAAACTAATTTAACCTGAACACAATATTCATATTTACTGATCATTTATGTAAAAAAATACTTTACAAATAAATATAAACTCTTATTTAACGTGTATCTAAAGTGTTTCAATTTTATTTTGGTGATATTTCAAATTTGTTTTGATGCAAAATTTTCAAATAGAATAGGTGTTTATTATAAATTATTTGGGTGTACAAATTACAAATTAAGCATTAAACATCACCATGTACTCGTTTAACATTTAAAATGTTTCTCTTTAATTTTCCTTGAATCTCCGGGTTTGTAGTTTGCTGCATCGTTGAAGTCTCCCGTTGAAATCTCGTGTTTTCTTGCTCTGCGACATATGCAGGGGTAGTTAGTGGACTCGGGCTACAGCTGACGCAGTATCTGCCTTATGCCGCGCGTCGGGCGGTCAGAAGCGATGGCACCTGAGCCAACACCTGTTAGTTAGGACCCTAACGCGTGCCCGAATACCGCATTTCTTTTATGATATAAAAAGAAAGCGAAATTGACCGATGACTATGTATAAATATATATTACCGAGGTTTGATAAAAAATAATGCCAACGTTATTTTCAATCTGAAAAATACTTTGGACTGCATTTTGTGGTGCCTTCAGCTTCTACAACGATTTTGCCTTCGTCTCCTCTATGGTCGCAGTATGTTCTCCCTTCAATGTCCTTCATTTTAAAGAAGAGGAAAAAGTCCCAGGAGGACTAAGGACTATGTTTTTCTTTAGGCCAAAAAAAATTGCAAAAAAGTAGGTAGTAAAATGTGAGGCGGTACGTTGTAGTGGTACAAAATCCAAGATTGTTTGCTGACATTTCTTTTCGCATGACCCATATGCAATAACAACTTTCTTATAGTGATTTTTGCCACATTTTCATCGGTGGTTAATGTGGTAGGACACCCTATTCTCTTGTGATCTTCCATGCGTTCAAGGCCCTCTTGAAAACGTTTGTACCATACACAGGCGTTAATTAAAAACCTGGCCATAGGCGTTTAACATGGGAAATTGGGATTATTTTTTTATGAAATTATATATTGTTGGAATTGGTAACTCCAAACATTTTCTCTGATTGTTTCTATAAATATATTATTAAAAGAGATAGAGATCGTAATTTTGAGGAAGTCATGGTAAAATACTAAAATTATTTTCATGCTAAAATTTCACTTCAATTTTAGTGGTAGGTATATTTCATGACTGATAGCTGTCAACTTGTACTTATATTGACATCCCTTGATTTGAAAGGAGTCGTAGGGTAAGGGCGGGTAAGTGTACGTGTGAAATAGTGAAAGTACTACGGTAATTTGAATATTTTTGTATGTTGAATTTACAGACTTAGCATTAGTAAATATATAATTGTAAAGTTTTTAAGGATATTTAAATGTCATTTTTAAAGAGTACTGCATGGAACTACATCTTCTATTTGATTCGTAAAGTAAAATAAAATATGAAATGGTAAAACATCCAAGAGTTGGTATGCAATACCTTGTAGTCAAAGAGTACGCGTGAGTACTCTTAGATACTTACATGCAATTCTTATTTTGCAGATGGCTTATTATAAAAGAAAAAATAACCGAGAACTAAAATTTAGATTTATTAAAACAAATCAGAACTCGATTAGATAATGGCAAATTAAAACGCTATATAGCGTCATCCCTTTGAATTCATGAGACTACATTATAAAAGAGACTTAAACTTGGGACTGTACATACTTCACTAGGAAGGTTTAAATCTATTTTTGATGAAAATATGGAAAATGCTCCCGTGGAGTATATAAAAAATGGATATTTTATTGTTCGGTGTTATTGTTAAAGACAACTTTTAATACAGATATTAAACTTGCTGGCAAACGGTGGATGCAAACGTTCTGTAAACGACCTAACTTAGTTATCAGACAACCAGAAAGTCAATAAAGCTTGAGCCTCAGAGTTTAACAATGTACAAATATCAAGATTATTTACAAACTTGCAAAGAATTTATGAAAATTATCCGTTTAATATGTGCGTACTCTTCAATTATACATCTGCGTATTCTTAGGTTTTTGTACATCCAATAGTACGCATTTTCCAAACGTAGTTATTTATTTTCTTATAAATATGTGGTACCTTCTCAAGCAATAATTTTGTTATTTTTTAAAAGTATAGTATAGTTCAAAGAATTTATGATATTATTTTTTACTACCTTTATAATAAATAAAAAAAGTTATAAGAAAAAAAAGTGAAAAAGTGCGTACTGTTTCTCGCCCTTATCATATATACAATAATAGTAAATTGACTGCTCAAAGCCTTGAAATATATATCATCCAATATTCTGCGAAACGTACTGAACGTATTGCAAAGTATGTTGATTGGTATGAAATATGTCTTACATTCCTCTGTCAACTAATAATTTGTGTTCTACATCCATGTGCTTACGAACTCCATCGATTCATAAACTCTTTTTAAATTCCTTGTCTTGTTTTTCTTAAAACGCAATTACAAGAAGCATTAAAATCCAGGGTGTAATTTCACGATAAACGTCGATCAGTCGAAAAGAAAAACTCGTTTCTGAAATTACACATTCACCGATCGCATCGCCTGGTAATTTTCTTCTGTCTAACGAACCTTAAGAAATAATAATATTAGGGGGATGAAACACGAAATGTATAAATGGTCGAATGCTCTAACATCTGCGACTTCAGCTGTCGGTTGTATATTACTTATATATTTATAGAACACCACGAAATATAGGGATGGCATTAAATTATGCACAGCAAAGCAGGTTGATTCATGGATACATATTTTGGTGTAGTATGGCTCTTTTCACATCTTTGAACTAATATTTCTACGCCCTTAAACAAATAATCTAAACTTTTATTTGCAAGATGACCCAAAGCCGCATCTGCCACATAATTATCAAAAAAAATCTCCTTTGAAGGTTTATCTTCATTTTGAGAAACAGTGGAAGTCATTTGGCGCCAGTTTTGGGCTGTAGAGTGGATGTTCTTATTCGTGAAAGCCTCAGTCCTTCACTGCAGCCTTAGTAATTACAACTAAGAAAAGTCCGTACGCCCATCTTGCATTGGGGTTTGTCATAAAAAGCTTCTCGTGAATGGCTTGAGAAACAGTTATTACAGAAAGCCGAGATTTCTTTTAACTTCAGTCGTGTATTACTAAACAGTTCCTCCTCAACATTATACTTACGCTTAAGTGCACAGAGAGAGACTTTTAGTAAAATTTTCTGAAATTTTTTTCCCGAAGAAGATGTTTTGGACAACTTTTGCATCAACGTGTCATACGAGAAAAAAAAATTCCTTAAAACTACAAGCTTTTGGGGAATTATTTTTTCAAGAAGTACACAAAATTACATGTAGGAATTAAATTTAACTAAAATTAAATGGAGAAATAAGATAATTAAGAATTCTAACCAAACTAAATGTATGAAGTAATTTAAACTACATAATCGAGAATTCTGAATAAACTACATTGAAATAATCCAATTTTTATAAACAATAATTGTAACCGATGCCAAAAATCAAAGTTTTTTGTGATTCTAAACCTCTTTGTCTTTACAAATGTCACAATAGATGAGAAATTAGGTGAATGTCAAAAAGTTTCCTCAAAACCTGTCGAATTTTAACGGCACCGTTAACTCTCGAGCAACTTGTCTTCTTCTTTCAGGAAACGTGGATACAAGTTTCTTCGTGTGCAGTTAGGCATTACACACATTTGCCGCACACATTACTCCCATTCACAAACGCCAAACTGTTTAGACCACTTTTTTTACGGCGGAATATGAAGTTTTTTTCGCCATTTAATAACAATTGTTCTCCATTTTTTCCAAAAAAAAAAAATATTACAGCACGGTAATCAATTTTCGAAATTTTAGACAGTCACTTATTCAAATAAATGTCACCAACTGAATGACGCATTATACATTCATTAATTGTTGTAACTGTCACATTATTATCCTCTTCAATGATGGTACCGTCTGACATGTTAAAATTGGCGCGAAGTTTGAAGGACAATTGAAAAATAATCTTTATGGTGCTTTCTCCATAAGAGCTGTAAATTCCTGTTGTGGGACATCTTTATTTAGAAAAGATCCCTCAGTATTCTTCTTTATGAAAGAGTTATTAATTTGAAGGTTACGTCACAAACAAGTAAAACTATTTGGAATTAACCTCTCAAAAACTATGGTTAAATATCGTGTCATTATCAAAAACGATTAACAATGAATTTCTCAATATGGTGTACTTTTTAAAATTGGTCACCATGTTTAAAATTCCGTTCGATAATCAAGTTGAAGGTCTCTTCCAAATGTATATGAATATATTTCCGAACAATACATTGCATATATGGTCTACCATACGCGCTCACGTACGCATACGATGGCCACAAAGTTCGTTAGTCCGCAGGTGCTCGGCTGCAACACCTGTCCAACATTTTTAACGTAAACTGCTCGGGCAACTTATCAACTTCGCTGGAATCTGATTTACAATAATTGGGAGACACACATTCATACATCGCAACTGTAATAATCATTGAGTTAGAGAGCAAAAATGTAATTAATGTTGGACGAAGGAGCTCAGCAGTAGCCCAGCGTATGTTCATATATTTGAAGGATATAAAAAGGTAATTAAGGGTAAATATTAATAACTGGAACGCACGCATGGGAGCACACAGAGCAGTGGATAAACGAGAGTATATCTGATGGATAAACAGGTTGCACGAATAAAGTCGTTGTATGAAAACTACAAGAACTGGCAAGAAAAGATGAAAAAAATTAAACCAGCTAGAAATTATGTGTGAATACCTTCAAAAGCAATTTAGTCATTACATAAATGTGAACTTTTTTATGCACTTTTTACAACAATTATTAATGTGATAAAACTGAGATTAGAAAGAACATCTGTGTAGTCAAACTTCATGAATTATTTTAAATATAAACATATACAGGCTGATTCAGGACTTTTGTAACAAACAGCTTATTCCTGAGGTCATTTTCAGCATAAAATGTTATATGAAAGGTACGTTCGAAAACTTTTCGTAACAGATTTACAGCCCTTTGAAAGTGCACCTCATCAGACACATTTTTATTAATAAGTGTAGTACTAGTTGCACTAAAATTTTGAAACTTGGTACGAGAATAATACTTATTTAGATGCATATTTATACTTTCTTTTGTTTCTCTACCTCAACCAGAGGCGTCTCATACGGGGAAACAATTGACGATTTTTATCGTTATTTTTTTTACGTATGTATTTTTTTTTTCATTTTTACTTTTAAAATAAAAATATTACATAAAATACAAAATTACACAAAAAGCTACTAGAACTTGATAAACGCAGTAGTTTTTGGGAAATTTTAATTTTTAGAAAAATTATTTATCCAAAATATTTAGTTACCAGTTAAAATTCAATAGGAAATAGAACAAAATATAAATAAGAAAATATGTTCACAACTATTGTTAATTACCTTATTTTCATTTTTGGTAAATTATTCTGTTAATTAAAAAAAAATGGAAAATGTTAATGCAGGTGAATATGCAGAATATAGTGTTTTATTTATAGATAATTTATATGAATTTGATTGTTTCTTAATTATTATCTGTTTTTTTTTTTTGACACTTGCTTTTTTCAAAACATTAAAGTATCTCAAAAACCACTGCGTTTAACAAGTTTTAGCAAGAGTACATTTTTGTGTATTTTTGCGTTGTACATAGATAATATTTTCTTATTAAAAATAAAAAAAATAATGATTAAAAACGTTCTTGATTTCCCCAGTAAGACACCTCTGCTTGAACTATAGAATTAAAAGAAAGTATAAATATATGTACATCTAAATAAGTGGTATCAGTATCCACATACCAAGTTTCAAAATTTTAATACAACTAGTACCAGAGTTATTAATAAAAATGTGTCTGATGACGTGCACTTTCAAAAGGCTGTAACTGTGTAACGAAAAGTTTCCGGACATATGTACCTTCATATAAGAATTTTTGCTCAAAATGACCTCAGGAATAAGATGTTAAAGTATGTTACACTAGTTCTGAATTACTCCGTAGAATAAAATTCAGAATTTTTGGATAGAATTTTTTTGTGAACGAGTAACTCTATTTAAATACATGGTGAAAATGGATTTAGTGTACGATTTTTTCAAAAATTACCTTCGAACTGTCAAATACCTATCTATTTTTTCTCATTTTACTATTTAACTTGGTTTGACAGTTTATTGGACATTTTTCTAAATATGTAATTGCATATTTAATCTATTTTTACAAGTACTTTAAATTAAGTTTACTGGGGCATCAAAAGCGTAAATATAAAACCTTTGGCACCAAAAATTTAATATTTTATTCTCTAACATCGCTTATCTTTTACGAGACAGGCATATTTGAAAAAAAACTGTTTTCTTATGTTAGAATCAGCTACAAAATAAAATCGAATCCGACCAAAATCATTTGATCATTACATGCTCTATAGAGCACTTTTCACTCTAAATCTGTGCTGGGACTCTGTCGTATCGCCTGATGATCGCATGACGTAAAATTGATGTCATGTCATCGCCAGGCGATATGGCAGGCAGTACCGAAATGTTAGTCCCAACACTCATATACGAATATTCTTAGGCTGAAATTTTATATCGATATCACTGCGTAAATTGCAATTAATTATAGACTTTATTTTAGAACTTTTTCCCATAAGAGCCCTTATGCTTTACGGATTTTTTTAAATATATTGCTGTGATTATTATTTATAGTTTTTGACAGCACAGACAAAATAATTTTAAATTTTGAATACTTTTGTTCAATTTATCGTAGAAAAAGTATAGTGTGCAATACATGCATGTAGCCTATATTTGAAATAGGAATACAAATTATAAATAAAGATTTATTTATATTTTTTACAATTTCAAATTAAATTATTTTTGCAGTAATTTAATAGCTGTTCCTATTAATCGTACGTCATAACGATCAACAAAAAACTTTCAGATTATAAAAAAAAAATTAAAATATATAAACCAATTTATCCATCATTATCAACATTTATAATTATTAAGCTTTTCTTAGTTTTTCCCCAAATATTCAAGTTGGTATTGATACAGTGATTCTTCTTTCGTTCTTCTTCATTTTTAAATAATTTCCGTCAGATTCGCTAAGTCATGTTTTCAACTTTTGATGTGACTGAATTATTGCAATCATAGCAATGTATAACTTTTATTGTTAATTTAACTTAAATGGCTTTGTAATTCTTGTGTTATGTTGAGTGAAGATCTAGATAATACTTTATCAAGTAACCTATATGTTGCAAAACTTTGTAGCTCACGATGGAGTAAATTTCTTCTCCGAAACGTGCAAATAAATTGTAATATTAACTTAAAATATTCCTAAGGCCGAATACTTCCTTTTTCCTTAAAAAAAAACGTTACATTCTCTTGTTCCAACGTTCGTCTGCAATATTTAAAATATTGATCAACAACGGCCTGTTTTATACTAAAAGCGCTCTATTACATTATTCTTATGAGGTTGAAGCATCAGTTTTCCAATAGCACGCTGAGAATACGGGCATATGAGAATTTTCCTCTCCTGCTGATCGGTGGCTTACTCCTGCTGGCGGTAGGAGGAGCTACTTTGGTGGTCCTCCCAATTAGTCAGCGGTGTGGTGGGCGGTCCGTGCTCAGCCAATGGCAGCCCGGTGCGCGCTGCGGTCATCTCGCATCTCTGCGACGCACGACGTGGTCAACCGTGATTTACGCACTATGGAGCTTTGTATTAGCCGCTATCGCAGTATTGACGCACTAAACAATAGCCATTTTATGATGTCGACAAATACAGATAGTGGTCCAACTGGTGATGATGCCAGAATAATGGAGAGCAGGAATATTTGTTGATACTTTGTCGTATGTTCCTTCAATTTTAAATGGAATTAATGATTTCAAGATCATTTTTCAGTTCGATTATATTATGGAGAAAAACTTAGGCTCTATTAGTATCTCGGTTAATTGATTTTAGTACCTATGGCTAATATACTTTATTTGTATCTAGTATTTTAAAAACTTGTCATACTTTACTTACTATTCTAACGTTTTCGTTTTCGAAGCTGTTTTTCACCTGATCAGGTTGTGCTATTTGAAAATTGGAACCCTGGTTGCTTGAAACTTGACTCGAAAAAAATAAGACAAGTTTCGAGTTAAATCAGCAAAACTATTTTTTCTACAAATGTAATAAAAGTAAGCTTTTTAATTTTTGTTTTAAGGTTAAAAATGGCAATTAAGATTTTTGTTTATATTCCCGTCTCGTCCTAGGTCGTACTAAGAGTATTGTAACATTGTAGTGTTGCAACTTGTATAATGACCCGAAAAAGCTTGAAACTCGACCATAAGTATTTGACTCGACCAGAGAAATTATTGACTTGAATCGATACTCGGTTCGAAATAAAATTGTTAAGTTTGACTCGAAACGAGTAAAGCTCGAACTCCTGGCCATTACTATTTGTAATCTATTTTGCGAGAATTAATAAAATTGCTTTTCGAAGTCCTACGCTACTTTCGATAGCGTTGTCATTGATTAGGTATTAAAAAATATTCGAAATATCAGTCATATAGAATTCATTCTTACAAAAGCGACGTTTCATTATACACTTATCAAGGTAAATAAGATCTTACACTAGCCGTGTTCCTTCAGGGGTGATTCACAATCTAAATCATCAAAGTGATCATGATTAAGAAGAAGTATGTTTTTTTTTCGTTTCTTATTCGTTATCCTCACTTTCTCATTTTCTGATCACTAGGCAACCTTCTCTTTTCTCTTCTGAATCATCCTTTATGAGTGATCAAACCAATTCATTTCAGAGCAAATTTAAAAATGGCTAACGACAATAGGTTTTCGAGCGTAAAAAATTATCAATGTAGGGTTTGTTGCATCAAATGAAATATGATTTTCCTAAAAAAGAATCTAACGACCCATCATACTTTTGAAAACAAAAAAAATATGTTACATAAAAGATTTGTTTTATGTTAACATACTTCATATGTTACTAAGAACATTTTTTTTTACTTCTATATGATCCATTTTTAATGTGCTGACTATAACACTCGACAGTAGATTATTTATAAAATAAAATAAATTAGTTTGCATTGGTCTGCATATGTTATTTGACGCTAAATGGTGTTTATATTGTTCAAGTTGTTTTCTTGATATAATTTTTAATCAGGATTCACAAAATCACAATCACAGACCGAAGGAAAACGGCTACTCTTACAGATAAAATCATGTGTGTTATATAGCATAATAAAATTACCAACCATTTTCATTGAAAATTAGGTTTTTACTTAATCCCTTTTTTCTTCTATACTAGTAATGCATTAATGGTAAATTTTATTTTGATTTTGGTTGTTATTAAAAACTTATGCCCCCGAAGAAATATTGAAAAGTTGACGCCCGTGTTATATAGTTACACAGAAATACATTCTTTATTACATGTTTAAGAATCTGTAAGATCTATTTTATTTATCTTGAAGAAGGTCGGTTTTGTAAGAATAAATGCCGTATGACTGGGCTTTCAAGTATTTGTTACCACCTACAACACTCGAGAAATTTACCCTTTTACCCACATTTGTAGTTATTGATTATTACCATTACCACAGTCTTTTCTCTTTTAGGGGGCTACAACCACCTGCGAAGCCCACACACGGAACCCCGCGACGACTCCACCCCACCTCCCCAACCGTCTTTCTTCCAGCGGAGCCCTGGTGGATACGGGCACGGCGCGCTGAAAGAAGAAGCGGGCTACAGCCAACTAGGTGACGCCATGCAGGGGTTGGGAGTTGGTGGAGAAGGGGGCACCCCTCCACCACCACCTCCCGTAGGGTATCCAGCACCCCCTCCGCACCCAACGGCTCCAACCCTAATGCACTACCACGAGGACCAGGAGTACCAAGCCTTGGATCCCCATCACAACACGACGTATTTTGATTCCAGCCCGGAGTTGTATGCAGGGAGTAATTTGATGGATGCGAAGTATCATCCGCATAACTACACGACGCATAAGGGATACGTCAGAGGTAAGAACGCAATATTTTATATTTTTTCACATATACTACTACGTTCTGTAAGTTCCATATTTTGTATTATATTGATTTGGTTGGAATTAACTGAATTTTACCAAATGGACAGCCATCTTTATTCATATAATGATTAAAGTTATCAATGCTTAAAAAAATTACAAAATAAGAAAAAATAATGCAATTCTTTAGGACATATATTTTATTAAACAAAATAATTAATATACGGGCACAACTCGATGATCATAGCTTAATGGCATATAGCAGTATTGTACTCATTTTAGAAACTTTATAGCGGTACGATTTAGAAAACTTAGCAAACTTTTTAAAATATCAATATAACCTTGAGCGTGGGTACAAAATATACATCAAATAACTATTAACAAATAGTACAATAATGCTAATTTTACAAAAATTAAGGAATGTAAAAATAAAATTTACTGTGTAATTAATATCACCATAATAGAATCTTCAAAAAATTACATCAAACGGCTCCGGTGGCTCAATGGTTGGAGCAACGCTTCTTAGTCATGAGTGCGCTCGGGGTTCTGGGTTCGAATCCCACTAAGGCATGGATGTTTGTGTATGTGAACCCACTCTGTAATTGGGATTTAATCCTGATGAGGGGTTTAAAAAAAAATAAAAAATCTACTTTTACAATTCTAATAGGCACCATGTGTCTTGTTTTGCGTAATAATAGATACCATGGCATCGAACCCGAACCTGAACCGAACCAAAACCGGAACCAAACCTAACATTTTAGCGAACCCACACCCAGAACTGAATCTCAGATATATTTTTCGATTAAACCCGAGTCCGTACCGATCCGAGTATCAAAATTCTGGTTCAGGGTTCAGCTCCAGTTCAGGTTCAATATCAGTTCAAAATGTAATCTTAATACTTATAGCCGGTCATCAATGATCGACACCTTCTGCGTCTGTGTTGCTATATGTGTTGATTGTTCGTGAAAAATGTATTCATGTTCTTGACTTGCGTTACATTAATTATAAATTTCGGCACGTATTTTAAATTATTTGTATATAAAGATTGTTATTAAAAAAAAAAAAAAACATTAATTCAATTTTCATTAGGTCGAACGGAACCTGAACCCGGAACAAAACCGCAAATTTTATTAATGCACGAACCCATTTTTCAAAAAAACGAATTAACCTGAACCGAACCCAGTTTTTGGCGGGTTAAATGCCCTGATAGATACACAATAATGCTTGGTAGATGTTCTAAGAAAAGGTTCATGAAAAGACAAAATCACACTAACTACAAGAAGTACCTAATGGCCAGATATTATATTTCGTTCGACGTTCACGATTCTATTTATTAAAAACAATCATCAGTGCTTTATTATATTAATCGATTGTAAATGTTCTTTCAAATGTTTTTCAACTATAAAGAAATACGGTCATCATGAACGGCTACTGATCTTATATATCTCAAGTTTCGTCGTAAATCGTAAGTAGATTTGTCGATGAATCAAAAGCAATTTCTGCTCCTGCTTTGCAAAAGATTAAAGCGAATTTATCAGCACCAATACTAGTTGTGATTTAGACTCCTGCTGCCCAACAACCGAGCTACTCCTGTGCTAGTAGCTCCTATAAATCGTATGCGATGGGAATAAATGTTCGCTGTGAGAAAACGAATTGCATTTATTACTCGTGATTAAAAGTGAAGCAGCGCAGCGCAGCTGAACACTTGCTGCTTGCCGACCTTGCTGCAGATATTTATGATCTTTCAGCCAGATTCTTCTCCACTTTTAATTGTTTTATTCTGCATTACGTTTCACGACGATATTAATCATGTCTTTATTGGATTCTCTCAGAACGATAATTTATTTACTTGAATTTTATTATTAAATGATGTTTAGAAATCTGCTTCCTTCATATCTAATTCTTAAGTATATTTTCCTAAAGATGTTTGTAATTAATTTTTGCTCGGGAAGTGCGAAATCCGGCGTGTAACAGTTTCCGTTTTCCGCGGTACTTGAAAGAAGTATGTCCTGTTGTTAGTATATTATAATAATATACGATATGGATATGTTAGATGACCACATAACATATACAGGATATGTGGATGCTGGAGTTTATTTGAACTGGAGCATTGTTTTTATATAACATCCTCAGGACAGAGTGCAAAACGGACGCGGGATAGAAAAAACAGCTTTATTAGTATCAGATGAAATTATCTGTTTACTCGGAAGGCAAAATTTATTCAAACTTTTAGAAAAAATCTTATTATTTTTTCGGGATATTTTAAAAATTGTTGTATTTGGGAAGATCTTTATCATTTCTACAGTCATAAACGGGAGTGGGACATGGACCCCCTGATACAAATTGATCGTTCCATCTCTGAATCAATGGGGTCCTCCACGATAACAAAAAATAATAAAATGTACATGTTATACTTAAAGTAAGAGTATTATTAATAAATATCGATTAAGATGAAAAAACAATTTTTTAATATTTCAAATTTGTTGTCAGTGTCACTGTGACGTCACACTATTACTATCTTGAGAAAGATATTACAATAGATGTCGCTACAGCTATACCAGATAATACCTAGCTCCTAGCTGACTCATTGGATTTAAAATGAACGCAGTAAATTATGAAATAAAAGTGTTTTTTTTTACAAGTTTATGTAGTAACTATCTTTCATAATTAAATATATTCATATATATTTATTTAAAATAATAACACAAGAAAAAATATGGTTCGGTAAGAACATATTAAATAATAATAATAAGTAATAATTATAACCATTTCTCAAATGATTTTCACAATTTGAAGCGGAACAAACCGTCGTTGTGGATAATATCTATGATTAATAATACACTGTAGCACTAATATTAAATGAATTTATCTAGTAGCTAAAGTAGCTATAGGTATCGCTGTGACGTCATATTGACTGTAAAAATAATATGCAATATAAAATTTTCATTAATTTGAAAATTAATCATTTTTATTCATAAAGATATTTAAATAATGTTTATTTGCAAAACTCAATTCAACTAAAGTAATCGTTGCGTTTTCGTTGGTACAACGATCGCTTTAGTTAAATTTAATTTTTCAAATAAAGATTATTTAAATATCGCAAAGAATAATGCTTTATTTTCAAATCTGCACATATCTATGTAATATTTATGCATTATTAACAATTAGGAAAAGAAACAAGAAAATTGTACATTATGTATGTGAATGATCTATCTGACGTTTTTGAACTCCAAAGTAACAGATTTTAGCCAAACTTGCATAGGCTGAAGTAAAAAACCACGTGTGAGCCCGGGATCCATTGGCTATGTGCAATTTGTATTTTAGAATTTCTGCTACTGTCTTCATTACAACAGTAATCGAAATTGTCACAGGGATTTTAACCCTCGAAAAACCAATGTTATTTCGCATAGATTTTGCAATTTATGTAAAGATCTTAATAATGACTTTTATCATGCCGTAATCATTTACACATATCCTTGTATCATGTGATGTCTATAAATAGAAAACGATTTAATGTAGTTTTTGAAAAATCAAGATATTTGAGAATCAGAGGTCGTCAGTATTTTCAATTAGTACA
Source organism: Harpalus rufipes (assembly GCA_951394225.1). Taxonomy (NCBI): domain Eukaryota; kingdom Metazoa; phylum Arthropoda; class Insecta; order Coleoptera; family Carabidae; genus Harpalus; species Harpalus rufipes. The sequence continues at coordinate 39,394,048 of OX596280.1, read as the reverse complement.
GTATGCATTCAAATTTTGAATTATTTTAAAAACACTATTTCCTTCTTTCCAGGTCGTTACGCGGATGGCTACAGCGAGACATACTCCCCCTACAGCGAGCCCCCTTTCCAAACAGTCCCATCCAGCGGCAGTGCCTCCGAACAGTGGCCCCACACATCCTCTGACCTCTCCCTGCCTCATTCTCACCACGCTCCGCAGCCGCACATGCTGGGCGGGGGCCCTGTGCTCGGCAGCTACGCCGCACCGGGCTCCGCGGGACCCTGCTTCACCGGCTCGGGCCCCATCCAGCTGTGGCAGTTCCTCCTCGAGCTCCTCACCGACAAGGCTTGCCAGGGCTTCATCTCCTGGACGGGAGACGGCTGGGAGTTCAAGCTCACAGATCCTGATGAGGTGGCTCGACGATGGGGCATAAGGAAGAATAAGCCGAAGATGAATTATGAGAAGCTGTCCAGAGGGTTGAGGTACTACTATGATAAGAATATCATACACAAGACAGCTGGGAAGAGATATGTTTATAGATTTGTTTGTGATCTGCAGACTCTGCTAGGGTAAGTCAAAATTCAATATTATTACCTCAAAAGATAAGAATAATTTATTTTGAACTATACATACATCGTTTCGGTTAAGAATGAGTAGATGGCGCTTGAGAGCCGACTAATGATTCATGCATTAAATAAACATTTTAAATTCGTGAAACTTTATTGATAGTACTTTTTTTTCTAATATCGAATGAATTATATTGGGACAAAATTACCGGACAGACCAAAAAGAAAATTGACATAGATTGCGACAAAATTCTTTGGACCATATGTCAAAATAGAAGGTTGATAGACTATTTTGGTGATCAAATTTGGATCTTTTGAACAATTCTACATAAGTATGGAGAATTTTAAAAGGCTACTATTTATTGGATCAGTATTTTAATTAAATGATCAGTATTAAATAAACTGTAACTTATAATAAAAATGTAAATTAACCTGATCTAACATAATTTATGCTAAACGCATTTAATCAAACTAACCTCAACACCTCAACTAAAATCTAACCTGAATACAATATTCATGTTACTGATAATTTATTTTACAAAATGCTGATCAGTAATGTAAAAGAAAATACTGATTAAATAAATCTAAACTATTTTAAAAAGTTGAACACTTGAAACAAGTTTCTTGAGAATATGTTTAAAAGACGTTCGAACGAAAAAAAAAATTCAAACGAAAGCATATTTGTGGGTTCAAGATTCAAAATTTAAAGTGGGAACAATTACTTCGTGCTCAAAAACATTTATTTGGTTATTAAATTTGGTTTCTTCAAATACAGAATTATATGAAATTCCAAAGTTTAAACGGCAGATTGAAATGTCTTCGATTTAAGTTTGAAAAATGAACGAACGAAAACTTTGGACGCAAAATTTACCTGGCTCATTTTTCAAAAACTACGGATGCTTCAATTTTTTGGTATATAAATTCAGATTCTTTGGACAATATAAGACAATAAGTTTTAAAATTGTACAACATTTGTCAGTTTTATGTGTATTTGTTTGAACTACTCAAAATTGGTGCTGTTTAGGGCTACATAACCTACAAATTAGGGTCGTGGCAATTTTTTGGTTTTAAATTTGGGTTTCTCAATCAATTTTGCAAAAGCAAAATAAGTTTCCATTTGTTTTTACTATTGGTGTGTAAAACACCGAAGTCGATGTTTCAAAAACCAATAAATAATTCTCGTATCTTTGAGAGATGGTGTTTTTTTCGTAGAACGTGTGCTCTATTGTGTTCTTCTTGAAGGTACAGTCCAGAAGAGCTGCACGCAATGGTAGACTTGAAGCCCGAAAAGAAAGAAGACGACTGATGTGTTATTGTGCGCCGACTGTCACTGTCCCCCCCTTGTGATGGTTAGTATCATTGTTGTCGATTGTACGTACCGAGTTGCCATGCGTCCCCTTCAGATATTTTCGTACGTGTTTTATAAAGTAATATATTCACCGCGTAGGGGAGCATCGTAACAGTGAAGTTATAATCAAATTTCGTGTGATTTTAACGATAAGGTTAAATATTCTGTTAGTTTTATAAATATTTGTAATATGAGAGCTCTCTGGCACACAAACGCATGTACGCTGCGCGTCTTTTTTATTGTAAATATAGTTATTGTGATAAGCCTTAAAATTTATTACGTATAGGTACGTTTATATTTTGGAATATTGTGCAACCCTGGACGGCTCTTTTGAGTACAGGACTTTCTATCGTGTTCATCCAAAGAATTAACTAAATTTACAACAAACGTCATTGCAAACAGAGAGAAACAAACAGCAATCATTCAAAAAATGACTAAATAAGAAATACATCACTTACAGAAATGTATAATGTCTTTGACATCAATAAAGCCTCCGTGGATAAGTGGTATATGCATTTTTTTAATTAAGATGAATGTAGTTGGAATCCTGATCGCTTCAAGAGAATTCAAGCCGCGATCGCCCTGGTACTTTGTCCTGTTTTTGAACCAGGAGGAGTAAATTAACAAATCAGATTTACAGCAATAGAAAAAATAAAACTATAAAATATTTACAATAAATTTAAGTGATTACTCGTAAAATTTCAGTTTAATTAATAAGATATTTCACATTTGGTTTTTATAAGAGCTGTCGGTTTTTGAATAAAAGAGGTTATTCGATGATTAAATCTTAAAATGGAATAAAATATTTATTTGGTGTAAACATGACTGAGCCAATTGCCCGTCAAAGTATAGATTATACTAGGGAAACTTGGAATTAACTCCTCATAGGCTCGATCCTACCACCTAAAGTGACTGTTTATTAACCATTAGTTAAAAATTAAACTGAAGGTTAGAAGCGATGCGAAAAACAGTTTTAATTTCCTATTTAGCTCTAGCCAAAGGTGGTAAGAACAATTTTGCAACATAATCGTTGGTTAACACTGTCACTTTAACTAGAGGTGGTAGGAGTGGGCCTTAATTAAAAACAAAAAAAAAAACTATAAGTAAAAAGGATATCCAAAACAGACAATGAAGATAAAATTTTAAAATAATTGATTAAAAACCACATAGAAAAACATTGATTGTTGACTAATAATCAGGAATGGAAAACGTAACGTACCCGATAACATTATAATTACAAAATAACGTTAATTAACCGTAACATAACAAAAAACGATTCACTATGACATTATCGAAGTTTACAAATTTTACAAGATTTTTGCCGTTTGAAAGTATAGTGTCCTGATAATAATAAACAGATGTCACTAGTGGCCAAATTCATATGTTGAACACTATATTTCATTTCTAGAATAATATAAGTGTGTAAGTGTTCTTAATACATTGTTTTTAACTTTAATTTTTTATAAATATTTATTACAAACTTGTGAAAAATACGGTTATTGTAACGTTATAATAACGAAACAAAAATAAGGTTATTTTGTTTTTATTAAGTTATTCATATAACATTATGTACCAATTTTTTTATAACGTTATAAATTACGTAACAATTAGTTAACGTTATCCTATCCTGCTAATAATTAATAAAATCTCTCATATACCCTGTTCTACTACAAATTTCACCATCTTTTCTTTGAGTATAAAGCCAATAAGTAAATTATAATCTATTTTTATTGAAAATTAGGCGTTAAAAAACATTTAGTTGTAGAGTGAAACGATACGATTGGCTGCTACTGCCAACCACGAACGATTCACAACTCTAGCGAAACCGTACCTTAAAGTTCTAATGGTATTCATCAAAATCATTCTCTTCCAAGTATCTTCCCCCCTTAAATATCCAATCCAATTAGCCTTTTTTAATTTCCCTCAAAATATTACAATCTTCTCTAAGAGAAGGCTCTATCTTAACACTTCATCCTGTTTTCTACATCTCAATCACATCTTAAAACTTTTTCTTCCTCAAAATAGGTACATCTTATGTTTGGAATGTTTAGAATCATAGATTTTTATTTTAAATTTTAGTTTTACTCAATGTATTCTCAGGTTTTAGATTTTGAAGCTCTTGTATCACTTTTCCACTGAGCTCTTCAACTGCGTTTTGATTTGAAAGTGGCGTATTTCTTATTTAATATGATTATTAATTCCTACTGTTTGTTCTCTTTTATAAAATGATCATTTAATCTTCTTTTCTGTTCTACTTTCTTTGAGTGAACATGATGCAATATATAAACTCAATGAGTTATTTAAGTTCATCAATAAGGCAAACACCAAGTCTTTGCCTTGTTCATGACCGCATAACTGTTTCTATTTAAGTGTTCCAATGTGCACCCTTTTGAACAAAACTTTTTATCATGAAGTAAATAACTCCGTCATCAACTCAACATCCAATACAATCATTCGTTTTCATTCGTCTTCCTGTTCTAATCTTGTTGTCAGTATTGAAAGTACTATCCATATTGGATGCTGATTTGAAAACGGATCAACAGTATACACACTTCAGTTTTGCTGGTCAAAATGATAAAAGTTATTGCTGTAAAACATTGGACCAATGAAAAAAAAATTGTTAGATATAGTTGACCAATGAAACTGAATGTTGTAAACTTTTAAAGTGACAATATGGGCCAATCGAAAGGGCCAATGATCTCGTCCAAAGGGATTTACGAAATACAACAAACTATTGATATTTGTTGAATGTTTTACTTCATACGTATATGTATAATGAAATGATGTTTCAATAAAAAAATAAATATTGGTATTACCAAAAGCATATACCTATACTTCAGCCCTTCAAAATGTTTTCCAACAAGTCCTATAGTGACCAATCGTCCTCTTCTCCTCCTAAAGAAAGGAAAGAAATCTTTTTCAAATAAACTGAAATATATTATATTTTTGTTGTTTATAGTTACTATGTAAAAAAAAATACAGTTTCATTAGTAAAACTGTACGGATACTATTTTTTTTGGCATATAAATGGTATTCTTCATATAAAAATGGTATTGCGCAATAATAATTCGTTTATAGGTAGTTCAATTCGCAATATGTGGTCTTGTAGCCCCGTGCTCGAGTGCCTGGTCGCGAATCTGAGGAACCGAGTTCGATCTCGACCGACGCAATGAGTGCCCGTCAGATGTCGCCTGGTAAACGCCCACACGTTACAAATATGTCATTATTATCGAAATCTGTGTACTAAGCAGACTGGCACACCCAGCAATGGGTAATATGCCATGATGATATATTTATTTAATTCGCTCAATAATCTGCTGACATCTACCAAGAAACGATCGTTTTGATAATTTTCTTGTGGCATGATTGGTAGATTACGTAAGTCAAGACGGGAAACAACAATGCTAAAATACACGCCAATGTATATGAACTATGTTACATAAATAAAATAAAAATATCATCACGGTATATTATCCATTGCTGGATGTGCCAATCTGTTTTGTGTACAGATTTCGGTAATGATAATGACATATTTGTATCGTGCCGCCTTTTACCAGCTGTCACCGCATGGGCACTCATTGCTGGCGTGGAGAGCGCACCACATGGGCTAATTTTGCGCCGTTTAAAATTCGAAATATATTTGGCGTCGGTCGGAATCGAACCTGGTTCATCAGATTCGCGACCAGACACTCAGGCACGAGACCCGACGAATTATGTTAGAGTTCCAAATTATTTCCTTCCATACTTTGTTTTATGAACTGATTCTATAATCTGTGTGACAAAAAGAAACTACTTTAATTACGTAAATCGCTAACAATTACGCACTTGTTATTGCGTAATGCAATTGTTAGGTGAAGAATACTATAGGTGGTCGCTAACAATTACGCACTTGTTATTGCGTAATGCAATTGTTAGGTGAAGAATACTATAGGTGGTCACCTTATAGGCATCAGAAAGTAAGTACATGAATATGAAATAATAAATGATAATATTAATGTACTTTTTACAAGGTGAGTAAGCTTCGCATATTTTATTGCAATATTTAAACAAATTTAGCATAATATATATTTAAAAATGTACTGAATCCTTGTAGTTATACAAGTTTGCTCTTTATAACGGTGAAAAGCCAAACTACATTCAAAAGCAAATATAGATTTTCTTGCAACCGAAAATATACTCTTGCTGTTTCATCCTTCATATCCTAGATGGCACAGCAGTACCATCGATTATCCTTTTGCAGGAAGAACGAACGGTGAGCAGGAATTTCAAAAATGAGCACAAGGCATTTAAATACAATTGTTTATGACGCACACTGCTAAACCTGCCACAGAGTTTTGACATGTTAAATTGAAAAAAATCTGCTGTGGCCAGCACAACACCTCCCGTCAATTATATTTTATTTTACATACATAAGTATCAGTATATATTTATTTTTCTACAATCATGGAAACAATTGTCATGACCACTTCAAAATATCCTATGTAGCCGCCCAAGTAGCAAATACATATGTCAAAAATTTAGAAAACATTTTCTTATTTTTGTAAAAATATAGAGGAAAAAAAATATTTGCAATATATGAGGAAAATATGATTGAAAGTCCATGCAAATCCCAAAACTCGCTTATTTCAGAAACTTGCATTCGTAAGAATCATTACTTATTATGTGGTCTCGTGGCCGAGTGCCTGAGTGTCTGGTCGCGAATCTGGGAAACCGGGTTCGATCCAGACCGACGGCAAATATTTCGAATTTTAAATGGCACAAAATTGACTCCTGTGGTGCACTCTCCACGCCAGCAATGAGTGCCCGTGAGGTGACGCCTGACAAACGCCCGCACGGTACAAATATGTCATTACCGAAATCTGTGTTCAAAGTAGATTGGCACACCCAGCAATGGGTAATATGCCGTGATGATATATTTAATTTTTATTACAAAAATAACTATTTTGACCGTATTACAATTTTTATTTTCAGCAATATTACTTTTATTTCTAAATTTATAGAAGGTATAATATTATTCAAAAGGATCAAAAACGTTGAAAGCTACAGATACCTGAAAACGTATGTATTATAGTAGCCGTCAAATAAGTATGGACTGGAGATTTCTATACAGTGTTGCCTTGCCAATTCATTGGCCATGTTGAAAATGCTAAGTTATGAAGAAGCGACAACACCGCTGGACAAGGGACAGGGTACGGAGAAGGGAAAAAGTTGAGTATCAGTTCCATATTCATTTCACGGCGACTATAATATAATTCAAAAATTCAGAATTTCCCAATACGTCTTGCGCTTCTAATTGTGTAGAAGTCAGCTATTTTTATAGACATATATCCAGATAAATATAAATTTTAATATTCAGTCATTTTACAGAAATTCTTTCAATAAATTATACATATATAAATATTATTGAGAGTAAAAGTGCCATAATTATTTGTTGAAAAACTATGACAAAGAAAATCTTTCTCACTTTAATCATTGTCATTCATTCATTTCCTCTTCTTCCATTCAATGATTACATCCCCTGTTGTATTTTTCTCAACTATTTGCCAATGTTTAAGGTTAACGGCCCGTTAATTTAACCGTGAATCAGTTCGTATTTACAGCGTAGCCGTGCTTTCCTCTCTGTTCTTTTAATAAAACTTGCCATGGCGTCTTCAGCCAGCGTCTTAGACAGTTCCAGACGCTCCGCACCGTCTTTCAGTCGGAATAGACTCAGTGTGTGACATGGTAGTTGGTGATGAGCAACTTGAAAGTGGCTGTTAGGGTTCGTCCCATGTCCCACAGGTAGGGAGATAGTTTTTCATTGTTACGAACTAACAAATCCTTATTGTAATATTGGTGTGTTGAATTTGTGCTTGTTTGTTTTACCTTATTTAAATATATTTTCGGACAGGAAAATTCAAGTTTAACGTACTCTATTTCGAATGCCATAAATCATATTAATGATTCGGAACGGCACATGGTTAAACTGATTTATATATTATAATACAGATCATTAACAAATCATATTATTTTACAATGTATTACATTTGAAAATATTCTTTAATACTTATATATATATTTTGTTTATTAATCTAATTATTTATGAATCTTTTTGCGGGAGATGGCCCGTGCCAAAAATAAAATATTTCGTAAATAGGTTACATGCATTCACTGAAAAAACGCGGAAAGAGCTGCCAAAACATGCAATACAAATGCAGTTAACAAAATAACACTGAGTACAGTAACTTATTGTAGCAGAACATATTATATAGTCTTGTTTAACACTCATAAATTTATTGTTAGAACTCATGTTTTGAATTAATCCAAAAATAGAATTTTAAGAGGGAGGAATTTCTGTTGTATATACACTCACTTTCACTATACAGGGTGTTTTACAATTTACATATACACCAAATGTTAACGGATAATAAATTTATTACACCGATTATAACAAAAATATTTTTTCAAAATTTGCAAAATGTGATTTATTTGAAACGAACATGATTGCTGCATGAACCGTCTCCATCCCATATATGATTTTAAAGAGGAAAAAGAAAACAGTAAATTTAATAAACAAACTTACAATTTATATATCAACTATGGCCAAAGGCCGGAAGAAGTAGTACAATTTTATATACATTTATGATAATATAATAATCCTTGATTTTCAAAAACAAAACGAACTCACCTTTGAGATTCTACAAATTTACGCTTTAGTATCCTAGCAACGAATTTTACTTATGAATATTTGTATAGAATGTTCGTTGTTATCATAGCATTACAAATACAAAAATTGACAATAAATGTCAATACTTTAAACAAAATCATCCTTTATTTCCTTATTTTTTCATCTTGAAGGACAGAAAAAATAATGTGTATAACACGTGTTTAAAGTTCTTTGTCGAACACAAACTATTGCAACCTTCGTTTCGCTCAAGCTGCAACTTTCGTTTTGGTTCGACAAAGAAACATTTTCAGCACTTGGTATACAAATAACTATTTCAGCCCCATGTTATGAAAATTTCTGCGGCGCCTTTGGAACCGTTACTAATATTTCTTTATTTCGCACGAAACGTCCAATATTTTAATTAGAGTGCCATATTAGATATAGGTGGTCCTGGGTTCAAATCCCAGTGGGGTCCATGAACTTTTCACATATTCTTTCTTCGTTAACTAAAATTGTCAATGGTCCGTAAAGCCTATTACTTACCGATCAGGACGGGAAGGCAATATGTAAATAAAAACGATCAAAGCTTACTTTGAAAATAACCAAAATATTTTAGTGTCAAAATAATTTTCTTAACTTATTTCTTTAAAAAAATTCTGCGTCGGTCGTGCAAAAATCATAATAAGTATTGCGGTCATTAAGTGCTCTTCTACCAGTATCGGATATATTTGAAATCTCGACTTCGTCTCGATCTGCAAAATCATCCTCAACCGGTAGGAAGCACTTACTGACCTTAATACTTAAATAACTATTTTGCGCGATCGGGTTTTTTTTAATGTTTATCGATAAGGTTTCCAAGGCAGTAGGCTTTTTTACAAATTACTGATCGGTAGGTAAGTGATGTGAATCACTTACCGATCAGGAGGCGCAACCGGTAAGTAAATAAAATCATCGATCAAGGCATTCTTTAAAAATATCAACAATTTTTTTTAATATGTCAAAATAATTTTCAAATCTTTTTTTTTCATTTTGTGTGTGGGAGAAGTATGGCAAAGAAAATTGTTCACTTTAAATAAACTGCACTTACTTTTGCAAATTTGGAAAAAATCTTTTTGTAATAAAAACAGTTTAATAAATTACTTATACTCGAATTTTTTTATGCATAAATCTCATAGGAAATAGTTATTTGTATATCTAGAGCGGTAATTGAGCGGAGCGCGGCAATCTTTCGACAGAGACAAAGATACTTTTCTTCAAATCTTACTGTGGAATGATTTCATTTTGTAGTTGTAATCGTTCTGTCAACCTCAAACGTCAACTTTCTGTTAATTGACACCTTGAAAAGTTTACTTTCAAAACGAACGTAGAAAAAATAATTTTCAAGTTTGATTTTGTTTCGATGACAAATTTTAACCTTACACGTTGATATTTCAACAGCAAATGATGAAATATGTTTGATAAGGACTCTAATAAATGTAGGGGCGTTTAACTAATAGAAAAGTTTACATTCGAGTGTCAGTCTCATCGTTTGAACATAATTATCCGAATACCTCAAACGCCGGTCTGTAAAAAGAGTAAAACGTTTTATTTTTTCTTTTTTCTCCCTCGGCATAACATAAACAGTAGCTCGGCGACAGTCTCGGCGCCCTCTGCGTCTATTTCTACTTCCTCGCGTCTCCGCCAGGCGCTATTTATATCTCCGTTTCCGCTCTAAAGGCAGAAAAACATGCACAAAGCACCTGAGTAGAGAGGGAGCACAATTCTTACGAATTGTACCCTTGGTGACCGTTCGTGGTTCTTACTTATTACAATATGGGTTTGACCGCGATAAGATTTGTCTCAGCGATTCAGTTTTTTTGAAAATATGTGTACATTTAAAAAATTATATGCCGAATCCATATTTGCAAAGTACAAGTTGGTATCTCTTTTATTTTCCAAGATATGTCAAAATTGATATTAGACATTAGATCTCAGAAGCCGTTCAAACCAATATTTTTTGAAAAGTTTGTTTAAGTGATTAAGCAGTTCAATAATTCTAAAAATAACTATACCTATAAAAATGACTTTCTAATTCAAATTTGCACCACAAAAGTCGCTATATCTTTTAGTTTTTGAGATAAGATCTTTTGTATTTAATATCATCTAAACCGTTAATCTCTGAAAAGTTGTTGTATTGAGTCAACTATTAAATAATTCAGAAATTATGTATGCATGTAAAAAATTAGTGCCATATCTAATTCTGACATATTCTGGTAAGTAGTAAGCTATTTTCTTTCTCCTATATGAAATTTTATAAATTTCATTCGGCCGTCTAAGGAGCCAATGAACCAGAGTTGGGACCAATACTTTTAATGAAATCAGTTAAAATATTACAAAAAAAAATCGTATTTAGGTATATGACTCTCATCTAATAAGACAGTTAAAGTAGCCCACTATGTACCTATTTAAAAAAAATAGTATTATGTTTGTGGAACTAATGTCCACATGCGTAAAAAAAAGGCTTCACGCATATAAAATATTTTAATTAAAATAAACTCCATAAGACTTGCATTGCATTTTACGCACCGCTATGAAAAATTAGACTGCCCATACTGCGATTAATGTTTGTAGCTACTACTTCACGCATTGGAGTACAAAAATTCTTTATTTAGTTCTATACTATTGATGAGCAAGTAGAAATATCCTTTAATAAATAACTTGTTCAAAATGTTCATCATAATATACTGCATTACGTCTTGATTCATCTTTATTTACGTCTTCAACTATTTGATTAAAAACACACAGCAATATGTTCTTGCGCATGCGTGAAGTATTTAGTATTTCAAGAATTTTAGTTACTTTAAATACTTTTGGATACTGTAAGTACCAAAAAGTATTTGAAGTACTTTTTATGAAAAAAAAGTATTTTAAGTACAGTACCAAGTACTAATTTTCAAAAGTATTTTAAGTAAAGTATTGTAAATACTGGATGTATTTAAAGTAATACTTCCAGTACTTTTACTTTAAGTAGTTCCCTGCTCTGCAATCAACACATACAAATTTTATTCAACTATTATTTTATTATTGACAATATGTATACATATAAAAAAATGTCAAATTAGAAATTAGGTCGGTATTACTTCCGAGATATGATCTTTTGAATTTGCAGAAATCGAAATATTCAATACACATCTTAATGAATATTCACTAAAACTTTCTGTAGCGGTTCAGCGATTCAACAATTTTGAAAATGTGTTTTTCTATTCCTGCTCTGAAAACACAATTTTCTGGTTTATTTTTCATGCTGAAAGCGACTCTTTGCAGCACGCTTCGGTATCCTAGCCCTAGCAACGAATTTTACTTATGAATGTTGTACACAATATTTGATGTTGTCATAGATACGCATCACAAATACAAAAATTGACATAAATGTCAAATTATTTAAAAAAATATATATTTATTTCCTTATATTTTTGTCTTGCAGGAGTAGAAACAGTATTGTGTATAACGTGTTGAAAGTCCTTTGTCAAACACAAACAATTCTCTCAGGCTACAACTTTCGTTTTGGTTCGACAAAGAAACACTTTCAGCACTTGGTATACAAATAACTATTGCATATAACGAGCCAAACCCATAATATTTCGGCCGATTTACATTTTCAACAAATTATAAATCCTACAAAAATGGTTAGAAATTTCTATAAAATTCTTTCGGCTACTTTAATATAAACTTAAAACATAAAAAACCTGTGGGCCAAATGACAGGTGATAATAGTGCAACCGGCATTTTAAAGGTGCTCTTCTAGTTCATACTTAGCTTCTACCAAGACCCTTTACTTTTGGCACAATGGAAAACAACTTGGAAAAAATCTAGTGCGAACAATAATATCTACCTAACAAGACATATGGGACAATACTCACAGAAAAATTTGCAGGGCTTAAATATAAAATACCTAATAGAAGTAAAGCTCGTGCTCGTATTACTAATAAATGAGATGAAACCGAATATTAAATGGCGGAATACTTAAATAACATATTCAGTTTTTGTAAGTTTCAAATCTATTTTTCAAACTAGTCGAAATAAATTTGTAAAATTTTTCACCATTTGCGTAGGTTTTATAATTTGTTTGTTGAAAATGTAAACCGGCTGAAATATTATGGATTTGGGCTCGTAGATAAAGACCTGCTGAATTTAAATTTGAAAAGTTCTGATGACTTCTATATAAGGAACTAAGATATTAAACTTTAAAACTGATGTATTTTATGATTTAATAGGCACTGAAAACGATCATGTCTGAATTTTGTTTCAGCGATACAATAAGTACCTACGCTAATAGAAAAAGAAATGTTGAATCTAAATTTGTAAAGTTCAATTCGCTATTTCTTGTTGTTTACGAGATATGAGTGTTTAATTTTTGTATAATCCAACGTATTAAAAAAATTAAATGATCTTTTCTGAATTTTTATTAGTTTCCGTAATAAACATACATTAAATTTACGTTTAGTATGTGGTCCGTATAAAAGAGAAGTACTAGAAGTATTCCTCAATATAAAGAATTTCTTGAGCAATTCTAAGCTTGCAGACAGTCGGAATGCATGTAGCTATGCCTAGCATTTTCAAAACTTACAAAAAGTAATTCAATGCAGCCTAACATACTCTATAAATAACATACGTTCAAGCATTTCATTCGACATTACATACATAATTTTTCAGGGAACTTGACTTCAAATCTCAGACTGCAGTTTTAATTGACAATGGGGTTGTTTCAGTTACAAATATGAAAGTAAGAATGGAATACTTTTCAGGATTTTTTTTAATCATTAATTTTTAAGGTTCCAGAGCATCATGCTGGTGATAGTAGGAAAAGAATTAGGAAATTTGCTTTTGATTATTGTTATAATGAAGAAGCAACACAGGATGAAGTAAATAATCTATAAAATTTAATAAAATTTGTTATTGAATTACTTATTTTTGTAGGTATTTTCAATGATAGAACGAGAAGTATCCACAGCTCTTTCGAGAAGGTACAACGCTTGTGTGTTAGCCTATGGCCAAAGTTCCACGGGGAAAACGTACACCATGATGGGACTTCAGGTATTTGTTTATTTTTTGTATTACCATGGATTTTTATTAGACCTGTAATTCGGTATTCGGCAATACTTTTGAAAGCATTACTTATTCGGTCGAATAACGAATAGTTTGGGTTGTTGAGAGCACCTGCCGCGTCCGCCAAGCCGTGACGTATAACCGTGACGTCAGCGTCCAAATATTTGAAATTAAAGACAACTTTTAAAAAATCATATCTCTGATTTTAAAGACTTTTAAAGTGTAAAACATACACCTACATATTTAATTTGACCTATTCTTTCAAGAAAAGAATGAATTAGAAAATATGAAATGACCCCATTGTACTAAGTTAAAGGTAGTGAGTGACCAATATTTAATTTTCAAATAACTTCATAACTATTAGAAATTGTTTCATATAATATTTTATTCTATTTTTATAGTCTATCTACTGATAGACAAAATTTTGTTCGATCACTATCTTTGTCAGTTTTCCTTCGGTTCCGGTTCTAATACAAAATGGCCTCTTTCTCGGAAACAGTTGAAGATCAGACCTTTGTTGATTAAGCTTATTTTTACTCATTTTGGTCAGTACTATATGCCCTTGAAGTTTATATCTGAAGTTGTGGTACATGCTGTATATACATACCCAATATATTTTTCCTTTGTATATTTGGCTTTGCAAAGACGGCCGCATAATTAATATTGGTGATGATGATGATGATGATGATGATGACTACGTTGATGATGATAGTCATGCAACTATCATATTCGATTTTAATTAATAAACTAGGTATGAGACGGCATTAATTAGTTATCATTTCTCTTTTTGTTTGAAGGATGAACCTGGCCTCACTCCAAGATTGTGCGAAAATATCTTCAAATATTTTCAATCTTCTGTGACGGAAGATGAAATAAAGGAAATGCGTACCTCTGTCAGGTAAGAAGAATTTTAATTGGGTGACATTTGTCTTCAACCAGAAATAGCCATGGATTAGAAAATTAGTTCTGCCAGATTTTTGGACACACTAAATAGCACCAGTAATTCTGTGGTTTAATGCAAGAACAATAAGTATAGTAAATTTTTCTCGAAAATGAGATTAATTGGTTCAAAAAACGTTATAACAATATATTGTTATATATAGGAACAATCAAAGTTTAACTATGAAGGAACCAAATGAAGTCACAGAAATAGGCATCCATTGATTTAATGTCATGCCAGGAAAATATCAGAGGGCATTAGTGCTATAGTTTTTTTTCTTAGTATTAAGGTGGTTTATTGATTGATATTAACACTATTACCTTTCCGTACCATTTTTTAGCACTAGGGTTGATGCAAGAATTTTTATATGCCTTTATAAAATTGCCTCTCGTCACCGAATGCAAGAAAGGTATAAGAATAATGCTAAAAACTGCATATCGAGATTTTAATAAATAAGCACTTTCAAGGTCCCTAGAATTTAATTTTAACATTTTTACGGTAATGTTTACGTTTGAATGTATGTATGGAATTTCTACATACTTTGAAAAACAAAACACTCGGTATAATCCATCTAATTTTTTTTTGTTATTACAAATATTAATGAACATTTATTCACAATCATTATAGTAATATGTCGATTCCTAACCTTTTAGAGGTTGGGAAATACGTCATTCTTAACTACAATGACAATCTCTTGGGTGGGAAATAACAGATTTCACTTCCACATCACGGGTTGGAAATATTTATCTGAATGATTTATTCTGAAAATTATTGATTTAAAAAGAGGATGATTGTCAATATAAAAAAGTAATATACTATAAATTCTCTTTTTGTTACATTATATTTAAATTAGAAAATAGTGCAATATTATACAACGACGCCATGTGGATGCTGTTACTGAGGATGAAGTTTATAACATTAGAGAACAAGAATTGTAATCATTCGAGGTAATAATGGCCATTATACCAAGTTATATACTATACTTTATCTACGACTAATATAGAGTGTATCACGGAAAGTGAAACATAGGCGTTTAACATGGGAAATCAGTTTTTCCATGCGCATTGCTCCCCTAATTATTTTAGACAAAAAAATTCAAATGGATGTTGTAAAGCAAAAATTTCTACATCCGAATCAATAAAAAAAAAACATTTTAGCCACTTCATAACTGCAGAAATAAAATTTGAAAATTCACGGAATTACAATTTAATAGTATTAGCCATGGAATTAGAAACAAGAGACGAACAAAAACGTAACGTTTTATTGTGTCAGTGTCAGAATAACTAATTTCTCATGTTAAGTGCCTATGTTTCACTTTCCGTGATACACCTGTATATTATTATATGAACTTTTTTTTATAATTTCGTTTCATAACCCCAAACCAAATATACACAAAACATTTTTTTCATTAAAATTAGGTTAACATTGCAATTTTTCGTGATATAACTATGGTAATGAATAGAATGTCATTTTGAAATGTTTTTTTTTTGTACATATATTTTATTACAAATATTCTAATTGGTGCGTCAGAGTAAATAATGGCTATTATTTCCTGTGGAATTAAAATATGGAATTATATAACAAAAACCACATATTTACTAGGCATATTATTTATTAGTCGTAGGTGAAAATATATGAATATACGCATATAAAATAATTTGTTGTAATAAATCTCACAGCCAAACGATTCCAAGGAGAAATAAATCTCTGTCAAAAATCGAAAGTGGTTTATATATTAATTTTGCTGCAAATAAAAAAAATGTAACATGGTAATAAAATAATTTTAATAAAATTATCTTTACAAGCAATATTAAATACACTACTTACGTAACATAAAATCGAATTGGCAAGAGGTATTGTGCTGACGCTGGCCATAACAGATTTTTTATGCTCCATGTCCTATTTACATATTTATTTGATTTGTTGTACAATTCCAAGTTTCATAGGAGGATATTTTCATTATTATTTTCACTGAAAGATTCTTGTTGATTTTAAATCACTCAATCCTAAAATTACAAAATATAGACATTTGTTGTTCTAGCATCAAACCACAGAATTGTAAAAATAAGTTGTCCGCGAATTATAATCGAAAATGTAACGTGACTAAGAATTTTTTTTTCCTCCTTGGAAATAATGAAAAAGTGCAAAGTTAGAAATAAGTTCCGTCTTTGTGGATGAAGAGAAGTCATGCACCAATTTAAACTTTACTTGTCAGCTATCTCTTTACAATTATTTTCGACATTTTTCGCGGTTGCATGCGTGTAGTATGATGTGGGAACTACGCGTTACTCAGGCCGTGATAACGTTAGATTTCGTCCTTGGATTCGATCCGTAACAACCACGCATATACACATCATAAACTAAATAACACTCTTAAGTTTATCACTTTCCTTTAGCCATTAAACTAAAATTAGCAAACGTAAAAATTAAAGAAAACAATTCTTCTTTTGTGGCGAACTGTCTTCAGTAAAAATAGCAACACATCAAGTGAAGAATCAATCGAAAAACATGTGTGATCTATGCTATTTGTTTCTATCAAAATCTACCGAATTTTGTTTGAAAAATACATCAGTGTTATATTTGTAGTGCGTATAAATCTTTTCTATTACCGATATTACTGGCGAATTTTTTGCACGCTGACGCTTTTATTAAGTTTTTGCTCCCGTTTCAAATGCTTTTTTGTCACGACAAGAGGATGTTTATTTTTATTACAAAACAATAAAAAATGTGTAACTGTTTTTTTTAAACTGAAAATCAAAGGAAGACAACAATTAAGACGAAACAAGAAGATAATTTAACAAATAAATTAAAAAGTTTAATGATACTCAATTTATTCAATTACGAACTTATAAACTTGAAAAATAATTTTAATTTTTTTAAGCGATTCATAAACTATGAATCACGTATATACTGGTACTCGTATTTTTTATTTATTACTACCAAACGACCGAGGCCAATACTTAGATATAATGATAGAAGTGGCCGTTGCCAATATGCGAAATGACTAGATTCGGGATTTGATCGTAACATATACGTATGGATGAATAAATAAATAAAAATAAATATTTTATCACGGCATATTACTCATTGCTGGGTGTGCCAATCTGCTTTGTATACAGATATCGGTAATGATGGAATATTTGTACCGTGTAGGCGCTTACCAGGCGTCACCTCACGGGCACTCATAGCTGGCGTGGAAAGTGCACCACAGTGGTCAATTTTGTGCCATTAAAATTCGATGTTATTTGTGGCGTCGGCCGGGATCGAACCCGGGTCCCCAGATCGCGACCAGACACTCAGGCACACGGCAAAAATACGCATCAAAGTGATTTCAATGTTAGATTTGAAATAGTCACATATTGTCTTCCTTATTTTTTTTCAGTAAAACAATTCAATAGTTTATTGTAGAGAAAAAAATTCTGCATCTAATGATATCCTTATTCATAATTTTCTATTATCCGGAAGAGGAAAAAAATCGAAAAATTTAACTGTTAATATTATCATTAGTCAAATCATAGGTGCCATGGAATAATAAATAAATTCGTACATTGACAGCCATTGTTTTTATTTCACATTTTGTATTTGATGTATTTGGAAATATTTATCTTTTTTTTTTGATTGTGGCTCACAAAATTATTCGTAAAATGTAAAATAAAAATGTTCCCAAAAACGAAATTTATTTAACAAATTAATCGTAGTCTTCTTTCGATATTTCATAATCAAATGATCATCAAATTTAAAATATGTTTAATTCACTTTGTGTAATTGTGATGAATACAAATTATATACAAAAATTGAGACGCAATATTATTCGTACACCTACAGGGTATAAAATTATTTAACACTAAATTTTTATATTTAGTGATGTAACCATTGACTTTAATTACAGCTTCCTATAGCCTAGGCATTGATTTTATTAAATTAGAAGTGTATTTTTTTTCCTTTCTTCAGTCAGATTCGTCCGGAGTTTCTAAATAATGAAAAAGGTATTTTGCGGGGTCGCCTATCTAATTCCGACCATAAATTCTCAATAGGGTTGAAATCAGGAGTCTAGTAGGGAGGTGTTTTAAGTTGTTTCGGTATGTTGTACAACAACCATTCCAACAAGTGCTGCATGTTAGGGATCATTATCTTCCTGGAATATATTATCCCCTCTCTGTCCAATTTTATCCGCAGAATTGCAAATTTTCTTTTAAAATTGATAAATACAGCCCCAAATATTAATGTTTACGCCGTCGTGTTTTATTAATTTTTTTAATGAATTTCTTTTTGGAAGCCCTTTTTATTTTACTTTTTATGAGAAAAGTAAAGTATACGAAGAATTTTGTGAGCCACTGTACATTTCAGAAGAGATAATGTTAATATTTATAGAACTCATTTTAATTATAAGTAATATTACTAACATCCCGAGATAGGAGTTAAAATATGAAATATTCTCTCAGATTCCGATTTTGTCCAGGCATTTTGTGAAATATTCGTACTGGTTTGCACAAATTCGGGATAATTTGATTACAACATTGACAAAACCTGACCTAATCCACAAAACGTACGCTCGCAAAATTCGGGTCATTAGTCTCGTTAAAAACAAAACTCAAAAAAACGACAATATTGCCGTGAATTTTGTGTCCGTGAGTTTTGTACCTATGTTTACAAAAGTGTACGCTACAAATGTCCGAATATTGAAAAAAAAATACATTTTGATCAAAAATTGACATTTGTTGTACTTGCGTAAGCTTCAGATGTACTGTTAAAAGTATGAGATTGGATCTTAGTAGTCCTTTAATACGAACGTGTCTGAAATTTAATATACACAAAGGAACATCGCCCAAATAAATTAAAAAACTTTGTTTATGATTCTTTTCAAAGTAATTATTTCCAAAGTGTGTTAATTTTTGCAGTTACCTCCCCAAATCTTGTTTAAATCTAACGATTAAACTTTACGTCAGCAACGGCAAACAAAGAATCACTTTCGGAGTCTAGCAAATAAAATATAGCGTGACAAATCGCACACTTTTGAGTAGTTCAGCGGGATGATAAACTTGTCTCGCGGGGCAAGGGGTATAAACAACCAATTACACCACCGCGCATAATCTAAACTTCAGTTCTCCCACAGCTATTTGGAGATCTACAATGAGAGAGTCCAGGACCTTCTCACCACACAGAATAAAAACCTTCGAGTGCGGGAGCACCCGAAAAAGGGCCCCTACGTTCAAGGACTGAGTGAACATTTAGTGTCGACCCCTAGTGAACTCTTACAGTGGTTGTATAGTGGAAATAGTAATAGGAGAGTAGGGGCTACTTGTGCAAATAGAAAGTCCAGTAGGAGTCATTCGTTATTGACGCTCTCCAATGCAGTTAGTGGTGGGATTACTAGGTTGCACCTGGTGGACCTTGCCGGGAGTGAACGGGCGAGTCATCAAGCTGCACATAGACTCAAAGAAGGGGCCAACATTAACAGGTCCTTAGTCGCCCTGGGGAATGTCATCTGTGCTCTAGGTAAGAACATTTCTCAAACGATTAAAATTGCAAAATAGGAAATTTATTTTCGTGGGTACATTTCTCGACTGTTATATGTAGATTAAGTGATAAATACTCGAAGTCTTGGTCATACTGCATTTATTCTTACGAAACCGACTTACTTACACCTACTTCAGGGTGTAAGTATAAGATCTTAAAGATTCTTAAACATAAAATCATGTATAGGCGCCGACTTTTCTATTACATAAGGGGGGCCTAAAATTTTTTCAACAAAAATAAAGTTCATTATTATTATAATTTTTTTATTTCATGATATAATTAATAATAATTACAGAAAAATAAAATAAAATATAGTTTCAGTACACGAATCTTATCTTGTTATATTACTTTAAACTTGTTATACCGTTTTTCTTTAATAAAGTTATTTGCAATTGTGTTTAAATCGAACTCTTGTATTATTTGCATGATAATTAAACATAGCGACATAATTTAACCTGTCTTGTGTCATTGTCGATCGTAAATAAGTTTTTAAGCGACGTAACATAGAAAACGATCGTTCTGTTACACAAGTTCTCACAG
This sequence comes from Harpalus rufipes, assembly GCA_951394225.1. Classification (NCBI taxonomy): domain Eukaryota; kingdom Metazoa; phylum Arthropoda; class Insecta; order Coleoptera; family Carabidae; genus Harpalus; species Harpalus rufipes. The sequence continues at coordinate 39,373,427 of OX596280.1, read as the reverse complement.
GGGTTGCATAAATTTTAAATTATAAAATGAAAATTGTGCCTTTAATGACTATCTATTGAATAAGTTTCAAATGAAACTAGTCCAGTGATGTAAATACAATGATTGAAACATTTTTAAATTAATGAGATCGAAGCAAATGCGATAAAAAATATTTAGAGTGGAAGGGGGGCTAAAACAATTTCGTCCCTTCTATATTTTTTCGGGGGGGGGGGGTACAAACGCCCCCTTTGCTCCCCCATAGTCGGCGCATATAAAATCACAAATACATTCGTTTAAATATTCTATTTTACAAACGTCATACAAAAATTCGCAAAAAGCATATTTACCTACACTTGTGTTCGCTTAAAACAACAGAATTCTATTCATGAATACTGTATATCTGAGATTTCCAGTATTTGTTAACACCTTATTTCTGTTAACCATTGATATTGACAAGGTATGACCTTATAACAATAATAACCAAGTTGTAAACGTTTGGTCCGTTTGGAGCGACTGATATTTCATTGGTTTTCTCGAAATCATCCATAGAATTTTACTTTTTGTAGAAAAACTCCAATTAAACAAAAAGGCGGTATCCTGTTCACTCGGGCTAGGTCGGATTTTAAAATGCTTTAAGCCAAAAGGCAAAACGGGGCGAATCTTGAAGGTTTGCAGTTTCTGTTACGAAAGTCAGTATTCTGTGGTCCACCATTACTATATTGAGAACTATTGGAGCTACAAAGAAGGTTATATTGGCGAACAGTATCTATTTTACAAGACTTAATGAAATGAACGGATTTTTTTTTCAATCAATGGTTCTCAAAATATGAGATCTACTCATATTTTTATTTTTTAAAATGGAATCAATATTTTTTCTCTAATGAAAAATTAGAGAAGTTAATTTTTAATGCAATGATATATTTTCAAACCATCACTCTTCAAATGATTATTTAAAAAAATGCATAGTTTTATATTAATTTTATTTAAATATGACTAATAATATAATATAAAAGTACCCTGAATGAAAAACATGGACATGTTAATTTTTTATATAGAATTAGAGTTCCTTGTAAGAAATAAATGAATATGTTGACTTAATAAAAAACATACCTATAGTAAATTAACGAAACGAAATATTTACGTATTTATAATTAAATAAAATTAATATAAAATTAGTCTACAGTGTGTTCAGAAAAAAACGTAACTCGGATTAGGCTATGAAGAGAGAAACGTATATCTGATCATTATGCAATTCAAAAGTCATGTCAAAATTAATAATGAAATACATTTTTTTTTAAATTCATTGTAACAAGCAGCAAAAGAATATTGTCATTCTCCGTTTTCTAATTTATTTCCATTTCTAAAATAAAAGTCAAGAAATAGTTTTCATTTCTTTAGCTAACATTTTTGACAATATCTCGTGACATATGGCTTTTAATTAAATACTTTCAAATGACAAACAATTCTCTATTCATAGCCAACTTCAATTTAGGTTTTTCTTAACACAGTACTTGTATTTTTCTCAAAAAAATATAAATTGTTTGCCAATTTAATTTAACTTTCTTTGTTGCTCTTATAGTTTTCGAAATATTAATATAAGCGCTAATAAAAGTTACAGTAATAATTAATAGTAATATTTGTAACGTAAATTTCAAGCTCATCACTATCACAATCATTACATCTATATTGCTCATTTTCGGCTGAAGAAAGAAGTACGGCAAAATCGCATTAGACTTCTCGTAAGCTCTACGTATACTTGGAAAGAGAAAAAAAGTTTCTCTGGCTACAATTTCTCATAAAGCTTGATGAATTTTTGTTAAACTTTTCGTAGACCTCCAATATTTTCGTAGGCCCACTATATTTTGTGTGCCTAGTGTGCCTACTAAGTATACTAATCCGCCTCTGAAATGCCATAAGTCAATTCTAACTTTGATACAAGCTCAAGTAATTATTCTGATAGCGTAACTTCCTGATATGTCAGGATTCTTTTAATCCAGTCAGAAATAGTGATCGGTCGTCAACTACGACCTTAAAACCTTCTCATTTTTTCCAAAATGAACATGCTGCTAAATTACAGATCACTGAAACAGTCCAATTATTATTTTTAAATTAGGTGTTACCAATTATTGGAATTCTGACATATTTATTTATTCTTACAAAACCGATGTTTCGGTAAGCACTTATGACATACCTTCATCAAGATAAGATCTTATAGATTCACAAACATGAATATTTAATTAATGTACACATATATAGATACATTAGTTTCAATATTCAGTTTTACAATGTATGCATTAGTGGGGCAGGGTGGAACAAATTCGAATTCCTTATATGAAAAACTTTCTTATTAGGCACGCTACAGACAATTGATGTAGGTTTTTATGGGCCAACTTTTTGAGACAATTTTCATAGGCATCACAGGAATTTTTGATCGTCTTTTGTTTTTGAGAGGCTAAAATTTGATATTTGCTTATTTTTAAAATGCCTCGTATCTCGCTTATTATGAGAGATAATGAAACATTGTTTAAATAATTTTTATATGGTTCTTTTACGTAGAATGTCGCGGTGTAATTAGATTTTTTCAAAACTTAATAATTCTCGAGATACCTATCACTAACATAATATTTTTTAAATGGGCACATATGTGTTGAAAATAATCTCATCATTTTCCTTATTTTATAAGTTTTCCAACAATAATAAGTCTACATTCCTTTGTTTCAAACATGAATAAAAGATGAATTATTAATTTATTGGGATGAAAAAATCAAAAACTGTTAAGAAACAAATGAAAAAAACTGTTACAGATTATCAATTGTTTATTTATAATATTATTTCTTTATTTATACTCATTTTTCTAATTTATACTTCAAAAAACATATTAAACTACATTTTTCGAATTGTGTCGTAGGCAAACGCCGATAAAAAATAAATTAATCCGAAAATAATTGACCTCGTAATTGACTAAAAATAATTTTGAGAACTTAATAGACATTGTATCAAAATAAACAAATAATTGATTTTTTAGATTATTTCTTAATAATTTTACATTTTTTTCACCCCAATAAATTAATAATTAATCTTTTATTCATGTTTGAAACAAAAGAGTGTACACTTGAAAAATTTATAAAATAATGAAAACGATGAGACTATTTTTAATATATGTTCCTATTTAAAAAATATTGTGATTGTGTTGTATCTCGAGAATTAAGTTTTGAAAAAATCCAATCACACTACGATATTTTACGTAATAAAAACCCATATAAAAAAATTACTAAATTTTTTTTTTATTTCTCATAATAAGCGAGGCATGAGGTATTTTCAAAATAATCGAAAATCAAATTTTTAGCCTGTAGCTCAAAAACAGAATTATTAAAATTGTCTCGAAAAGTTGGCCCATAAAGACCTACATCAATTTTCTGTAGAGAGCATAATAAGAAAGTTTTTATATAAGGAATTCGAATTTGTTCCACTCTGTACAAGAAATGATGTTTATGACTCTGTAAAATCTTACTTACCCTGATGTCTATGCGCCCGCACCTCCAAACAATTTTGTTTTTAAATTTTGAATAAAATTAAAAATGTCTTTGTTTTAATACTCAATGTGGTGCGGGTCCTTCATAAATACGTCGGCGGTCGACGCATGACGAAGAAAGTAAAAAAAATGTTGGTCAGGAGAGGTGGATGTATAAATTCCTCCTAGAAAAACACGTCAAAGATTGTTTCCCTAATATCGAGGTCGCTGTAAGAATATACCTGTCACTTATGGTCCAAACAGCAGTGGAATCATTTTCAAAAACAGGCTTCGAAGAAGACAGGCTCAACGTTTTAGCTTTGCTTAGCATTGAAAACAATTAAGTTTTGTAATTAGTATTATTAGTATGTAGGCGCAAACCAATTAGCCACTAAGATTATTTGACGTTTTTATTTTAAGCCTGATTTGAATTAAATATAATTAACTTTGCTTGTTTGTTACATTTCTCTTTTTTATCTTGCATTTGCCTAACATGTTTACTTAAAATTCCCTTCCGGTAGGGCCCGCACCACAGGTTCAGCCTAGGGCTACAGATCCTAAATACGGCTCTGTCGATTTGTATAAATGTTGTATGACTGAGATTTCGAGTAATTGGTAATTGTTAACACGTAATCTACATCGCAGTTCTGAAAATTACCTACATTATTTTTTAAATACATCGAAATATGTGTACTCGAGAAATCTACATTTTTACAATATATTGTGATGGCACTATTATTCTTCTTTAATAGGATATTGACGTGTCTTCGTATTCCTTTTTCTGAATTCAATTTCTCGTGTAACTCTCTTGTCTCTCTTTGACCTTCTGTTAATGCGTGCGTGCATATGTTGCGCATTCCTCACATAGTTTATCTCTACTCTCGTAATTTCATATGTGTTTATTTCAGCCGTTCAATCGTCGAAACACAACCGCAACCCTCGTAAACGTTTCGTACCTTACCGCGACTCAGTCCTCACTTGGCTTCTCAAGGAGACCTTGGGGGGTAACTCCAAGACTGTTATGATCGCAAGTGAGTAGAGTTGACTTCGTATACTAATCTTTTCTTTACTCACTGCTGCATGGATTTATAATGGTAATGAAGGAATTTGTTGATGTTTGAATAGAGGAATAATGTGGTTTCCTTACAGCTGTTTCACCTTCTAGTGTCTGCTACAGCGAGACGGTGAATACCTTAAGATTTGGGCAGCGGGCGAAGCAGATTGTAAACAGACCAGTAGTTAATGAAGACCCTAAGGAGAAACTTATACGGGAATTGCGGGCTGAGATACAACGACTCAAGACGCTTCTCAGTCAGGTAAGACAAAACTAACCATCGTATTGAACTCTCTTTATTCTCATCCAAATCCACTAACGTACTAGCCGGAAATATTTGAAAATAATAATAGCCATTTGATTACATTTGGGCGCGATGATTTTATTATGGGTGCTAGTCGTCTTAGAGTGTCCTTGTTCCCACTGTTATTGCAATAATAATCGGAAATTGTTTGACCAATCATCGCGGCTTAATTGTAACCTGTAACTACGAGGATATAATAAAAAAATAAATATATCATCACGGCATATTACTCATTGCTGGGTGTGCCAATCTGCTTTGTATACAGATTTCAGTAATGATGATGACATATTTGTACCGTGCGGGCGTTTACTAGGCGTCACCGCACGGGCACTCATTGCTGGCGTGGAGAGTGCACCACAGGGGTCAATTTTGTGCCAATTAAAATTCGAAATAATTGGCGTCGTTTGGGATCGAATTCGGTTTCCCAGATTCGCGACCAGACACTCGTTTCATAAATATTGCACACAAGTGTTAGTTTATTCATTTGTTTATTTTTATTACACTATCTCTTTACAATCCTTCAATATAGTCTCCCGGTTTCTCAATGACCGAGTCTCATCGTCTGGGAAGCTGTACTATTCCATCCAAAACACCATCTCTGTTCATCTGTCGAATGGCTTGGATAACGGCAGCATAAAGCTCTTTCAGAGACAGAAAGCGATGTCCGCGCATAGGATGTTTCAGTTTTGGGAATAGGTAGAAATTTGGTATACTCATGTCTGGACTGTAGGGAGTATCAGGTAACACTTCCCAACCGTATTTATGCAGTCTTTCGGTTATGACATTCCCGATATGAGGGCGAGAATTGTTTCAGTAAGGTTGCAATGTCCAAACGTTTCTGCTTCTGTTCAACAGTCAAAGAATGAGGGACCCATCGCGCATATTCTTTTCTCTTGTTTAAATCATTTGCCAGAATTCGGAAAACTGACGTTTGTAGAATCCCTGTGGTTTCAGAAAGTTCCTCATATGTCGCATGACGATCTTTCGTAAGAGCATCTATCACAACTTTAACACGTTCATCTGTTGATGTTTTCGATCTTCCTGGTCGTGAATCATCGTTTATACTCACACGGCCACCACAAAAACGAGTAGCACTGTGGATTTCTGTTGGGTTTCTGCCACGTAAATTTTTAATATAAGACCTTTAATCTTCAACAGTCACAATACCCAAGACAGACACGTGTAGGCTCCATTTCTAGATGACGTTTGTAAAATATAGATTACGCTATAGTTGAAAACAAAACACATGCTCCTTCCCCAAAGCCTTCTAATACAACTGACGTAAATGCCACTGTTGTGGCATCATCCAATTCGCAGTTTTGCCAACCTGTGCATTATTTATTAAGTGACCCTCGTATCTAAATCTTGAGACAATTTTAGGTGCTTTCCTTTTACATTCACAAAAAAGTGAGTAGCACGAGCACTGTATTGGACTGACCCCCAACTCTCCATGGAAAAATAAAAGAAACAAGAAGAGATGCTTGTCATCTGTCAGCGAATGATTTTGACAATTTATGTTTATTTTACGTCGTATTTTACGTTTATGAGGATTAGTAATTAATAAATAAAACACCGCGTATCTCACAAAACGGTAAAATTAAATAACAGAACCAAACAAGTTTAAAAATATGCAAGCGTGATTAGTTCATTCGAAAATTTTCTTGTGCTTTGCGGAGGCAAAAACGAGGTAACCGGGTAGATAAGAGTTGTCTACCCTATTTAAAAGGAACAACGATATGGGAGATAAGTGCTGCATAGTGCTACTCCTGTATGTAAATGGAAAGCGCCTTTTGTCAGCTGATATTTCAATCAGTTTATTATGAGTTTCAATTGGTAATTTGGCACCTTCAACAATATTTTCATCAAACGAATTGAAAGAACCCATCTTTTCGACAAATCATTGTTATCACCTGGAAATATTCCCGTAACTGAATTTTCAATTCGCGTAAATGCGTTTTCATATTCTCCAACACGCGATGAACAATAAGAGTTCATATTTTCGTCAATATAATTGGAAGTTAAAGCAAATGTGTCAAAATTTCGTTTTTTAATGCGGATCCAAATACCAAGCTTTTTGATTAAAGCAATGACTTTATCTGTCATTAGTAAAATGTAAAAACTGGAAAATATATAATTAGCCCGTAATTATTAGGGGGGGGGTCTTTAGGTTATTTACTTTATTTTTAGGCTTTTAAGGGGTCGCGACACTTTAATGATTGAGAAACGATGCCTTAGGAACTCTCTAAGCAGATGTTGGGAAACCATCACAAGAACATTGTAAGGGCTGTAGTGTTATTCAGCTATTTAACTATACTTTACGTAAAACTGATAGCGAAAATCTGACGTAAACTAAAAGAATTTTATCTAAAAATTCCAACGTTATTCAATACAAATATTTGAGTAATTCATTTCTGTCCTTCCTTTTAGCAAACAAGTTTCGAATCGGACTCTGGTTTAGCAATGTCAGAGTCCTTGAAAAGCCCAGAAATCATTGAAGGGACCGACGAAGAAAGTGCGCTATCTCAGACAGAAACTGACGAGTTGGAATCTTCTGATACTTTAATCGAACCTACAAAACAAAATCCCCAAGAAGAGATTGATAAAGAAGAAAATAAGAGCGATGACAACAAATTAAAAGAATATACAAAAACAGAAAAACTTATCCCTGTCATAGACATTACCAGCTCAGTGAAACCAAAAGCAAAATCTACTCTTAGCCGAACATTTAGTGTGGACTTTTCAAGATCTGTTATCGGAAATTTAAAACAAGAATTCGGTTCGCATGAAACCCTTCCAAATATTTTACAAAAACGAAGACCTTCTTTCAGGGAATCTCAAGAAAATTTAGACAAAAAGCAAGAAAACTCGTCCCGTTCTGGGAGTATTTCAGAGTCAAGTGGTAAGTCTACACCTATAAAGAACCCCATACATACTAGGCGAGTTCACAGACGATCAGAAGTCGTTGCGGCCGTCACTCAAAGACTATACTCGCAAACCAAGAAGGAAGATAAATCTATGGAAACATCAGCAATGCTCCCACGGCAAAATCTTTGTAGTAGCGCAAGAATGAGACTACGAGAATTAACACAGAAAGCACTTACGGCGAGTAAGAGGAAAGTACATTCGGAAACTCAAACCGAAGATCAAGTTACTGTACGGGTCAAAGAAAAGTCCACAGATGTGCAAGATATGGACATAGCGTTGAGAAAAGTTAAAGATGCTAATATATCTGCTATTACTCCCACACAAACAGTTGGAGTTAGTTGTTTAGTTGAAAACTACAACAAAACTATCAAACTAACTCGTAGTTGTTCTTCCCAAACAGATGAACCCAAAAATCAAACTGTTTCTTTTACTCAATACCTGAAAAATCCACCCTTAGCTATCCATTCCTACGCACAACCAATCTACACATCTTCAGTAAATATAAATGTGTCTCACAATTATTCTTCTCAAAAAGAAGACATTTCTGACGACAGTCTTGAAGATATGACACAACACATAAAATATTCAACACCAGATTTAATCAGCAACCACAATTCTTTAGAACCCACAATTCAAAAAGTGTCCAAATCAACTAGCACCGAAGAAAAACCACAGAAATTTGTACAAAATGAGTATTTCGCCACGAATAGTCCAGAATATTGTGTAGCCAATAGTTCCGTTGTTCCTCAAGTCGCAGAAAAGATACAGAACATCTCAAGACCTCAAGTATGTGCGACAGAAATAAGACAGAACAATGAATTCACAGAATCTTGTGCAATGTTGCAAGAACACACACCACCAGAGTTAGTAAAATCTACGCAAACTTATGAACCACTCAAATCAAAACCGAAATATGTTCGTCACGATATTAAAAAGCACAATACACATTCTAGTTCCGATGATTCAGACTCTGAATCGTCCATATCTTACAAAAAAGTTCGCTTTAGTAAACGCAAAGATATGATGCTAGATGTAATCCAAAACTTCATGGACGAAGCATCAAGTATATTGCACAGATTAAACTCCGTAGCAAAACAAGTCGAAAAATCTGGAGAAATACGCAACAGGCGCACTGTTGTCTTAAAGCAAAAACTTGAACAAGATTTAAAAGAATGCTATGTCCAAACATACTTCCCCTACCATGATGCATCCTCTCAAACATCGCGGCTGCCCACCCCTATTGATGTAGTCACAGAAAATAAATACGAACAAATATTGAAAACATCTTGTGATAGGTTAGAACAGTGTGTGAAGTTAGCAGAACACAAGAAGAATGTATCTGATAGTTTGCATAAATTTCCCCAACCATTTTGCTCTGACGAATGGAAGTGTGGAGAGTTTTCAAGTTTGGAAACAACGCAATCTGCGTCGGATTATGGAAGCTTACCTAGGTATAGACGAAGCAGTCCAAAAGCGTATATGCAACAGCTGATAGCGTTGAGAAAACAAGTAGTTGAAAGTTCTAGACAAAATTTAATGGAAGAATTAAAACATTAGTACCTCAAGTAGTTTTTAGATTGTAGTTTAGGTATATCACTACGCATATATTTTCTATAATAATATATTAACGTAAGTACCAATTTATTTTTAATTGTTTGGCAATTTTATATTAGTCTATTTTATGTATAAAGGGCAACACTTAAATAAAAATTAATATACTTTGTATTTATACCAAATATATTATCTGTGTATATTACAATAATATGTCTGCAGTGAAATGAATACAACAGAACAGTAAGTATATTTATCACATATAAAACTGCAAAATGTAAACACTGAATAATGAATAATACACAATGAAATTTACATGTAGCTAAGTTGAACGTTGGCCTATTCATGCACTACCACGTTTCTCCGATAGACAAGCAGTCATATGAAAATTATAATCCATACTGTTATAACCAGAACAATATGAACCATTGATAAAACTGACGCACCTGGGAAAAAACAAAATCAAAATTTTCTTTAAAAAAAAAAAAGTTTTTGCCTTACTGGTGTTCTTTTCTAAAGGAGGGTAATAAATAATACTCTTCTTCTTCACATATCCAGTTCCTGGAATCCTCAGCTCACAATCTATAATTTCTCCAGGAACTAATTCATTGACTGGAACCGAAACGACAATGGATAAATCATACTTTCCACTTTGATGTCGGCTTTTAGTCCATTCTACCACTTCTAAAATGCCTCTGGAACAATGCCAAACAAAATACAACGTTAAACTTAAACATTTTCATAAATGAAAGATAGTTTGTAGGAGATACTTAATGGATCATTTAAAAAATTTAAAAACAAAATAATTTATTTTTGCACAAGTATTTGTTAAAAGACTCATGATGATTTCGTTCTTTTGGACATCGTCAGTGAACATCAACAGCATATATTTAAAATAAACTGCTTGTTAAAGAATGTTTTAGATTTGGTATAAAAAATACTTTAATCAATAAATAAATATCTATCAGTAAAGTCTAAAAGTTATTAATAATTTTAATATACATTTAAAATTCTTCTTACAACCGAAAAGGAGTTAAAGAATGATCTGTTTTTTAGAGAACTAAGAAATGAGGAAATATTGTCAATGATACAGTATAGTTTGGTTCACGAAAGATGACTATTCAAGGTCACTTGTTCGAAGAAAGAATACACAGCCTTTTATATAACAGTAGCTTAGCAACATTTCAAGTTTGAAAGAGAAAGATTATTTGAAGTATGTCTTTGTAATTTATGTTGTGTGACAGACATGCGTAAATTGGTGACATTATTTTCTGACACACTACAAATAATAATAACGTATGCCGTAGATTTACAGATATTTAATTATCTACTACACTGCCCTCTTTGTTAATGTTTACCCAGTGATTTTGATTTTTAAATCGAATTTTATTCCATGGTTTATGTCAAGTTCATAGTTTTGTGTTTTGCAAAAACATAGGTGAAGAATATAAATCTATGGAAACGCATTATTTAAAAAGAAACATGATTTTCAAATAAATTACACTTATTTTTTTCAATTAAAATGTATCCATAAATATTTCATGTTCCATGCCTATGTATACGAAATGCAGTGAAGTTATCTGCTAGTAATATTATATCAGACGGCTTATAAATGATCTTGAATAGTTCTCTTGCCATGGAATTATAATACATAAATTAACAAATGCTTGGCATTTTACCTGTCAAGTTAGCTAAATATATTTTTATTAGGTATTATTTATTAATTTAAATAAATATTTTCTTCACTTTAACGGAAATTACAAATAATAATAAAAATCAATTAACCTAATTTGACAGATAAATTGCCAACATTTCTTAATTTTTAATTTAAATTCCATGGCTATCGCTAATTTCTGCCGTTATAGAGCATGAAAAATTAATTTTCTTTATTGATTTTAACGTAGAGTTTTGTGTTCTACAGCTTATTTGAAGCTTTTTCCCCTAAACTAATTAGGGAAGCAGAATATATATATATATATATATATATATATATATATATATATATATATATATATATATATATAAGTAGTAGTTTGTTCTAAGTATATGCAGTTTCAGTTTCTTGATGTCCGGGAAAATGAAACGATCGTCACCACTTTAGTAGCAGTTTTGAAAAAAACAAAATGTTTCATTTGTGTCTTTAATTAAATATTTTGTACTCGTATACTTAGGTTCATATGTGACGCGATCTTCTGTGTTCTTGTACATTATTATTTTTGGTTCTGGGTATATTCCATTGGCTATGCAAGTAAAATTGACTTGGTCATTTACTGGAACTCCTAAATACATTATTAGCTTTTCTTCGGGTTCTAAAAGATTGAGAAAGTTATTACAATTTATGAAATAATTTTCTAATATGTCGAGTACAGGAAAAAACTAGATGTCATTTTTTTCAAAGCGAGGAATTTGTGATTTTTAATTTAAAGTATTAGTAAATCGAAAACAGTATGAAAAAAAATCGGTAACGTATTTTTCATCATGAATAACTATGTTTCCTTCCATGTACGCCAAAACTTTTATGAGATTGTACGAGACTAAGTTGGTTTTTTTTTCAAATTTATCGGCCACGAGTGTAGAAGTGATAAAATAAAATAAATTTGAAAAAAAGTGACAAGTTTGTTTTTTTCCTGTACTCTTTATACTCATATACAGTGCCGTTCAAAAATGTGGTCCTCGTATAATGAATAATGAAAGTTGCAAGCAAAACACAATAAAACTAAACATTTTATCTTATTTTTACAACTGTTTAGCTTTGCTTCCGCTGAATCTTATTGAATTTATGTGGAGTAAAATGAAGAGAAATCATTAAAACCATATCAATATCAACCAATGTTAATCAACTATAGGAGATTTTGAAAAATATTTGGAAATCAGTAATGTTTTACAAAAACTATTTACTAAGTTTTTCAAAATATAAACAGGAGGAGGTTTTATCAATAACTCGAAAATTTAAATTTAATGTTTTTTCTGAAACTATCATTATGTACCCATATATTTGGACGGGACTGTATATAATACACATCAATTTCACCATTGGGATCACGAAAACTATAAATGATACGAAGTCGGTTAAATTAGGGCAAAGTTGCCGTGTTAGTAAATTATTTTAAAGATGTAATTATTTTTCCCGAAAAATTCATAGGTCACTAGATCAGTGGTTTTCAATCAGTGTTTCATTAGTACTTCGGAAGTGTGCCGCCAATTTTTTGGGAATTCTAATTTAACTACGCTTTGTGAATCAAAAATGAATATGAATGAATCAAGTGAGAACTGGAACAGAATTTCTTCTTTTCACATGAAAATTTGATGAAATTTGCACTGGTGGATCCCCATTAGGAGGCGGGATTTGCGGCTTTGCTCAAAAACAAATTAAGATTTATTTCAACCATTCCTTTTTGTATAGACAAGCACTTATTGCAAAAAACAATGCGCTTATAATTGCAGAATATTTTGATTAGAGTTGTTGACAACTCTAAAATGAAAGCTTACTCCTTCACATAGAAATCAGACGGCTTTCTCAATCGAGGGAAAATGCTTTCCGAGTATTAGAACTAAGAAAATAATAACTTCGTTTCTTTCAAAATGAAAACACGCACAAGATCTTAATAATAATGTGTGGTATGCTCAGTGGAACTAATTTAACAGATATTTTTAATTATTTAAACGTCAAACAAAACAAGTACACAGGATCCCGAAAAATGAAGATATTTTAACTACGACAGAAAAATTATCAGAATTCTATAAAAAGATCTGGAAAAAGCGAATAGCAAGAAACAATTTGAAGATTCATATGTATATAAATTTACTTTTTTTCCCCATTTCAATTAACAAGTGTTTGGCCTGTTTGTTGTTCACAAAAGTATTAGTGATATTGAAAAGGTTGGAAACCACTGCACTAGATAAATGCAAAAATTCATTTTTTTTCTGATTTTTATTTTTACAAATAATAACTTCTAAAGGGAACACACGTATCGCCTAATGTTCATACATCGACCCCCCCCTTCATTTCTAGTTTCGTTCAGTTTCCTATCTTGATCAACTTCGCGCGCTCATAATTTAAACAGTACACTCCGGAGTACGAAATGTACATGAAAATTATTTATTGAATTGGCATAAGTAGAGTTATTGTTAGTATTTTTTATTTAAAATTTGTACTGCGGAGTTACTTTTTAAATTGTGAGCGCGCGTAGTTCATCTGCGCTAACTTCATAGTCAAGATTTGAACGTTGTGAAACTGAACGAAACAAGAAATGGACAGGGCGATGTATAAACATTATTACATACATAGCCACTTCTAAATATGAACTACTATGGAATTTTTTTTTGCAACTTTTTTGCAAAGTTATGATTTTTATATGGATGTCGTATTAGAAAGTTACATTATATAAAAGAGTTTTTTTTTAACTTTCCAAAGATGTATAACTTATTGATGTACATTTTTTTCAAACAGCGAAAAGGCAACAATTATTCATTTTATATTTTATGGATAATATAAAAACAATAATTATTAATGGGACAACTCTGCCCTAATTTAACCGACATCGCATCTTTTAAGTTTCCGAGATCCCAATGGTGAGCCTCGAAAAACTAACATCTGTATAATTTAAATTGTTTTACCAAAAACAATCATATATTTCGAGCTAAAATCCTCATCGGTAAATGTCGACACAAAACATTTATAATCCCCCGATATATCCGTCGTGGGATTAATAATTCTTATGGCTCGGTACTGCATTTTGGGGTCATTGTTAATCTTGAACGACAGATCCACTCTGTTCTTGAGGACTCCTAGGGCTTGTGGTTTCTTGGGTGGTATCCATTGATAAACAGGATGTGCACCACCATTTAGAAACCACTTCACCACCAGGCCTTCGTCGTCGGGTCGGACAGTATAGTCACAATCCAGGACAGTAGCAGAACCAGAGTTGTTTCGGACTGCACCAGGTACTCGGATGAAGTTGATTTGGACTCCGGAGATGACATGGACTAAGGGAAGTATATTTTTAAATTTATTTTCATATATGATCTAATTAATTGTGTTATGGGACCAGTTGTGGTTCAAACAGTCCAGGTTCGCAAATTGATATCTTTTACCGTTTTCGAAAAATTCTCATTAAAAAATACGATTATTTGATACCTTATACCTGTTTAAAAAATCTGATGTGGCTAGCGCAATACTCTGTCAATCCTGTGTATTATGTATAAATTCCATACATAAGTTTTGTTGCAAAAGATTGTAAATTTCCAGTAAAATTATTTCATAAACAAACTATGCAAATTGCACTCGACACTGATATCTTCTTCTTTTTCTTCTTTAGCTTCTCCCATTCGTTACGGGTCGCTATTTTTTATTTTTTTCTTCCAGGCATCTCTGTTTTGCGTGTCGTTCTCATTCAGTCCCTTTTCTCTCAAGTCTTCCACAATACAGTCCTTTCATCTTATTTTAGGTCTTCCTCTGTTTCTTCAACCTTCTATTACAAAGCTATTCATTCTTCTTCCAATATATTCTTCATCTCAACTCATGACATGTTCAAACCAATGTAATCGTCTCTCTTGTATCTTTCTGGAAACTTGTAATACTACAGTTATTTCCTTACTGTATCTTTTCTTATCTTCCCCAACATCTACTTCAACATCCTCATCTCTACCACATTCATTTACTTTTCATTGATACTGACATCTGTCAATTTGAATTATCTGAATATATAGCAGTTTCCATGGTTAGCATAGCTGGCTAATTTATAAAATTTAATATGTTTATAATTCTTTAACTCTATATCTATTGAATATGAAGTATAAAATGCAATCAAATCGTATAGAGAATAACATATTCTTTAAGTTATAATAACGTTAAATGTCAATAACTCATATTTAACTGTTAAAATCTTCAAATGAGGCTACTTCCGGTTGACCAATTCTAATTAGTTATTCTTCTGGATGTAAACTTGAGATATACGAAAAAATTATAATTTTTGGAATCGTGGTATTGAAGTTATGCGACCCGAAACTTTCGTCACACACACACACACACACACACACACATACATACACTCAGACATCATCGTAAAGGTGGTAAAATCGTATTATAGGGACTCTAAAATATGCTTATTCACTAAAAACTCATCATTGAATTTTTTGACCAAAGATAATACCTTCCTTACCTAAAGGTGACGGAAGGTAAAAATGATCTTCGACTAATACATAATATGTATATTAAATATATGATTTCTTTACAATATTTTTACCATCCGTCACCTTTAGGTAAGGAAGGTATTATCTTTGAACAAAAAATTTGGTGGTGAGTTTTCAATGAATAAGCACATTTTAGAGTTCCTACAATAGAATTTACTATTTTTACGATGATGCCTGTGTGCGTGTGACTATAATTTCGGTCATGATAACTCCAACAATAGAATTTCAAAAATTACATTTTTTATGTATTCCTCTTCGTTACATACATATGCAGACTTGATTAGATTTTGGTTATAATTAGTCAACTGGGAGTACCTACATTTGAAGATTTTAAAAGTTTTTCTTGAAAAAACGCTGTTAAATATCATTTTTTGATATTTACTGTTATTATAAATTATCTGTACGGTTTGATTGCATTTTATACTTTAAATTAAATTTCATAAATCAGCTAGCTATTCTATAACCATGGAAACAGCTAATATTAAGAAAATACTAATTGACGGATGTCAGTGTCAATAAAATGAAAATAATGGATGTTGGGGAAGACACGGAAAGATTGGATAAGGAATGAGAGGATAAGGGAAATGGCTCAAGTGATAAAAGTTTTTAGAGAGATACAAGCGAGACGATTGTATTAGTTTAAACATGTCATGAAGAGAGGTGAATAATATATTGGAAGCTTAGTTAGAAGGCAGTGAAACAGAGGAAGATCAAAGATTAGATGGAAGGATTGTATGGCGGACTTGAGAGAAAAGGAACTAAATGAGGACGACAATCAAAATTAATTTGATGAAGAAAATTAAGAATAGCGACCCCTAACTAATGGGAAAAGCTAAAGAAGAAGAAGAAGATGTCAGTGTCAAGTGCAATTTACATAGTTTGTTTATGAAATAATTTTACTGGAAGTACAGAATCTTTTGCAAGAAAATTTGTGTATGGAATTTGTACATAATACACAGAATTGTCGGAAGGTAATATGCTGGACACAACAGATTTTTTTCTATTTTTCGCTTTTTATGCACTTTTAAATAAAAAATCGTAATTTAGGGCATTTTGTGTAAGATGGTGAAACTAATATAACGTTTGACGTTCAACAACGTAACCTTATTTTTGTAACATTAAATATCTACTATATATTCTATTTCTTTTTAACTTTACTACTCCATTTCTTCTCTTCTTATTATTACTTCTTTTAAATTCATAATTATATAAAAATAATATTCTTAACAATCGTTTTTGTTCGTTTATTTAGAAAGATTTGACATTTTTTGACATTGAGAGCCACAAAAAAATAAATTATTCTTATATATTACGGCACTCGAATGAGCTATTAACGAACATTTTTGGGTGCTGTAATAGCTTTGTTACAGACGCAAAATAGAAAAAGTACTTTATTAAAAAAGTAAAATCAAAAATTATTTAACAAAATATTACTGAATCTACAAGTGTACTAAATATTTTCGATATTGTCGTGGTAAAAATTATTCTTGAATTATTTACGCATCACCGATTTCTTCGCCACTGTTTACGTGCTTCTACTTGTGGATGTACGTTAGTCGTATTCACTTTACTTTTCTTATCATTCTATTTCTGTCTCAAAGCGGACCCGGAAAAGTAGTTTGTATTTCTCTAATTAGGGGGCGTTATGGCAGAAAATTTTCGACAACTATTAATTTTTTCTCGGGTATCTATTATTAATTTGTTGGAAAAAATAGGATTACATTTTTTTTTGTAGAGATTACCGTATTAAAAATTTAAAAAATCGTTGTAACAGCCATTATTGACACTTTCGACCTTTTAAACAATTTGATTTCAACTTATATGGTTCAATAATTAATTATTTCATGTTCTACGATTTATATGAGTCACAAATTCTCCGAAGCTGTTAATGCATTCCACTGTAAACTTATGGAAAATTTAAAAATATGACAATAAAAACGTTCACATATGAACAGGCATATCGATATGATATCTTTGAATCGCTAATGAAATGAGACTTGGGGGAACGATCAAAGACATCAGCAGCCGAGGGAAGTCTGTTGGAAAATATTGTGGTTTCAAAGGACTCACCACTACTAAATATAAACAGCACGGTATTTGTTGCCTAAATGTATGTGAATGCATGAGGTTTTTGACCTAATTTGAGATTCAATATCGGCCGGCTGCTTCAAGAAACACTATTGTATTAATTGATACTTAATTATTCACAGAGAGTGTGATTATTAATTCAAGTTCGAATAATTGCTAACACAGATTTTTAAATTATTAATTTAAGTAAATAAAGTAAGTTTAAAATAAATAAAAACATTTTCCGCCTTATTACCCATTTCTAGGTATGTCATTCTGCTTTTCTTCACTTCACCTCACGGACTCTCAAAGCTGTCGTGGAGAAAGCATTTCAGGAGTCACTTTTGTGGTATTTTAAAAATTTGAAATAATTTTCGAGTTTGACGTCGGTTGCAATCAAACTCGGACCGTCCAAATCACAACCGGTCAACTTAACGTACACACTCATACAATGCTATATACAAGCATGAACATAAAATAAATAAAAAATTAACTGATGTGGCCAACACAATACCTCCCGCCATTTATTTTTTATTATAACTATATTAGTTCCTTTCCATATAACTAATGACTGCCCTATTTACAATTTTCTTTTTCAAACGTTACTATTATTAATCTGAAATGTTTTTTTTTTTTGACAGTGACAATTATCTCTGTCAGTTACATACATTTGAGCTGAACTATGTACCCAAGGAGTTGTGTTTAAAGCGTAGGCTCCGGGATTTAAATTATAAATTATTTTATAAATTTATCCATAAAATTTGTACAAAAGCCAACCGCGAAGACAATTTAATAATCTTTAATATTTATAATAACATAAATTGCGAAAAAATAAAAAAAAAACTATTTTGAGCTTCAAGTAAAGTGCCATTTGTTGTCCGATTTACTCCAAAATCTAATGGTTTCTTTCTATATTAGAATAAGATAGAAATACATAGTTTCAAAATTTTCTGAATAATAGTATTTGAGTTAGACCGTCCAGAGGATCCACACTCACACACATGCACGCACACACATAAACATCTACAGACATCATCGTGAAAATATTAAAATCGAAATCTAGGGACCTTAAAACATGGTCATTTACCAAAACTGGATATTTGCAATTTTTAGCACAATCCCTTTAATAAATATTCATATAAAACTTACAAAGATGTGCGATGACAACACTGACAAAATATACCAGATACATAACTGTAACGAACCGGATACACAGGTGGACACGGTAAATATGCCCCGAGGGTTACTCCGGACTTAAATTTACCCCCGCTGACTATTGGCGCATGCTCAGAAACATTTCAAACCCTAATTTACAATATTAGAGTTCGCATAGGTATAAGTATGTACGTTATTCAATCCGTACATACTGAGTTCGTATCTCGACGAAATATTTAAATAAACATGATTTGTTTCAAAAGAATTTAACAATAAGTTAATGTTTGTCTTTGTGGGTTTAGATGTAGCAGCAACAGTGTAATATCTCTGACATGTGTCATGTCCCCATGTCTTTTGCGGGCGGTTTCCCATCAACGCGAAGGAGTAATTTCCGAAGGAGGTACCGCCGTCGTCCTAGTGGGGCGACGCACATGGTTGGACTGAAACTTGTATTTTAACCAGTCATTCTAATGACCGGCGACCGGTCCCAATTACCTGTTAATTATATTTGAGTCACTTATTCAGAATAAATATGAAGATTGGCCAATGTGTACGGTCTTGTAATTGGTGTCGACATATTTAAATATTTATTATAAAAATGTGTTTATATCGCTTAATAAAAAAAATTCAACAAAAATTTCCTTACAAAAGGAAATATGATTACAATAATGGCAATAACTAATCATTGTTACTATATCTGTACGTATTAGGGGTATTATTCGTTAAGTTGTGTATAGGCAATCGATAAAACCGGTGCGGGCTGTAATATATATTTTAAATTCCAATTATTACAGCATTAGTTGCTTAAAACTTTGAAGCGGTTCTTGTCATTTCTCTATTGTTAAACATTTGTTTTTGTTTATTACTTACATTTATTGTTTATATCTTTATTTGTTACAAATAGTTTTCTACATACTTCCAGACCACCGCGCTCTATCTGGTAAACCTTGTAGCCGTTGATTTGTAAAATCATCGATACAAGACACAAAAAAAAATATTAACAATTTATTTTTGAAACGTGCACCCTCAAAATTCCTTAACTATTACTCGTTTTTAAATAATATTTCAGTTTAAATAAAACGTCTTTATGTTTTGAATCTCGCAGATTGGGTACCTAATTCTTTTGTTTATAGCAATTCAACAAACAAAAATGAGCTCAACTACTTATCATTTTCACAATCTATGATCTTAAGATAATTATTAGGAATAATTTCGAACAATTGTAGTCTTTTTATTTACGATCTATATTTATCTTGTGGAAAAAAAGCCGCGAACATATGAGAGAGAAATTCATTCATTTATTGCTATTAAACGATCAAAAATTAATTCGGACATGGTAATTATTTTTTAAAAGTACATTCTCAAATATACTTATAAAACTATTTTGCAAAAAATGTTTTAATAAAATGTCTTCAGAATATTATATACAAATTATATATGCGTATTTAATATATTTCACCATATTTCATTTGAGTCAGCATTATACTTAGTAACTTTCCACTTGATAAGGAAGGGTATATAAAGGACATGTTTAGTTGATAAGATGCTCTGTTCGTTCTTCACTCTCATTGTAATTACTGTATGTAACTACACTAAATATAATAAAGTATTTTACAAGTTTGAAGTAAAGAGTTCATTTTTAAAAACTCTATTCGTTCCCAACGAAATATAATTTACATCTAATAACTCATATACTACATTTTGGAGAAAAAAACATAAGGCTGTTAATAATAAATTTAATACACATAAAAAATTATTCCATTTACAATTTATATTTGAAAATAATATTCATAATGTTCCTCAAATACAAATTATCAGCTGAACTTTTTCGACGTCTAAACCTGTTGCATCACATTTAGCCAAGGCCTGTTTCAGTTGGTTTGTTGTATTCAAGACGGCAAAGGAGAATGGCGTATGTTTAGTATGTGATGTGATTTTGTTTTGTATTTAATAGTGAATTTAATTGTTTTATTTACTTTGTGATGTGTTTTAAACAAATTCAAATGACAATGGAGCAGAGAACTAGAATCTAGCTGATAAGGTAAATTGCTTATTTTTATTTGATAATGTCATGTCGCCGTGCCTGATTCGTATACATTTTAAAATAATTTGTTGAATCAACGTATATGGTATTGCAGTAGACAGAAATTAATATGTAGATATTTTTTTACCTCTCGCTACGAGATTCATTCTAAAAATCGCATATGATGACTGTGCGCGTGTGTATGTGTATGTGTGTGTGTGTGTGTGTGTGTGTGTGTGTGTGTGTGTGTGTGTATGTGTGTGTGTGTGTGGATGTATTTGTGAGAGGTTGTTGGAGACACGATTTCTCAAATTCTATAAGACTAAAGACCTGATTGACTACGGATTCCTCAATCTAACATTAATGGGAGAGTGAATAGGTTTTGGTACCAATTGAAAAACCGGAAGTAGTAGTATCTTAAAGAAGGTCCCTACAATCCGATTTTAATACTTTCACGATGATGTCTGTGTGTGTGTGTGTATGTGTGTGTATGTGCGTCGGTTGGAAGGACGATTTCTCAAAAACTATAATATTCAAGATCTGTTTATCTATACGTATTTGTCAATCGAGCATTATTGGGAAGAGCTGAAAAGGTTTTGGTAATAACTGGACAACCGGAAATAGATTCTTAAAAAAAATCTTCTAAACATTATTTTTTGATTTTTTTTGTTCTTGTTTACTAAAGAAGAGTAAATTATCTATCTGATACATATCTTTTATAGATTTAGAGATAAAGATATATAGGGTACATAATAATCTGTTGTAATAAATCTCACAGCCCATATAATGTCATGGACACCAATTGAAATATTAAAATGTTTGTAATTGACAGATAAATGTCAGTGTCAAAAATCCAGAGACATTACTGAAGATTTTTTCTGTGAAGTACTTAAATTACACATATTACTTCTTATTGTATTAATAGTTAAATATTTAAAATTATAGGTATATTACTATTACATATACCTTTAAAAAATACTGTCAACCCCGACAATAATTTGGAAACATTTCGAAAAATTAGAAGAGGACAAAATTTCTTCATAGAATGAATTTAAAATTTAAAAATCTAAATATAAAGAATAGATGTATGTAGAATTTTTGGTGTAGAGTGTATGTATACTAGAAATGTTAAATACAATAGTGTGCGAACAGTCATATCACTTTGTTGGCCTTGACATGCAGATATGGGGGCCCGTGTCAGAATGATAGCTAGTAATTATGTACATAGATGTCAAATATCATAATTTTTCATTCTAAATTTAGTGATTTTCCAATTCCATGTGGTTTATTTTCCTCGACAAATAATTCCACACGCCTGATAACAAATTAACTACGTGAATTTGAAAAATCTTGAAATTTTGAATGAAAAATTCTGACATTTGACATCTATGTACATAATTACTAATTGTCATTCAGAAACGGGCCCCCATATCTGCTTGTCAAAGCCAACAATGTCAAATGACTGCTCGCGGCCTGCACTTATGTAACAAAAACGGAAGCGGCGAGAGGTATTGTGCTGGCCACAGCAGATTTTTTTTTTTTAAATGTATTATAAACCAACCCTCAGGAACAAATCATATAAGCATAATGTTTTAAAATGAGAACACAGATATACATTTATTATTTTATGCAGTGTGAAGTGAAACATATAGGTAAATTTTGCATATTTAGGGTAAAGCATATAATAGTGACCAATTTTTGTTGTTTCTTGTTGCCGATGTTAGAATTAATATTAATTTAGTGATTATTTTTTATACCTATTTTGAAAGTTCGCCATCAAATTTATGTTGTTATGTGTTGCTTGAACGGTTGCTATGCCAATTTGTTTTGTACACAGATTTCGGTAATTATGATGACATATTTGTACCGCGTGGACGTTTACCAGGCGTCACCTCACAGGCACTCATTGTTGTCGTGGTAAGTGCACCACAGGGTTCAGTTATGTTCCATTTTAAAATTTGAAATATTTGGCGCCGATCAGGATCGAATCCGGTTCCCCAGATTCGGTACCAGACACTCAGACACGCGACCACTAGACCCCATAATAACATATTATTAGGTATTAACTATATATGATAAGCCGGAAGTGGTACTTTACTTGCAACTCTTAATATATTTTCGAGGAAAAACATTAAATATAATCCAAAATTTCGTATTACATACACTTTTCTATTTATTCGAACAACAAATTTGGTTTCGTTTACAAACGTTCAGCCGGAAGTGATACTTTACTTAAAGCACATTGCTATTTTAAACATGGAATTGGCGGGAAGTCAAGTGATGGAAACATCAATTTTATTTTGGTACATAGACCCCTTCGAAATTAAATGTTTCAAATAGTGTCTGACGTATTAGATAATATGTACTTGTTTATTCGTTAATTACAAGTAGGCAATTATTTATTAAATTTTTGTTGAAATTATTATGTAATATAATAATAGCTATTGCTAGTCAGAATGCTCATTTATGATAGAGTCTTCAAGCCGTTCTGGTCAAAAGAATATACATTGGTGAACGATTTTGCGATCGAATACGGATCAACATACTAATTATGGGTTCAATTTTTATTTATTTATCTATCGTTTTTTGTATAATTTATTTATTTATCAAAATTCAAGTGTGTGTTTATAGGTATATTAAGTTTGAAATATATTTTTCCGTGAAATAATAAGTTCATTACGGTCAGAAAATAATTTATAATGAAAATATAAACAAATCTCTTTGCAAGAAATATTATATTTTGTACAGTACTTTAAAATAAAATTGAATTGGTGGGAGGTATTGTATACATCTCAACGATTTTTCAAATGTTATTGTAATTTTTAAATTAAACCTCTTCATTTAATGATCTTACAAATTTCTTTACGAGATTATATGCAATACTTTTGTCAAAATGAAGTTAAATTGGCGGGAGGTATTGCGCTGGTTACAACAAATTTTTAAAATATAATTTTGAATGAATATAATCTTCTCATCTTTCATATGGTAAATAATTTCAAACAATATTCTTCATTCCAAAATAAATTTACGCATTAAATATTTATATGTTAATTCATATAAGTTAGTAACATTTTATGCATCAAATTTTAGCTATTTAAGTTGGTACTCTCCACGCAGTTTATAACAAATGAACTGGTGACGTGTGGCTAGTGTTTCGTGTTTGTTATTGCAAAAAGAGTGAAATTGTGCTAAATATACCAAAAAAAACTTATAGAAAAGTGTTATTTAAAAGGTAGTGAACAATTTAAGTTAATAATATTATCAATTAATATCTTCCATCGATCGCTGCCTCACCTTTCGTTAGATTCAACTCCAGGATCGACTTTATTTCCATGTGTAAATGGCTACCGCTTTAACAACAGAGCTGGCCTGGCAGAGTAGCTGTTCTTCAGAATTCAGGTAGAGTCAATTAAAAAAAAAATCTGTTGTGACCAGCACAATACCTCTCGCCATTTTCATTTTATGTTGCATAGAGCGCGAGCAATCATGTGACTTCTATGCATCAGAATATTTTGAAATTTTGAATGAAAAATTATGACATATGACAATTGTACAATTGTGACATTTATGTAAATAACTACTAGCGGTCATTCTGACACGAATCCTCATCTGCTTGCCAAGGCCCACAAAGTCATACGACTGCTCGCGCCGTATAAGTAACGAATTTAACATTTCTTGTACACATAAGTAATTGAAATTGTATTTCTTCTTTCATTTTATGAAATATTTTGTCCTATTATTCTAATATGTTCAAAATTCTTCAAATTCATTGACAGTATTAGGATTAAGGATATACAGTAAAAATTTTGAAAGATGTCCGATCAAGGTCATTTCTATCACGAACGAATTAACAAATTGGTATACATTTATCTCTTTCCTTTGCAAAGACTGTAAGCGTGTGTGATAATGATGGATATAACACGCTTGTCTTTCAAAAATTCATATTGTTTCGACTAAGTTAAGACATTCCACTTTAAAACGATGCTCGTTGTTGATAATACTTTCGCTGTAACGTAAGTATTTTCTGTGAGTGTCACTGTCACTGACATTGTATCAGTATTTTATTTTTCACATATTTGATTTTACACTTTACCAGTTGATTTATTTTTGAATTTTGAATGCTTTTATTGTAACATATATTTTTATAATAATAAAATAACAGTAGTATCTTATGTACCCTCATAAAAACTAAGTAAACGACACTACTGAATTTGTCAGAATAAGCGGAGCAAAAATCTGAATTCATACAATTCGTAGATAACCTTGATTGGACATCTTTCAAAAATTTTACTATATGTAATATTAACATACCTATCATTTAAATACATATTTAATTAATAATACAAAAATATATATTGAATGTACTCGTACCTCCCAGAAAAATCTTATTTTTGACACTGACATTTTGCATTTATCTGTCAATTACAAACATTTAAATATCTCAACTGTTTTTTGGGCAACAAGATTTATTACAACAGAATATTCTTTATTATAATATACTATATCTCCAAACCTGTACGAGATATAATAAAAAAATTAAATGTGTCTGATTGAGAATTTAATTTTCTTTAATATTAGGTACCAAGAATTTTTTTCGAAAAATAATATTTAAAAGATTTTTTTTCAAGAATCCGCTACTTCCGGTTGTCCAATTATTATCAAAACCTTTTCAGCTCTTCCCAGTTGGGAAATACGTAGTTAAACAAATATTAAGTCATATAGTTTTTGAGTAATCGTCTTTCCAACGTCACACACACACACACACGCACGCACGCACGCACACGCACACACTCGCGCACACACACGCGCACACATACGCGCACACACACACGCACACACACACACGCGCGCACACATACACACACACATACACACAGACATCATCGTAAAAATGTTAAAATCGGATTGTAGGGACCTTAAAACGTGCTTATTCATTAAAATCTGGATATGCGATTTTTAGCATGAATCCAATACCTCTCTCAGCGAGAGGTAAAAACATTGATCGAAAAAGGTGTTAAATTTATGTTATCAGCAGAGAATTGTGCAACATTTATTGTATTGAAATGGGTTCAAATAACAATTTGCATGCAAAAAACTGTTAACAAGGAAAGAGAATGTTTTAGTAAACTTTAGGGAAAAAATAAAAGGGGACTTGGACTTAAGAAGGTATTATTATTTTATGGTTCTAAAAGTATGTAACTATAACGATAACTACAATATATTTTTATTTGTTAATATTTGACAATAAGACTGCTCTTTTAAAATTTGTTTAGAGTACTTTATAATAGCGATCTATGACAGTATCACTAGGCAACTACATAAATACATTCCATCGTCGGGGAGAAACTTGATCAGTCGTTTCCCAACCATGAGATTGTCATGAAGTTAGGAATAACGTATTTCGTTAAGTTTGAAAGGTTAAGAGTCAACATCTTACATCTTACTATAGTCCGACAAACGTGTACAGACTCGCCACAAAAAGTATCACCTTAGCTCCTTATAAAACAATATAATCTTCCTCCTGCACAAACAGCAGAAGTATAGAAATGAGTATAATTTATTTCTTCCAAGTAGTCGTACTCATATAACTGGATCAAAATATCGTAATTCGCGTTCTGCATACATATTCATTCAATTATTATTTAATCAGAATGAATATTCAAGATTCCAACGAGATATAGGTACATTTTTAATATCCTCGCTAATATCAAATCGGTAAAAGTAAAAGAAATCTACTTATACCGCAGAGAATAATTAAATCTTTTTATGTCTTACTTGTACATTGTTGTTTATTAATATCCTACTGGTATCTGGTATATTATTATCATAATAACCTTCAGGGTAAAGGGGTGAACACAGGGATTTATCATGGGTTTTGGTTTTATGCAATTTTCTGCTCTCCTGTTCATATTTCGGCGCAAACTGTAGAGTGAAAAGTTTTAAAGAATTAAAAGTATCATACAAAAAACTGTTTTTACATTTTTTATTACGTTACATCATCCGCATACGCTAATGTAGGCATAATACTTTCACCAATATGTACACCATCCATTTCACTCAACGCTCTCCGTAACAACACATCCATATACAAGTTAAACAACCACGCAGTCATACCACAGCCATGTGTCATGCCAGTATTTATACGAAACTAATCACTCAACCTATCATGTATTCTCAAAGCAGCCTCACTACCCTTATACAACGCTCGAATCGCTCCCAACTCTCTGAGTACATCTTACAAAGTATCGCGAAAAATAGTACCATCGCCTTCTTTACATTAAGAAAGCCACAGAACACCTTCTTGTTCTTGTCAAGTGACTTGTTAACTATTATACGAAGAGCAAACAATTGATCGACACATCCCCTCTCAGGCAAAACCACCATGAATGGCACTAATTTTTGAAGTTGTTAAGGATCGCATCTTATGAATTAAAACCAAAAAGTTTCCCTACTATACTCAACAAACTTATCACGCGAAAATTCGTATATTCACACGAACTGTCTTTGTCTTTGAATAATGGGCAAATAACAGCCTTTTTCTCAATCTTTACGAACCACACAATGTTTCAAACAAAATCTAAACAAACACTTTTTCTCCTCCTTACTTCAACATCTCATTTGTAATTCCATCCAAACCCGCAGCCTTACCATTCCTTACACGCACCAATGCATCACATTTTATCTATATCATAATCATCTTCATGATCATTTTCACTGCCAGTTTTGCTACAATCATCCATATATGTTAAGTGGTATATAAAAACAATTCCCCTTAAAAATCGACTGCACTGGCATAAATAAACATTTCTGTATTGTACGCATCTGTTATTAAATATATAAACTAATACCTGTGCCACGAAGCCACGATGGAACTTACGTAATTACAACGTTTTTTGTGTGTGATCAACAGATTTTTAACTGTAAAACCTGAAATATTTAGATTTACAATCAGAAAGTGAGTAATTTTATGTATTATTTCATGGAGAATCGATTGTGCGAAATTTTAGGTGTGTATCTATTCTCATTTTTGGGTTACTGGTGTGATAATGATTAGAAAAGGACTAATGTACGGTTTAAAATTTTAAAATTATATTTGTTTTTAAAATTTCTGTTTATGTTTTTCTGTTATGTGTATTATTTTTGTTACAGATAGCAGTTGGTCTTTGGAACAGCTATAACGGATCACACAATTTTCAAGAAGCACCTATGGTGAGTCTATTTTGAGTTTTATACCTACATATATTGAAAATATTTTATACGTAAATATTGAAGCATATAATATGTATTGGTATGCTTTTGAATTCCTAAAGTAATACCAGAATTTGTTCGGTAACAACTGGAATTCCATCGGTACTGTAATACTTGTGTACATTCGACATTTCTCTAAATTTAAATTTAAAAAGGCACTTACCCTTGTAATACCTAAGATATTGTTATACCTGCTATGCACATCCTAAAATTTTATAGATTGTAATTTCAATAATTGGATTTATCGACATTCAACACCAGATTCATACTTCTTCTAACTACATTTATTCTCTCTATCATTCTTCTGAGTTGCTCTTCATTTTCCTCTAAAACATATACATACGCTTAACGCAGGCACAAAACTTTGACCAATATGTACTTAAGTACTCCATACATACCTTATAATAAATTTAACAAATGTTAATACCTTTACTCATTAGATTAAATTCTAAACCCTTTTTTGAGTGTACAGGTATGCAATGGGCCGGTAATTTAAATAATTGAATAGTTACACTTATTTCACATTCTCATTGATCTATTAAAGGTTGTTAATTGGGATTAAGTTGCTATTAATTGCATTTTTATAAATATAATAAAATTTAATCAACAATAATTTGAAAGAGTAATACAACTCACTAACAATTTTCTTAAAATCCACGGCAGAACTCAGGCATTTATGGGGACCCCTATATATATAATTCAATTTTTTTTATTTGGATTAATCTTTAATTAACAGGAAATATTTGACGATGAAATTAATACTCTTAATATTAATTGGGGATTTTTATAAATATTCAATTATTCTTACATTAAACTAGATAACTACAGGTTAATAAATATAATTAACCACCCCTTAAATTTTTTCTGACTTGATTGTAAGTATAATTATAATTTATCGATAGTTTTTTGTTTGTACCATGTTCTTCTTTATCGTGTAATTTATTATTTGTAGTAACCGTGAAGATGATCATTGTATGATCTAAACGTTAAAAAATAAAAATAAAAAAATAAAAAAAAGGTTTAAAATCAAAATTAAACATCTTTAGACTGTATTCCGACTATTTTTTCTTATATATATATATATATATATATATATATATATATATATATATATATATATATATATATATATACAGGGTGTTAATAAAAAAACTTTACACACTTTAGCAGGTGATAGTAGAGATGAAAACAAGAAAAAAATTCTAATACACTTAGGTCCAATACTCAATGGTTTTTAGAAAATTTATGTATGGAATTTGTACATAATACACAGGATTGACGGAAGGTATTGTGCTGGCCACATCAGATTTAACAACTAAGGACTCTAAGGATCAATTGTAAACAAAGTTGCAGCCGTCGTCGAAGAGACTCACGCACTTGATCGTAAACACCTAAAATTTACAACAGCATTCATTCTACATACATATACAGGGTATTAAAAAAACGGGTATAGTTCTTGAGCTACATATTTTTAGTGCCATTGGCCGACAGGAAATTTTAATAAATAATATGCAAATATACAACTTTTAAATTAAATTGAACTACATAATATAGAAAAAAATATTAGTAATTTTAAAATTTACACCACCCAAATCCATATTTCATCCTCATATATCATCACATTAAATAATGATGATATTACAGAAAGTTCTTGAGGAGTGTACTATACTAGTCATACGTCTGTTTCGCTGAGTTTGAGTGGATCTTGTTCGTAACTTCTGAGCATCTGAACTACTAGAATTTGATACATTTTCTCTGGTGGATGTGCAGTTGCAGTGTGCTTTGTGCGTCGGATTCGGCAACGGAGTGTTCGGGATTAACAACGACAGTGAGATATAAATACGTAAATAATAATTATCTATAACATCGTTTAATATAAATGTATTGGTTTTATTTATTATAAGTTGTCATTATTATATGTGTACTGTATTACTTATATGTATATTTTATATTTATCAGTGTGTGTGAAAATAATATATATATATATATATATATATATATATATATATATATATATATATATATACTTCTATGTACTAATGTACTACCTATGTACTACCTATAAATGGTAAATACCTACATAGCCTGAGATACTTACATACGAAAAAAATGTATGTTTACTAATATATGTCAAATATTATACAATCACATATTCTAAAACTTATACGTTTCAGAAAAAATCTTAATCCTAATTTTTGGTTAAAATATAAATTATAACCCTTACCCTGGCGAAGAAATTAGTAGTTTCTTCTTGTTCATACTTACACTGCAAAGAACTGTATTATGTTTCTTTTTATTATGATAAATATTTAACAAGTAAGATTCATTCTAAATAATTAAAAAAAAACACTTTTCATATATTGATCTATTTATTGATGAATACATTTGTTACTCATATGTGTTGCTGACGAATTTACCATGTATTAACTACACGTTATTTTCGTATTCTTTAATGAAATTTATAAATGATAATATATATAGGTATTGTTATTATTTATTTTTTATTGTGTTAAAACATTGAATTAATAAATGCATATATAAACATAGTAAACGAACAAAATAGAGAATTTGTATCGCGAGAAAAGAGCTAATAACATAAACCAAATTTGACAATAAATTCTTGTTCTCCAAGATGAATTACTTACATTCCGTTAGTTCTCGTCTTATACAAAATACCTAAATATAATATGCTAACTGTATTGGAACATAGAACTTAATATGTGTGATTGTACATATCTGGTATTTATATATTTATTGCTCTACTTAATATCCTGATACTTGATATAGTTTTTCTAAGACACAGATACACTAGCTATATGCATTATAAAATATAATATACATTGATCTACTTTTGTGTCTTGTAATATATATATAACATCCAAAATATCTACATCTCAATAAGTCTTAGAAAAAATGTCAAAATACGTACATAATGTGACTACGTGAAAAATACTTAACTTAATATACATTTGATGATACATATTTCATTTTATTTTTTTCTAAGTTCTAATTCATATCGTTATATATTAGATTTATAAATGTATTATATGAATGACCAATAAACACAACAGAATGAATACAATCTTTAGATTCAAAATCCCAATTTTTCCATACCCAAATTTTTCAGGAAACCTGCAATTCACCTAAATACGAACTAGAGCTAGAGCATCGACTTGCGACCGGCTGCAGCATAACGATATACAAGCAGCAATCTTGCGAATTAAAAAATCCAAGTTCAATTCCAGCTACCAGCTAAATCGAGCCGAGAGCAGCGGCAAACAAACCACAGCAGCTTGATTATATAATCACGGATATATAGCGAGCGAAATCATGGCAGCTGATTACGTAATCGCCGATATACAGCGAGCCATTCACGGCAGCTTGATTACATAATCGATGATATATAGCCTACAACAAGGCTTCTGGTCGGTAAAATTCAAAAATCGTGTAAAATCGACGATTTACAGCCGTAACGGCTGAAAAGTAGTATTTTACGGCCACTACGAGTATTTTTGAGCTCTCAGACGGATTTTGACCGAATACCAAGGCATATACTTGACAAAAATAAAATTTGGTGGCTCGAGCAAGACCAAATTTTAAAATTCGCAGAATCGAAAGGCTATTATAGCAAGACATGTGCCCACAAACTTTAAATTTACTAGCTATAGCAAGATGTCTGATCATCAAAATTTAAAATTCGTAAAATCGAAAGGCTATAGCAAGACATTCCCCCACAAAAATTTAAAATTCAATCGCCTGGTGGTAGATTCATGAATCCGAGCCTCCCACCACAGTTTTCAGCCTTATATACAGCTGTTTGATGAATTTATAGTCATTCGGCGTGAGCGGTGGTGTTGAACCGGACACTCTGCTTCGTGATCTTACGTAATCGAGCTATATACATGCTTTTTCTGGATTTCTAGCTAGCTGACCAGCTGGCCGCCAGAATCCGTCCTAGACCGTAGGCTAGGACGGGCTGGTGGCTTGCTGGTTGCTAGCTAGGAAGGGGTGAATATGCTCGGCTGGTTGCTGGGTGCAGGTAGCTAGTAGGCTAGTAGGCGGGAATCGAACTGGGATGCTTGGTTTGCAGGATTTTGTAGGTTGCCGTTCTGGTTTCAGATTGGCGGCCTACAAGAAGCTTGCTAGCAAGCGGGATATAAACCTAGATCTTTGGAATGCGATTTTTGATCGGTGTATTGGAATGAAATAGTTTATTATTTATAACAAGGATTTATTTGTCAGATGTGTTACATAATAATTATGTCACAGTACATAATACATGAAATACATTATTTTAACAATGAATAAATAATTTTTGATCTGTGTATTTGTGATTTGCAATTACTCGTCTAAGACGTTCGCAGTTTCACAAATACAGAGATGATGATATGTGCTCTCATTACGTCAAATTTGACTTGAAAATGTTACTTATATAAATTTTTTATCTCATAAATATATGTATAAGGAATGATAGATTTTTAACTAGAATATGTAGTCTAATTTTTTATTAGGAATAAGTTTTATTGCGACTTTTAGGTAACATGTTAACATACACATTTTAATGGACAGGATTTGCGATATTTATATATTATGTACATAACTAGATAAATGTATTTAATATATCGGAAGTATATACAGTTAGAAAAATATAGAAATGTAAAGTATATCATATATAATATCAATGAGTGTGCAACAATACATTATCAACAATGCAATTACGAATACAAACACACATATATGTATTTTCGTAAATGATTTTACTATCTTATATACAACAACGTAAGTAAAAGTATATCGTTTTTTCGTAAGATGAAAGATAGTTCATTTTCTTTTAAGTATGTGAATATATGAGAGTTTTTCCAGAGCGTAAAGTCTGTAGAATAATAAATAATATAAACTATATTATACATTTTTTACGTATTTGTATTCAATAAAATGAATGTATAGTAGTTTAGTATGAAGATGTATTAACATTTATCCGTTTTTATTGTTTTATTAAGATATATTATTCTATATAAGCATAACAGAGTAAAAGTATGTCATTTTTTATATATGTCTAAGAAAATACAATTTTCTCAAAGATGATAATATGTATATAATAATATCCTATGTGTACGAGTACGAGTGTACTAATGATAAATAGTGTGACAGTGTATTTACCTATGTTTTTAACGATGACATGATTTTCTTTCAAAGTGAAACAAAATAATTTTTTCTTCATCCATTTTGAAAATAGCATTTTGAAGCTGTCAGTTTAGAGCAGAAAATTGAAACCAAAGTGTTTTTATTATCTTTTTCAATGGATGTAGAAAAAAAGTATATGTGTGTAATGAGCGTGAAGTGTTATTTACCGCTCTTGATATACAAATGACTATTTTGCAAAGTGCGTATGTATTATGAAGTGTTTTTCAACTGGCGTATGAAGAGAGTTAAATGTGTTATTAATAAATATAATATAAATAAAACGGCTTTTCCTTTTATTTAGAACGATTAAAATTTCTCAAAATATAAGATTATAAATGTATGCTCGTATATGTATGTAAGGGATGCAAATGATGGTATAGAAAAATAGAGCCAAGTCCCCATCCCAATTACTTATATAGTTATTAGATACTGAATTTTTAAAGTTTTGAATATCATTATTACGTATGCGATTCTTATAATGTATATAGTAACTTTAAAATTAAATAGTTCAAGAACTAAGAATGATAGTGAATTATCTTAATCTTAGTTAGATTTATAGGGTTATTTTCTATACGTAAACGTAATTTCAGTATTTTGAAATCGCTGTAAACATTTTCAGTAATGCTTGTTTCAAGACAAGTAAATGTTTATTGAAAAAAGGAACTTTTAAAATGAATATATTAAAAACTAAAGGAAAAAGAACTATTTGTATTTTCCAAATTTGGATGTAGAGGGTAATTTACTATATTTATACATAATTTCAAAAGCTTGGAATTACAGAAAAAAAATCAGTAACGTTTATTTTACGAAGTATATAATTTGAAAATGAATATCACGAAAACTAAGAGAAATACTCGTATGTACTTGTACTTTACAAATTTTGAATATAGGAAGTAATTTTCTATATGTATACTTAATTTCAAAAGGTTTAAATGGCTGAAATTTGTTTCATTAATATTTATTTAAATGTTTATTTAAAATGGTAACTTTGAAAATGAATAACATGAGAACTAAGAAAAATAGCGACTTATTTTTCAAATTTGGATATTGGGTGTAATTTCGTATGTATATTTAATTTCAAATGGTTTAAATTGCTGAAAAAAATTCTGTAATGTTTATATCAAGACGTGTACATGTTTATTGAAAATAGCAGCTTTTAAAATGAATGTAACGAAAATTAAAAAGATATAACGACTAGTACTTTTCAAAATGATAAGGAATATACTATATGTAGACTTAGCTCTATTGTTTCTTATACCCTTCAAATAATATATATGTAATGTGTGCGTGTGTGTGCGTGCGTGCGTAGGTGTGTGTGTGTATTTTTGTGATATTGTATCATAACATAACGTAATAACCTTTGAGATGTTGAAATATAATTATGAAAATGAAAATAAGTATTTTATAATGACATGATTTTATTCTGTTATTTAAATATGCTTATATGTATGTACATGTTTTGAATACCATTACTATGTATGTGATTCTTATATTGTATATAATAATTTTAAAATTAAATAGTTCAAGAACTAAGATTGATAGCGAATTATCCTAATATTAAACGTAATTAGAGTACTTTGGAATCGCTGTAAACATTTTCAGTAATGCTTGTTTCAAGTCAGGTAAATGTCTATTGAAAAAAAGGAACGTATAAAATGAAAATATTAGAATCTAAAGGAAAAAAGCGATTTGTATTTCCAAATTTGGAAGTAGAGATAGAGGGAAATTTACTATATTTATACATAATTTCAAAAGGTTTGAATTAAAGAAAAAAAATCAGTAATATTTAAGTATATAATTTGAAAATTAATATCACGAAAACTAAGAGAAATATGTACTTGTACTTTCCAAATTTGAATATAGGAAGTAATTTTCTATGTACTTAATTTCGAAAGGTTTAAATCGCTGAAATATATTTCATTAATGTTTATTTCCAGGTTTATTGAAAATTGTTACATTGAAAATGAATAGCATGAGAACTAAGAAAAATAGCGACTTATTTTTCAAATTTGGATATTGGGAGTAATTTCCTGTATGTATATTTAATTTCAAATGGTTTAAATTGTTGAAAAAATTCAGTAATGTTTATTTGAAGACGTGTACAAGTTTCTTGAAAATAGCAGCTTTAAAAATGAATATCACGAAAATTAAATAAAGATATAACGATTTGTACTTTTCAAAATGATATTAAGAAATTTACTATATGTAGATTTAGATCCATTGTTTCTTGTACCCTTCAAATATGTATGTAATGTGTGTGTGTGTTTGCGGGTGTATGTGTTTGTGATATATGATGTATGGGAACATAACGTAATACGCTTTGAGGTGTTGATTGAAAATGAAAACAAGTATTTTATAATGACATGATTTTATTCTGTTATTTCTTATATGTATGGGTCTCAGGCATCTTAGGCATATGTACAAAAAAATTTAATAGCAGAGTAGATAATTTTTCAGGTTACAATGGTTAGATCATACACTTTATAGGTGTGAGTTGAAGTTTTATTTATTTATTTTACATAAATTTTATAAATAACGACTTGAGGCGAGAGGTGCACAAAATCCATATTGGGGTTGTTTCGGGATGCGATGCTCTGCAACAATGTGACTATCTCCAATGCTAAAATCAGGATTCCTGAACTGCAAGTCGCTCGGGTACTTTTACGGCATCATCTGTCTAAGTGTAGACGCAGGTACAGCTTATCTTTCTGCAACAATAGAAAATTTATTGCAATGCAACAAATATGATTTTATATAGGTACAGGCTGGTCAGGGATATCGTGCATTGACTTCCAGGTACACTTAGCTCATGGGAAATAATAAGATTTTATTTGCAGATTATTAAGAATTGTTTGAATACTTATTATTAACAAAATATATTAATGAGGGTCCCAAGGGGAAAAAATGATCGGACTAGCATTTCTTGCCCTGAAGAAGACTACTGTAGTAGTCGAAACGTTGGCTTCAAAATAAAAAAAATCTGTTGTGGCCAGCACAATACCTTCCGTCAATCCTGTGTATTATGTACAAATTCCATACATAAATTTTCTTCTAAAAGATTCTATTTTTTTGGTATTTTATGATTCCCTTTCTCGGCAACTGAATTCCATTCTCCTGATAACAAACAAACCACATGAAATAAGAAAATCATGAAATTTTGAATGAAAAATTATGACACTTGTCAGTTATGGACATAATTAATTGCTGTCATTTTGATACGGGTTCCCATATCTGCTTGCCAAAGGCACGCGCCCTATACATTTTTTTTTTGCAAAAGATGCTATATTTCCAGTAAAGTTATTTCATAAACAAACTACGCAAATTGTACTTGACACTGACATCTACTTCTTCTTCTTTAGTTTTTCCCATTCGTTAGGGGGTCGCTATTTTTTATTTTCTTCTTCCACTCATTTTTGTTTTGCGTGTCTTCCTCATTCAGTTCCTTTTCTCTCAAGTCTTCTGCAATACAATCTTTTCATCTTATATTTGGTCTTCCTATGTTTCTTCCACCTTCTATTAATATATTCATCGCTTCTCATGACATGTTCAAACCAATGTAATCGTCTTTCTTATATCCAGAAACTTCTAACACTAGAGTTACTTCCCTTATTCTGTCATTGATTTACATTTTATTGATACTGACATCTGTCAATTTGAATTACCTGAATATATTAGCAGTTTCCATGGTTAAGTTAGCATAGCTGGCTGAATTATGAAATTTATATGAATTTTTTTATCTTTATTATTCTTTAATCCTATATCTGTTAAATATGAAATATAAAATGCAATCAAATCGTATAGACAATAATATATTCTTTAAGTTATAATAACATTTAACTGAGTTTTTCAAGAAAAACTGTTAAAATCTTCAAATGAGGGTACTTCCGGTTGACCAATTATAACCAAAATCTAATCAAGTCTGCATATGGTTGTAAGGAAGAGGAATACGCAAGAATTGTAATTTTTGGAATTCTAGTATTGGAGATATCGTGCAGGAAAAAACGGTCACATACACACACACACACATACACACATACACACACACACACGCACATACGAACACACACACACATACAGACATCATCGTAAAAATAGTAAAATCGTATTGTAAAGACCCTAAAACGTGCTTATTCAATGGAAACTCACCACCGATTTTTTTGACCAAAGACAATACCTTCCTTACCTATAGGTGACGGAAGGTAAAAATTACTTCAGTGACTGCTAGTCCGATCATTTTTTCCCCTTGGGACCCTCATCCATTCCTTCAGTCGACTATCAATCAAGTTCAAAATATATTAATGTGAAAGAAAATGCGAGATTTTCAATATTCAAATGTTACCATTTGTCGTAATATCGTACATATTCATAATTACGTATATATGAAACAAAATATATGTAGTAATATATATATATATATATATATATATATATATATATATATATATGTATATATATAGAACATACAATGATATATATTATATAATACACAGCGTGAACAATAGAATTCGTAACATAGGCGTTTACCATAAGAAAACCTTTTTTTTATAAATAGTATTTACGCCATAAAACTATATGCGGTACTACATAGATATTTAGCGAATAAAATGTTAGAAGTTTGTATATGGTTGGAATATTAAATAATTATCAATTAATGCAAACTATTTTCGATATACGAGCAATTATTTAAATATAGCTTATACCTATTAGAATAACCCTCGGAATTAATGGAATAAGGAATACAACTATAAAGTAGTGTAAAAGTAAAAAAAAAAACTCACTTTGAATAAATGAAATCTATGGATATAACTCCAAGTCCTGCAGTTGTCCTAACGTCCTCACCAAGCACCCGGAAATCGTCCTCGTGTTCACAGCACACCATACACACGTCATTACACTAGCACTGCAACAAACAAACTGAAAGAATTTATCTATGTAATAGTCAGGGTGTTAGATAATTTGCCCCTAGAAATAAAAGTAAATAATTAAATAATAATTAGTCATTATAAATAATAATCGCTTCTTATGCATTATGTAATTTGTTCAGGGTATTTTAAATATTATGAATGTAGAATTAGCGCGAAAAAATTTTGAGTGCACAAGGGTTGTAAATAAAGATATATTTACGATACAACCAAATTTTAACTTAGTGCAATTTCTATTTCAAGTCTAATTTAAATAAATTATATGCATTATTTTAAAATTTTGGAACCACTGAAAATAATTTCAACAATGCTTGTTTCAAGACATGTGTATAGTAAATTTAATATTAAATATATCAAACACTAAGTGAAATAGTAAATTATGTTTTCCAAATTTTCAGGAAGTTAATTTTATTTCAAGATGTGTAGTTGTACCTTACAAATTTGGATTTAGGGGTTTATTTTCTGTATGAAGAATTATAATATCGGAATATTTGATATAAATGTTGTTTAATGACATGAATTGATTATGTACCGATGTATCTTGCTATATATTATTTTTTTATACGAGTACTTAATGTTTAGGAGAATAAGTTTTATTTATTAATTTACATAAATCTTATAAATAAATCTTGAGGGATCCAAATACATGTTGGGTGATGTTTTGCGATGTTCTGTAACAGTATGATCATCTCGTACGCTGAAATCCGGATTCATGTCCTTCTGCAACTCACCATATCCTTCCACTGCTCGTTCAGGACCGTAGTTCATTTCTCTGTTACATGGTTCTGTAACAATAAAAATATGCTCGAAATTAACTATATTGAATTTTTAGTTAAAGACAATATCAACTTTAATTTTTTTAAAAGTTTGTAATTATAAAAAAGCTTAATATGAAATTGCGAGAAATTCAGTACTTAAAAGAATATTTAAGTATTTTAGTTAATTTCTGAAGTATTGATTGTATTGTATTATTTGTTCATTTATATAGGTAATTATTTAATGAGATCTATAATACGCAATTACGTTAGTAGTGTGATATTATAATTTTACCAATAAAAAATGGAAATATCTCTATTTAATGTTGTACATACTCATAATTACTTAAATATAAAATATATGTAGTAAAATACATATATAACATGTACAATAATATATTATATTTGTATGGCACTAAATAATTCTACATAAATTGCCTGAAAATTTAACATTTATGCTTGTTCAAAGACAAATAGTTTTGTAAAGGATTCAGGGGGTTGTTTTCTATATATAAGCTAAGGTTCAGGAACTCGAATTGCTGAAAAAAATCAGTAATGCTTGTTTCAAAATATAGCTAAATGTCTATTGAATATATTAAGTTTAAAATAAAATACTCAAAAACTAAGTGAAACTTGGATTCTGGGGGTTGTTTTCTATATATGCTCGATTTTAGTAATTCGAATTGCTGGAAAAAAAATTCAGTGATTATAAAGAATAAGTAAATATCTGTTAATATACAGTGTTCAAAAAAATTCCTAACTCGGGGTGGGCTATGAACAATAAAACGTATATCAATTTAAATGTATTTAATTAAATGTCAGTTTGGCATGAGATATTGTCAAAAATGTAATCAAAAGAAATCAAAGCGTTTTTTCTTGGATCTTATTTTAGAAATGGAAATAAATTAGAAAACGGCGAATGGTAATATACTGTCTCCTTCTCTTTTCTGCTTAAAATTACATTTCATGATCAATTTTGATAATTTGACTTTTGAATTGAATAATGATCAGACATACGTCTCTTTGTTCATAGCCTACTCCGAGGTTTTTATTTGAACATACTGTATTAAGTTTTTAATAAAATACTCTAAACCTAAGAGATAGAGACTTGCGGTTTTCAAATTTGGATTCAGGGGGTTGTTTTCTATATATATGCTATGTTTCAGGAATTCGAATTGCTGAAAAAAAAATTCAGTAATGATTGTTTAAAAATATATGTAAATGTCTGTTGAATATATTAAGTTTGAAATAAAATACTCTAAAACTAAGAGAGATAGAGACTTGGGGTTTCGAAATTTGAATTCAGGGTGTTGTTTTCTATGTATATATGTGCTATATTTCAGGAATTCGAATTTCTGAAAAAAAATTCAGTGATTGTATAAAAGTATAAGTAAATGTCTGTTGAATATATTAAGTATTAATTAAAATACTCAAAAACTAAGTGAGAGAGACTTGCGGTTTTCAAATTTGGATTCAGGGGGTTGTTTTCTATGTATATATGTGCTATATTTCAGGAATTCGAATTGCTGAAAAAAAATTTAGTGATTGTATAAAAGTATAAGTAAATGTCTGTTGAATATATTAACTATTAAATAAAATACTCAAAAACTAAGTGAGAGAGACTTGCGGTTTTCAAATTTGGATTCAGGGGGTTGTTTTCTATGTATAAATGTGTTATATGCTATATTTCAGGAATTCGAATTGCTGAAAAAAATTTCAGTGATTGTATAAAAGTATAAGTAAATGTCTGTTGAATATATTAAGTTTTAATAAAATACTCAAAAACTAAGTGAGATAGAAACTTGCGGATATCAAATTTGGATTCAGAGGGTTGTTTTCTATATATATGCTGTTTCAGGAATTCGAATTGCTGAAAAAAAATATTTGAATTTAGCTTTTTTTTCTGTGCCCTTTAAAAAGTATGTACACATGTTTTATTTATTTATTTACATAAATCATATAAATAAGTCCTGAGGAGCCCAAATATATGTTTGGGGGTGTTTTGCGATGTTCTGCAACAGTGTGACCATCTCCAAAGCTGAAATCTGGATTCATATTCTTCTGCAACTCACTCACATCCTTCCACGGCCCGTCCAGGACTATGTTCATTTCTCTGTTACATGGTTCTGTAACAATAAAAATATACTCGAAATTAACATTTGAATTAGTAGTTAAAGATAATAATATGAACTTCAAATTTTTTAATCGTTTTTAATTATTAAAAAAAAATATATATGAAAGAAACTGCGAGAAACTTAATATTTAAATGAATATTTAAGTATTTTAATTCATTTTTGAAGTATTGATTGTATTATATGTACATTTAATATCGTACATGTTCATAATTACTTAAACATAAAATAAAATATATGTACCAAATAAAATACATAGGCATATAATATGTACAACAATATATGATATTTGTATACGGTACTACCATTACCATTAAATAATTCTAAATAAATTCATATTATTTTCGATACAACACTAACAATTATTATTGAAATGTAAAATATGTCTACATCAAAAATAAAACTTACTGTAAATAAATTATTTCGCTAAGTATAACTCCAAGTCCTGAAGGTGTCCATATGTCTTCTCCAAGCACCAGGAAGCGGTTCTCGAAAGCACATCACTTGAGCACACCACATACACGTCTGTTCACTAGTACTGTAACAATGAAATGAAACTGACAAAATTAATGTATATAACAGTTGGGC
Source organism: Harpalus rufipes (assembly GCA_951394225.1). Taxonomy (NCBI): domain Eukaryota; kingdom Metazoa; phylum Arthropoda; class Insecta; order Coleoptera; family Carabidae; genus Harpalus; species Harpalus rufipes. Next base: position 39,331,837 of record OX596280.1, on the reverse strand, counting down.
CATTATATAATAAAAATAAACAGTTACAATAAGATTTTTTAAATTTATTTATAAACAGGGTTCATGAACTACCCGCGAAATAAATACATTTTATAAAAATTAAGGTCGACAGAAAGGGTGATTATTCATTGCTGAAAAAATTATCATTTATGCTTGATCAAGGACAGATACTTTTCTAAAGGATATTTCAACTTTAGGTGTTAATGTTTCTCTGAACTAAAAAAAATAGGAATATATATGTTTCAATTATGAATTCAGCATGCATTTCCCTCTATGTCAATTTTCAGAGTTTGTAAAATGATGAAAGTTTTATACTTATTCTAGGATAAATGGTTTTTCAACTTTAGGGCACTAAAATAGGCACTTGTGCGTTTCAAATTTGAATTCAGCATGCATTTCTATAAATAAGCAAATTTTCAGTTGGTGAAATGATGAAAAAACAAATTACTTATGCTTATTCATAGACAAGTAATTTTCTATATAAAATTCCAACTTTAGGGCTCAATATCTTTCACACTAAGCAAGATAGGAACTTGTGCGTTTCAAATGTATTTCTAAAGAAACAAGCAAATTGTTGAAATGTTGACAAATACTTTTCTATAGGAAATTTTATCTTTAGATATTAATATAAAGAAGCCATATTATTATAGTACCTACAGATAAAAATACAAATTATTGAAGATTCAATAATAATTTTATTAACAAATTTAATATTTTTTTTTACAGATGATCATGTCTCCGACGTTTCATTGGTACGAAACGTAGACATCGCGACTTGAAGAACCCCTTCGTGAGTCTGCAGCATCTTGAGGCTTCTCTCTGGACCTGGTTGACGTCTTCATTTCGTTGTCTCGATCAAGAAACTTTCTCCAGCGTTATTATGAAGTCGTGAACTGATTCACCTGATCTCCAGAGTTCAAATTTTATAAAAATATACATTGTAAGTTAAATTGTTCACCCATAAACACACTTTATAATATTGTAATTTTTACTAAACTTTGTCTCGAGTTCTTATTTCATATTTTTATTTACCACTCCCACACAGTTAAAAATAGCAACTTGCAAATAAAAGAGGTAGAGACATGCCGTTTGAAAAAAAAAACTGTATTTAAATACACATAATTACAGATATTTCAGCCGGCTGAAACAGATTTCAGCAAACGCGATTTTTAACGGCTACAAACAATATTTTTAATTTTAGTACTTACTTGTAATGGCAATGATAGGGGAATTTTCGTGGCATATCGTCTGCTAATACTTCATCACTGAACTGTATTGTCTTTGGCGATGAACACTGATTAGAATACACTTTCTAGTAAACATTACACAACACTCGCACCAATTAAATTAACAATTAGATTAGCACTTAATAAAACAAAGTTAAAATATGCTTTGATAATGAAGAAATAAATATAATTTTAGCGTAAATTGTTATACTTTTATGTATACCGCGAACTATAAATCAAACACGAGAGTGATTGTAATAAAAATTATTAAGTTTTTCGCTTTTTATATACACTACACTATCGCAATACACGATTATTCACAAGCACCCCATGTTCACTTCACGAAAGTCAGAAAGGAACTGAAGTCTTCATTATAAAAACATAATATTAATATTATAACGTAACAACTAATACTAATTAAGTGTTAATTGATTATGTCTTTTATACTTTGGCGCCCAAAATAAACAATGTTTATGATTGTTTACAGGTTCCGCGAAGGGCCGTACTACACCCAGCGAAAGGATACGGTAACTTCAACACTGGATGAAGATAATAGATGATTTTTGTAAGAATAAATAAATAAATGCGTATTTTTCTTTACCTTTCCTATGTAATAACAAAAGAGACAGGGAAATATCCCAATTTTTAAGGATTTTCCGAATTTTCCTATCCTATCCTTTAGTATTAAGTTTTCTAGGTACAAAAATAGCGATCCGGTAGGAGTCCGCCCTTTTATAAAGGGCTAAGGGCTTATTTGAGCCCTTAGGAAAAATTCGACCACGGATTTCAATTTTGCAGATCCAAGTAAGTTTAGCAACACTTGTCCGGTCTTTCTAGCCCTTTCAGTACAGGAATTAGCACAGGCCCTACGCCACAAACTTGAAGGGCAAATATATTGTAAACGAAAAGGTTTCCATCAATTCTGTGCAAGCCAATGGAAAGGGCGGGTTCAAATCCTCCAGATACGCTATTGTCCGGCCTTTTAGCCCTTTTAATTAACGTATTTAAGCGTTAAACCCTTCGGAAAACTTTAAGGGCTCATATTTCGGAAACGGCTGGGTTTTCAGCGATTTCCTTGAAATTTCGCGTTCCCTTACAATTCCCTGGAATGTCGGGGTCGTAGAACAACATATTTAAGTTTCAAGGGCGTAGGGCCAAGGGTTTAAAAATGCGCTAATTAAAATTTGACAGCTTCGTTCTTTAAATATCTGAACAAATTCTTATTTTTTTTTGTCACATGTTTTTGTTATACAGAATACGTATATGTTATTTAAAAAAAAATTAGCGTTTTAATGGTAGTTTGCAAATCGTTTCAGCTAAACTTGAAGGGCAAATATATTGTAAACCAAAGGGTTTTCATCAATTCTACGCAAGCCAATGAAAAGGGCGGGTTCAAATCCTCCCGATACGCTATTTTCCGGCGTTTTAGCCCTTTTAATTATTGTATTTAAGCGTTAAACCCTTCGAAAAACTTTAAGGGCTCGTATCTCAGAAACGGCTAGGTTTTCAGCGATTTCCTTGAAATTTCGCGTTCCCTTAGCATCCTTTGAAATGTCGGGGTCGTAGAACAACATATTTAAGTTTCAAGAGCGTAGGGCCAAGGGTTTAAAAATTCGCTAATTAAAATTTGACAGCTTCGTTCTTTAAAAATCTGAACAAATTCTTATTTTTTTTGTCATGTTTTTGTTGTACAGAATAAAAGTCGTAGATGTTATTTCAAATAAAATTAGCTATGTTTTAATGGTAGTTTGCAAATCATTTCAGCTTAGTATTTCAGTAATATTTCTTTAGTTTTAAAATGGCACTTTATTACTATACATAATAGAGTTCTCATACTTCCCTGTTTACCCAATTAAGTGTGATCAACTGTATATATACTTCCCTGTCTCTTTGTTGTGATATTTTCCTGTGGAATAAATAAGGGGATGTTAAATAAAAACGTGTATTAGTTTAAGTACTTTTTATTGTTTATTTGTAATACATTGTTGTCTTTATTATGTCCATGGCTTAAATTGTATTTTGAATTCTTATTCTTTGTATTTTATATATAAATATACTTACCCTTGTCCTGAAAAAATAGAAATAGGGATGTTTAAATAATAGTTTGTATAAATTTTACTTGTATTTATTGTTTATTTATATTTTACATTGTTGTATTTAATGTAAACTATCCTAATATACAATATTTTATACAATAAAATGTAAATTAAAATGTAATTTGTCTATTTCTTTTTATTCCTTCTACTTTGGGGATGAATTCTGTAAAATTTTAAACCCCTATACGTATGTAGTTCTTCAAATGACCGATAGAGGGCAGCACATATTGTAAAGCATTACGCCTAAAATATAGGCAACCAGAAATAAACATGTGTTTATACATACGTACATACAGGATTCAATATAGTTCCAAAAATAGCCGTTAGGGGGCAGCACCTTCTTCCAGTAAACGTTTTTATTAAGGCCTATCTGTGTACATTTGTATAAACATACATACGTACATGCATAATTTTAAATAGTTCCTAAAATGACCGTTAGATGGCAGCACCTACTTCAGTTAAACGTTTTCATTAGGGTCTATTGTGAATTTGGAATCATTGGTGGGATGTACAATTCAGGGTCTGAAATGGGAAGCGAATACATGGATGTTATAATTTACCACCTAATGAAAACGAATAACAACATTTGTAAAAAAGCTTATAATTTTTTTTTATATGTTGGCAATTTCCAGTTATTTTGATTTATGAACAATTGCAACGTGACCGTTTTAAAAACTACATACGTACAGGAACTTAGAAAAAAATCATTTTACCTGTAAGTTCTACTTCAAAATGGACATATCATCCCACTTTTAATTAGTCTAAACACTAAAGGCTATCGAAAATTATGTATGTACGTCGTTATGTACACAAAAAAATATTTTTTAATTGGTTTTTGCTCTTTCGGTGTTACCGTTAACGACAGGTGCTGCCATCTGGTGGCGGTTTTAAAAACTATATACGTGTAGGGACAAAAAAGAAAAAAAATCAATTTTTTAATATAAAAATATATTTGTATTATAAAGATACAAAATTTAATATAAAAATATATTTGTATTATAAAAAAACAATTTAACTTTTAAAAATTAAAGTTTATTGGCATTATTATTACAAAGGACTGTATGACAATCATAAATAGTTAACAGATTTAGTAACAATTATGAACAGAAATACAACAAATGAATCGTAAAAGACTTAGAGTTTAAAAATTCTGTTCAAAATTATTTCCAACTAAATTTGTTAACAAATATATTAACAATTTATAAAAGTGTCATACAGGGTTTAGTTATAAAACTAAAACATTTGTTACAATTGTCATTATTATGGTTATTTTATTTGTTGTTAATTATTTTGCATCTTTATTCTGCAAATAAAAGTTTATCTGGAGATTTAACTTTTATTTACAGAATAAAGATGAAAAATAACTAACAACAAATAAAAGAATCATAATAATTTTATTTGGTAACAAACATTTTAGTTTTATAACTGATACAAAACTCTAAATTAATATTATATATTTTTAGACTAAAACCGCCCAAATATATAATATATTAGAGTTCCGTTCACAATACTTATGGACTAATTTAACAAACTAAACTTGGCATCCCTAAATAAGATTCCTTGTTCCCATTGTTACAGGTACAAGATTTCTTATTTGATTTTAAGACCGTTTGCAAACCTTTATATTAATTATATTATATATATTTTTTGGTGTTACCGCCTCAACTACCCACTCACCAAAATATATAATATTTATTAATATAAAACTTCGTTTACAATAAATACTTAAAATCTAACTTTGCCCTGACCGCGTCAAAATACTTAATAATAATTACAATTTTTACTAAAACTACCTAACTTAAAAACTAATGTGACGGGTTTAAATTAAAATAATCAGAATTAAAAGATTGTTTTATTGTACATACATTTTAAATAAGTCATTATGAAGAGGAATCCATGGAGACGCATCCCAATCGGCACTGCAATCTGGGCGACAGCGGCGGCGGCGGGGGAATTCTTTTAATTTATAACTATCTTAAAACTATAACTGAAAAGTTTTATTTAATAAATGGTGTATATATATATATAGGGAGACACCACCCTCATGCCAAACCCACGCACCCCATATATATATCATTTATTAAATAAATACAATTCCGTATACAATAATACCTTATAATCTAAATTAAACTATTGTAGTTCCCCCCAAATTAAGTTTATGAAGTGCGCAAAAAATCCTATCTTACGTTAATATCTTTTTCAAACAAAAGCAAATCTAAAAATAGTAAGTTACGTTAATTTTCTCTCTCTCAAAAAGCAAAAACAACCCTTACCTATCTTATAATCTAAGCTATCTTATGTCTACGCAAGCTATCTTATATCTAGACTATGCTAAGCTAAGTTGAAGTGAGAGAGATATACGAGCTAAGACAAAAAAAGTGAGGACTCCGGGGCGGTCCTCACAGTAGTTTACGTGGGGGCTTAGCCGACCCCAGTCGCGACCTCTAGGGTTTACGGCCTACAACGCGAGCTAATTAAGGACAAGGGAAGCAATTATGATTATTCCTCGGCTTGGATGCAATAAAGAGCTACTCCCGATGGCATCGCCCGGCCATTCCCGATACACCTAACACCGAACGCGGTCAACCCGTGTGCTCAAACAAAGTTAAATCAAAGAAAAACTTTACTTTATCTTTAATAATTCGTTGCCATTAAAATTAAACGATGATTACGTTGCCTCCGGATGAGGAGAGCACATAACGCCATAAGAGAGCTTCCTGTGTAAGTATTCAGGTTTGTTTAAAACTTTTCTCATTTGAGTCTAGCGGTTTTAAAGCGTCCAATCTAGAGCAGCGGCCAGTACGAACGATGGTCAGCACTGGTACAAAAGAATTAAACTGTCCCTAGAAACATTCACACAAGTGTGAAGCGATCCACCAGAATAAACAACTGGTTTCACATGGCGTTGTGAATTACTATACATATCAGTCCACTCAATTATGGAAATCGCGCACGAACCCTACCTAACCATCCCACTAACCGTGATGTTTAATAATAGAAAAAATAAGGAAACCCGAACCCACAAACAAGTTTCGAATCTCACACCCCCTACTTCCTGATTCTCTCACCATTTGACAGCAAGCATGCCCCGACACACCAATTCATACAATTTTTTTTTTCACATTCACTCTCCCTAGATGCCGTCTGGGCAATCAAAACGCACGATTTTATGATGAATCTTCGTAAGGAAATGCACTTCAAGTTAAATAAATTTATTTTTAAATTTTTAAAGAAAACGCGTGTTTGCTCAACGGCGCGATGAGCCAAAGTTTAATTGAAGACCTGAAAATACATTTCAAAGTACTTAAAACTAAACTACTCAAAAGTGAAAAGGTATATCACAAAAAGTTTTATTTATCGCAAAGTATTACTTATGTTTATTTGTATCAATATTTAAACCAAAAAATTATTTTAAATCTCTATTCACTTTTGAGTAGTACAATTTATAATCTAATATTATTCTAGTCTTCTTGATGTCCGATTCCTGAAAGATATATGCTAATCAAATGTTTCCAGATATTGATTTTATTGATAAACAGTCGACATTTCAATTTTAAATTGTTTTAATATTATACAGACTTTCATGAAAGTTATATTTCTTTCAATATATTACTCAAAATCGAATTTGAGTAAAAGATAATATTTAGACATTTAAAATAGTCATATTTCATTGACTCAGTTCTCATGGTTGAATATGAGAACATGTTAATAATTAAGCATATAGTCATAATCCTTCGACTATAAGTTCTCATGGTTGAATATGAGAACAAGTTAATAATTAGGCATATAGTCATAATACTTTGACTATAAGTTCCCATGGTTGAGTATGAGAACGAAATATTTCATAAAAAATTAAAGTTCCTACCTGTTCATTCATCGATGGTCGTCTTCGCCGCAAAAGATTTATCTGGAGCTCAGCAATCCTTCAGAAAAGCTGCTTTAGAAGATTTGCAATATTGAAATCGAAAGCTGCATCCAAATACTCCAAGTTTCTTGACATCTCAGACCAGCCAAAGGTCTACCTATTAAATAATAATTATTAGTTTGTGGTGTTCTGTAAATCATTTCAAAAACTGTTGAATAAAATTTCGTACGGCAAACGTGTCTTCATTACACAAGAAACTTGATTTATATTAATAAATGTGTCAGCGATATTTTATCCAACAGTTTTTAAATGGTTTCAAAAGTATTTGACAAAAAATAGTGCAGAGAGATTCATTTTGCACCACTCTGTCCGTCGAGTGGTTATACAAGTGGAAAGTGCAAATATTTCACGCACATTACAGATAAAACTGTTTCAGGTAGTCCTTAATGACTAGTAACTAGATTTGATCTAGTTCATTTTTATTCCGACGCTTGGATTATAAAGTATTGTTGCATTACCAACAATATTAGTGGTAGTCCAACCACGTAAATACATTTAATAATGATACAAAGAATAAAAGTTAAATGAAACACAGTGCATAATTTCTATCCACTATCTTCACTATTATTGTATGTAATACTCAAAATTAAATCTGATTCTCAAAATTATGAAATATTGATAAAATTTGCAGAAATTCTAAGCCACAGAACTGTACATTGGAAAGGTATTGTTGGTAACAAAAATCTATTTTCACCTTTACACTTTGATTAGTTGGCGGGAGGTGCTGTTGTTCTAGTGTATGTATGTATGTATGTAGGTATGTGTTTTATAGCCCTTTGTAAGTAGCGAGAGGTATTGTTGACAAATATATTTTTATACTTTGGTTAAACGGCGGGTGCATGGTATATTCATTTTTGTATGACAGAAATAAATATATTGTACGACAGAGACAACATGATATAGAATAACAACGATAGGATTGTACACTTCCTCGTTAATATTAATTTTTGTAAGAAAGAGAGCAAAATATATAAATACTTCATTTCAATGGATTATTCTTTTTACCTTCCGTCACCTTTAGGTAAGGAAGGTATTGTCTTTGGTCAACAAATTCAATGATGAGTTTTTAGTGTATAAGCATGTTTTAGGGTCCCTATAATACGATTTTACCATTTTTACGATGATGTCTGTATGTATGTGTGTCTGTGTGTCCGTGTGTCTGTGACAAAAGTTCCGGATCCCATAACTTCAATACCACGATTCCAAAAATTATAATTTTTTCGTATTCCTCAAGTTTACATCCAGAAGAACAAGTGATTAGATTTTGGTTATAATTTGTGAACCGGAAGTACCCTTATTTAAAGATTTAACAGTTAAATTTGATTTATTGACATTTAATGTTATTATAACTTAAAGAATATATTATTCTCTATACGATTTGATTACATTTTATACTTCATATTCAATAGATACAGATTTAAAGAATTTTAAAGAAATTAAATTTTATAATTCAGCCAGCTATGCTAAACATGGAAACTGCTAATATATTCATATAATTCAAATTGACAGATGTCAGTATTAATAAAAAGTAAATTAATGTGGCAGAGATGAGGATGTTGAAGTAAATGTTAGGGAAAACACGGAAAGATACGGTAAGAAAATAACTCTAGTATTACAAGTTTCTAGAAAGATACAAGAAATATGATTACATTGATTTGAACATGTCATGAGGAGAAATGAAGAATTATATTGGAACAAGAATGAATAGTTTAGTAATAGGATGTTGAAGAAACAGAGGAAGACCAAAGATAAGATGGAAAGGACTGTATTGCGGAAGACTTGAGAGAAAAGGAACTCAATGATAACGACACGCAAAAATAGCGACCCCTAACATATGGGAAAAGCTAAAGAAGAAGAAGATATCAGTGTCAAGTGCAATTTGAATAGTTTTTTTATGAAATAATTTTACTGGAAATTTAGAATCTTTTGCAAGAAAAATTATGTATGGAATTTATACATTATACACAGGATTGACGGAAGGTATTGTGCTGGCCACAACAGATTTTTTACTTTAATTTTTGTTGAGAAACATAGTGTACAGTCCGCAGTACATATATCTCGGTGACAACTTGTAGTCAGGGATATAATGTATTTTTATAGGGAAAACTATAAAAAAATGAATATCTCGGGAACGGTAAAAGATCACTTCCGGTTTATCAATTTTAGTCAAAATTTAATATGTTGTTTCTCTTGATATAAAAGTCTTAAATACTAAAATGGAATAGTTTTGGATTATATTTTAGTATAGTTTTTCATTAAAAACTGTTATGGGCTTCAAGTAAAGTACCACTTCCGGTTTGTCAATTTCAGTTAAAATATAATATTTTGTTCCCCTTAATATAAAAGTCCTAAATACAAAAATTGAAAATTTTTAGATTATATTTTAATATAGTTCTTCATGAAATACTGTTACGGGCTTCAAGTAAAGTATCACTTCCGGTTGTCCGGTATTACCCGAAATCTAATCAACTCTTTATATGGATGCATTAGGCTTAAATACGAAAAATAGAAATCTTCGATATAACAGTTATCGAGCAAAAAAAATCGTCAATCAGACATCATTGTAAAAACGTGTCGTGGAGCCTCTAATTCGTGCTTATTCACTGAAAACTCACTATCGAATTTTTTGACCGAAAACATTACCTTCCTTACCTATGGTATGGTGGGAGGTAAGTAGAGGATACTTGTACCGTTTCCTAGATACTAAATAGTTTTTACATATGTTTACTTATAAAAATACCAGATTTGAACCCGTGTTCGTTTATTTTTTAAACAACTACTTCACAATTTTTCCATAGATACAAATACGTTTATCTTTTTGTGTTTATATTTGAAAAAAATATGGATGTCTTTTACCGTTCCCGAAATATTAATTTTTTTATAGTTTTTCCTACAAAAATACACTATATCCCTGACTACAATTATTTGTCACCGAGATATGCTGCGGACTTAACACTATGTTTTCCAACAAAAATTACAGTAAAAAGAGTTCATTAGAATGAAATAGTTATATATTTCGCTCTCTGTCTTATAAAAAATTAATATTTGCGAGTAAGTGTACAATCCTGTTTGTTGTTATTCTATGACACGTTGTCTCTGTCTTACAATGTATACGATATATATGTTGTAAGACAGAGATAACATGACATAGAATAACAACGAACAGGATTGTACACTAACTATTTCATTTTAATGGACTCTTCTTTTTACTGTAGTTTTTGTTGGAAAACATGGTGTACAGTCCGCAGTACATATATCTCGGTGACAATTTGTAGTCAGGGATATAATGTATTTTTATAGGAAAAACTATAAAAAAATGAATATCGGGAACGGTAAAAGATACCTTTACGGCAATGATAACCTATTTGTATATGTGGAAAAATGGTTAAGTAGTTGTTTAAAAAATAAACTAACTTGGGTTCAAATCTAGTATTTTCATAGGTAAACATAGATATAAAAACTATTTAAATATCTCGGGAACGGTACAAGTATTCTATATTTACCTCCCGCCAAACCGTTGGTAAAGGATGTAATATTCGGACCAAAAAGTCGATAGTGAGTTTTCAGTGAATAAGCACGAATTGGGGGCTCCACGTTTTTACTATTTTTACAATGATGTCTGTGTGCCTGACGATTTTAACTTCCACGATAACTTATATCCAATTTCCAAAAATTTCTATTTTCCGTATTTAATATTTCTGAATTCATATAAAGATTTTGGGTAATATTGGGTAACCGGAAGTGATACTTTCCTTGAAACCAGTACTAGTTTTTAAAAAAGAAATTAAAAATTAATCCAAATTTTTTCAATTTTAGTATTTGACTTTTATATCAACGGAAATAACAAATTAGATTTTGACTAAAATTGATAAACCGGAAGTGATACTTTACTTGAAGGCTATACTAGTTTTTAATTCAGAACTGTATTAAAATTTAATCCAAAAATTTTCAATTTTAGTATTTAAGATTTTACATCTGGGAAACAACATATTAGATTTTGACTAAAATTAAAAAACCGGAAGTGATACTTTACTTGAAGCCCATAAGAGTTTTTAATCAAAAACTATATTAAAATATAATCCAAAATTTCTCAATGTTGGTATTGAAGACTTTTATACCAAGGGAAACAACATATTAGATTTTTATTAAAATTGAAAAACCGGAAGTGATACTTTACTTGAAGCCTTTAAGAGTTTTTAATGAAGAACTAAATTAAAATTTAATTCAAGACTTTTCAATTTTAGTATATAAAACTTTTATACCAAGGGGAATAACATATTAGATTTTGACTGAAATTAATAAACCGGAAGTGATACTTTACTTGAAGCCCGTAACAGTTATTCATAAAGAACTATAATAAAATATAATCAAAACCTTCTCAATTTTGGTATTGAAGACTTTTATACCAAGGGGCACAATATATTAGATTTTCATTAAAATCGATAAACCGGAAGTGATACTTTACTTGAAGCCCATAAGAGTTTTTAATCAAGAACTATATTAAAATATAATCCAAAACTTTTCAATTTTTGTTTTTAAGACTTTTATATCGAAGGAAACAACATATTAGATTTTGACTAAAATTGAAAAATCGGAAGTGATACTGTACTTGAAGACCTTAAGAGTTTTTAATGAAGAACTGTATTAAAATATAATCCACAACTTTTCAATTTTAGTATTTAAGACTTTTACATCAAGGGAAACAACATATTACATTTTGACTAAAAATGATAAACCGGAAGTGATACTTTACTTGAAGCCCACAAGAGTTTTTAATCAAAAACTATATTAAAATATAATCCAAAACTTTTCAATTCTGGTATTTAAGACTTTTATATCAAAGTAAACAACATATTAGATTTTGACTAAAATTGAAAAACCGAAAGTGATACTTTACTTGAAGCCCTTAAGAGTTTTTAATAAAAAACTGTATAAAAATATAATCCAAAACTTTTCAATATTAGTATTTAAGACTTTTACATCATGCGAAACAACATATTAGATTTTGACTAAAAATGATAAACCGGAAATGATACTTTACTTGAAGCCCATAAGAGTTTTTAATCAAAAACTATATTAAAATATAATCCAAAACTTTTCAATTTTGGTATTGAAGACTTTTATACCAAGGGGCACAACATATTCGATTTTGACTGAAATTAATAAACCGGAAGTGATACTTTACTTGAAGCCCGTACCAGTTATTCATACATACATACATACATACATACATACATAAAATCACGCGTGTCCCACTTAGTGGGTTCGCCTAAACCCGATAACAATAAGAATAACATCAACATCATACAACAAATCCTTACTCTTAAACATATAAAGTGACCGATTTTCGGTAGCGAAGTGAAGTAAAATTAAAAGGCTAACGTAAGCTCTTTCTTTCTATTTTTCTTAAGTCAAGGACGAGCCTGGTAAGCTGCTTTGACTTCTTCTATTACCAAAAAAACCCGTTTTTCTATATTTCTTTTCTAACATTTCTATTTTATATAAATGAAGAATAAATGGAGAATGTATGATGAGTGTAAGTTGGGGACGTGGAATGTTAGAGGTATGAATGGGAAAGAGTATGAGTTAATAATGCAATGCGAGTGTACAGTGTAGATATTTTGTTTGTGAGACAATGAGGAAGGGACGTAGTGAGGAAGAAGTAGATGACATATTTTGTTTGTGGTCGGGAGTTCGAGAGAATGAACATACAAAGCATGGTGTAGGCATACTTGTAAGCGAAAGAATGAAACCGTTTATACGAAGTTATGGCTGTATTTCTTCGCGAGTTTCTTGGATGAGATTCAAGGTAGACTATATAAGAATCTTCGTTGTGTCAGCTTATGGTCCATCAGAGTCTGAAAGTGATCTTGAAAAAGATCAGTTTTGGAATACGGTAAACAGCGTAATTGATTTGTGTGATCCGGGTGAGAAAGTGATAGTGTGTGGTGATTTAAATGGATGGGTGGGTGTTAAACGAAGTATATCTGAGAATGTATTGGGACGTTTTGGTGATTGTCGAGTGAATGGCAATGGTGAGAGAATTGTTTCATTTTGTTTGGAGAGGAACCTCTTCATTTCGAATTCCATTTTTAAACATAAGTCAGCTCACATATACACCTGGGAGAATGTGGTTCAGAATAATCGTAGTGTGATTGACTTCGTTATATTATATATGATGAGCGATTGAGGAGTATGGTAGTAGATACGCGTGTGAAACGAGGCGCAGAATTGGGTACGAATGATCATTATTTGGTTGTATCGCGAATGCGATTGAATAAATTTTGGAGAATGAAGGTGAAAAGTTCCGGGAAAATGTTTCGTATAAAATCCTTTGCTCTTTTGAATGAAGATGTAAGAATGCAATATGTTGAAAGGTTGAATGAATCCTTGCCCGAATGTGAGTCTAATTTTGATTGTAACATAAATGAAGTTTGGATGAAATTTAAGGATTCCCTCCTCAAATGTGCAAAAGAAGTTTGTGGTGAAAGCAGATTAGGCTCTTGTCCGAGAAATGCATGGTGGAATGATCAGGTGAAAGAAGCGATTGCTGAGAAAAAGAGAGCATATTTGAAGTTTTTAAATGTTAAGGAATATACGAATTTTCGCGCGATAAGTTTGTTGAGTGTAGTAGGGAAACTTTTTGGTAAGGTTTTAATTCATAAGGTGCGAACCTTAACTATTTCCAAAATTAGTGACGTTCAGGGTGGTTTTTTGCCTGAGAGGGGATGTGTCGATCAATTGTTTGCTCTTCGTATGATTGTTGAGAAGTCACTTGACAAGAACAAGAAGGTGTTCTGTGGCTTTCTCGATTTAAAGAAGGCGTATGATAGCGTTCTTCGAGATACTTTGTGGGATGTACTCAGAGAGTACGGTGTGAATGGAAACTGGTTGGGAGTGATTCGAGCGTTGTATGAGGGTAGTGAGGCTGCTGTGAGAATAGATGGTAGGTTGAGTGATTGGTTTCGTATAAATGTTGGTGTGAAACAGGGCTGTGGTATGTCTCCGTGGTTGTTCAACTTGTATATGGATGTGTTATTGCGGAGAGCTTTGAATGAAATGGATGGTGTACATATTGGTGAAAGTGTAGTGTCTGCGTTAGCGCATGCTGATGATGTAGTTGTTTTAGGAGAAAATGAAGAGCAACTCAGGAGAATGATAGAGAGAATACATGAAGTTGGAAGAAGTATGGATCTGATGTTGAATGTTGATAAATCCAAAGTGTTAGTATTTGAAAGAAGTAAATGGGTGACTGAGTGCAATGTGTTGGTGGATGGAGTGAAACTGGAGCAGGTAAATGAGTTTGTATATTTGGGTAGCATAATGTCGAGAGATGGTCGAATTGATCGAGAGATAGAAAGGAGAGTGAGTGCGGGATGTAAGGTAATGGGTGCTCTGGGTACGTTTGCACGAAATGTTAACGTATCAAGGGATGCTCGGTTGAGTGTATATAATGGAGTGCTAGTGCCTGCTTTGCTGTATGGAAGCGAATGCTGGGCATGGACGGGGAAGCATAAAAAGAGAGTGACTGCCGTGGAAATGAGGTATTTACGTGGTGTATGTGGGTATGTCAGACGGGATCACGAGAGGAATAATTTGGTGTATGAAGAATGTATGGCTAGGAACAATGTGATTAAGAAAGTTGGTGTGAGTCAGTTGAGATGGTTTGGGCATGTGGAGAGAATGGCGAGTGAACGGCTTGTTAAGCGTATATATCTTGGTGAAGTTGAGGGTTTTCGATTGCGTGGCCGACCAGTGTGTAAGTGGATGGATGTGATTGGTAGGGTGCTTAAAGAGAGAGCGTTTCCAAGTGTGAAGAGAAGAAGAGCATGTATGAATGCGATTATGAGTGTGGCCGAGGCGAAAGAAGTTTGCTTAGATAGAAATGTGTGGCGAAGGATGATTGTTTCCTAACTATTATTGTGATCCGGATGCGGTATTCATAAAGAACTATATTAAAATATAATCCAAAACTTTTCAATTTTGGTATTGAAGACTTTTATACCAAGGGGGACAACATATTACATTTTGACTAAAATTGATAAACCGGAAGTGATACTTTACTTAAAGCTCTGAACAGATTTTCGTGAAAATGTATTATGATATAATCCTAAACTTTTCAAATTTTGTATTTAAATTAATTTTATATTAATGAAAATAACAGATTTTTTCTAAGATTGATAAACCGGAAGTGGTACTTTACTGGAAGCTCTAAACAGATTTTCTTGAAAAATTAAAATTAATGCAAAAACAAGTATGTGTAATTACAATTTAATAAGATAAAATTGCAAACTAATATTTTAAAATGCAAGTAAACTACAATTTAATAAGTTTAAAACACAAATTCTAACTGTTAAATTAAAACTTTAAAACGCAAATAAACTAATAGTATATTGGGTTAAAATAATATTAGAGGGGCTCTACTTAAAAAAAAAATGTTCATTTTAAATGGGCCACCATTGCTATCTCGAGAACTATAAGAGATCAAAGACGGTTAAATGGGCAAACAATTTCTATTTTAAGCCGGGTCCACACTGAAACGAACGAATTATACAGTCCCTATGTCCTATCATAACGTTTTACGGTCTATTTTTAATACAAATTATTTGTTACTAGAATGGAGGACCCAATTTATTAATTAATAATTTTGTTGTTATTAATTCAAACAAAAACAAATAGGATGAAAAATATTCTAATTAATTAATTGTTAACTACCCAATATAATTTATTACGTACTCGCGAACTGATTTTGGGCGCAGAGACTTTGAAAATCATGCCATTATTTTAATTTACTATTATTTTGTGATTGTGTTGTGTATCTTTATTTATGATCTTTATTTATGTGAGGTGCCGTTACATCGAGATATGGCAAAATATACATATTTATAACAAGGATAAATGGTAGACTCATTTCTTCACAGTACAGGGTTTAGAGTATTTCTTCCTATAAGAATAAAATTATTGTATTATATTATTTTTCACATATTTTTCCATTCATCCTTGACAGTGGTTTTCGGTCCATCTTGAATTCATACTGAAACCTAATTAGTACATAATTGTGTGTGTGTGTGTGTGTGTGTAAGTGTGTGCGTGTGTTTATTTATTTCTCTGTATCAAATATTTATTTATTTATCCGTATTGCAATATAATGGCACAATTTTCAAAGTCTGAAAATTTAAAATTGCCTCACGTTAGGAGGGCTTTAGGTTGCCTCACGTTAGAAGGGCTTTAGGTTGCCTCACGTTAGGAGGGCTTTAAGTTTGCCTCACGTTAGGAGGACTTCTAGGTGCGAACTTTAAATCAGCTGAAACTTATAATGGGCCTCCCCATAGAAACTAGCGTCTATGGATGGCAAGGCGCAAACAAATATAAATATGCGTAAAGGTGCAACTTAAAACTAAAGAAAAGGAAAGGGCCCAAGAGTGAATTATCAGGCTCAGTTGTCTTGTCTTCGTATTTTGCACTTATACCTTTAACATTATATAGCTGTTCATTTTAAATGGGCTACCATTGTTCTCTCGAGACTTATAAGAGTTACAAAGACAATTAAATGGGCAAACAATTTCTACGAGCCCAACCCCAAATGTATTCGTACCCTCTGAAATAAATATATTAACAGCAATAAAATATATTTTTTTCGTTCCAACAGTAAATAATACAATATTCATGTTAAATTTTATAACTTTAATAAAAATGATTTCCGAATTATTAAAGACGAAAACATTTGTCACATGCAGACAATGGTTTATTTCCAAATAAATTATTATTAAACCTAAGAAATTTTATTATAAGCAATGTATTCAAGTTCTATACACTCTATTAATACACCATATCAAAATTTCTTGATTTGGAGAAATAATCATAGCATCGAGTAGTTTATTTATTCTTGTATGTGATATAATTGTAGGTGTTACTTTAATAAATAAATATCACTTTGCAAATAATTTTACAAAACAAATAATTAATATAGTAATTAATTAAATATATTTTCAGTTTCCTTTATCTTCAGTTTTATGAATAATACTAACATAAATATTGTATTATTTACTGGTGGACCTAAAAAAAAATAGCACGTGTCTGTTGTCATGTTGTCATATATTTGCCCGGTGATTATTGTTAAATTGATATATTTAAGTAATAACATTATATTTAAATTCAGTACACTTTATTAATACATAAAATAAAAAAATGCCCAAATACAGTCTTAACTATTGTAATCTAAACATTTATTTCTTCTCGCTGTTAATATATTTTTTCAGAGGGTGTGAATACCTTCCTTAGACGACGGAAGGTAATATGAAATTAATTTTGTATGCAACTTATAATTCTGAAAAAGTTTAGACTGCACAGTTGTTGCAGTAAAATGAACAGGAGAACAGGAAATTGTATAAAACTAAATCCCATGTTAAATCCCTATGTTCACCCCTAACCGCCATCATCCGGTATATAAGATACTAATTCCAAAAAAATAGTTCGTAATAATCACATAATTAATTGATTAAAGTTGAAACGTTTTTTTCAATTATTTGTTGCTATACAATTTTTAAATGTTATCTGTACCTGTACGTGTTTATTGTAATTGATAATAAATCTGATAATCACAAGATATATATAATATATATAAATTTAACAAATTTTATATGGTGTATTAATAAAGTGTATAGAATTTGAATACATTGCTTATAATAAAATTTCTTAGGTTTAATAATAATTTATTTGCAAATAAACCATTGTCTGCATGTGACAAACGTTTTCGTCTTTAATAATTCGCAAATAATTTTTATTAAAGTAATAAAATTTAAGATGGCAACTATTTCAGTATATTGTTAGTTATCTTTACCCTCAGTTTTATATATAATACTAACATAAATATTGTACTATTTATTGTTGGAACGAAAAATTTTGGGACTTGTCTTTTGTCATATATTTGCCCGTAGATTGTTGTTTAAATGAGAAATTTAGTTAATAACATTGTATATAAATCCAGTACACTTTATTAATACATAAAATAAAAAAAATGCCCAAATATAGTTTTAACTATTGTAACCTAAAAAAATATTTTTTATTGCTGTTAATTTATTTATATCAGGGGGTACGAAATCATTTGGGGTTGGGCTCTTATTATAAGAGAAAAATTCATAGACATATCTAATGCATGCTTCAACATGTACGTATAAAATATTTTCAATATGTGTAGGTATTAAACTGAAAATAGACTGACCTTTGGTGCTTCTTGCAAAATTGTGTGCTCCGTTTTAGCTGCTACAAAGACCCCAACTACGATCTGTAACAAAAATAATACACATTATAACAGAAAAAAACATAAAGAAATTTTAAAATTAAATATAACTCCAAATTTTTAAACCGTACATTAGACCTTTTCCAATCATTATTACACCAGTAACCCAAAAATGAGAATATATACACACCTAAAAATTACACCAATCGATTATCCACAAAATAATTCATAGGAATATTCATTTTCAAATTGTAAATCAAAATATTTCTGGTTTTACAGACAAAAATCTGATGATCACACACAAAAATTCGTCGTAAAAACGTTGCGATTACGCAAGTTGTAGCGTGGCTTCGTGGCACAGGTATTAATTAGTTTATATTTTTAACAACAGATGCGTACAAGGCAGAAATATTTATTTATTTCAGTGCAGTACTTTTTTTAAGGGGCATTGTTTTTTTATACTGCACTGGACACTATATACGAGTAGTTATACTTGGCTAAAAAATCGTTTCAACAGGCATGGTAATGGGTGATCAAAAAATCAATAATACTGAACATGCACAGTAGATATTGAGAATTTATTTTATTTAAGTATATTGAATTTATTTGAAATTCGTAGAAAAATATTGTTTTACATTATTTTTATCCTACCAAGTGTTACTGGTCTTAAAGAAATAGGAGTATTACTTGAAACAAAATTAGTATGACAAAGAAAATATTAAAAAAATATTATTTCTGAAGTATTTTATATGTATTACAGAAAAATATTGGGTATTCTATAGAAAAAGTATTTTTTAACTAAATAATATATAAATATTCTTTAATTTGATCCAGGTTATACCTTTATGATATATAAAAATATGGATTTTGTACAAAACACACAACTAGGTATAACAGAACCCTGGAAATTCCATGTGTTACGGAATAAATTTGGTATTACTTAGGGAATTACAAGAATTCCTAAAAGTATATGAAAAATATTAAGGTCGTAGGAGTATTACTTAATACAAAATTTGTATGACAAAGGAAATATTTAACAAAAAAAATATTGGTATTTTTAAATGTATGTTAATACTTTCGCAATTTCCAGCTTCCCGAATTATTTTACGTAAAAAATACCGAAAGCCATGGTTTTTTAACAAAAAAAAATCATAAATGTTTACCAGTTTATCTGTTAAATTACGCTAGTTTATTTTTATTGAGTATTATTTGTAATTTCTGATCAATTTAATTAGATTTTTGTTCAGTTAAACAAAAATTATAAACAATAATAAAAATAAACTAATTTAACATGACAGGTAAAGTGTCAAACATTTATTAATTTTTGTTTCAATATCATGGCTTTTGGGGTGATTTTTGCCATTTTAAAATTAATTTTGGTTCCCGATTCAGATACAAAATTTTATGCTCTACAACTTTTATTTTGCAGCTATATGACGTAAAATAATTAGGGAAGCAGGAAATTGCGAAAGTGATTACATATACATGTTAAAGTTCTATGTTCGACTGTCCCGGTCACCATACGGTGATTGTATGAGGATGGCATAATTTTTACCTTCCGTCACCTTTATGTAAGAAAGGTACTCGTATTGTCTTTGGTCAAAAAATTCAATGATGAGTTTTTAGTGAATAAACATATAATACAATTTTACCATTTTTACGATGATGTCTGTATGTATGTATATGTGTGTGTCTGTATGTGTGTCTGTGTGTGTGGGTGACAAAAGTTCCGGATCTCGGTGACAACTTGTAGTCAGGGATATAATGTATTTTTATAGGGAAAACTATAAAAACATGAATATCTCGGGAACAGTAAAAGATCACTTCCGGTTTATCAATTTTAGTCAAAATTTAATATGTTGTTTCTCTTGATATAAAAGTCTAAAATACTAAAATTGAAAAGTTTTGGATTATATTTTAATATAGTTTTTCATTAAAAACTGTTATGGGCTTCAAGTAAAGTACCACTTCCGGTTTGTGAATTTCAGTCAAAACCTAATATGTTGTTTCCCTTGATATAAAAGTCCTAAATACTAAAATTGAAAATTTTTAGATTATATTTTAAATATAGTTCTTCATGAAAAACTGTTACGGGCTTCAAGTAAAGTATCACGTCCGGTTTGTCAATTTTAGTCAAAATCTAATATTTTGTTTCCCTTGATATAAAATTCCTAAATACTAAAATTGAAAACTTTTAGATTATGTTTTAATATAGTTCTTCATGAAAAACTGTTACGGGCTTCAAGTAAAGTATCACTTCCGGTATATCAATTTTACTCAAATTCTAATATGTTATTTCCCTTGATATGAAAATCTTAAATACTAAAATTGAAAAGTTTTAGATTATATTTTAATATAGTTCTTCATGGAAAACTGTTATGAGCTTCAAGTAAAGTATCACTTCCGGTTGTCCGGTATTACCCGAAATCTAATCAACTCTTTATATGGATGCAATAAGCTTAAATACGAAAAATATAAATGTTCGATATAACAGTTATCGTGGAAAAAAATCGTCAATCAGACATCATTGTAAAAACGTGGCGTGGAGCCCCTAATTCGTGCTTATTCACTGAAAACTCACTATCGAATTTTTTGACCGAAAACATTACCTCTCTTATCTATGGTATGGTGGGAGGTAAATAGAGGATACTTGTACCGTTTCCTAGATACTAAATAGTTTTTACATATGTTTACTTATAAAAATACCAGATTTGAACCCGTGTTCGTTTATTTTTTAAATAACTACTTCACCATTTTTCCATAGATACAAATACGTTAATCTTTTTGAGTTTATATTTGAAAAAAATATGGATGTCTTTTGCCGTTCCCAAAATATTAATTTTTTATAGTTTTTCCTACAAAAATACACTATATCTCTGACTACAATTATTTGTCACCGAGATATGTGCGGACTTAACACTATGTTTTCCAACAAAAATTACAGTAAAAAGAAGAGTCCATTAAAATGAAATAGTTATATATTTCGCTCTGTCTTACAAAAACTAAATATTTGCGAGTAAGTGTACAATCCTGTTCGTTGTTATTCTATGGCACGTTGTCTCTGTCTTACAATGTATACGATTTATATGTTGTAAAACAGAGATAACATGACATAGAATAACAACGAAGAGGATTGTACACTTACTCGCAAATATTTATTTTTTGTAAGACAGAGAGCGAAATATATAACTATTTCATTTTGATGGACTCTTCTTTTTACTGTAGTTTTTGTTGGAAAACATGGTGTACAGTCCGCAGTACATATATCTCGGTGACAACTTGTAGTCAGGGATATAATGTATTTTTATAGGAAAAACTATAAGAAAATGAATATCGGGAACGGTAAAAGATACCTCTACGGCAATAATAACCTATTTGTATATGTGGAAAAATGGTTAAGTAGTTGTTTAAAAAATAAACTAACGGGTTCAAATTTAGTATTTTCATAGGTAAACATAGATATAAAAACTATTTAAATATCTCGGGAACGGTACAAGTATTCTATATTTACCTCCCGCCAAACCGTGAGTAAAGGATGTAATATTTTCGGTCCAAAAAGTCGATAGTGAGTTTTCAGTGAATAAGCACGAATTGGGGGCTCCACGTTTTTACTATTTTTACAATGATGTCTGTGTGCCTGACGATTTTTTCGTCCACGATAACTCTTATATTCAATTTCCAAAAATTTCTATTTTCCGTATTTAATATTTCTGAATTCATATAAAGATTTTGGGTAATATTGGGTAACCGGAAGTGATACTTTCTTTGAAACCCGTACTAGTTTTAATGAAGAAATTAAAAATTAATCCAAAATTTTTCAATTTTAGTATTTGACTTTTATATCAACGGAAATAACAAAATAAATTTTGACTAAAATTGATAAACCGGAAGTGATACTTTACTTGAAGGCTATACTAGTTTTTAATTAAGAACTATATTAAAATATAATCCAAAACTTCTCAATTTTAGTATTGAAGACTTTTAAACCAAGGGAAACAACATATTAGATTTTGTTTAAAATTGAAAAACCGGAAGTGATACTTTACTTGAAGCCCTTAAAAACTAACTATACTAAAATATAATCCAAAACTTTTCAATTTTGGTATTGAAGACTTTTATACCAAGGGGCACAACATATTAGATTTTGATTAAAATTGATAAACCGGAAGTGATACTTTACTTGAAACCCATAAGAGTTTTTAATCAAGAACTGTATTAAAATATAATCCAAAACTTTTAAATTTTAGTATTCGAGACTTTTACATCAAATGAAACAACATATTATATTTTGACTAAAATTAATAAACCGGAAGTGATACTTTACTTGAAGCCCGTACCAGTTATTCATAAAGAACTATATTAAAATATAATCCAAAACTTTTCAATTTTGGTATTGAAGACTTTTATATCAAGGGGCACAACATATTATATTTTGACTGAAATTAATAAACCGGAAGTGATACTTTACTTGAAGCCCGTACCAGTTATTCATAAAGAACTATATTAAAATATAATCCAAAACTATTCAATTTTGGTATTGAAGACTTTTATATCAAGGGGCACAACATATTATATTTTGACTGAAATTAATAAACCGGAAGTGATACTTTACTTGAAGCCCGTACCAGTTATTCATAAAGAACTATATTAAAATATAATCCAAAACTTTTCAAATTTGATATTTAAGACATTTACACCAAGAGGCACAACATATTAGATTTTGACTGAAATTAATAAACCGGAAGTGATACTTTACTTGAAACCCGTAACAGTTATTCATAAAGAACTATATTAAAATATAATCCGAAACTTCTCAATTTTGGTATTGAAAACTTCTATTTTCATATTAGATTTTCATTAAAATTGATAAACCGGAAGTGATACTTTACTTGAAGCCCATAATAGTTTTTAATCAAGAACTGTATTAAAATATAATCCAAAACTTTTCAATTTTAGTATTCGAGACTTTTACATCAAGGGAAACAACATATTATATTTTGACTGAAATTAATAAACCGGAAGTGATACTTTACTTGAAGCCCGTACCAGTTATTCATAAAGAACTATATTAAAATATAATTCAAAACTTTTCAATTTTGGTATTGAAGACTTTTATACCAAGGGGGACAACATATTACATTTTGACTAAAATTGATAAACCGGAAGTGATACTTTACTTGAAGCTCTGAACAGATTTTAGTGAAAAATGTATTATGATATAATCCTAAACTTTTCAAATTTTGTATTTAATTTAATTTTATATTAATGAAAATGACAGATTTTTTTCTAAGGTTGATAAACCGGAAGTGGTACTTTACTGGAAAGCTCTAAACATATTTTCTTGAAAAATTAAAATTAATGCAAAAACAAGTATGTGTAATTACAATTTAATAAGGGCCACCATTGCTATCTCGAGAATATAAGAGATCAAAGACGGTTAAATGGGCAAACAATTTCTATTTTAAGCCGGGTCGACACTGAAACGAACGTTGTAGCTAGAAGTGTTTGCTACACGTTCGCTAACAAATTTCTTAATCAGTTGTAGAATGTTCGTACTACCGTTTTGCGACGTAATAACAATACTCGCTAACAAAAATTGATATTCCAGGAATAGGCGGTAAACTTCAAAGAATTAAATATTTGACTTGTGCACATGAAGTGTATATTTTATTTATAAAAGTAGTGAATAATTTTTCTGGAAATTAATATCCTGGCGAGGAAGTTTGGGCCCAATTAAATTTATTAAATATTAAAAATTTGATGGTGACATTCATATAAAAACTTTAAAACCAGTGCCCTCTTCGATTTACAAATTTAACGAAAGGAAAACTTCTCTTTTTTCTGAGTACCGGCACAGCCGATCATAGGACTTTATATAATATCAGACTTTCATAATTTCCTGCTTCCCAAATTATTTAGGTAAAAAAAAAACTTCAAATAAAAGTTGTAGGGCATAAAATTCTGCATCTTAATCAATAAACAATTAATTTTGTGTGTGTCTTGTAATGGTAGAAATTAAGTATGAAAATTATACAGTCCCTATGTCCTATCATAACGTTTTACGGTCTATTTTTAATACAAATTATTTGTTACTAGAATGGAGGACCCAATTTATTAATTAATAATTTTGTTGTTATTATTTCAAACGAAAAACAAATAGGATGAAAAATATTCTAATTAATTAATTGTTAACTACCCAATATAATTTATTACGTACTCGCGAACTGATTTTGGGCGCAGAGACTTTGAAAATCATGCCATTATTTTAATTTACTATTATTTTGTGTTTGTGTTGTATATCTTTATTTATGATCTTTACTTATGTGAGGTGCCGTTACATCGCGATATGGCAATACATACATATTTATAACAAGGATAAATGATAGACTCATTTCTTTACAGTAGAGTGTTTGGAGTATTTCTTCCTGTAAGAATAAAATTATTGTATTATATTATTTTTCATATATTTTTCCATTCATCCTTGACAGTGGTTTTCGGTCCATCTTGTATTTATACTGAAACATAATTAGTACATAATTGTGTGTGTGTGTTTATTTATTTCTCTGTATCAAATATTTATTTATTTATCCGTATTGCAATATAATGGCACAATTTTCAAAGTCTGAAAATTTAAAATTGCCTCACGTTAGGAGGGCTTTAGGTTGCCTCACGTTAGGAGGGCTTTAAGTTTGCCTCACGTTAGGAGGACTTCTAGGTGCGAACTTTAAATCAGCTGAAACTTATAATGGGCCACCTCATAGAAACTAGCGTCTATGGGTGGCAAGGCGCAAACATAAATATAAATATACATAAAGGTGCAACTTAAAACTAAAGAAAAGGAAAGGGCCCAAGAGTGAATTGTCAGGCGCAGTTGTCTTGTCTTCGTATTTTGCACTTATACCCTTAACATTATACAGCTGTTCATTATAAATGGGCTACCATTGTTCTCTCGAGACTTATAAGAGTTACAAAGACAATTAAATGGGCAAACAATTTCTACGAGACCAACCCCAAATGTAGCCGTACCCTCTGAAATAAATATATTAACAGCAATAAAATATAAATTTTTCGTTCCAACAGTAAATAATACAATATTCATGTTAAATTTTATAACTTTAATAAAAACTATTTCCGAATTATTAAAGACGAAAACATTTGTCACATGCAGACAATGGTTTATTTCAAAATAAATTATATTATTAAACCTAAGAAATTTTATTATAAGCAATGTATTCAAGTTCTATACTCTCTATTAATACACCATATCAAAATTTGTTGATTTGGAGAAATAATCATAGCATCCAGTAGTTTATTTATTCTTGTATTTAATATAATTGTAGGTGGTACTTTAATAAATAAATATCACTTTGCAAATAATTTTACAAAAAAAAAAATTAATATAGTAATTAATTGAATATATTGTCAGTTTCCTCTATACCTTCAGTTTTATAGACAATACTAACATAATTATTGTATTATTTACTGTTGGAACTAAAAAAATTAGCACGTGTCTGTTGTCATATATTTGCCCGTAAATTATTGTTAAAATGTTAAATTTAGATAATAACATATTCAAATCCAGTACACTTTATTAATAAATAAAATTGCCCAAATATAATCTTAACTATTGTAATCTAAAAATATATTTCTTCTTGCTGTTATTATATTTTTTCAGAGGATACGAATACATTTGGGGTTGGTATCGTATAAGATATTACTGTTACTTTATTATTATAAAAATATGTTATAGTAAAACCATTCAAAATTCAAAAATAAGTCAACTGTTAAGTTTATTAGCAAATGTAAAACCAAATATGTGAAAAATAAGATACTGACACAATGTCAGGTGTCAGTGACCCTGAAAAATATTAACGTTATTCGTACGGCTACGAATCGAGGTAATACGAGGGTCATTCAATAAGTAAAGAGACAAATTCTATAATTTTAAAACTATTCAATGAATGTGTACAATCTTTTCAGGGGTGTTAGTTGGCAACCTTGGGATATGCTCTGATCAGCTGTTTCATCATTTTATGTCAAAATAACCTCAAAATTTTCAGTTCACCATGGCAAGTCCACTAGAAGATTGCACCTTAGAAGAGCAGCGCTCAGTCATTAGATTTTTAGTCGCAGAAGGTGTAAAACCAAGTGAATTTTTTTCTAGAATGTTAATACAGTACGGTAAAAGTTGTATGAACCGTGCGAATTTTTACAAGTGGGTTAATCGGTTTAAAAGTGGCCGAACAAGTGTAGGTGATGAACTCCGATGTGGACGTCCAGTGGAAGTTTCTGGTCCCTCGTTGGAATCGAGGATTGACGGACTTATCAATAGCCAATACTACTCTGAGATGCTAGAACACAAAGTTAGACCAGCTATCAGGAGCAAACGCCGTGGACTTTTGTCAAAAGGAGTCATTCTTCAGCACGATAACGCCCGCCCTCATACAGCCCAGCTGACCCGTGATAAGCTTCAAGAATTGGGTTGGGAGGTCTTACCTCATCGTGCCTACAGTCCCGACCTCGCCGCATCTGATTTTTACCTGTTTGGACCACTCAAAGACGCCCTACGTGGAAAAAGATTTGCTAACAATGAGGAAGTTAAGGAAGCGGTGCAAAAGTTGCTTCGGGGTAAATCGAAAGAATTCTTCGCCAAGGGAATTAGGAAGCTGCAAGAAAGATGGGACAAGTGCATAACTGTGGGGGTGATTATGTTGAAAAATAGCCGTAATTTTGAAAGATTGAAATAAACCGTTTTTGAGCTATAGCCATTTGTCTCTTTACTTATTGAATGATCCTCGTATATCTGAATTAATAAATAAACTTACGTTACAGCGAAAGTATTGTCAACAAGGAGCATCGTTTTAAAATGGAATGTCCTAACTTAGTCGAAATCTTTGCAAATGAGAAGGATAAATGTATGCCAATTTGTTAATTCGTTCATGATATGGATGACCTTGATCGAATATCTTTGAATTTTTTTACTAAGTTTCGCAAATTTACGATATTGTAACGAGTTACGACGTCCGGTATGTGAATATAGACAGACATTCACAATGTATCCCGGAAAAGAAATATAGAAGAAAATATGATTATTTGAATTAAATTCAACAACATAAATTATATTTTCAGGAGAAAAATGAATTTACTTTTGCGTTATGCAAAAAAAATTGCAAAAAAGCGACAGTGAAGAGAGGCACATAATATAACGACTTACATTGACGAACACAGCTCATCTAACAGCAAGAAGAAACATCTACGCCCAACACGGCTGCATGGCTCAGCTATCCCAGGACGGCTCCTTGAATTAGCAAACTCCAATCCGGATCGGTCCTCCAAGAAACATTTTTTCATACACTGGAAATCTGGAACAAAAAAAATAATTTATTTTAAAATACAAGTATTTTATAACATAATAATCTGTTAAATTGGCTTGTGGCTATAATCTGTTGTATTACCTTATGTGATTTATTTTTGCCACATTAAATTATTTTACATTTATATATTTCCAGTAAAATCATTTCACAAAGATATGTATATTTTATTTGACACTGACATCTGTCAATTAGTAATATTTGAATATTCTGTTTCCATGGTGTAGCTTTTAGTAGCATAGGTTGCAAGATATTTCTTTACAATTTTTTCTGTAAATTCATTAAATATGAAGAAAAAAATAGAATTAGATTAAATAGAGAATAAACTATTCTTTAATATTTATAATAACATAAAAGGTCAAAAAATTATATATAACATGGTTTTTTCAAGAAAAACTGTTAAAATCTTCAAATTAGGGTACTTCCGGTTAATCAAACGTAACCATAATCTAATCTTCAGGTGGACGTACGAAAGACAAATGTGAAAGAATTATAATTTTTGGAATTGTACGAGCCCAACCCCAAATGTATTCGTACCCTCTGAAATAAATATTTACTACAAATTAATGAAATGACTGAATTAAAATTAAATAAATTTAAATAATACAATACGTGTTCGTTTTTAAATAATTATACAATGTAAGTCTATTGAACACTTTTGAATCTAAACTTAAAAAAAATATCTTTATTAAAAAAAATACAACAAATTTTAGATTTAGTTTCGAAGCCGAGTATTTTATATTTCTTTCCATTTATTTCATAATTAATCATAATTAAATCATATTAAATAATGGGGTAAACACTCCATATAAAAATTACGCTACCATGTCCTTAAATAACGCGGAAACCGACCCAAACCTGATAAAGTATCGGCAAAACTTTAATTATATTTTAACCTAACTTTAAAATACAAATGAATTTAATTTTAATGTAATATTAGCAAAAAAATTAATCCCGACTTAAACTAAAATAATTCTAACTATTGTTGGCTTCTTATGGTTGTAGATTGGCCTTAAAGTCCTTAAACCCTTAAACAAAGCTTTAGACAAGCCCTGCTATTGATCGAAGGCTTAAACCAGCCTTTACACTCATTGGAAACTATCTGGAACCCTGTATTGTAAACCGTACTTGTTTGAAAATACTTTTAAACAAATACAATTTTTTTGGTAAAAGAAACATATTTCTGAACGAACGGATATTTATTTAAACTAACTGTAAAAAAACTAAGTTTCGCCGATTTATTTACGATATTGTAACGAGTTACGACGCCCGGTATTTTAACATAGACATTCACAATGTTCCTCAGAAAAGAAATATAGAAGAAACTATAATTATTTGAATTAAATAGCAAAAAAAGCGTCAGTGAAGAGAGAAACATAATATAACGACTTACATTGATGAACACAGCTCAGCTACCAGCAAGAAGAATCATCTACACCCATCACGGCTGCATGGCTCATCTATCCCATGACGGCTCCCTGAAACAGCAAAAATAATTTATTTTAAAATACAAGTATTTGAATAATAAAACATGTTATCAGCATAAATACCTATTAAAACAGTTAAACTATTGTTTAAACTTACCATTGTTGCTAATTTGCAACAATATACAACAATATTTCACTATTAAAATATGTACGATACTTCCATAACAAAGATGGTTAGTTGTGTTTGTTAATAAGAAACATAAAACTGGCGAACCAGCAGTGGCGTGATTATTAGATAATGACGCTACGAAATGAATAATTAAATATAATTAATGTTAAATAAAATTATATTTATCACCTTTCGTATTGTCTTTGGTTAAAAATTCGATGGCAAGTTTTTAATGAATAGGCACGTTTGGAGGTCCCCAATTTACTATTTTTACGATGATGTCTGTGTGCATGTGAGTGTGTGTTTGTGTGCGTATGTGTGTGTTTGTGCGCGCGCGCGTGTGCGTGCGTGTGTGTGTGCGCGTGTGTGTGTGTGTGTGTTTGTGTGTGTGTGTGTGTGTTTGTGTGTGTGTGTGTGTGTGTGTGTGTGTGTGTGTGTGTGTGTGAGACAAAAATTTCTCCTGCGGTAACTCCAATACTACAATTCCAAAAATTATAATTCCTTCATATTCCCCTTTTGTACGTCCATATGAAGAGTTGATTAGATTTTGGTTACGGTTGGTTAACTGGAAGTATCCTAATTTAAAGATTTTAACAGTTTTTCTTGAAAAAAACGCTGCTAAATATAATTTTTTGACATTTTATGTTATTATAAATATTAAAAAATATTCTATTCTCTATTCGATTTAATTATATTTTTTTCTTCATATTCAATAAATTATGCTAAAGTTTAAATGGAACAAAAGTTTCCCTGTGGTGACTTTCCACGTCAGCAATGAGTGCCTGTGGTAGTAAACGTCCGCATACAAATCAGATTGGCACACCCACTAATGGGTAATATGCCGTGATGATATATATTTATATATTTAAAAAAAATGTTTTGGCTATTGTTAAAAAAATTAAAACATGATAAAAAATGTAAAAAAAGTTTTGTATATCTTTAAATTCTGAAGAATTTTGCACTAAACAGTTTTTACCTCTGTGGTGCACTCTCCACGCCAGCAATGAGTGACTGTGAGGTGTGGTAATTGGCAATGCCATGGTGATATATTTATTTAGAAACAAGAAAACAAATGCCTTGGCTATTGCTACTAATTAACAAAAAAAAATATATTTTTAAAAGTATTAATAAACCAAAAACAATAAAAAATGTAAAAACAATTTTAATTATGAACAATTTTACACTGTATAGTTTTTCCCCAAAAATGAACAGATCAGGAAATTACATAAAATTTATATATGTTAAATCGCTATGTTCGCCCCTAACTTCCACCACCCGGAATATTAAATTCCATACCAGAATATACCGAGATCTATTTCAAGTTCTGGATCAATAATCAGATCAATATTTTATAATAACTAGATCAAAATTAAATCGATTGAAATTTGACTAAATTCATATAAAATAACAAAATTTCATATTAATATAAAACTTGATAGACATATAAAACCAGAGCACATAATATTCATTGAAATTATTTCTACACTAATTGCATGTCAATAAAGTTATATTATTATTATTATTATTATTATTATTATTATTATTAATATTGGTAGACATATAAATATAAAAGAAAATTTTGCTATTCATACACTGCTCAATAAAACTCCAAAAGAAAATTTTGATTTTAGACTCACCATTCAAAACACAATATATATTATTATTATTATTATTAGAAAGAAAATATAAAATCTAATTTTGACGTTTTCGACGCAGTTTAAGTTATATTTTACTGCAATTAGTTAATTTATTATTATTGTTTTTAGACATCCTACACATAAATATATACATATAAAACAAATAAATAAATAAATGATGTGGGCCTCCTGATAAAACATAAAACTAAACATATATATATATATATATATATATATATATATATATATATATATATATATATATATATATATATATATATTATATATATATATATACAGGATGTTTCCTTTAAAACAACCAGGGCTTTTTTGGGCGAACTAATGACTTTAGAGAAAAATGTTATATACAAAAAATTACCAGGAAAAAGGGCTTAATTTATGAGGAATAATAAATAAAAAATTCAACCAGTGGTTCTCAAACGGTAGAATAAAATTATATTTTTTTAAATGGCAACCTATATAAATTTTTTGTCCATTAGATAAAGAATTTTTTTCTGATTTCAACGATATAAATATGATATGGGGTTGTATAACAATTATTTCGAGAAAAATGATATTAAAAATCAGAAATAATTCTACAATATTGAAGTAGGCTATGCAATAAACAAATGCAAACAAATGATACAGGTGACAGATAGTTGATGTAGTTCATTTGTTATTATGAATTTCTTAGTAAAACAAGTTATTTTAGATATAAGAAAATAATATACTATCGTAACTTAGGCAATAGTCGTATTAATAGTTGTTTATTGCATAGCCTACTTCAATATTGTAGAATTATTTCTGATTTTTAATATCATTTTTCTCGAAATAATTGTTATACAACCCCATATCATATTTATATCGTTGAAATCAGAAAAAAATTCTCTATCTAATGGACAAAAAATTTATGTAGGTTGCCATTTAAAAAAATATAATTTTATTCTACCGTTTGAGAATCACTGGTTGAATTCTTTATTTATTATTCCTCATAAATTAAGCCCTTTTTCCTGGTAATTTTTTGTATATAACATTTTTCTCTAAAGTCATTAGTTCGCCCATAAAAGCGCTGGTTGATTTAAAGGAAACACCCTGTATATGCGAGTAAATTACAATTTAATAAGTTAAAAGCAAGTGAATTAATTGTAACTATTTAAAACTGTAAATTAAAACACAAATAAACTAATTGTATATGGGGTTAAAATAACATTACTTAAAAAAATGTTCATTTTAAATGGGCCACCATTGCTAACTCAAGAACTATAAGAGCTCAAAGAAGGTTTAATTAAAATGTATATTTTGTATATAAAAGTAGTGAATAATTTTTCTGGAAATTAGTGTCTTGTGAGGAAGTTTGGACCCAATTAAATTTATTAAATATTCAAAATTTGATGGTGACATTCATATAAAAACTATTAAGCCATTGCCGTCTTCGATTTACAAATTTAAGAAAAGCAAAACCTCTTTCTTTTCTGAAAACTGTGGCGAACGTATTTTGTTATTGTAGTATGGACATTATACAGGGTAGTGACCGGCACAGCCGAACATAGGACTTTAACATATAAAATCCGACTTTCATAATTTCCTGCTTCCCTAATTATTTAAGTATAAAAGGGCTTAAAATAAAAGCTGTAGGGCATAAAATTCGGTATCTTAATCAATAAACAAAATTCATTTTGTGCGCTTTTAACGGCAGAAATTAGCGTTTTTACCTAAAATAATTACGAAAGCAGGAAAATATGAAAGTATGATTTTATATGCTAAAGCCCTATGTTCGGCTGTGCCGGTCACCACCTGTATGTTAACTAATATTATTGCTAACAATTATTCACGAACGTTGTTGAACATTTGTTCGCTAACAAGAAATGTTAACTAACAATGTTCGTTTCAATGTGAACCCGGCTTTTATATATTTAACACCAAATATTATAATTTGATACGCAGAGGTGTTATAATATACATATAAATTATATGTATACATACAGAGGAACAATATATTCAACAAGGTATAGAAAAGCGAAACCTCATAAGCGTCTCATTTATGAAACGCATTTTACCTTGGAAAAAATGATGTAACTCACCATCTGATAACATATTTCAACACAGGTGCCTCCGTCTGATTTCTAAATACACCAGTATTTGTATAAATGTTAATATTTCACTTTAAATATTAGTTTAAATATTTATATTTACTGCACAGATATATACGTCCATTCGCTCCAAAGTCTCACAAGACTGTAAGGGTACGTGCACATACAACGCGAAAGCGAACGATGCGATGCGAAGCGAAAAACGCGGGAAACACAACGTAATGTAAACAAGTGCAGGCGTGCATACGACAAGCGATGCGATGCGAGTCGGAGCGAGGTGAGACGAAGCGATGCGAGTGAAGACAAAATAGTTTGTTTTTTTCAAGCGATACAAGCGAATCGGCAATATGGATGTTGAAAAATTAATCAAAGAAATTCATTGTAGAAGCCCAATATGGGACCAAAGAAGTAATTTGCACCACAACCGTGATGTAGTTGCTAAATGTAATTAAAGGTACTTTCATTCATACGAAAGTACCTATAAAATCTTTCAGGGTGTTTTTGCAAATTTTTAAATAGTTGATGAAATTCTCCATACTTTTGCCTGTTTCTATTTATTTCATGTGACCAACATTTTCTCTTTTTTGTCTTTAATATTTTTGTTATTAGCGGATTTTCTAAGAGTAATAATAAAGATGTTGTGTCCATCGTCCAGGGTTGCGATTGAGAAAATTTCTATTGTACTAACAGTTTAACTCAAATTGTACTAAAATCACTAACTTTGTACTAAAAAAAATTCCAGCCACATATTTAAAATAATCATAATTATACCTACATGTACTTTCAAACATTTTTATAGATAAACTAACAAATAAAACTTAAAATAAACATAAATACATTATTTTTGTGCAATCCGCGAAATCCAATTTATCGGCGGTTGGTATGGTTACGGCGGCGAAATTGAGCCCTTCCGACATTACCTACTACTTAAAATAAATTGTACTAAACTTTGAAAAGAGGTACTGACGTACTAGGAAAATAATAATTGTACTAAATCTAGTACAATTGTGCTGACTATCGCATCGCTGCATAGTCTCGCTGTAAACTACTCGCGTTTAATGTGCACACTTTCTCGCTTCGCCCGGACTCGCTTCGTTTCGCTCAGCATCGCATCGCTCGCTTTCGCGTTGTATGTGCACGTACCCTAAGTTGTGCCAAGGCGTACCAGTCTGCCACTTTAAACAAGTTACGTTCGGCTCACGGCTACACAAATTAATGTAAAATAAAATGAAATTATATTTTTTAAAGATTTATAAAAAAATAATATATAAATGTATAGTGTAAAAATATTTTTTTAAGAAAATAAGAATATTGTAAAAACAATTGTAATTCAAATTATTTTTTATTATATATTTACCAATACAATGTATGAATGTATGTACCTATGGAATTTTATAAATTTAAGTATTGAAAATATATTTCCCCATTAACCAATTCATCCCTTACTTAGGGGAGGCAAATATAGTCGCCTTTAGGACATCTCTTCCGATTATGCTAACAAACAAATATCAGTGGGTATTATTAGAGCATTTTTCGAGGACCATAACTAGACTATTTGCTTATATTGAGTTAAAAATATATTAGAGGAAGCTGTACCATAAGTTGTTTATTTTAAATGGGCCACCATTCTTATCACAAGGACTGTAAGAGCTACAAAGAATGTTAAATGAACAAACTATGTTTATTTTACTAAGTATTGCAATGAACTTTGAATGAAATTGTCGTCGTTTTTTTTTAATTCTGAATCAATGATATATTTTCGTATCGTCATAACGATTTTTTTGATAAATATATAAAGTTTTATATTAATACTCCTAGGCGGCCATACATTATTCATATTTTGAAAATGATTAAAGCTACTTTAAGGATTGTTTCTGTACCCACATTTAAAAAATTGAACAATAATTTAAAACTGACATGTGACATAATTATGTCCTCTGGAGCACAGTTTCAGAGTTATAATAGTTGATTTCAAGAATAAA
Source organism: Harpalus rufipes (assembly GCA_951394225.1). Taxonomy (NCBI): domain Eukaryota; kingdom Metazoa; phylum Arthropoda; class Insecta; order Coleoptera; family Carabidae; genus Harpalus; species Harpalus rufipes. The sequence goes on along the minus strand of OX596280.1, from coordinate 39,296,675 downwards.
ATCTCATTTCGGGGACATTGCACAATATCATTTTACTGCATTAACACTTCAAAAAAATCTGCTGTGGCCAGCACATTACCTTCCGTCAGTTTTATGTATTTTGTACAAATTCCATACAGAAAGTTACTAGCAGAAGATTGTCCAGCAAAATTATAACGCAAACATATTATGTCAATTACTTGATACTGACATCTTTCAATCATAGTTTTCTTAATATAGTAGCTGTTTCCATGGTTATAATAACATAGCTGGCTGCTTTATGAAATTTAATTCCTTTATAATTCTTTAACTCTATGTCCATTGAAAATGAAGTATGAAATGTAATCAATTGATTTAGAGAATAAAATATTTTTAATATTTATAATAACGTTAAATGTGAAAAAATGATATTTAACAGAATTCCGGTTGACCAATTATAACCAGAATCTAATCAAGTCGGCGTGTATGGAAGAGGGATACGTAAATATTTTTTGGAAATCTAGTATTGGAGTTATCGTATATTGTACTTGTATAAGTAATTAATCCAATCCATGTCATCCTCAAATATTTGCTATTAATTAAAGATTAATTCGAATAAAATAGTTATCATTCAAATTTGAAATTATCTTTTCTAAATAATGAGCAATAAAGATATTATATTATTGTTTATTAAAATTTAAGTCGAAATAATTTTTTGTATCGTTCCTAATAGTTTACTCGCAATTTATTTAGATATGCGTTTAAACATTCCCCAGAGTCGTAAGTAGATTTTTAATACCGTCTACTACGTCGCATTCATTGGTCAATTTTGTCTACTTTTTTCCCTATTTTTATAAGGAAGTACAATTTATTTATAATTAAAATTCTCGAATGATTACTTAGTATACGAAAGGGTAGATTATAATTTAAGTACCACCCTTAAATTATTATTTATTTTTACAAGAAACAAGAAGAATCCTGTATATACCTAGAGGTCTAGAGGTACCCTACATTCGATGACATCAACGCTAAATTGCTGGAACTAATTACCGATCGAGTTAATTATATATTCTATTATTAATTCATTATTTATATTTATACTCAAATATTGTTTAAAACAAAAAATTTAAATGAAATATTAGCTTAAATGTTATTTAAATGATTAATTGATATCAATAATGTAGTTTATAGACAGATTTTTTAAAAGAGCGGTGCGTTACCTGGAATGTTGCCGATTGAATAGTACATTTTAACCTCAAATTTAAATGTCATACTTTTTATTAAAAAATAAATGTTTTTAACTAATTTTAAGTATAAATGATTTTCAGTTAATTTTATGTGCTTCCTGTACATTTCAACCACAGATCTACACATAAATCTGTATGTACATCTGTGATTTCAACCCGTTTTATAACCAAATAAATGATTGTTTTGGAAGAATTCTGTAAAATTTGCAACGGACGTCATCTTAGAAATATGCAAATAAAACTTTGTCCAAACGGTTTTAAGATTTGAAAATGAGCTAATTTATATTTTAAACCCTGTAGAACACGAGTTCGTGTTAATTTGAAGATAATTTAAAACTTGACAAGATCAAAATAAGTTGCATGTTTTTGCGGCAAATAATTCATATTTATTACCCCCAAATATTGTTTAAAACAATAATTTTACATGAAATATTAGCTTAAAAGTAATTTTCATGACTTTTTAAACATTTATAATAAATTATATTTGAATATTTCTAACCTGAAAGACTAATCCGAGTCTACGGTAATTCTTCCACCAAACTTGTACTTAATGATGAACCCAGCTGAATTTACAGGAGATACTTAAAACCCACTGAAGATTATTTATTTACACTCAAAATTAGTTTAATTTTTTAATGAAAATGTTCATTTGATTCCTAAATTTCAGGTTAAAATGTACTACCCAGCGTGCATAACATTTGGTATGGCATCAGCGCCAAAATGCTCGAACTACATACATACATTATCGACTGCGTCGGTATGACAGTTTAATAAAATATTTTAAAAAGAGGTGTGAGAGCCGAATGTTACGCAGGTTGGTTAGTACCACAAAACGTTAGTACATTTTAACCTGACTTTTACATGTCAAACAAATATTTTTATTACAAAATAAACATTTTCGACAAATTTTGAGTATGTATAAATGATTTTTAGTTAATTTTATGTATTTTCTGTAAATTTCAGCCGATTTTATCACCAAATAAAAGGTTGGATGTTTTGGAAGGATCGCCGAAAATTCGGAATGGATGTCATCTTAGAAATATTCAAATAAAACTTTGTCCATACGATTTTAAAATTTAGAATTGAGTTAATTTATATTTTAAACCCGGTACAACAGGAATTTCGTATTAATTTGAAGATAATTGAAACCGTCGAGGAATTGTGAACAAAATGTTTTTGTGGCAATTCTTTCAAAAATTTCGACCCTATTTTCCAGAATCCCTAAGGCCTTTTTGGCACTTTTAAAATAATATATCAAATCGACCCACCTGAATTTGCTTTGCAAGAATTAATGCTCTATCTTCAACCGAAATCGAGATATTAACCGATTTTTAATCTCACAATTTTAACCAAAAATGTATCATTTTTAAACCCGGGTTTAAAGATTTGATTAAAAATCGTCCAATATCTCGATTTCGGTTAAAGATTGGGTTCTTACAAAACTGAACTTTAAAGGGTCAATTTGATATAGTAATATTTAAAAAGTGACAAAAAGGTCTTAAGGATTCTGGAAAATTTGGCCAAAATTTTGGATAAATTTGCTTCAAAAACAAGCATTTTATTTTGCTCACAATTCATCTACCATATAATATATCGTTTCTACGGGGTTAAAATATAAATTAACTCATTTTCAAACTTTAAAACTGTCTGGACAAAGTTTTATTTCAACATTTTTAAAATGATGCCCGTTGCGATTTTTTCCTAAACATCAAAACTTTTGATTAGGTTATGAATTCGGCTGATATTTACAGGAAACACATAAAATTAATTGAAAATCGACTAGTTATGCAGCGTCATAATGTTCATATATCGCCCTGTTCATTTCTTGTTTCGTTGTTTCCTAATTTTCAAATCCTGACCATGAGGTTAGCGTAGATGAACTTCGCGCGGTCACAATTTAAATAGTATACTCCGCAGTTGGGGAAGACACGGAAAGATAGGGTAAGGAATTAAAGGATAAGGAAAATGACTCGATAGGAGTTTCTAGAAAGATACAATAGAGACGATTATATTGGTTTGAACATGACATGAGGAGAGATGAAAAATATAAGACCAAGAATAAGATGGAAGGACTGTATTGCGAAAGAAAAGGAACTGAATGAGGACGACAAGCAAAACAGAAATGAGTGGAAGAAGAAAATAAAAAATAGCGACCCATGGGAAAAGCTCAAGAAGAAGAAGATATCAGTGTCAAGTGCAATTTTCATAGTTTATGAAATAATTTTACTGGAAATATAGGATCTTTTGCAAGAAAATTTATGTATGGAATATAAAACATTCTCATCTCTGCCATATTCATTTTCGTTTCATTGATACTGACATCTGTCAATTGAATTATCTGAATATATTAGCAGTTTCCATGGTTAGCATAGCTGGCTGATTTATGAATTTTAATATCTGTATAATTCTTTAGCTATATATCTATTGAATATGAAGTATAAAATACAATCCACTCGTATAGAGAATAATATATTCTTTAAAATTTATAATAACATTAAATGCCAATATGATATTTAACTGTTTTTTTTTTTCAAGAAAAACTGTTAAAAGTTGTAAATTAGCGTACTTCCAGCGGACCAAAATCTAATCATGTGTGCGTATGGATTTAAACTTGAGGAATACGAAAAAATTATAAATTTTGGAATTGTGGTATTTGAGTTATGCGCTCCGAAACGATCGTCACATACACACTCACTCACTCAAACACACACACACACACACAGACGCAGACACACATACAGACATCATCGTAAAAATAGAAAATTCGTATTCTAGGGACCCCAAAACGTGCTTATTCATTAGAAACTCAATGTCGAATTTTTTGACCAAAGACAATACATTCCTTACCTAAAGGTGAAGGAAGGTAAAAAAGTACGGGTCAATTACATTTTTATAGTATCTAAATACTACAACATACAATGATTTTGGTGGGATGTAAAGGCGCCTAATGATTAAATTTTGTATTTTTAGGTCCCCAATTTTAGTTATTTTGCTTATTAGTATTAACTCGGACGAAAGTGAGCCTCATCACTTATTATTTTTCGTTAAAATAATGAGTAAAAATAGTCACAATTTCCGCAAGTTCTTGTGGTGAGCAGTTATTCATGATAAATTTCACTACTCTGTTACACGATTTGCTCAAAAACAAAAATCGGCATCTTTCAATTGAGTGTTGACATTTGCGCCACCTGTGTTACAATATTTATTGAATTATTCCACTTGATAATTATTGTACATCATACAGTAAAATTATTACATTGTAGTAGCTAAACGTAATCGTAAAATATTATATTGTATCTTCTATTATATATTGGAAAATATGCAGTAAAATTATTACATTATAGTTATTATATTTACATTACTTGTACATTTTGTTCTTTCTCTTATAGCCGGTTGCACCAACGTAACTTAAATAATTAACTTGACAATATTGAATCGAAATGAAATGTCAAATGAATTGTAATATATTGCTGTCAAAATTTCGATTTGCATTTTTCTTTTGTTTTAGCTTAGCTTAAAATTTAAACCTTGTTGGTGCAACTGGGAATAAGAAATATAAATCGCATTCGTGGGCACTATAGTTTAGTTGTTATGTATGAATGGTAAACCGAGAATATTAATTTTGAACCCAAAAACGCTACAATTAAAGGCGGGTCCCAACAAAAATTTAGCGGGCGGGCCCCCGAACTCTTAGTTACGCCACTGTTAAGTAATCATATTTAATTTATTCTCAGGGTCTCCGTGATTAAATTTTCGCATGCGCAAAATGCAATAATTAACATATCAAAAATCGTAAACAAAATTATAAAGTATAAGACACCTAAGTTGTGATTTCTACGCACTATAAATGAATTAATACAACCGTTAAAATTAATTATAATTTTCAAAGATTCTAATGTATCCTTAACGGTTTGTTAAAATATTTAGCCATGCATACAACTTTTATAATCATACTGATATTAAATCTGGTTTCATTAATTTATTCTCAAGTATGTCTCGAACCTGGAAAACAGGTATAAATGCAAAATATTATTTAATGTGTGTGTATAATAACAAGTATTTTCATTTAGTGTAACGATGACAAGAATTGCTGCGGTGGTTGCTGTCAAAATGCAATTTGTGTATCAAGTAATTAAAGAATTTTTATTATGGCCGTTTGGGGGTGTGGTGTATATTAATAGATAAATATATTTATAAATAATCATAATATTTGATTTTAGCTAACGAAGATTGCATTTTGGTAAATCATCCGTGTCGTAATGTGTACTGTCCATCAGGAATGGAATGTTACATTTACCGTCCGAGTTCTTTTTGTGTTGGATGCGCATCAACTGTAACCTGTCGAAAAATGAGACATTATAAGGAATATACACTAATTATATAATAGTATGGTTTAAAGAAACGTATCTACGAGGGTGGTTTGAAAAGTCCGTGCAAAAATGGAAACTACTTAATTTTTTGGGATATTATTTTATTATTTTTCAACGTAGTCTCCTTTTAGACTTATATACTTCGTCCAACGCTGCTCCAGTTTGTTGTTCCCTTCCAAATAATAAGATTGGTCCAACTCTGCAAAATAGGCTTTCCTTTCTGCAGTCACCTCCTAGTTTGAATAAAATCTTCTTCCCGCCAACCATTTCTTCAAGTAGACCAACGGAGCCAAATCTGGAGAACAGGGAGGATGTGGAACGAGTTGGAAATTTAATTCCATCAATTTTGCGGCTACAATCACAGATGAGTGAGCTGGTGCGTTGTCGTGATGGAAAAGGACTTTTTTGTGGACCAATCGTGGACGTTTTTCTTGCAGCTCGGTGTTCAAACGGTCTAATAGCGATGAATAGCATGCACCTGTTATAGTTTTACCCTTTACCAAATAGTCGATGAGGATTCTGGAGTGGTGACCTTGATATGGCGTCCAGGACGTTCAGCGTCACTTGTGCTCATATGCCCACTCCGAAAATTTTGAAACCACATATAAACTGTTCTAATCGAAGGTGCAGATTCACCATAATGTTTATCAAGCTTCTCCTTAGTCTTCTGAGGCGAATTGCCGTTAGTAAAATAATGTTTGATCAACACACGAAATTCTTTTTCTTCCATTTTTTGAAAATCACTCGACTTTCTCAATTTAAACGAACGTCAAATACAGAGAAATAGACCGGTCTGGTTGAAACTTGTGAGCGTTCTTCCAAGACATGAGACATGTCACTAACTAAACATAACCTCGATACGTACCAGTGTTGCCATCTCTCGAACTTTGCACGGACTTTTCAAACCAGCTCGTATTTCTTATTATAACAATTCTTATATATATATATATATATATATATATATATATATATATATATATATATATATATATATATATATAAAATATAATTAAATCAACTGGAGTGCAATTTGTCAAATTATTACTCCGTAGCCCGGTACTTCAATCTACTAACAAAATTCCTTAAAAAATTATCTGTCTAATAAACAAAAAACTTCGAAATTATTATTCAAACTGCAATAATTTCACGTAATGCCATTTTTCGATGCGATATTTTTTATTTGGGAGGAAGTTATATCTATCAGCCACTATGTTAGGAGATTGAAAATCTGGGCCTGTAAATTTGTATCAATGTACAGTAAATTTTTTAAAAGATGTCCGATCAAGGTCCTCTGTATCATGAACGACTTAACAAATTGGCATACATTTATCTCTTTCGTTTGCAAAGGCTATAAGCGTGTGCGATAAGGATGGATATAACACGCTTGTCTTTCAAAAGTTTATATTGTTTCGACTAAGTTAAGACATTCCACTTTAAAACGATGCTCGTTGTTGATAATACTTTCGCTGTAACGTAAGTTATTTATTAATTCAGATACATTACCTTGATTCATAGCCGTACGAATAACGTTATTTTATGTCAGAGTCACTGACATTGACATTGTGTCTATCTTATTTTTCACATATTTGGTTTTACATTTGCTAATAAATTTACCAGTTTTCACTCGGAACGAAAATGCGATATTTCTTTTCACTTGTTTCGTTCTTTATTAAAAAAAATCTTTTTCGTGAGTGCAAAACCTGTTCAGCCCGGTTTATCTCGTTTCTTTTTAATTCACTCCATTCGCTGAGACGATGGAATTTGGAACTAATTCTTGAACAGAAACAAGTTATTCTATTGGTTCGGCTACAAAATTATCCTCTTTTGACCAATACAATGACTTGTCTCCTTTCAAGAATTAATGCAGTCAGTTTTCAATAGATGAAACTACGAGTTCACTGTTTAATACATATTATGATAGATTGGAAATTCAATAATATTTGCGTGTAAATTATTTGTTATAAATAAAATAACGGTTAAAAACGGTAATAAATATTAAATATTTTGTTTTTTGTTCCTGCTTTCGAAAGCACGCACAAAGTTTTCAGATTTTTAGAGGACAGTACTGACAGCAGGATGGAGAACTTTTGATATTGTTGTTGTTACCTTATACGATATTTATATAAAATAAAATACAGTTTACTAGAGGTTATGTGCTAGCCCTGATCACGTGCTAGTTACATTAGGTTTTTGTACCAATATTTTTCGCAGGAATCTACTTCAGCATAGAAAGATCAATACTTTTATACAGGGATTTACTTTCGAATAGCAGGACTGACGCTTTTAGTTTGCAGAGGGCAGCAGGATTCATATTCGTATTTTCAGTTATGATCATATTTTAAATGAAATGATAAATATACATATTGTTATTTTAAATATTATAATTTAAATAAATTAAAATGTGACAAGGAAAATTTATAGTTAATTATAAGAAATAATATTTTTATAATGTATGAAGAACAGTGTTCACATTGTTATTTATCTATTACAATAAATTATATGTACATTGTAATAATTATGCCACGTATTGATTACTAAATGACCAATACATGCCTTGCTATTATAATATATAAAATACTTCTAGGTTTAAGTGGTTTGGGAGACACTAAAGCTATTAGTTATTCTCTCTACTTGATGTAGAAACAAAATTATTACAAAATTTGGTAGAATTATTGCCCACATTCTGCATAGGATATAAATAAGCGTGTTTTATGTCGGAATCTTTTCTAATAACCGGTTTTTAATATACGTTCTGTCCAAATACTGGTATCTTGAGTATTGGCCGAACTATTAACGTTTTACTATTTATTCTACATCTTAATTTATTTAAAGACGTCAAAAATTTAATTTCAGATATCCTTAATTAGAAGTCATCAAAAATTGAATTATAGACATCTTTAAATAATTAAGGACGTTTAAAATTAATTTCAAATATCCTTAAATAATTTAGGATGTCAAAGATTGAATTTCAGATATCCAGAATTGAATAAAGGATATCAAATATACATTTTTAGATATCAAAAATTATAATTTAGACATCTTAAAATGGTACTGAATTTTCGACATCAAAAGTAAATTTTCGTGATATCCAAAATTAATTTAAGACGTTAAAAATTTGAATTTTGGACATGTTATTTGCGGAGATGTGACCTATAATTTATTTTAAGACATCCTTAATTCATTTTTTCTTATCCTTAATTTAATTTTCGATATCTTTACTCCAATTCTTATTTAGGACAAATGTAAGCACTCTGGTATTTTTTTATATATTTATTTAAAAATCCTTAGAGGATATCGATTTCGCCTTTTTCTCTTCAAAGTGCCATCATCAAGTCCAGCTAAAATATAGTTACATTTGATATTAATATGAAGTTTTAATAACTTTTTAGAAACATGTTTAAGATCAATTCTTGATATGTAAAAATGAATTTTTGATATCTATAAATATTTCAATTTAAGACGTCGTAAAATCAAGTTTGGACATCAAAAAATATTATAAGGACATCCAAAAATGGATTCAAGACGTCTTTATTTCATTTAATGGTCTTTAAATAATAAGATGTCCTTAAATGTAGAATAAATATTAAAACGTCGTTCCATACCAAACCGGTAGATTCACACAGAAGCAGGTTTTTCTGGTTCTGCTTTACCTGCTTAATTTATACCGGGACCGGGAGTCTCAAGCAGGTTAACTATAAAATAGTAATATGATATAGCAGCAGCAGGTAAACTTGGTCAAAATACTTCAGCTGTAAAAATTATAAACTGTAACATATCTTTAATTATGGAGAAAATACAATATTTATTGCACGTGATAATGTTACATTTTTAAAACCAGTTGAGCTTGTTAAAGCCGGTAATGCAAAAGCAGAAAACCTGCTTTCTGTGTAAATTTACACTAAAACTATTGGCAGCCGGTTTAAATTACCTAGAAATGCATTTCTTCGTATATGCATTGTTTAAATAATTATTTTCTTACCAAATATAACAGTATCAAATAACAAAATCTAAAAAAAAATAGATTTGTTTTTCTTTTTCTCCAATGTGCATTGGCTTATCATTATTGTCATTTTACTTTTAAGGGTTATAAATTTTTAATACCAATTAACAAATTATTATTTGACACAAACTGACGAAAAGCGATTCTCTGCTGCAGCAAACGCATATAGTTTTATATTTTTTTATGGCCAGGACAAAGCTAAATAAAGTTATTATACGTGTATATAATTAAATTGCACTTTGTCTGGCCCTCATCCTTTATCCAAGTCCATGTTTTCATATTTAATGCAAACACAAAATCAAGTTGCAAATAATTTACATTTATGAAGCATAAATTTGCACGAATATGCAAACTTTCATTAACTGCTTAAATAAAACTGAACGCACATACATTTTACAAAACCACAAATATAAACTTCGCAGAGATGTATGAGCTGTTGTTGGCAAAATAGTCCGACCGAGAATTTCAGTTCCTCTTTCGACATACAAAAAAAGTCATTAATAATAATTTTAGAATACAGTACATATTTTCATGGTTTTGTTGCCGTAGATTTGCAAGCTCATTATGTAATCTTATCGAGTAAAGCTGAGATAAGCACAGTTAGTGAATGGAAGAAGGACCGGCGGGAACATCATAATATATTAAAAATTTTGCTATGTCAATAGTAATTAAGTTGCAAAAATATTTTTTTTTAAAAATAACGTGTTCGAGTTAGAACTGGACTGAAGTCAATTAGTTTCGATGATAAGTTTTTAATAAATAAGTACGTTTTAGGGTCCCTTAAATACAGTTTTAGTATTTTTACGATGTGTGTATATGTGCGTGCATGTATGTACATTTTATTTAAAACCCTAAATAGTTTTTCTTAAAAAAACACAGTTAAAAACCATTTGCTGACAACTAATATTGTTATAAAAAACAAGTCATTCTACGAGTAGATTAGAATTAATGAGAAATGAGAACAAGAAAATCAGGTAGGACGTGAAAAGCAACATTGGCACGATTATTTTAAACAGTTATTTATCTGTCATTTTTTTGAAATTAAGTTGCAAAAGTTAGAACTTACGTAGTTAATCAACAAGGAGGACTAGGGGAAATTACTTACATCCTGCATTGATACCGTACAGCCAAAAAAACGGAATTGGAACGAACAAATTTATGACACTATCGGTAAGGTAGAACGCGATATAATCCATAATTTCATAGTGATTTGTTTGTTTATAGTTACCTTGTTTTGTGTCCGTAAATACTTTGAATTTTAATTTTTGTTCAATTTTTATCTTTTCGGGATATAAATATGAGGTAAGTTATTAATTATTATTACTCTGAGATACGATGTATTATTTATTTACTCATTTGCAGTTGCCATTGAAATACTACATAAAATCTTGCTTTTCATCGACACAGTACGATTTTCAAGAGTTGTGAGCAATTGCAGGCTGGTATTGTGGAATAAGCCTTGTTTAGCATGTGTATAGCTAAAATTTATGGAGAAAAGAAGAATTTGTTTGATAGATTTTGATAAAAAGTCTTGACAAGGTCCTCTAGCCTCTGACGAATTGAACGCAAACCTTCTGACTGTCACAAATAAGAAATCTGGAAGGCGCTTCATAGTAGAAGAAGAAAATTTGAATGATATTTCACGTTTCCAAGTACACTTCGAAGATTGTAATAACAAATAATCCGTTAAATAAGAGACATTTATCTCAAAGTATGCTTTTAATGAACTTAAGTATTTAGTTTAAAATCATATATTTGTAATTACTAATGTTTGTCAAAACGTTTCTATACATATTGTATTATATTTTATATGGAAATAAATTTTCATGTATTTAAATACTTGGTATTAATTTTAAAATGATTTGAAAAATTAAATTTCAAATAATTAAATACGAACAATAGCATTCTGAAAGGGCATTGCGGAATGGGAACAAACTACATCAAACCTCGTTGCTAGTTGCTATGGCGGTCGTGGTAACCTAGCTTTAATTGGTCATTCCTGTTGTATATCCCCCTTGGTTAATCAATTTTGTAATGTTTCGTTGCGAATGAAAATATAAAACTAACTAGAAGCATTTTCTTCAGTTTTTGGCAAAAAATACTAATAGCCAATTGCACAACAGTCTTAACAACAGGTTCACAAAAAAAGTGTGTATCGAAATTTTGACACTAATATTTAACAACTCATATGGAATTTCGTTTCGATACAATATTATCAATTTATATTTCACCAATAGTTAAAATTTGACTATAAGGGATGCAACTAGCCCTAAATGTAATACAACATCAGCCGTACATATCTGATTTGTAAATATACGACTTTGCTATTTTTTGAACTCGGACAAAATTTACGGGGTAGAAAGTTTTCGTCTGAAGACGAGAATAATGTTGCAATTAGTGCAATTCATGATTATTTTGAGACAATTTCAGCATTTCAAATGAAGATTGCTTCGGGGCTTTTAAGAAAAGGAAGGAAAGAATATTGACGTATAGCCTGAATAAGGTTATACTGCACTGACTTGACTTTATCATCTGCGGGTTTTACCTAGCGTACTACAGGAGGCTGCTACCTGTTAGTAAGGGATGTATTAAAATAATATTAATTATATCCGAATTAAACTTTAAATTTGATTAAAAATTCGTTTTCTACTTTGTCTGGTATGTTGTACCCGTATGATTGAATATACAAATAAATAGCCAAATATCGGCTTACACAGGGGTTGTTTGATAGTGTCGGTCAATATTGAATTTTACTTGTATTACTAATTTTTTATGATTTATGTTATTTTTTGACAAGATGTACGAGTATATTTTGATTCTTTGAGTTTTGTTTTTGATGCATATTTTCAATGTTTTGTGAAATAAATATTATACTAGATTAAAAATATCAGAATACGTCTCTGTGTTTCTACCTGGTGAAATTGGGAATAATCCAGTGGTAATGATCTGCTATTATATGAAGTATATCTAAAAGTCAGTGTAGCATATCCCTAATCGGACTATACATTATTGGCGAAGGAAACTATTTGGAACACATTAAAAATAAATTTCTATTACGTAATCCTCGTATATATTAATATACCAAAGATAATATATGTGAAGTTCTGCAAAATAGATTAACAAGTGCATGCTGAACAACTGAAGAACATATTTGCACCTTAGAGATCTCATCGTATCTCATATTTTTGATTGAGATAATATTCATGCACCAGAAACTTAAATTATACAGGCGAAAACGGTAAACACCTTAGTTTTTATTTTTCTGGGTTTTGAAATGTTTCAAATGGTTTGAAATTTTGTATAGAAAAAAATATGATTGTCAAAACTGACGTGAAACGTTTTTTCGTTGGCATACAATAATTTTTATTCGGTTTTTTGAATAACAAAACGCCAATTTCCTCTACGAATCAAGAGTATCAGTGTTGATAAACATATAAGTTTTTCACTGTGAAAGTCTCAAATACCTATTATTTGCCGCAACGCCAAAAATATTACATTTGTGATAATTCCGTGTTTTTACTGGTGAAGAAGGTATTGTCTTGGTGAAAAAATTCGATGATGATTTTTAAATGAATAAGCACGTTTTAGAGTCCCCGGAATACGATTTTACTATTTTAACGATAATATCTGTATGTATGTGTGTGCGTGCGTGTGCGTGTGGTGTGTGCGCGTGTGTATTCCTCTTCCTTACATTCATATGCAGATTTGACTAGATTGGGGTTATAATTGATCAACTGGAAGTACCCTCACTTGAAGATTTTACCAGTTTTTCTTGAAAAAACGCTGTTAAATATTATTTTTTGACATTTAATGTTATTATAAATATTAAAGAATATTCTTATCCATACGAATTGATTACATTTTATATTTCATATTCAATGGATATAGAGTTAAAAAATTATAAAGAAATTAAATTTTATAAATCAGCCAGCTATGCTATGGAAACAGCTACTATATTAAGAAAATTCTAACTGACAGATGTCAGTGTCAATGAAAAGAAAATGAATTTGCCAAAGATGAGGATGCTGAGATAGATGTTGGGGAAGACACGGAAAGATACGGTAGGAATGAAAAAATAAGGGAAATAACTCGAGTATTAGAAGATTCTAGAAAGATACGAGACGATTACATTGGTTTAAACATGTCATGAGGAGAGATAAAGAATATATTGGAAGAAGAATAAATAGCTTAGTAATGATGCTGGAAGAAACAGAGGAAAACCAAAGATAAGATGGAGGGACTGTATTGTGGAAGATTCCGAATGACGACGACCCGCAAAACAGAAATGAATGGAAGAACAAAATAAAAAATAGCGACCCCTAACGAATGGGAAAAGCTAAAGAAGAAGAAAAAGATGTCAGTGTCAAGTGTCATTTATATAGTTTGTTTATGATATAATTTTACTGGAAATTTAAAATCTTTTGCAAGAAAATTGATGTGCGAAATTTTTACATAATACACAGGATTGACGGAAGGTACAATACCTGGCCACATCAGATTTTTTTTTAAACATACTGCTGTATAAAAAAGTTAAACATTGAATTACTGCAGATTTGGGTTTCAGGCAATCATTTCAACATACTATTAAACTATGTACGTTTACTTATATAAACCCCTGCACGATTCCACTGTCTACGAAATTGACTGAAGCAAATATCCTTTTTTTCCATTATTTAAATATTCCTATTGCACAAATGCTCGATGTTCCTGAATGGTAATCTATCCTTATACTAACCCTGTTACCCTTACCTTTCTCTTTGGATGCCAAACAAGTTTCCGTATCCAGGGCGACAAGATCATTAGCAGGACCTCCCTTTTCTTTGATTCTCCATCTGTCTAACAGTGAATGTAGTGCGTACGTATTGTGTGTAAGACAGACAGCACCGGTCCGTATTGTAAAGGACCTCCTTCGCTCCTTCCAACATCCTCTCGCCTTTGGCTCGTAGCTGAAGGTGCTGGCGAATAGGGAACGGTTCCTACCGCCGGATGCTTAGTTAATTAGCGTTATTACACAATAGTGTTTACACGATTAACCCTGTGGGTCGCTGGTCGCTGCTCTATTCCTCCTGAATCAATACCCCACATGTCCCAGCATCCGTTTGTTTAGGATTCTGCCTTTAGACACACGCTACCATCCCTTATTTTATTATTATTTTATTGTCTAATACCTTTCCTCCAGCTATTTTGCTGACCAAACAACACCGAGAACTTAATACCGCAATGATCCGGTTTCACATTTTTTTGACGTCGGAGTACATACAGCACGTGATTCATAGGCAATAGGAAAACAGTTTGCCATCACCTATACTATTTATATAAAATAAAAGTAGGCGATAGTTTTTCATTTGGTAAATTGTATGTACTCTGACGTCACATATTGTATCAGATCACGTGACTTTCAAAATATTACACAAATTTCAATAATTAATTGTAAAATATCTAATGGATATTCCGTGATATTTTAAAATTTAAAGCTTTTTATACAACCATATCTTTCAAAATTTTGTACTTAAAGTAATATAAAAACCGGTCCTATTATGGACTTCGTTAGGAAAAATTAGCGAACAGGAAAAAAATAATTTAAGAACACTCTTAACTTTCTTAATAAAACATTTTTTTGAGAAAGTAGTCTCCCCCATGCTTATTAAGGTGCTAAAGAAACTAATTATTAATTAATGTAGGAATAAAACCTGAGAGAAAATATTGACTTTTTGTATTTGTAGAAAAGAGAGAAGACAGAATTTTTACATATTTTAGATCAAGGTTTTACTATGTCCATAGTAGATAACAATTTGAAATAGATTGCGAAGTAAAATTGTTATTTTGCTGATATAATTACTATATGTAGTAAAAAAAATCTTACAAGATATAATGTTTATTGCGTTTAAAATTCATTTTTGTCCATTTTTACGAAAACTATAATTTTTGTAATTTTTAAAGGAATTCAATTAGAGTAAACAGCAGTATATTGAAGCTTAGTAAAGGGATACCACGGTTTTAAAGTTTAATTTGTTTCAGGTGTATAAACCCTTAACACTTTAAGTGCCATGTGGTGCCAACGTGGACTCATACTTTTTTTGACCATTTTGGCCGCGCAGGACCTATGTGGACTCACAATGTGAAACTACATGCTCGGCTGCGTGGTGCTGCACTGGTCTCGAATATAGCATTGTAACTTATGGGAGAAGATAAAGTGCGGCCTGACGTGTTAGAAACCGTATTTGGCCTTCGGAATTTGTGAGACCAATGTGGCTTCACGGGGTCATATATTCAGGGAATGTAATTTTGATATTTATTTGTCCATATTTTGTGAAACATTTATTTAAAAAGTAAAATACATTCAGTATACAGTAACACAACTAATAATAATAATAATAATAATAATAATAATAATAATATAATAACATAATAAACATAGAATTAATTATTTGTTGCACTTATGGACTACGAAAAAACAATCTAGACAATAATGTTTAGCGCAAGCGATACATTTGAATGGGGTTTGATGTGTTTTATTCATGGCTGTTTTTCTATCAGTCTCCTGTTTTAGTTTAGCAAAACATTCAACGCAACGTCTTCGACATTCACGACCAAGATTTGTTAATGAATGTTGCTGTGCTTTGTCTTCGATTTGCTGTACTTCTTGAATTTCAGTTTTCAAAAGCCCGCTAATAACTTCTTCTCTAAATTTTGTTATTGTTATTTTTTCTTTGGTAATATCGCGATAGGCGACAAATGCATTTACAACCGCAGTTCCTATAAGTAGTTCAAAAGCTAGCTTTCTATACCATTTCATAGATTTTCGTAAAGGTGCGTTGTAACTCTTTATTTGATCTGACACATCGATAAATGTTTTATATTTGTTGTATTCAACAACATTTTTTGGTTTTCTTACATCACCTCGTTTCTTTTTCAGAACTACTAAATCTGGTTTAAATTTAGTACTAAGCATCAAAACCTCTCTTTTATCTTTCCATTTTTGAACTATAATTCCAAAAGGACTTTCTTTCGCTACCACTTCACCTAATTTTAGTTTCTTTCCTGTTATAGATATTATTTTTAGACCAATACGATTGTAATGTTGGAAATTTACATAATCCCATCCACATAATTGTACCGAGTAATTTTTCAATTTCTTCAGCTGTTGTATCATGCCAAGATTTTAGCCGTGCTTTACGGAAAGTATTTTTTTCGATACATTGTTCAGCGTAGCGATTTGTTTCAAGGGCCTAAAAAAATTCTTATAAATCATAAATATAATTTTAAAAATAAATAAACTTACTATCATTTGAAATACATCGTCTTTTACAAATAATTTGTAAAAATCGTATGGTGATTTGCCATGGAAATTTTCGTGTAAATCTGCTCGGAATCCGGAATTTTCATTGAAAGTAAAAGTTTTCAAATGTTCGCCGGTCACGGACTGCCACTGAATTGTATTTTCATTAATCGAGTTAGATTTGTTGGTATTAGTTTCTTCTTCATCGGAACTAAGATCTTTTGTCATTTCTCGAATAACTGCATCTATCGATTCTTCAATATTTTTTGAAGAATCAACATTTTCAGTTTCTGTCGCATCCGATCTGACGTGAATATTTTTTGTTGATGTAGAAGCTTCGCTTTCTGCTGATTTAGATGCTTTGTTTCGAGGTGTACTTCGTTTTGAAAATTCTTTTTTACTTTTTTTAGGATTCTGTGGTTTATCAGAACATGTCGATGAATCGGATGATGAAGATTCAGTCAAATATTCATCTGACAGATACACATCACCAAATAATGACTCATTATCATCTTCGTCAGAAAGAATTTCTTGCATCAGCGTTTCTAAACGCCTCTGTTCTTGCTCATACGACTGCATTGTTGAAAAGAAAAACGAATACTAACAAGTTTCGCACAAATCGCTCAACTACAAGTAAATAAATGACGCAGTCGAACATGTTCAGACATGAAATAGTGTGGTGACATGTTGGTCTCACACGGCCGTTTTGGACAATTTTCAAAGCAAAAGGCCGCGCGAGACCAATGTGTCACCACAAATTAAATTTACTCTAATTAACGTAATATTAATTATTTTCATAATCTGGTAATTTATAATAAATTCTTATAGCAATGTCAACCATTTACAGTAAAAAACTGGTAGCGGCCTCTGGGGCCAATTTTTTTTTATAAATGGTGGCACTTAAAGTGTTAAAGTATATTATAAAAATCTGATGTGGCCAGCACAATACCTCCCGTCGTATAATTTTTATTAATTTAAATACATACCTTACGTATTTACTAATGTTCCAAACTATAAGTTCCTTTGCATATAATACAATTATTGCTTTATTTACTTTTTTTTTAAAAAACGTCACCATTATTAATTTGAGATGATTAATTTGTAACAGTGACATTTATCTGTCAATTATGAACTGTGTAACTAAGTAATTGTGTACATAGGCACCGGGATTTATAAAATAGATTATTTTTTAAATTTATCTGTAGAAATATATAGAGAAAGTATTAATGCATACCTGTAGACATTTAAAGATTTGTATCGAAGAAATACTATTTTCAGTTTCAAGTAAAGTGTCATTTCTGGTTATTGAATTTATACCAAAATCTAATGGTTTCTTTCCATATTAGAATTAGGCCCGAAATACACGGTAATTTTTTTTTCAAAATGATAATATTTGAGTTACAGTGTCTAGACAGATTGTCTCGAGGATCCACACTCATATACACATGCAATCACATACACACCCACGTATACATACAGGGTGTATCACGGAAAGTGAAACATAGGCGTTTAACATGGGAAATCAGTTTTTCCGTGCGCATTGCTCTCCTAATTATTTACGACAAAAAGTTTCAAATGGATGTTGTAAAACAAAAATTTCTACATCCGAATCAATAAAAAAAATCATTTTGGCTACTTCATAAATTCAGAAATAAAATTTGAAAATTTACGGAATTACAATTTAATAGTATTAGCCATGGAATTAGAAACAAGAGACTGTGTCGTCGTCGTTATCATATGTTGTACATAGTGTAAATAAAGGTGTCACAGAAACCAGCGATTTTTTTGTGAAACTCCAGCACTCCAACACTATTGAGCTATTGAACATTTTGATCCTTCGAGCCGGATAGTGGGAAACAGACAACAGATCATCGGTTTATCTGTTTCGGCAATCAGTGGGTAGTGTAATTGTGGACATCATCATCAGCTATCAGCTGATGCTATCAGTGGACACCATCGTCAAATGTCATCGGGCGTCATCAGTTGTGAAATCTCAACACTCTAACACTATTGAGCTATCGAACATTTGATGTTCAGTATTGTATCAAGTTTGCAGACATCTTTTCTTTTTTAAAATAGAGAGAGGGGCAAAGTAATAATAATAATAATAATGTATTTATTTCTTTTGAAAACGTAATTACATTTTATAGGTAGCGTCAAGATTAATATTATATACATGACGTATAACTGACTATACTACGTTGTGATAGTATTAAAATATTCATTCAGATCATAGAAACTCTGTTCTGTGAGATTTTTTTTCAGTTTTTGTTTAAAAATTGTTACGGATTGTGACTTTGTTACTAATAAAGGTAAATGATTGTAAATTTTTACGCCTATAGAATTTGGAGATTTTTAATCTATTGATAGGAGCTCTAATTTCATTTTTTCTCCTTGTATTAAAATTATAAAAATCTTTATTTTGTAAAAAAATATTTTTATTTTGGAATATGTGTAACGAAGTTTTGTAAATAAAAAGACCGATCAAAGTTAATATTTTGTACCTAACAAAGATATTTCTGCACGATTCCTGTCTTTTTAAATTCATAATACATCGAAGCACTCTCTTCTGACTTACGAAAACATTACTGGAATGAGTAGAGGCACCCCAAAAAGTGACACTGTACCTGAGGATAGATTCAGCTTTAACATAATAAAATGTTAATAGTTGAGAAAGAGATAGATATTGTTTTAAACGTTTAATTTGATAACAAAGTTTGTTTAAATTTGTAATAATTAGTTCACAGTGATTTTTCCAATTTAAGTGTTCATCAAAAGTAAAACCTAAGATTTTGGATGAACTAACTCTGTTGATTTGGTTATTTCCATAGTAACACCCCCAACCCCACCCTCCAACTGTACAGTATATAAGGTGGAGATCTATGCATTTTCAACGAGTTGTTATTGTTGATGGTCACTAATTGATATTATCTGTATCGTCGTCGTTATCATGTAGTGGTTTGTACATAGTGTAAATAAAGGTGTGACAAACCAGCGAATTATTTGTAAAACCCAGCACTCCAACACTATTGGGCTATCGAACAATGAGGTTCAAAGAGTAATTGAAGGATTGAAGCACATAAACAACATAGGCAATTAAAAATTTACGGATGTTTGTCGGCAGTTTTTATAAAATAGAATATCCGCAACAACTTCCCATACTAAACTCGAAGCAACGACAATAGGGCAGTGGAAACGAGATGGCACTTCTGATTTATCAAAATTAAGTAGATTATAGTTGGTTATTAAAAACAAATGTGTACCAATATTGTACGATTTCTGTGTTAATTATTTCAAAATTAAAAAAATGCCACTAAAGAACTTTTTGTACAAAACTCAAAGCCCTTCTCGTTGACTCGATATTGTTGAATGTCTCTGACGTATTGTTTATTTATTTATTTATTTATTTATTTATTTATTTATTTATTTATGTATTTATTTATTTATTTATTGTATAAGAGAAACAACAGTACATACATACCAGTGACAGTTTCTCGCAGATTAATATTTACAGTACATTAGTGCTTATAATAATTAGTGTATATAAAGTGAATAAAGGTATAGTTGGTTTTTACAATTCTTTTAAAGTAGTTGTTGCAATTTTTTAAACAGCTATAGTGAGCTATGAAATAGATCAATATTCATGAACCTAGAGTGATTGTATGTTGACATCATTCTATTTATTGATGAATTATTATAGTTATTTGTATTGCAATGGGGTAAGCAAAGTATTTTTTTTGATCTTGTATTTTTTTTGTTTACAGAGAATTTAAATAGTGAAATAAATGAGACGCTATCAAAAAATTATTAAATGTTTTATACAGAAACATCATATCAGCTAAGATTCTTCTGTTTCCAAAGACATCATATTAAAATATTTTAATCTGGCATCGTAATCATTACAGTCTATACTAAATTTTTTACACAAAATAGAAGTAAATTTACGTTGGACATTTTCTATACACATGGTACTCTTACTATAGCTAGGACTCCAAACAACACTCGCATATTGTAATTTAGAACGAACAAATGCTTTAAATAAGCAAATAAGGGACTGCTGCTCATGTCTTTCATTAAGGTAGTTGTCACTCGAGTGTACCTATTAAAAACTTGTTCTATGTTCAAAATAAAAATTAAGCTAATGCAGTTTATATTTGCAATAATCAATATTTTTTAACATTATATTATATACATAGATTGTGTAAAAATTGTTAAAAGCTAATATCAAAGACTGTAACAGACGAATTTTCTTTATTTTTCCGTAGAAAAGTTTTTTTTTGAACTGTACCACTCGCACTAACACATACAAAAGTGACGTATTCCAATTTACTCACACAACAGCACGAGTGTTGAAAAATAACTGTGGCAACGTCGCACTGTGGCACTTAGACAAGGACAGAAATATTTGGTTTGTTCTCAGAGCTTGAATTTTAATTTTGACATATGTGAAAATGTCGAACCGTGTACGGTTTTCAGAGGAATAATATCAAAAAACATTTTGAAACACTAAGTAGAATATATACAGAAAATGGAAGAAAAGGTGTAATTCAATTTTTATCAGAAATTGTAACCGGTAACAAGAAACCACGTATAACCAAAAACAATTTTATCTTTGCTACACAAACGCTTAAGGTAGTTGTCACTCGAGTGTACCTATTAAAAACTTGTTCTATGTTCAAAATAAAAATTAAGCTAATGCAGTTTATATTTGCAATAATCAATATTTTTTAACATTATATTATATACATAGATTGTGTAAAAATTGTTAAAAGCTAATATCAAAGACTGTAACAGACGAATTTTCTTTATTTTTCCGTAGAAAAGTTTTTTTTTGAACTGTACCACTCGCACTAACACATACAAAAGTGACGTATTCCAATTTACTCACACAACAGCACGAGTGTTGAAAAATAACTGTGGCAACGTCGCACTGTGGCACTTAGACAAGGACAGAAATATTTGGTTTGTTCTCAGAGCTTGAATTTTAATTTTGACATATGTGAAAATGTCGAACCGTGTACGGTTTTCAGAGGAATAATATCAAAAAACATTTTGAAACACTAAGTAGAATATATACAGAAAATGGAAGAAAAGGTGTAATTCAATTTTTATCAGAAATTGTAACCGGTAACAAGAAACCACATATAACCAAAAACAATTTTATCTTTGCTACACAAACGCTTAAGGTAGTTGTCACTCGAGTGTACCTATTAAAAACTTGTTCTATGTTCAAAATAAAAATTAAGCTAATGCAGTTTATATTTGCAATAATCAATATTTTTTAACATTATATTATATACATAGATTGTGTAAAAATTGTTAAAAGCTAATATCAAAGACTGTAACAGACGAATTTTCTTTATTTTTCCGTAGAAAAGTTTTTTTTTGAACTGTACCACTCGCACTAACACATACAAAAGTGACGTATTCCAATTTACTCACACAACAGCACGAGTGTTGAAAAATAACTGTGGCAACGTCGCACTGTGGCACTTAGACAAGGACAGAAATATTTGGTTTGTTCTCAGAGCTTGAATTTTAATTTTGACATATGTGAAAATGTCGAACCGTGTACGGTTTTCAGAGGAATAATATCAAAAAACATTTTGAAACACTAAGTAGAATATATACAGAAAATGGAAGAAAAGGTGTAATTCAATTTTTATCAGAAATTGTAACCGGTAACAAGAAACCACGTATAACCAAAAACAATTTTATCTTTGCTACACAAACGCTTAAAAGCTAATTTGAATTTTGAAGTTTTCCCACGTTTATTGGTACATTCAGGCATAAAAGTAATCAGATGTTTTGAGATAAATACTAGTTCTAAACTACAAATCGGAACTGCAAAACAAATTAAAATATTTCTTCCTTAAAATTACGAAAGTAGTATTATACTGTTTGAACATTTCATGCTTTTCACGTAAAATACCCATATAAAAAATATTTCCTTCGAATGTACGTTTGAAATTCCTTTAACCACAGAACACATCTTATTCACTAATACCACAGTAGTCTGGAGAACTTGTACATGGTTGTCAAGTATAATTCTACCGATTTATCGTATCTTTAGATTACAATTTTCTAGAGGCAATAAAATTAAATCTGGGCGGTGAATAATTTTCAAATTTTTACATAAAATTCTTTAATTGGTTATCTATAACATACTAGTTTTTCGATTAAATGTCATAATTGATATAAAAGTTATAATTTAAAATGTTGTGTTTATTTTGCCATTTCCTATTCTTCACGTGTTAAAAAGGCCAAATTTAATTGCAAATATCTCAGGTATCGCTTGGTCAATTGTTTTAAAACTTGGAGAACAGGTAGATTATACTGCAGATGAAATGTACTTAAAATTTCAATTAATTCTGTTGAAAATGATTTCACGATATAACTACCTTAAACTTGTGTTTTGTCAAATAACCAATTAGGTATTGTTGACTGTGGTTCATATGAGTCTTTAAATTTCTTACCTATTTGTAAGAACAGATGTTGACACAAGTTCTTATATATTGTTTTCAAAATCTTATAAATGACTCTACTTTGAATATGGGTCAGTTGTACATGAGATTAATAAAATTCGTTAAACTTCTCGAATGCTGGGTTGTTGTGGTTGCGGAGTATGTGAGGTAGACTTATTCGGTAAGGTTGAGTGAGTGCGAAGCACAGTGTGTTGAGATAAAGCGGAGTTTATAGCTAGAGTTTAGTTATCGCAACAGCTTTCAGTGATATTTTGCTTGAGATCGTCTCATTTCCAGTGTCATAATTAATTTTCGTACCGCAGTGCGACAGTTGCCGCACAGCAGCACAGTAAAGCAACTGCTGCGTTATCAAACAATCATCTTTATAAAGTTCCTCGTAATTCTCGATGACAGTCTGCTGGCCGATTTAAATGAGTGCAGATTTTTCACCATCTTTATATTCCACTTTGTCAGCTTTTGAAAGCGGCGATAAGGGAAATCACAAGTGCGACCGGGACCGTGCCGGGGAGCGAAGCAACGAGTGCCACGAAGGCGAACTGCACGTCCATGTGGATCACAAGAGCAAAAAGAATGCCTTTGAAGTTGGATTCCAACAACGCCTTGTATTACTGATGGTGCGAAAATGCCCAACGAACCTAACATGGATTCCAATATCTTATACAATATAATTTCTACAAATGAATTTATTCTTTGATCCTTTATTCCTATATCCATGGGCATAGCGACGGAGGCGCTCCACCCCCCCCCCCCCACCTCCTTCTGGAAATTGATACTATTATTTTATCTAATTAATATATTAATAAAGAATAAATTTTTCCATACTATTGATATTGATTTCGGTTTTTACAAAATGTAAAATATAGGATTGTGATTTTGATATTAACTATTGGGGTATTCTATAGTAAAATTTCAGGTAAAAAGATATAACATTGTGGATTATGTTAAAAAATAATATAATAATGTAAAAATTCATGCTCTATTTTTTTTAACATGAATTTTATTGCAATGCGCTATTATACCATAGTCAAATTTTAACTATCTTAGATAAGAATGCGAAAATATATGTATAAATTAATATTAGTGAAAAAAAAATGTTTACACAGGCTAAGTCTGGGAAGACGCCCCTGCCTTTAACTTTTTTATTATAAATAATAGATATGTAGATATTTTTTATAAACCCAGGTTTACTATCAACTTTTATTTTTTAAATAGCAACCAGTAATTATTTTACTAAAATATAAACCGCCATGTTTTTCTCTTTTCAACGATGTATTAGTTTTTATTAATGTATTTGAAAAAATTCGAGAAATATAAGATAATTGAGATATATGAGAAATAGTTTTATTCAAATATTTTAGGTGGCTATAAATACATTAATAAAAACGAATACATCGATGAAAAGAGAAAAAAATGAGGGTTTATATTTCAGTAAAATAATTATAGGTTGCTATTTAAAAATAAAAGTTGATACTCGTATCTTGTAAACCTGACTTTATAAAAAAATATTTACATCAAAAATAGTATATTTAAAATAATAAAACTTTTATATGAGCCATTTTTTCTATTATTTATAATAAAAAAGTTAAACGAGGAGGGGGGGGCTCTTTCCAGACTCACCTTTATACTAATTAGTTTGCAAAGCGAGGCTCGCACGTCTTTTACGCCAGTCCACTGTGAAACCATCAATGGACAAATACTAGCGTCACCCGCCGCCATAGTTTGTGTCACAATATTTTCAAACAATGGTTAAACTGTTAAAAAGTTCAATAATTTATTAGGAAAAATATATATTTTAATTATGTTATTTATGCTTAATAATAATTTCCTCTGGAATCTAATGTATAAACCTATATAAAATGTTTCAGCTATGCGAATATGATAATTTTGTACCCTCTAGAACTAACAGTTTGTCCACCACTGGTGAGACATGCTACGTCACACGCCAAATTCTGACTTAACGAACTCAAAATTTTAAATGTGTAATACAATTGTGAAAAATTTAAAAAATAAAGTATAATTAGTTATTTATGTATTAAGGGCGAAATAATATAGATTCTGGCCTGAGGAGCAATATTTAAAGCCCGACGCGAAGCGGAGGGTTTTAAATGCGCTGAGGGCCAGGAATATTTCGCCCGTAATACATACAATGTTTTTTGCACAACCAAATCAATTCTATTTTAATCTTTTCTTAATTTATTATAAGCAAAAATAACGTTTCAAATCAAATTAGAAGCATAGTCGGCCGTTCTTTTAATCAGTTGCTGCGGTAATGAAACAAAATCAGAAACAACGAAAAATATAAATGTCATTGATTTCAACGAAATATTTGCACATATTAGTGGAAATAGTGAAAATGGAAGACATTGAAAATGCTGTGAAAAGAGCAGTGTAAGATTTACTTCCTCAGAAGTCCAAAATATTATATGAAAAGGACTATAAAGAATTTTTAAAATGGTGCGATCAGAAAAATGTTAATAATTATACAGAAAGTGTACTTTTAGCATATTTTGCTGAATGATCGGAAACTTATAAACCTTGTACTCTATGGAGTCACTATTCTATGGTAAGGGCAAGTCTCGCAATTAATAAGAACATTCTGATCAATACATTTCCAAAACTAATTGCATTCTTGAAAAGAAATTCTAATGGTTTCAAACCGAAGAAATCTAAACTTCTTTGTAGAGACGATATAAACAAGTTTATAAAAGAAGCGCCAGGTGGAACATATTTAATGATCAAAGTAAGAATTCGATTTGTTACATTTTTTCGTTTTCTAATATTTTTTTGTTGTTTAAAGGCAGCTTTAATTCTGGGAGTGGCAGGAGCATGACGAAGGAAAGAATTATGTATGTTACTTACTTGAGACATAGAAGATGCAAGAAACGTTAATAATAAAATTAAGAGAAACAAAAACAAACACCGACAGAAAATTCACAGTAATAAATGACGAGAAAAATTCATGAAATTATGTAAAAATTTATAGAAAATATGCCAATTTGCGACCAAAACATGTTACTCATCAACGATTTTTTTATGTTACAAAAATGAGAAGCGTTCAACGCAACCAGTTGAAAAAAATCCATTCGGCTCATTCCCCATGATAATAGCGCGTTATTTGCAACTTCCTGAAGCTGAAACTTATACTGGTCATTGCTTCAGGCGAACATCAGCAACGCTACTTGCTGATAAAGGAGGTGATATTTTAACTTTGAAACGCCATGGAGGATGGCAGTCATCTAAAATTGCTGAGAGTTACGTTGGAGACTGTAAATAATAAAATTGAAATCGCCAAAAAAGTGTTACTAACTGAAACTGAATGTGGCGGTCAAAGTGATAGAACACAAAATGTGATTTCCGCGGAGAATATTAAAATTGGGAATTGTATTAATTGTAATATAACATTAAATATTAATAAAATGTAATGTATTGTATTTATTATATACATTGTTTATTGGTGACCGGGCGGAAAAGTATCATTGTAAACGTCAAACAGAGTCAAGAAAGTGACATTTAAGCCCGGTTGTGCAAAAAATATTTTTTTGAAGTTCATCAAAAAATGATATAAAAATCTGATACAAAAGATTATTCGTGTATATTTCCAATAATAGTATATTATGTTATTAGGAGTAGAAAGCGGTCTTTTTGTGTTGAAGGCAAGCTGGGTAAAACACAAAAAGGGCGATCTGCTCCGAATAACATATACTATTTTTTCTTCAAGTGTTTCAAAGAAAACTGGGGATTTTAAAAATATTTTTCTGGAATTGTTTTAATTATAGAGTTTGCAATTTCAGCCATAGTTGCCTGTGTACACTACAAAACACAAACGATACAACTGTCAAATAACAATTTTTCAATATGGTCTGTGTTGCTGTGACGACTGCTGCCGCCAGCGGTGAACTAAAAAGCTAACATTTTTTTACTAGTACAATAATGAACAACATTGTTGTACTAGTAATAAAATGAATATCTTCTATAGTGTGTGTATAGTAGCATAATATGAATATTATTGTACACTTGAAGAAAAAAATATTTCACGGATATGAATATACTAGGTACAGTAAAAGTAAAAGTCCGATGAGGGTCTTCTGTATCAAGAACGAATTAACAAATTGGCATGTATATATCCCTCTCATTTGCAATGACTAGAAGCGGGTGTCAGTACCTTATTTCCACATATTTGGTTTTACATTTGCTGTTAACTTAGTTATGAATTTTGAATGATTTTACTGTAACATATTTTTATAATAATAAAATAACAGTAGTATCTTATGTACCCTCGTAAATAAATGACACTACTGAATTTGACAGAATCGGTGGAGCTAAAATCTTAATTCATACAATTCGTAGATCACCTTGATCGGACTTCTTTCAAATTTTTACTGTATGTAAGTTGTGCTTGATAATGGTGTCTGTTAATTAGTACATTGTGTTAAAAAAACTAACTCGGAGTAGGCTGTGAACAAAGAAACGTGTGTCTAAATTTAAAAGTTTTTAATTATATGTCAATTTGATTGGCAAAAATGTTATCTAAAAAATCAAAGCTTTTCTTCTTGAATGTTAATCTTGAAATAAATTAGAATATGGCGAATAGCAATATTATTTTGCTGCCTATTTCAATGAATTTGTGGAAAATTACATTACATTCTGCCAACTTGAATTTTGAATTGAATAATGATCAGACATACATGTCTCTGTTCATAGCCTACTCCCAGTAAGGTACAGTGCGTAATTTGAACATCAATAATGTTATTATGCATGCGGGTGCAGCATAGGTTCCAAGATTATACATATTAAAATTTTGTGATAATATTTTGGATTCTACTAGTCTGGATTGAAAATGAGATTGATAAAAAATCGCTTCGCCATCGACAATTTGAACAACTCTGGTATAGCGAATAATAGTTATTGCAGAGGTTCGCAACAATGAACATAAGTTCGTTTGTTTGACTGATAGTAACTGACAAATTTGTCATCATAACATATTAAAATAAATATACCTTTCATTTTTACAAAATTTCGATTTCAAATAAAATTTAATATGCACCTCGGCATTCAAGTTCTTTTTTATGATTCATAGGGTTTGTTTTCCTCGGCCGTGGCCTCGGCATCTCGGCAAATAAATTCCATATTCAAGATAAGAAGTAGAACTTCAGTACCTTGATACATAAATACTTTTATTTATAAAAATGTAAAATGCCAAAAAATGATATCTAACTGCGTGTTTCAACATACAGCCCGTATGTTGAAACACGCAGTTAGATATCATTTTTAACCAGACAGCCCGTCTGGTTTTTAAACAGCAAATCCACTTTTATGACAAAAATAGATCAAATTCATCAAAACAATGAAATGAAGAAAATTATAATCTTTATAGGTGTGTGGGGGTGTATTGATCTTTATGGAAATTTTCCCTAGGTACTCATGGTAGACAGGATTTTTTGTTGATTTAGGGTAGTGGCGGCTCATACAAAATTTGCTTCCTCATTCCTAAAAGGCACAAGCCGCCACTGTTCTAGGGGTGCTGGGATACGTGAGATTTGGTTAGTTTCCATGAGGAATAGATGTGCTGACATTTAGGAATGAGAATCCACAAAAAAATCAATTTGTTAAAAAATTGGAGTCTTCTTTCCAAAATGAGCGATATATTTAAATTAGCGCTATTTTGGAAGTAGTGCAGCTTCAAGAAATATGAATATATACCATAATTTTTATTGAAACTATAAATTTACAATTAATAATCACTTGGGCAGACGATTACAGCCATCTTACGAAGGTAATCGGAATATATGACAATTTTCTTTTCACTTCGTAATCGAATGTATAGTTTGGTTCACGAAAGATGACTATTCAAGGTCATTTATTAACCGTATGGTATAATATTACTAGCAGATAACTTCACTGCATTTCGTATACATAGACGTGCAACATGAAATATTTATGGATACATTTTAACTGAAAATTTTGTTTCTTTTTAAATAATGCTTTTCTTTTATGATTTATGTCTTCACCTATGTTTTTACAAAACCCAAAAACATAGACATGACAAAAACCATGGAATAATAATTTGATTTAAATGTCAACACCCCTGGGTAAATATTAGGACAGAGGGCAGTGCAGTAGACAATTAGATATCTGTAATTCTACGACATACGTCATTATTATTTGTAATGTGATAGAAAGTAATGTCACCATTTACGTATATCTGTCACACATTATAAACTACATAGACATACGTGAAATACTCTTTCTCTTTCTAACATGAAATGTTACTAAGCTACTACTGTATAAAGTGCTGTGTATTCTTTCTTCGAACAAGAGACCTTGAATAGTCATCTTTCGTGAACCAAAGTATAGCTACAAAAAAAATATTGTTTTCCCCTTATCTTGCGGTAGGTAATAATTCTTGTTTTAATTCCGCGGTGAAGCTAGGTTGTTTTATTATTTATAAAGCTAGGGATAGGTGAGAAATGCTTGGTTGTAATACCGACGATTAGACGTTAATTCCACGTACGTTCTTTAGTGGAATTCCTGGTGCATGTTGTTTACATGCAAATTGAATATATCGCAGGAAAATCGAGTTGGCAGGCATGTATGCTAGCCTAATAAATGATATTATCACCGCGTCTGAGGCTTAATGGCTTTCTGGATCCATCACTGAGCATTTACACTTATTAACCAACCGCCTGGACTTTTTTCTCGTAACGTTAACGTTAAAGTTGCTTATTCGCGCGTGAAATACAATACAACCCCAGAGCTTTGTCGGGAACTTCTAGGTTAAACTTAGGTATAAACTTAAAGTGATCTACTCTCAAACTGTCGTAAAGTTAGTAATGCTGCGCAGCCTTTCTACTGTACATATGTAACTACTACAACTTTCATTATCGTCTTACTTCAAATTGTTTTTGTTAACCTTTACAGACATTTAACTACAACTTTACAACTTAGTCAAATATTTTTGGAAAAGATATACGGTCTTATTCCTCAAGTTGCTTAATAAGTATTGCTGCACTTATTTTAATTTAATTACCTAAAAATGAACTACATCTACAGTCGTACAAAAATATAGGTACACCTAATAATTACGGGAAAAACAAGAAAAGCTAACTAAAGTGTATTACGTACCAGGGACTGTAAGTGATAGTTTTTAGGTCATTTTCTAAAAATTTGCGACCCAAAAAGTCACTTACAATTCGAGGATAGTAATCTCTTTTTTGCGATACCTGCACAAATAGAAGAAAAAGAAAAATAGGTTTTCAAATTAACAGCTGTCAGTTGTCAGATTGATGTTAAAAATAAAAGGTCCGCTTATTGTGTTTAAATTTTGTTATTAATGGGTAACTTACACTACAGATCTTGCAAAAGAATATTTATATATTCGAAATAAATATGTTTATTCTAACAAAACAGAACTGTCTTAAAAATAAATAAACTATAAAAATTACTTAGTGAGTTGAATATAAAGAAGGGGATTTCGAAATCCACTATTGAGGTTGATGAAATACCTCTCGCCACTTCCGTTTTTGGTTACATAAGTATAGGGCGGAGCAGTCATGTGACATTGTTAGCCTTGACAAGCAAATATGGGGGCCCATGTCAGAATGACAATTAGTATTTATGTACATAGATGTCAAATATCAGAAATTTTCATTAAAAATTTCAAGATTTTCTAAATACACGTAGTTAATTTGTCACTAGGAGTGTGGAATTTACTTGTCGAGGAAAATAAACCACATGGAATTGGAATGAAAAATTATTAAAACGATGGTCGTTGTTGACATTACTTTCGCTGTAACGTAAATTTATTTATTAATTCAGATATATTACCTTGAACCATAGCCGTACGATTAACGTTATTTATTGTCAGTGTTACTGACACTGATATTGTGTCAGTATCTTATTTTTCACATATCTGGTTTTAAATTTGCAAATAAACTTACCAGTTGACTTATTTTTGAATTTTGAATGCTTTTACTGTAACATATATTTTTATAATAGTAAAATAAGATTAGTATCTTATGTACCCTCATAAAAACTAAATAAACGACACTACTGAATTTGTTAAAATGGGCGGAGCTAAAATCTTTATTTATACAATTCGTAAATGACCTTATTCGGACATCTTTTGAAAAAATCTGTTGAGGTCAGCACAATACGTCTCGCCATTTTCAATTTATGTTGCACAGGGCGCGAGCAGTCATTTGACTTTGTTGCCCTTAGCAAGAATGACAGTAATAATGTACATAGGTGTCAAGTATCATAATTTTTCATTCAAAACATTATGATCTTCTAAATCCATGTGGATTATTTTCTTCGACAAGTATATTCCATACTATTCATGACAAATAAACATAAGAATATTTGGAAATTTTGAATGAAAAATTATGACAAATAACATTTGTGATATCTATGTAAATAACTACTAGCCGTCATTCAGACACGGATCTCCATATTTGCATGCCAAGGCCAACGAAGTCACATGACTGCTCGCGCCCTATAAGTAACGAATTTAACATTTCTTATACACAGAAATAATTGAAATTGTATCTCTTCTTTCGTTCTATGAGAAATTTTGTTCTACTCTTCTAATATGTTCTACAAATTCATTGATGGTATTAGTGGTATTTCTTAAGCATAAGGTAACAATTACTGTACTGCTCAATTGTTTGCTAGGTTAGTAACACATATATTACTAACCGATTGTGAATAAAGTATTTTACCACCGCGCGATATTAGATTATATTTAGTTTTCGAAAAACACCAAAATTTATTTGCTTTACTGGACTATAATAATTAAACTACACAATGGACCTTTCAGATACTTTACCGTACGTCGGTTGACAAATAATACGATACAAAAATTATTGTTATTTGACACTCTTACCACCATCTCTGTGTCAGACCGAGAACTTTTTGAACTACCTTCGTATTAGACAAAAAAATATTTTTGTTATTCAAATATATACTGCTTTCAATTAGAAGACAATATTTGAATAGTGTTTCATTTTATTCTCTACCGTGGTATTCTCTACCGTGGGCTTCTCCCAAAAAGATTGTAAATACGTCACTTATTGTGATCAGCTAAACGCCGGGGTTCTTAATTGACGACCCTATTTATGATTATGAGTTTTTTGCCGACCCCATATAAATATAAAAAACTCTGTTGTAGCCAGCACAATACCTCTCGCCACTTCCTTTTTTTTGGTTAAGTATAGGGCGCGAACAGTCATGTTACATTGTTGGTCTTGACAAGCAGATGTGGAGGCCCGTTTCAGAATGATAATTAGTAATTATGTACATAAATGTCAGAATTTTTCATTAAAAATTTCAAGATTTTCTAAATTCATGTAGTTAATTTGTCACCAGGAGTGTGGAATTGACTTGTCGAGGAAAATAAATCACATGGAATTGGAAAATCACTAAATTTAGAATGAGAAATTATGATATATGACATCTATATACATAATTACTAGCTATAATTCTGACACATGACTGCTCGCACCTTAATGTATTTAATATTTCTTGTATACTTACACTCTACACCAAAAATTCTACTTATATCTATTCCATATATTTAGATTTTTTTAATTTAAATTCATTCTATGAAGAAATTTTGTCCTACTCTTTTAATTTTTCGAGATGTTTCCAATTCATTGTCGGAAGTAACAGCATATATGAATAGTATGTGTAATATACCTATAATATTAAATATTAAACTATTAATGCAATAAGAAATAATATAATGTATGTACTTCCCAGAAAAAAACTTCAGTAATGTCTCCGGATTTCTGACACTGACATTTTTTGACAATTTAAATTTTCAACTATTTTCCATGGCATTCTTTCGGCTGATTTATTACAACAGATTATATAAATATATTATATTTTTTTTATCTTTAAATCTATAGAATATATAATAAAATATTTAAATGTATCAGATAGAGAATTTAATTTTCTTTAATATTACCACGAAAAATTTTCAAAAAATAATATTTAGAAGAATTTTTTTCAAGAATCTTCTACTTCCGGTTGTCCAATTGTTACCAAAACCTTTTCAGATCTTCCCATGAATGTCCGATTGGGAAATACGTAGTTAAACAAATTTAAAGTCTAATAGTTTTTGAGTAATCGTCCTTCCAACATCCTACATACATTTACATACACATGCATCCACACACACACACACACACACACACACACACACACACACACACACACACACACACACACACACACACACACACACAGACATCATCGTAAAAATGTTAAAATCGGATTGTAGGGACCTTAAAACGTGCTTATTCAATAAAATCTGGATATGCGATTTTTAGCATAAATCCAATACCTCTCTTAGCGAGAGGTAAAAAGATATATAAATATTTTGTGATGATTTATTGTTTAGGTAACAATATACATACATATGAAAAAATAAATTTTTAGAGTTTGTTTCGAAACATACAAAAATATAAAATTAAAAATTACACATTTAACCCTTTGTTAGCGTGTGTGTAAATGTGATTCCCGTCACAAATACACATCTATATTTTACAAATTCGTGTATTTAAATGTTTTGCATTATAATCTCGCGACCCCGG
Source organism: Harpalus rufipes (assembly GCA_951394225.1). Classification (NCBI taxonomy): domain Eukaryota; kingdom Metazoa; phylum Arthropoda; class Insecta; order Coleoptera; family Carabidae; genus Harpalus; species Harpalus rufipes. The sequence goes on along the minus strand of OX596280.1, from coordinate 39,262,744 downwards.
GATTTTGCTAAGCGACCCCGTTTGGGGTCGCTACCCATAGTTTAAGAAGCCCTGAGCTAAAATAACAAATTAATCAATTGTCCAGCACAACGCGGAAGGAAATTCAGAATTTCTTCGTCTTAAGTTTCGTTTCGTGGTTCAACAACCTGAGAAATGCCATATTTTGTAATGCGATTTCGGTAACACCGTATTCGTATATTTCAATTATTGGTTACTGTTTTCGTTTGCTTTTCTTTGTGTTTGGCAACTAGGTCAGCGAAAACCCCGTTGATACACACTTTTATTCGTTATTCTTTTTGTTTGTTCCCCTGTAAAACATCACATACCGTCAGGCCGTAATTGATAATTCCAAGATTTGATTTTCTGTTGAACTAAGTCGCGTAACATGATAAAGTTATATTCAATCATTTTGCTGTTTACATCGCGAGAGAGGGATTTTATGGCTGCGATATCAACTTCCATCACATCGTATTATCAGCGAATACTTATAGATTCCCTCCTTATTCTGTCACTACCTGGGGCTAAAAAATCCAATTTAATCGCGCATAAACTGAGATTGGAATCAAATAAGACCGGGGAAGCGAGCTTATTTTAAATAAAACAAACTTTTCACACAACTTTTCTTCGAGGACAACTTTTTGGCGCACAAAACCACTGCTTTCTCAAAGAAAGCTATCCAGCTATTAATAACTAAATTTACAAAGCCTCTTTATTCAAGTGATTATTTAATAAAATATAATACCTCGTGCCAATTTCACTTTATTTTATATAAATATCGTATACGGGTTTAGTTTGTAAAGAAGTATAGGCTGCGAGAACAGATTATTTTAAATATAATTTTATTTTATTTTTGATTCAGTACAACATCCAAGGTGATCAGAACATAAATTTATTTCCTGTTGCTGTCAGTGATATTAGAAAATTTAAATTTGAGTACATTTACATTTTTTTTTATTAAAATGTTCTTTAGATTGGAACATGACACTTTTATTTCTTAATATTATTCACAGAGCAATAATCTGAAGTATTTCTGTCACTCAATATCTTATTAGCTATCAGGCTCCTGGTATAACTTATTTGTACCTATTCTAAAAATGACATGTCAAATAGTATTTCCGCCTTTATCTGGCGTTGTGTAAAGTGTGGAATAAAAAGAGATATAAGATATGCGCAATGGGATTTGCACATAATAAGCCAACAAATGGCCGGAGTCATGGTTACGCCCTTGTCGTATGAGGTCATAGCATCTGTTTTTTCAAAATTTAGATGTAATATGTGAGGAAAGTCTTTGACAACTTTAAAAAACTTTTCAAAAAAGTTATAAAAGCTTTTAATGAACCTAAAATGTCTAACGATGGAAATTTTCACAGAGAATGCAAGTGTTTTAATGACTACAATACTTTTGACGTTTATTTTGACAGCCAGCTGGCAGTTGTCAGTTGCACGTGCCATTTTACTATGTACAGAGACAGCTGTTAAATTGACAAGGTCTGTTGTATTGCCAACTAAAATTTTCAAAAAATTATATATATATATATACGTAATATTTTCTTGACAAAAACTGTTTACTGCTTCAAATAAAGTAGTACTTATGATTGTCCATTTGTTATCAAAATCTAGACAGCTCTTCCCAACAATGTTAAAAAAAAAATCTGTTCTGGCCAGCACAATTAATACTTCTCGCCACTTTCGTTTCAGAATAATTGGTAATTATGTACATTGATGTCAAATGTCAGAATTTTTCATTAAAAAATTCAAGATTTTCTAAATTCACATAGTTAATTAGTCACCAGGAGTGTGGAATTTACTTTTCGAGGAAAATAAACCACATGGAATTGGAAAATCATTAAATTTAGAACGAGAAATTATGATATTTGACATCTATGTACATAATTACTAGCTATAATTCTGACACGGGCCACCATATCTGCTTGTCAAGGTCAACAAAGTCATATAATTGCTCGCTCCCTATTGTATTTAACATTTCTTGTATATCTACACTCTATACCAAAAATTCTACTTAAATCTATTCCTTATTATTATTTAGATTGTTTAATTTTAAATTCATTCTGTGAAGAAATTTTGTTCTACTCTTCTAATTTTTCGAAATGTTTCCAATTCATTGTCGGTATTGACAGTATGTTTTACGGTATATGTAATATAAAATAAGTCTTGAAAATAAATCAAAATTATTGTACAGTATATAATTATGTAAAATAAAGAACGGAAAATTAATTTTCTCTTTTCAACGACGTATAACACTTGTACTTTAATTTTTAAATTATATAAGAAATTACAAAAATAATGTTAATAATTATGTACTGTACAATAATTTTGACTTAGTTTCAAGATTTATTTTAGTAGTATAAAGTTATAATTCTTGTAAATTTTTAGAAAATGATTATAAATTGTAAACTTCTATAAGTTATTAAATGATAATTATTGTACTGTTTTAGAAAAATAACATTTATTTAAAAAAAATAATTAAAGTAAAATATAAGAGATATTTTTTTTTGAGGATGCCGATGAATTCCACGTATAAAAGTGCCTCTAGAAAGTGCAAGTTAAAATTTAGTTTGAATTCACATAAAAAAGTTATAAGGAATAAACGAAAATGAAAAAAAAATACATTTTTGCCCATATATAGTGACCTATGTATTTTTTCCGAACAAACGAAACACCACTAAAATATCCCACTAGTGGGGAAAACTTTACTCTAATTTAACCAACCTCGTAGCACTTACGGTTCTCGAGATCCCAATGCAATCGTACCTTAAATGGGACACCCGGTATATATATATATGTATCTATAGTGAACATGAATTAAGCACCCATATATAATAAAACTGAAGACCTAGTAATATTTAACACCTCGCTAAAGGCGAATCAATCTTTATTAGGTGACTATATTTATGTGTTATATCGTCATTAGTTATTTGTTCTAGATGTAGAATTACCAATTCAAATATGAAAGACAGTGGGTTTATATATATTTTAAATACATAGCTTTTTATAGCGTTCCCCTAATTTTGCCGGTGTGTGTTTAATCAAGCCCTATCACAAAAAGTAGAGAATTATGTAACATAGTACCTTAGTGCTGGTTGTTAATCTACTGGTTCAAATGACCAAAACCTGCTTCTATATACTAATATTAATATATTGAGTTTTGACAATGACATTTATTTGTTAATTATTACAAATAAACTTACGGTGGTAAAAGGTGAAAGTTGAAAAAAATGACGTTTTGATTAAAACTACAGAGGTCGCAAATCATCTGTCATGCTTTCAGATGTGAGATGTTCATATTGTAGCAGCACCCTAATGTTTAATTATGTAGGGTAAAATTTGTCGTTTGTTGTTGAGGGGACGTTAAAACAAATGTCGGACATATTGGGCTGACCAGAACTAGCGTCAAAGGCAGAGATGAGTGCACCCGTGAGATGGAGACATTATGACGACGATATAACAGAACGAGGGATCAGTGGAGAATGGATAGTGTAAGCGACGATGAAAGAAACATTTTACGACGTTGATGGCTCGGTGGGAATTACGGAATCCGCAGCGTCTATTAACCGTCGAGTGATTTATAACGCTCAATCCAATGCTCATGCTCTCACTCCATGATAAATGCTGCTAAAAATCGCCTAATATGAATTTTTATCGCGCGGAAAATTCGATCATATTATTGGTTTGTGTTGCCGTTTCGCTTTAGTTTTTCTCCCGGCTTTAATACATCATAGACGCATTGTGTCTGACGTGACACATTTTCCACAATGAAATATTCGACTGAGAATAACGTGACACGACCAAGAAGTGAAATAAACATGCGCCGTCTAATGTCCTTCTTTCAAAGGAAACCATTTCTATTCCGCCACATATGACATCTTTCTTACTATTATAAAACGACCAGGAAATCACAGCGCGTGCTAAATCACCCTGTCTTCGAGTTGCGTTTTATTAATGACTGATTTTATTCAAGTTTAGTTGTTCGTAAAGATTAAACATTCAAAAAGAATATAAATTTATGTGCATATAAAATTTAATACGTACAAGAAATACATCTTTGAAAGCAGTGGTGGAAATGGGGACCGATTAGTTTCGATTCCGATTTTAGAATTACCTGGGTACCCGGTTGTTTAACTATGCAACTAAGCGATTTTTATTCTGAATCTGTAACTATTCGTATTTAGTTTTAGAAGGATTGTAATAAAAAGAATCCTCGCCTTTATTCCTTCAGTTTTCTAGCGACGGTGGAATTTACAATAATTTTAAGAATCCTAGCGTCTTACAAATGGAAGGCTACTTCATATGAGCGAATTTATTTTACTTTTGGAACATCTGAATTTTAATAAAAAAAAATTCCACTACTTACATGGAAAGTCAGTTTTTATGATACTAAAATCATAACTGAAATACACAGGGCTTTTTTGTGATGTAACGCACCGGGACCGTATCCCGGCACCTATTTTCGACGCTTTTGCAATGTTTTTTAAAAATGATTTACTATTTTATTTAATTTAATAATTTTCTAAAATTGTGGAAATAAAAATTGCGCCAACGATATATTCTTACATTACATATGTTATGTACTATTCCGTTTTTTCAATAAAAAAATTAACAAAAAGGGAGTTCCGGCGCTTTTTACCCCCCGCTACCCTTGGTGAGGGAGGTATAAGGATCATGCTAAAAATCGCATATCGAGATTTTGATAAATTACCACGTTTCAAGGTCCATAGAATCTGATTTTAACATTTTCACACTGATGTTTGTAGGTGTGTATGCGTGTGCGTATGGACAAATACTATCATTCGGAAAATTATGAAGCTTTGTATTTCGACCTTATGATAATGTGGAAATAAGCCATTAGATTTTGGTATAAATCGGATACCCAGAAATCGCACTTTACTGGAAGCTCAAATATTTTTTCTTCCAAAATACCTTTAAATGTCATATTTTTGCGATTAGTTATTATAAAAATTAAAGATTATTGAATTTTCTACAGGCATGCATTAATATTTTTTATATATTTTATAGATAAATTAATAAAATAAGCAATTTTATAAATCCCGGCGTCTATGTTTTAAAGATAAACACAATTTCTTAGTTACACAGTTCATATTACAAACGTATGTAAAACTGACAGATAAATGTCACTGTCACAAAAATAATCATTTCAAATTAATAATAGTAACGTTTTAAAAAGAAAATTGGAAATAGAACAATAGTTATATGGAAAGGAACTTAATATACATAGTTTCTAGCATTAGTAAATATACAGGTATATATTTAAATAGGTACATAAATATAATTGTAGTATATTTTAATATTCATAATGGGGGATTTCATGGATATAGGTTGGGATTATTAATGTTGTCAATCTTGAAATTATACAAGTTGCGCAGTTTTCGTTTTCAGCTTCGACTTGTACAGTAATATCTGGTTTCTCAATAAACGTGGTTTAAAATATATGGTTGTATTTTATTTAGTAAAACATTACAATAATAAATATATCATCACAGCATATTACCCATTGTTGGGTGTGCTAATCTGCTTTGTACGCAGATTTCGGTAATGATAATGACATATTTGTATCGTGCGGGCGTTACCCGGCATCGCCTCACGGGCTCTCAATTTCTGGCGTGGAGAATGCACCACAGGGGTCAATTTTGTGCCATTTAAAATTCGAAATATTTGGCGTTGGTGGATATTGAATCTGGCTCCCCAGATTCGCGACCAGGCACTAAGGCACGCGGCCACGAGACCCCATAGGTATATGTATTTCAGTTTTTTTTTTTTTCTATAAACAAGCACTAACAAAAGTAATTTTTCTTAGAATAACTTTGAAGTATAATATTGGTTAAACTATACACTTTTAAGTAGATATCGTTATCGTTAATTAATCATCTTATTTTAGGCCCCGGAATTTGTGGGTATGTTATGTTCACATATTATAGAGACATTGACCCGTATTCCGAGCTCACTTTTATAATAAAAGTGCTTTTATGGAGCGCGCTTTTTTACATTATATTCTTATTAGGAGTGTGCACCATAAAAGCGCTTTTATTATAAAAGTGCGCTTGGAATATGGGCCATTATGTGTATCATTGATTCGCTATAGATAGATTTATACCGGGTTTTAAAAAAAGAGTAAAAAAATTGAGGGTATATACATTTCGATATGCTGATTCTCAATAAAAAATATTTTTCTTTTTTAGAACGCCACCGCTGACATGGTTTTAATAGAAATAATCAATAACCTAATCACGTAACAGCCACTGAATAGGAAATAAATTAATTGGTAATTATTTTTATTTAACGTCTGTTACGTGATTAAATAATTCATTATTTTTAATAAAAATTTCATGTTGGCATTTGCGGAGTAAAAAAGAATTAAATAAAAAATAATCTTTTTGATCGAAATGTATATACATACCTTCAATTTTTTTAGAATTTTTTTAACGCCCTGTATATAATGGCAACATCAAAGGGTACATTTGAGGATATGGAATATATTTATATTTACGGCGATGTTTATATGGAAGAGATTACTATATTTATAATTTTGAAAACCATTATGAAACTCACCATTCCTGCAGGTCTCAGTTCTGAATTCCATAGTGTTGTGAGGGCCTCTTTACTGCATTTCCATCATCTTCCGTCTTCTGACATCCTCCTAAGGTGTGTCTGATTACATTTCAGGTCTCGAAGCACTCATGAACAAAATCTATAATGAATATAATATAAACATTTGTATTTTCGTCATTTTAAAAATTATATTTTCAAATTAGTTACCTCAATCATTGAATGTATATCACTATAAAACTTAAATGATTGAATACAATGATAAATGTACTTTAATATACTGTAGAGTGGTTATTTCTTCACTGTTCACCACGTGGTTCACTATGCACAGACTGACGCCAAGTATACGAATACGAATGAGGCCGCTTGCTTGTCCGTGCTAGCGAACGATTACGTACAGGTTTGCTTTAACTCAAATTAGATGTTTGATATTTATAAACAGTTTTTAAAAACAAAACTTGTAATTTTTACAAATTATTTTTTAAATAGTTCAATGAAATAAATTTGCTTGAAAGTAAATTTGATACCAAACAATAAATGAATAATTCTAATTTAAATAAATGTCTTCATGTGATGCCAATTTAGAAATACATTCTGTTGCTTATAACAATTGAACGAACAAAAATTAATCCAAATACTTATAAAATGTACGACTTCGATTTAACTGTTGAACATAATTGCAACAATTGCTATGTCTTTATATACGAATGTATAATACCAATACCAGTGGCGCACCCAAAATGTTTTTCTCTGTTTCGGTCTTAGGATGACAGCATCCTTATTGAAATTAGAATGACGTCATTCTTAAACGATATTTGGTGACATTTTGTTAATTGAAATTGGTGTGACTGTTTTAAATACACAAAATATCTAAGCAAAGGACAAAATAATCAGTGTCACCAACCTAACTATTCTACCAAAAATATCCTTTAATGGAAATTGTTAACTATTTTTATAAATAAATGATGTAAATTAGAGTCAAAACAGAGAAAATAATATAAAACACTCGCTACAGAAAGCTATTCAAGCACTCGGTCGTTCGCCCACTTGTCTCGGAGCTTTGTGTCCCAATTTCTAACTCATGCTATAATATGTTGTCAAGTAAAAGTTTGAACACAAAATTTATTTTACTTATTTTTGAATTAAATTCATACAATTTTACTTCTTGCGTCAAAAATTCACTTTGATGTATACTATATTTTCAATTACAATTCCCAAAAAAGGCATATCGTTCAACAACTTCGTTCAAATAGAATATCTGTCTATTTTTTAAGAATAAGGAGATTATAAAATTAAAATTATAAGAATTTGTAACCAGTTCTCTTTTCACTTCATTTCAGATCGGTTCCGGGTAATTGCATTAGATTCGAATAGGGAATCGTTTTTCAAACCAAGCAGGGCCGGATTCTGTTAGTGCGGGGCCACATTGAATATTTTTCGCGGAGCCCCTCAACATATACATAAAATAAGTAACGTCTATAAATAAATTCGCATTTCTTAATTTAAAAAAATATTAATTGAATAGTCCAATAAAGTGTCTAATCTTACACAGGTGATTGAAAAAATTGAAACAAATGACTATTTTTTTTATTAGTAATTTTGGATCTAAAGCAATGATTCCCAAACTTTATATTTTTCCGACCCCGTTCAAACTTAAAAACTATATGCCCCGCCCCTAAACCTCTCACCTCCAGTAGTTTTAGATCCCGAAATAATTAATTAATATGTTTTCGCGTCACCCTTGGAAAATTTCGACCCTCCTCTGGGGGGCGCATAGTTTAGGAAACACTGACCTACAGTTTAAATTACAAAGTTTGGGGCGAAAATCAATGTCCCTTTCTTGTGTGAAAGATCCTGAATTCGACTTTCGATTTCGCCGGAACAGAAATCATCGTTGATTTTTAATAGAATGGTATGTTTTATGTTTTCAGAAAGTATTTTACTCCTAATTGTTATTTACTTAATGCCAAATATGTACTTGCATTTTAATTATAAAATAGCTTAGTTATTATTTTTTGTTATATAAAATTTAACTCTTTTTAGAATTTTATATAGTTTTAATTGTACGAAATAAACAAAAATATATGATATGAAGGGCATCGAACTCGCCAAAAATTGTGTTCGGTTCAGGTTCAGGTTAATTTGTTTTTACCTTCCGTCACCTCTAGGTAAGGAAGGTATTGTCTTTGGTCAAAAAATTCGGTAGTGAGTTTTCATTGAATAAGCACGTTTTAGGGTCTTTACAATACGATTTTACTATTTTTACGATGATGTCTGTATGTGTGTGTGTGTGTGTTCGTATGTGCGTGTGTGTGTGTATGTGTGTGTGTGTGTGTGTGTGTGTGTGTGTATGTGACCGCTTTTTCGTGTACGATATCTCCAATACTAGAATTCCAAAAATTACAATTCTTGCGTATTCCTCTTCCTTACAACCATATGCAGACATGTTTAGATTTTGGTTATAATTGTCAACCGGAAGTACCCTCATTTGAAAATTTTAACAGTTTTTCTTGAAAAACTCAGTTAATTGTTATTATAACTTAAAGAATATATTATTCTCTATACGATTTGATTGCATTTTATATTTCATATTCAACAGATATAGAGTTAAAGAATAATAAAGATAAAAAAATCGTATAAATTTCATAATTCAGCCAGCTATGCTAACATAACCATGGAAACTGCTAATATATTCAGGTAATTCAAATTGACAGATGTCTGTATCAATAAAAAGCAAGTAATTAAATGAAAAAATAAGGGAAGTAATTCTAGTGTTAGAAGTTTTTAGATATAATAGAGACGATTACATTGGTTTGAACATGTCATGAGGAAAGATGAATAAATTAATAGAAGGTGGAAGAAACATAGGAAGACCAAATATAAGATGAAAAGACTGTATTGCAGAAGACTTGAGAGAAAAGGAACTGAATCAGAACGACACGCAAAACAAAAATTATTGGAAGAAGAAAATAAAAAATAGCGACCCCCTAACGAATGGGAAAACTAAAGAAGAAGAAGATGTCAGTGTCAAGTGCAATTTTCATAGTTTGTTTATGAAATAACTTTACTGGAAATATAGGATCTTTTGCAAAAAAAATATGTATAGGGCGCGTGCAGTGACATGACTTTGCTGCCTTTGGCAAGCAGATATGGGAACCCGTATCAAAATGACAGCAATTAATTATGTCCATAACCTGACAAGTGTCATAATTTTTCATTCAAAATTTCATGATTTTCTTATTGCATGTGATTTGTTTGTTATCAGGAGTACGGAATTCCGTTGCCGAGAAAGGGAATCATAAAATACCAAAAATTTAGAACCTTTTGCAAGAAAATTTATGTATGGAATTTGTACATAATACACAGGATTGACGGAAGGTATTGTGCTGGTCACATCAGATTTTTTGAGAGATGGGTTCGGGTGCGGTTCGACCTAATGAAAATTGAATTAATGTTTTTTGCATAACAATCTTTATATATAAATAATTTAAAATGCGAGCAGGAATTTACGCAAGACAAGAAACGAACACAATTTTCACGAAAAGTGAACACAGGCAGCAAAGCAGACGCCGAATGCATCAATTATCGGCTGTATTATGATTACACTCATGTTTCGAACTGAAAATAAACCTGAACCGGAGTTGAACCCTAAACCCGAATTTTAATATCCGGTTCGGTTGCGACTTGGATTCAATTGAAAAATATATCTGAGGTTCGGTTCTGGGTTTGGGTTCTCTAAAATGTTACGGTTTGGTTCCGGTTTTGGTTCGGTTCAGGTACGGGTTCGATGCCCTGATGATATGTAAGTTAAAAGTCAAAATATTTCCCCAAACAAAGAAGCTACAAATTTCATGACAAACTGGTAATATATTAAATACATCATAATTTTAAATACACAGTCAATAAATCATAGAAACCTGTATTCAAAATATTGTGATAGAGCTCAGTGAAAAAAGAAATGTAATTGAATATATAGACGTTCCCGTTTTTTACCTCTCGATAAGAGAGGTAATGGATTCATGCTAAAAATCGCATATCCAGATTTTATTGAATAAGCACGTTTTAAGGTCCATACAATCCGATTTTAACATTTTTACGTTGATGTCTGTGTGTGTGTGTGTGGATGTGTATGTGTGTGGGATGTTGGAAGGACGATTACTCAAAAACCATAAGACTTTATATTTGTTTAACTACCTACGTATTTCCCAATCGGACATTCATGGGAAGATCTGAAAAGGTTTTGGTAACAATTGAACAACCGGAAGTAGAAGATTCTTGAAAAAAAATCTTCTAAATATTATTTTTTGAAATTTTTTCTTGGTAATACTAAAGAAAATTAAATTCTCTGTCTGATACATTTAAATATTTTATTATATATTCTATAGATTTAGAGATAAAAAAAAAAAATATATAAAATAATCTGTTGTAATAAATTTTACAGCCGAAAGAATGCCATGGAAAATAGTTGAGAATTTAAATTGTTTGTAACTGACAGATAAATGTCAGTGTCAGAAATCCGGAGACATTACTGAAGACTTTTTCTGGGAAGTACATACATTATATTATTTCTTAATGTATTAATAGTTAAATATTTAACATTATAGGTATATTACACATATCCTTCAGAAATACTGTAACTTCCGACAATGAATTGGAAACATCTTGAAATATTGGAAGAGTAGGACAAAATTTCTTCATAGAATGAATTTAAATTTAAACTAATCTAAATATATGGAATAGATGTAAGTAGAATTTTTGGTGTAGAGTGTAGGTATACAAGAAATGTTAAATACATTAGCGCGCGAGTAGTCATGTGACTTGACAAGCAGATATGGGGCCCATGTCAGATTTTCAAATTCCATGTGGTTTATTTTCCTCGACAAGTAAATTCCACACTCCTGGTGACAAATTAACTACGTGAATTTAGAAAATCTTGAAATTTTTAATGAAAAATTCTGACATTTGACAACTATGTACATAATTACTAATTATCATTCTAAAATGGGCCCCCACATCTGCTTGTTAAGGCGAACAATGTAACATGACTGTTCGTGCCCTATACTTATGTAACAAAAAGAGGAAGTGGCGAGAGGTATTGTGCTGGCCACAACAGATTTTTTCTTTATTATTATTATCACGTATCGGTCCGTGAATAATAAAAAAAGATCGAGATATTCATATTTTTTTAAATATATTTTCTTCAAATAGTTTTTAATTAAATACATAAATACTGCGCGAGCCCCCATTGAGCGTGGGGCTCGATTTGGTACAATCGGTTCATATACGGCCCTGAATCCGTGAACTCAGTATCATTATTTATAAGTTATTTCAATAATTTCATATTACAGCTCAGTAGACAATATGAATACTACTGACTAAATCATCAACGAGTTATTTTCTAATAGGGTTTCTTGATCCTTTATATTACAGCTTCCTTACTATTGTAAAACAACGAGAAAATCACTTCGAGTAGTAAATCACGTTGTGTTCGAGTTGTGTTCGCTTGATGAGTTGATTTAATGGAGAACAATACAATAACATAATGAAGTTAGCGTGTTAATAATTCCTGCAGCGCAAGATTCGGAGCTGGTTTGTTAATACTGTTGTATTGCTACCGTTCTCATTATTAATACTACGTAATTCGCGTCTACGTCCGGTCGAATGCTCGTTGACAAATACCTTTACAACGGCATAATAAAACAATATTCATCACATAGACAACACTGCCCGGAGATTAGATTAAAACAATGGTGATTGTTATTGTTGTTTTCTTTTTGGAAATAAAAACATTAATTAATTTGTGACTATATTATATGTTTTTCAAAAGTATACAATTTAATATAACATATTTTCAGAAGAACTTGTTTGTACGTATATACAGAAACCATACTGTCTCCTGGAAATCAAATAATTAAAATTGAGAGTGCATTCTAATTAATTTGGAGACTATTTGGTTTATAAATAAATAAATAAATAAATATTTCATCACGGCATATTACCCATTGCTGGGTGTGCCAATCTGCTTCATACACAGATATCGGTAATGATGGAATATTTGTACCGTGCGGGCGCTTACCAGGCGTCACCTCACGGGCACTCATTTCTGGCGTGGAGAGTGCGCCACAGGGGTCAATTTTGTGCCATTAAAATGCGATGTAATTTTTGGCGTCGGTCGGGATCGAACCCGGGTCCCCAGATTCGCGACCAGACACTCAGGCACGCGGCCACGAGACCCCATACCCTAATAAGAGGGTAGGAAAAAATACATAGAAATATACAACAATAATTAATGGTTAGAAACAAAATAATTAATAACTAGTTACGAATAAAATAATTAATAAAGCAGTTAAACAATTAAATTGCCGGTATGGCGTATATTAGAAAATTCATTAAACGAAGAAGAGAATATATCAACTTGATCTGAATAAAGATTATTAAGTTTACATATACGAATTATCGGTGAACACATAAGTATGAACATTAGTTCTAGCAGCAGGAATATAGAAACTGTAGGACGAGCGGGTATTAATCACTGGAACAAAGAAATTCAATGAACTTAGGCACATAGGATCATCAACGGTATTATGAACTAACTTAGATATATGCACTATAGTATTAACATGTCTCCTAAAATGTAAAGATTTAAGATTAAAAATATCAAGCAAAACTTCATAAGGAAGTTGATGATCGGGGTATGACCTTATAATCTTAAACTAAACTTATCTTAAAAACTTCTTTTGTACGCCTTCAATTAGTTCACTATGAATTTCATAATGTGGATCCCAAATTAGTGAACAGTACTGAAGTTTAGACTTTACTAGAGAGAAATAAAGTGAAAAAAATGCCGTAATATTAAGAAATGTACCTACGTGTATTACGGATAAAAAAATCTATGCATTCTGTTAGCAGAAGATGTTATAGATTGTATGTGCGGTATGAAAGTCAATTTACAGTCAAATTATTACACCAAGATCACAGATTGTTTCGCATTTATCTAGAATCTGATTGTTTAAACTATAATTAGAAGATATGGGAGTCTTTTTCCTCGTATATGCCATAACCTTCCATTAATTGACATTAAGATGGAGTTTATTCTTTTGGCACCAAGTTTCTAAGTTTTGTAGGTCATTTTGAAGCAGTAAACAATCTGATGGATTTGATATACTACGAAAGATCTTAAGATCATAAGCAAACATTAAAATTTCACTTTTAAATATACCTACAAATTTCCTATTATTTAAATAAGATCAAAGAAATTAGTGAATTAGATACTGAAAAAGACTTTAGTTTATGAATTAATTAATATGTTATGGTCTATCCTGTCGAATGCCTTAGCAAAGTCTGTGTAAACTGTATCAACCTGAACATTGGTATCTAAGGCGGAAGACATAAAATGCGTGAAGTAACAAAGGTTTGTTGTAGTTGATCTTTTTGACATAAATCCATGTTGACGGAAGGATTGTTGGTTTCTTACTTAACTTTATTTGATCTGTAAATTAAGCTTTCAAATATTTTGTTGAAGTTGGAAACAATCGCAATAGGTCTGTAATTCTGGGTGCAGGATTTATCACCAGACTTATGAACAGGAGTTAACGCGCGCAATTTTCCAAATATCAGGGAAGGTATTGGTCTGAACTGCTAAATTTAATATATGAAATAGAGCGAGAGAGAATGGGTAAGCACAGTCCTTGATTAATAAATTAGGTATTAAATCTGGTCCACAAGATAAGTTAGGTTTAAGCTTAGTTAACATAGATTCAATTTCCTCAAGAGATATCATATTAAGTAAAATAGGAATATTGGAAGTAAGAATTATTTCAGGTAGAGGATCAATCGACGGAGAAGAATAGACACTATGAAAATATGTTGGAAAAGCTTGTGCAATATCAGATGGATTATTATACATTTGATCATTTAAATTCAAAGTAGATGGAAAAGTTTATTTATTCGTTTTTGAGTTAATGAAACCCCAGAATTTATTGAGATCTGTAATAATTGAATTTTCACAATTTCGTACATTATAAGACCTTTTTACATCGTTTTTAATTTCTGCTCTGAGGGATTTATATTTTTCATTGTAATTTCATTTTAATAGCCTTTATGTTTTCTGACGTAAACCAGGGCAGATAGTTTAAAATTCGGTGAGATTTTAAAGCAACACATTCTTTGATTATTGAATGAAGATTGGTATAAAAATAATCGCACGCTGTATTTACGTCGCAAAACATTTTTAGATCATCCCAATTAAATGTAGAAATTAAGTGATATAATTTAGGGTAGTCCGCCTTTTTAAAGTAAAATGATTCAGATGTAGCATTATGCAAGCAGTCAACAGAAATATTTTTTACGTTCAGTTCAAGCAATTAAATCGAATTACTGTACTGTTATAGAATCTGGATTGTTTTTCTTGTCTGGGTTGATATTTGTAAAGACTCGAATGAAAATTCTTTTTCATGTTTTTTAAAAAATATTTTAAATGGAAATTTATGCAATATTTTTTATAGTGATAAAAAGCTTAATGATAATTTGTTATTTTCGTAAATAAGATAGTCATAAAAACAACACCCCCTCCTACGATGTCAAATTACAAATTACAGCACGTCATTCATAGCCAATAGGAAAACAGTTTAGTTTGTCCATCATCTACCATATTTATACAAATAAAAGTAGGCGATACTATGTTACATGTTAACCTTAACTTTGACGTCACATTCTGTTTGAGATCTCGTGACTTTTTAAAAAATTTACTCAAATTTTAATAATTAATTGCAAAATATCTAATTGATATTTCGTTTTGGAAGAGAGTCTATTTACGGCCTTTTTGGAAAGATGTTTTACAGATATTTTACAATAGTTTACAGACTCAGACGTAATGCAAAAACCAACATCCTCAGCGATATTCTATGAAATGTGTTTTTGAAATTTTAACTGTCTTGTTTTACATTGGTCAGGTTTTTGGTTTGCAGGATTTGTTTATAAATAAAGTCCTGAACCGAATTTTTATGTCAAGACTATCTCAAGTATGACTTCACCTCCATGCTGTATGTGTGAGGGATTAATGTTTTCTAAAACTGCCAAAGCGAAACACAGAAACGCGTACGTCCGACATGGAGTCTCATTTACAATAGATTTTGCAATTTTTCAAACGGTAAAAATATGTATATTATTACAAAAAATTACGCATAATAGTAGATTGCTTTATTCAAAAAGCTGTTGTGGCCACCACAATACCTCTCGCCACTTCCGTTATTATATACTTCAGAAAATTTTGAAACCTTGTATTACTACTTTACTCTTATATGGACAGAAGTCATTAGATTTTGATGTAAATCAGATAACCGAAAATGGCACTTTCTTGGTAGCTCAAAATAGTTTTCTTCGCAAAATACCTTTAAATGTTATTTTTTCGAGATTTATGTTATATAACAATACAGGTTTGCATTAATACTTTTTCAATAAATTTTATGGATAAATTTATAAAACTATCTATAATTTTAATCCCGGAGCCTTCCTTTTTAATCGCAACTCCATGGTTACACAATTTAGATCTCAAATACGTGTAGCTGACAGATATTATGTCACTGTCAACAAATTTCAAATAATAATAGTAACGTTTTAAAAAGAAAATAGTATATAGAACAATAATTATATGGAAAGGAACTTAATATAGTTACCAGCATAAGTAAATATGTAGGAATATAGGTAAGTATATAAATAAATTAAATATATCGTCACGGCATATTACTCATTGCTGGGTGTGCCAATCTGCTTTGTACACAGTTTTGGTAACGATGATGACATATTTGTACCGTGCGTGCGTTTACTAGGCGTGGAGAGTGCAACACAGGGGTCATTTTTGTGACACTTAAAACTCGAAATATTACCCAGTGCTGGGTGTGCCAATCTGCTTTGTACACAGTTTTGGTAACGATGATGACATATTTGTACCGTGCGTGCGTTTACTAGGCGTGGAGAGTGCAACACAGGGGTCATTTTTGTGACACTTAAAACTCGAAATATTACCCAGTGCTGGGTGTGCCAATCTGCTTTGTACACAGTTTTGGTAACGATGATGACATATTTGTACCGTGCGTGCGTTTACTAGGCGTGGAGAGTGCAACACAGGGGTCATTTTTGTGACACTTAAAACTCGAAATATTTAGCGTCGGTCGGGATCGAATCTGGTGGTTTTTAATTTAATTTTAAGTATTTAGATGAATAAAAATTAAATTAAACGGGAGGTATTGTGTTGGCCACGTCAGATTTTTTATATAAAACCCGGATTTTTTTTCAATCATGGTACATATTGCCCTTAAGACTTAAATAACTATTTAAAGATTCTATTTTATCTTTTTTGTTACCGTTTTTTAATTGGTATAGGATATTGTATGATTGAAGTTGATAGTAGTCGTAAGTTGTTATTGAAAGGAAATAGTAAAATTGCGCTGTAAAATATAGAATAAATAGGTTGCACGCGTTGCAGTAAGTATCCGTTATAAAAGAAGCTTATTATTCGCAATATTTTAAAGCGAGTGTAACGAGAGCGTTGTTATAACAATACGGCAACATTTCTTTGTAGCGTCGCGTGTTCCACTGATTTTTAATGCGAAATCTCATGCGCAAATAGTCACAGCTACCTTTTGTACGGAATGCAGTCAGAGGAAAACATTGTTCGCGAGCTAACAATTTGGCACGTGTAGTCTTTAAATGGTTATAGCCAAACTACTCCCATACTTGACAATATCTGTTTAGTTGTTTTGTATTTTCTCTTCTAATGGAATTAAAAAGAATAACTAAGAGCGGAGAAGCGGAGCGTTTTCTTGCTGAATTTAATTAGTTCCACTTTCATGTAGCCGTTTACTCTGAATTACTACATTACCGGTATTTTACAACAAAATTTCATTTTCCTTTGCATTCTACAAACAGAATATAAATAAATCGAAAAGAAATTAACGTTTAAATTTTACACAAAGCTTATGATTACAAAATATTATTTTTTTCCATTAATACATATTGATATTAGACATCAATGACATTGATTTCAAACAAGATAAAAATGGGGGTGGGGTCATATATGACCGATGAATCACCTGTATACACATACTTCTATATTACATGGAAATGTATGAAACTCATCATTTTTATGAAAATAAATATATAAAAATCTTTATAATAACAGTTTTTGTCTATGACAAACAACAACTTATAATAGTTATTTGTATATCAAGGCCGCGAAATCACTCTTTAGCGTACCGAGAGAAAAATTGTCGCCGAGGCCGCTTGCGGCCGAGGCAAGACAATCTCGAGGATGCTAAAGGATTTCGCGGACAAGGTGTACACAATATTTTTTGTGCAACCGTAAAAAATATGTAATTACAAATTTTATTAATTTTAAACAGTTTCACTGTAAATTGAAAGTTGGCTTTCAAGGTAGCTATGGAATTGACATTTGATAAACAAAACAATTAGTTTTGAAAAAATCATAAAATCATAGTGATTGTTTACTCAATTTCGCGGCCGCTACCATAACAACAACCGCGAAATTCAATTTCGTGGCCTATATTGCGGCTGCGAAATGCCTATTTCGTGGCCGGTTGCACAAAAACGTTATTTATTGCTTACATTCCATTTATGGGACGTGGATAAAGATTCCATTAGTATCATACTATAAACATGATTAAAAAGAGAAATTGTTGCAGCGAAATTTATTTATCACTCGTACACCAACATCAATGAACTCAATTGTTTACAAATATAAACCTTTATTTTCTCTTTTTTCAAAAGACTTGATACAAAAACATATATAAAATACAAACAAATAATATATCAGGTAACATGACAAATATAAATAAATAATACAATATGGCTGTTGCAAGAATTTTTATATGACTTAAGTATTAAATTTTGAACAATGTTGTTCTTTAATGAACCTTAAATTTGAAAATATCAGGAAATATCCAATAGATATTTTGCAATTAAATATTGAAATTTGTCTAATAGCTTGAAAAAGTAACGTAATCTGAAACAGAATATGACGTCACAGTACACCTAGTTTAACGTGTGACAAACTATAGTCTAATTTTATTTATATAAATAACGTAAACAGTTGTCCTTTTGGCTATGATGTCATCCTTTATGTACTGCGTCGCAGGAGTAGGGGGTTGTGTTTTTTGTTTGTCGAAAATCACCCCAAAAATAGCTATACCCGTGGAATTGAAACAAAAAATTAAGAAATGTGGATGAAAAAGCAAATTGTGAATTTCTACGTAAAACAAACAATATAATAAAAATTATAAAGTTACGTTTACCAGTTTACAACTTCTCAGTCAACTCCAATGGTTCCAACTATTTTAAATATTATAGAAAAAAATTCAACGAGATTCATTTTAAATTAAAATGTGTATAAATGTGCAGTATAGGTTTTTCTACAAAATGTTCAATATTTACGCAATGGTATGTAAGTTTATATTTTCAAATTGAACATCTATATATTTATTCAAATTTCAAAAGTATATGAAATTTGCTATCCAATAGTATAAGAAAATCATGTTATCTTATTAAAAAAAATTAATGGCGATTGATAAAATTTTTACACTATCACTAAATACAGAACGCTTTGCAATATTTTTTTTAAATTAGACATTTGATAACATTAAATAAAAGGTATAATAATGAAATAGCGGATTGAAATAGACGAAACATTTAAATAATTAGTTTTGTTTAAACTTGAGAGGTGTAATATAAAAATAATGACATGCAAAGCCATGAAAAGGTTATATTTTCAATCATTCGCCATTGTATTTTTTAATAATATAACATATGTAATGTTTTATACTATTGGATAGCAAATTTTATGTACTTTTCAAATTTGAATAATATATAGGATGTTCCATTTGAACATATAAATTTGCATACCATTGCGTAAAAATGGAACACCATGTAGAAATTGATTTTTTTCCATACTATTTAAAATAATCCAGTTATTAAAAAAATAACGGATTGATGAATCATCCTGTATAAATACGAGTACATGGATTTTATTTTCAAAATTTTTGAATAGTATAAAAATATATTATTTTTGCTTTTGTAGTACTATAACTACATTGAAGTTGTGACGTCATCTTGTATAGTACCCATAGTTTTTATTAAAATTATGAATGAAAAGTTTTACATTTTAAAAATATTTTGCTACAAAATGATTTAAAATTACTCCTATTTTCATAATATGACAGAATGTACAACTTCTTTTAGTATCGGACCGCATTGAACGTGTATCAAAATTTTTTTTTTTTGATTTTTTTGTACCACAACATTTAATTGGTAGGTAAAACTGTAATACGGAAATCGCCACTAGTAGACTTCAAAAACTATTTAAAATATTCTAAGATCTAAGGTATTGACGAGTCACTTAATTCAAATATCTCAATTCTTAAAACCTTCACCGGAGTAAAAGTAATTAAATTTTTAATGAATTTAGCTTGTGGTGCATTTTGTCGCAAAACCCAATGTCCATCCTCTTCTGGGGTTAGTTTTATTTATACGAGATTTAATACGTGGTCATATAGCTTGGGGAACATTCCAGCAGCAAATAAACCTGACAATAAAAAGGGATTATAAAAGTGGAATGCGAACCTCTGTCCGCGAAGCTAAAAGCTGCGGACACGACGCACAAAGAGGAGAATTGAAACGACTAAGTATATCGCATTATATCCAACGGTTTTTGCAGCTTTTACCACCTTCAGTGCAGACTCGTTAGCCGCAAGGAACGCGGGGATGTTTCAAGTATATCCCTATAATATTCACACGGATATTTTTCAAAATTTCTCATTCGTTTGTACTTTAGTACAAAGAGTTTAATGTTCACTTCAAAATTTCTGTAATTTACTCCAAAATTATTACATTTCAAAAAAAAACTGATGTGGCCAGCACATTATCTTCCGTCAATTTCGTGTATTATGTACAAATTTCATATATAAATTTTCTTGTAGAAGATTTTATATTTCTAGTACAATTATTTCATAAACAAACTATGTAAATTGCGCTTGACACTGACATCTTCTTTAGTTTTTCCCGTTCTTTAGGGGTCGCTATTCTTGATTTCCTTCATCCACTCATTTCTATTTTGCTTGTCGTCCTCATTTAGTTCCTTTTTCTGTCAAATCTTCCGCAATACAGTCCTTCCATCTTCTCTTTGGTCTTTCTCTGATTCTTCTACCTTCTTCTATACTTTGGTTCACGAAAGATGACTATTCAAGGTCACTTGTTCAAAGAAATAATACACAACACTTTATACAGTAGCAGCTTAGCAACATTTCATGTTAGAAAGAGAAAGATTATTTGACGTACGTATATATAGCTTATGTTGTGTGACAGATATACGTAAATGGTGGCATTACTTTTTAACACATTACAAATAATAATGACGTATGTCGTAGAATTACAGATATCTAATTATCTACTGCACTGCCCTCTGTTCTAATAGTTACCCAGTGATGTTGACATTTAAATCAAATTATTAATCCATGGTTTTTGTCAAGTCTTATGTTTTTGGGTTTTGCAAATACATAGGTGAAGAGCATAAATCTTTGACAAAGGCATTATTTAAAAAGAAACATAATTTTCAAATAAATTATTTTTTTCAGTTAAAATGTATCCATAAATATTTCATGTTGCACGTCTATGTATACGAAATGCAGTGAAGTTATCTGCTAGTAATATTATACCATACGGTTAATAAATGATCTTGAATTGTCATCTTTCGTGAGCCATTTCCCTTATCTTCTCATTCCTTATCCTATATTTCCGTGTCTTCCTCAATATCATCATCTCTCTGCCACATTCATTTTCTTTTTATTGACTTTGACATCTGTCAATTAGATTGTTCTTAATGTAGTAGCTGTTTCCATGGTATAACCATAGCTGATTTATATATGAAATTTAATTTCTTTATATCCGTTGAATATGAAGTATATAGTGTAATCAATTCGCATAGATGATAGAATATTCTTTAATATTTATAATAACATTAAATATGAAAAATGATGCGTTTTTTTAAAAGAAAAACAGTTAAGAACTTCATGTTAAGGTACTTTCGGTTGATCAATTGTAACCAAAATCGAATCAAGTCTTCATTTCGGTGTAAAAATGAGAATTACGAAAAAATTGTAATTTTTGGAATTGTAGTATTGGACATATAGCGGCCGAAACGATCGTCAAACACACGCGCACTCACACACACGCACACATACACACACACGCACACACACATACAGACATCATTGTAATAGTAGTAAACCAAAGTTAATACCTTTTTTAACTTGTTTGTAACGGAAGATAAAAATGAATTAAAATTTGTGCATATATATGAAATTCAAGTTCATGATTGTTTATTACGTTATTGTACGCCAGGAATACTGCAAAGTTATTTTAAAAATAAAACTGCAATTTAACTCAAGTTCAACCAAAAATAGAAATATTTCATTGTGTTACAAATTCCTGTAGAGTAAAAATCAGATACATTTTTAAATTGTCGGCTAGTAATTCGTTTCAATCACGCAACGATTTTCAACTGAATTCGAATGGAAATTTGCACACAGCTTTTCTCTTTTTCTTTTAAATACACTTCTCACGAGATATAACTCAGTAAAAGATAGATTTTTCAAGTGGCAATACTTTTGCATTATTAATAGAGCGTATAGCTTCAATTCTATGTCGTATTATATTAGATATTTCATAATACTAAGAGATAAAACTGATGTTATAAACATCTCATGCTTTTCATTTATATACAGGTGCTAGTTTTTCAATGCTGACCACTGGGAGCTCAGAAACTATAATGGCCGATTGCACCAACGTTACTTAAATTTTAACCTTTCCTTAATTATACTATACTGCATCAAAATGAAATGTCAAAGGAATTATTATGCATTGCTGGTCATAATTTCGATATATATTTTTTACCTCCCGTTACCCTTGGCAAGGGTCGTATAGGGATCGTGCTACAGATCGCATATCAAGATTTTTGTAAATGATCACTTTTTAAGGTCCTTAGAAACTAAATTTAACATTTTCACGATGATGTCTGTGTGTGTGTGTGTGTGTGTGTGTGTGTGTTTGCGCGTGCGTGCGTGTGTGTGTATGTGTGTGTTTATGTGTGTGTGTGTGTGTGTGTGTGTGTGTGTGTGTGTGTGTGTGTGTGTCCCGGCAGATATTATGTCACTGTCAACAAATTTCAAATAATAATAGTAACGTTTTAAAAGAAAATAGTATATAGAACAATAATTATATGGAAAGGAAATTAATACAGTTGCTAGCATAAGTAAATATGTAGGTTAAGTTAGGTTAGGTTAGGATAAGTATATAAATAAATAAAATAAATATATCGTCACGGCATATTATCCATTGCTGGGTGTGCCAATCTGTTTTGTACACAGATTTCGGTAACGATGATGACATATTTGTATTGTGCGAGCGTTTACTAGGCGTGGAGAGTAGTGCAACACAGGGTCATTTTTGTGATATTTAAAATTCGAAATATTTAGCGTTGGTCGGGATTGAACCTGGTGTTTAAATTTAATTTAATTTTAAGTATTTACACGAATAAAAATTAAATTAAACGGGAGGTATTTTGTAGCCACATCGGATTTTTTGTTTAAGGGTTGCTTACAATTTAGCGAAGTTGTGCCATTAATAAATACTTTAAAAAATGTTTTCCAGAAAAATGCATGGGTCACTTCTATAAATATTCTTGATGATTTTTTTATAACCAGGGACCTGAAACTGATCACGAAACTGAACCGAAAACCCGAATTAACCCGAATTTTTGATGAACCTGAACCCGAACCGAACCTTTATTTACCAAGGTCAATAAACCTAAACCGAATTTAAATCGTTTTTAAATTCAGATTCGGTTCTGAGGTCAGTTAAATATATAATAAAAAATAAATTTTTAAAATGATTTTAAAATAAATAATCATCTTTTTGTGTTTGTAATCATTTATTGCTCTAAACCAAAATTCGAACCCGAACCTAAAATCAATGAACCGTTATAATTTTTATTTGCTTTGCTCCGAAACTGAATCTGAATCGACATTTATTTCCTCAACCTGAACCGAACCTGAACCATAAATACATTTCGGTTCAGGTCCCTGTTTACAACTAACTTAATTCTAAAATAATAGGTATGGAATTTTGGTTTGCATTTGTTTAGGACATTTTTTTTGTTCTTTCGAATGATGATGATGATTTTTTTTATTATTCTTGGATTCTTGGTTTGGCAACATAACTCAATGAGTTATGTTGCCAGACTTACAATTTTTATACGGACGCCATATTGGACAATTAAAAGAGTGGAAACAGAGTTTTTTTAACTTCCTAAAAATGTATAACTTATTTGTTTAAAACAGTAAAAATGCAAAAATTATTAATTTTACGGTGTAAAAACAAATATAGATTACAATTTGTTTATTTTCATAGATAATTTCTTAAATTAGTTCACAAAATTTCAGTCCAATAAATTTTAATATTTTTGTGTGGGCGTCATAGTTGGCAAAGATTTATTGAAAATGAAATTTCAGTTTTGAGTTGAGTAACTTAAAAATATTATTGAAAATAAAAATAAACTGATTTACTTGACTGCAGATTTCATTTGTTTTATTGTCACAAGATAACCATTGTTTTTATCCTATAAATTTAACAATTGTTGCATTTTTGTGAACATAGATATATAGGTATACATCGTTGGAAAGCTAAAAAACCTATTTTCAACCATATAACTTTTCACTATGCCGTCCATATAAAAATTACAACTTTGACAATATAACTGAAAATACAACAGTGATAAATATATTTAAGTACCACAATTCGATAGACCATGAAAAATGGCATTAAAAAAGTGTAAGAAATCCGTATTACCTTATACATATCCAGTGACATGTATTTTTCGGAAAAACAAAAAAGTCTTTAAATGGTCTACTAATGAGGTGATTTTGTCTTTAATTAACCAACCTTATAGAGCAAATTTAACTTTCCCCAGAACCAGAACTATTATAAAGCTACTTAGCTTTTTCCTTTCGCGTCAAATTCTCCGTAGAATTTTTCATTTTGTTGGAGGATTCGTGTTGCGCTGCGTCTGCCGCATGTTGGCGCTAGTGACGCGCAAACCCTTACCCCATTAGTACTCAAGGTATTCATCTAACCAAGATTGAGCTTATCTGTTGGAAGAGCGTATAATCAAATTGAATTCCCAAGTCTTTGGCGTTCGAAGCGATGGCTCTATTAGGTTATCGCACAAATCATATATTTTGTTGCTTCTTTTTCTATTCAAAAGGACATTAAATAGGACATACAGAAACACGAAGCTGAAATAGTTACTGGTGTATACGAGTACGATGAGCTTGTTATGTAAATAAATTTACTGTTATAGGATTTGTATATTGTAGGAAGTATCAAATAACCCGATTATTCATGTATTTAGAACAATAATATATTTTTGTTTGTATATTAATGGAAACAAAAATAGATACTCTACCCACAGAAATAATGAAAAACATCGTGAAAAGCTAACTTTTAATAAGTAAATCAAAAAAATGTAGTTAAACTCTGATCGTTTAGAATTAGGAGTATTTTTAAGTAGTTGTAATTGAAACATTTAAGAATAAAGGGATCTAAATATAAAAAAATATAAAAATTCTTCATGAAAACGTTGTCTGAGACAAGCTCAAGTATTTAGAAATAGTAAGTCTCATGAAATACCAGATGTTTTTCAAATGTAAATCCAAAACAGGAATTAATTTTATGAATAAATGGTTAGTATATAGGACAAATACTACAATATTTTGATTTAAAACCTGCGCCATGTCCACTAAATATTCCGTACAAGACCAAGTAATTTTCGTCAACTGAGTGTCTGGTTGCAAAATTGACCCCTGTGGTGCACTCTCCACGCCAGCAATGAGTGCCCGTGAGGTAACGCCTGGTAAACGCCCTCACGGTACAAATATGTCATCATTATCGAAATCTGTATATAAAGTAAATTGGCACATCCAGCAATGGGTAATATGATGTGGTGATTTATTTATTAATTTATTACGAACTGTACCGATGTTTGCCGATTCGCTCAGCAGTCGGTATTCAATAGGCCTTCGCTATTTTATTTATTTTAGTGTTTAGCATATGAAGTGTTGACGACCTCTGTTTTTATTTAATGGTGAAACTCCAGGATATAAGAAGGCGATAAATGCTAAAACATCTTAGTAAAAGTTTCTATTTTCATTCTTAATGGGTATTACATTGTTAAAAGATAGCCATGAGCTTTTTATAGCAGATGTTCAAATTCGTTATTTCACCATCATGGTTTTGAATACATGTTGTAGATAGTTTCGCTCTGCGAATCGTAGCGTACTTATATAAAACCATGGTGACAATTTTAAATATCTGCTCTAATAACGCACAAGACTATTTTTTGACTATGTTATACATAATAAAATTAAAAATGAAATAGATTTTTTTCTCTTATAATAGAACTTGCACTAAGATTTTTATCAGCACGGTGGCCGAGCAGGTTAGTGCACATCTATTAGCCTGTTACGACCGAAGCATATCCCATGTGCTCGAATTCCGTCGACCGACAATGTGTAATTGTAGTTAAAAATAAAATACAGCTACTTGTAATTTTCACACTTGCATGCAATAAGCTAGCTTCTTATACATCTTAAATAAATATAGCACTGACTGAAATCTAACCGACAGTAAGACTTAAATAGACTATGATCTTTTAATTTTTATTGCCATCTTTTGACCTGTAGTGTCACCCAGTAAAGAAAAACGTAAACACTCTGTATTTAAACAAAATGGATAAGGATATTAATCAGGGGCGGACCGTAAACTTTGGGGGCCTTGGAGTAACACTGGTGGGTTCATTGCAGCATTATATTTTGGGGGTATATATTTTAGTCGCGAGTAGAAACATTACCTTATATTGTAACAATTATGAATAATAAATGTTACCTTGATATTTTAAAACCAAATTGGAAGCTATGTGTCCAAAAATAGGGCTTAATAGAAAACTTTAATTATTGTAATATATATATATATATATATATATATATATATATATATATATATATATATATATATATATATATATATATATATATATATATCATCCCCCACAATCATCGGACTAAACTCAATTGAGTAAGTGCGGGAAATTCTTGACAGAAACAAACCATTACAACTGAAGAAAAATTAAGAAATAAATTACAAGAAGAATGACATAAAATATTATATTTCTTTACAAAACATATACCTATAATGTGGTTTATAATTTTCATATTTTGGTTATCACACGAAGACTTTTTCTGTCATGAAATTACGATTATTTTCAATGATCACCCCATAAAATAACTATATTATTTACTTTTTCTCTGTAATGTGATATAATGCTTTTCATTTTGGATTAAAAATAAAATATATTGGGTTTCAGACTACTATTTTTTCTAAAATAGAAACAATTGTTGTACGGAGACTTTTTTTGTAAAAAAAAGAAACAACAATTTCTCAAGTCCGAATAAATAACAGACGAGGGCCCCTTTGTATCTGCGAGGCCCTGGGCTGCAGTCCAAAAAATCCATGCTTAAATCCATCCCTGATATTAATGATAATAGTAGTTGCTGCTTTTGTTTTCGTTTCGATTATTTTCAATGATCACCCCATAAAATAACTATATTATTTACTTTTTCTCTGTAATGTGATATAATGCTTTTCATTTTGGATTAAAAATAAAATATATTGGGTTTCAGACTACTATTTTTTCTAAAATAGAAACAATTGTTGTACGGAGACTTTTTTTGTAAAAAAAAGAAACAACAATTTCTCAAGTCCGAATAAATAACAGACGAGGGCCCCTTTGTATCTGCGAGGCCCTGGGCTGCAGTCCAAAAAATCCATGCTTAAATCCATCCCTGATATTAATGATAATAGTAGTTGCTGCTTTTGTTTTCGTTTCGCTCAAAAAAATTTTGTAGAATACCTTTAGGCACCAATTATTTTGTCTAAGTTGTTTAAATACATTTTTTGTTCTGCGTATCTTCCGGTTTATGTATTTTTCTATTAAGATATTGAATGGAATTGGAATTGGAAGTCAAGATTCTGAAGGAAGTCATGGAAAATACGAACATTATATTCTTGATAAATTTAATTACATATATTTCTGGTGGTATTTTTCCGAATTGATATCTGATGCAACTTTTACATCATGCCCTATTTATATACTCGTATAAGAAACAATGTTTCTAATAATTATTTCATTATACTGAAATTAAAGCGTTTATTAGTTCAGCGTATATGAATATATTTACATACATTTTAATGATTATTTGTTGAATATATAAAGATAATTAAAAATGTAAAGCATATAAAACTTTTCATCTTGGTATAGTTGCACTAAAGTGTTTTCAAAGCAGCACTTTTATAGTTCCGATAAACGTTTGAAGATTACCAAAGTTTTTAAGGTTTCTCTTAAGTACTGTCATTACATTTCTTTTTTAATTAACCAGAAATATGCTCTTACTTTTAACGACACTCACATCAAAATTAATATATATTTTTCGCTATATAAAAACGTTAAATACTCCAACTTTTTTCACATGGACATTAATAAAATTCATACGTTGTTTCACCGTTTTATTGCGGAAAACAAACAGCTTGATTAAAATAATAACCAGCAATTTTTTAAATTATTAAAGTCACTCTAAACAGTAAATAACCGTTTCGGAGCTATGATGTACACATTCACATTTGCAAATAAAATTATTACGGCTATAAAAACATTACAACCTGTAGATTTATATCCGGGTTTATATAATTATGAAATGTAGGGATTTTATTTCATATGTAATTAGTTAATTGTCACTGCCATTGTCTTGACTGCATTGGACACAACAGCTGCATTTGATCAATGATCATTCAAGGGTGAATAGATCTTCTCTGATGCATAACGCTTATATCTATTACACGTTATCCTGCATTAACTGCAATTACCTTAATGTACTGCAATTATATCTCCTGTTAAAATATTTACATTTCGAGTTACCATTTAAATTATATATTTTTCTAATTGAAAATTGATGGCTATTATAAAATACATACAGACATACATTTAGAAAAATATTTACAAATCAATTTTTTTTTTCAGAGTTGTACACTGCCTTCCAAAACAAGCGTACCCCGAGTTTTTACTCTTTTTAGTTACGAAAATACGATTTTTTAGTCAACTGTCAATGGAGTTGTCACTATCATGTCGCTATTTGATCTGTTGTAGAGCAATGTGTTTAATTACAATTACATACCTATACATATATATATATATATTTCAGAAAAATGAAAGATCAACCAAGTATGTATTTTTCGTTTTCTGTTGACTTTAGCATCTTAATTGACACTTGTGACGTTGAGAAGTTAAAATTTAAGCCCAATTCAATACAGCAAAAAATAGGTGTATAGTCCGTTTCTACGATTTGATTCCTACGTCAGCAATCGTGACCGTATGATTCAAATCGCCAGGGGGAGGGAGAAATTAATGACGTCGGGTGAAATCGGGCGAGATCGTCTGATTTTCATAGTATTCATACAAATCAAAACTAAAAACTGACAATATATAACTTATACCGGGTGAATATTATTATTCATCAAAATTTGAAGTAAGTTATTTATTTCGCAATAATAAATCAATTGAATAATTATGATGTAATGTCAAAACTGACAGTATAAGTTTTGTTATTCAACAAATTCGAAGTATATATATATATATATATATATATATATATATATATATATATATATATATATATATATATATAGTTATTTAGCAATAATAAACGAATTGAATAACTACGATATGTGTTTTGAAAAAGCTCATATTATGCGGATGTGATTAGATTTTCGTTATAATTGGTCCACCGGAAGTACCCTCATTTGCAACTTTTAACAGTTTTTCTTTAAAAAACGCAGTCATCATTTATTGACATTTACTTTTAAACTTCATATTCAATACATTTAGAGTCAAAGAATTATAAAGATATTAAATTTTATAAATCAGCCAGCTATGCTAACCATGGAAACTGCTAATATATTTAGATAATTCAAGTTGACAGACGTCAGTGTCAATGAAACGAAAATGAATGTGACGGAGATGAGGATGTTGAGATAGATGTTGGAGAAGACACGGAAAGATAGGGCAAGGAATTAAAGGATAAGGGAAATGGTTTGAGTGATAGAAGTTTTTAGAAAGATACAGGAGAGGCGATTACATTAGTATGAACATGTTATGCGTAGAGATGAATATATTGGAAGAAGAATAAATAGCTTAGAATGTAGAAGAAACAGATGAAGCCCAAAGATAAGATAGGAGGACTGTATTGACTTGAGAGAAAAGGAACTGACTGAGGACGACACGCAAAACTGAAATAAGTGGAAGAAGAAAATAAAAATGGTGACCCCTAACGTATGGGAAAAGCTAGAGAAGAAGATATCACTGTCCAATGCAATTTGCATAGTTTGTTTATGATATAATTTTGTTGGAAATATAGGATCTTTTGCAAGAAAATTTAGGTATGGAATTTGTACATAATATGTGCTGGCCACATCAGATTTTTTGCAAATATTTTGCGGCCTCGTTAATAACATTCCCGAGGCCTAGCAAAATCGCCTGCCAGCACTTTAGAGAGGAGCAACACCTTATCAAAATGTTCTGCTAATATTTCACCCCAAACTCGTATTGAGTATGCGTTACTACTCGTATACTTGTATAATTGATTAGCTTTTTCTCTCTGTAGGTAATTTTTTTTTCTTTAATAAGTAAACTTACATTATAAATACTTAAATGTAGTACTTGTTATGAATAGGGAGGGGGGTCTGAAAACTAATAAAAGGCCCTGTTGTTTGTATTGTGATACACATATTTAATATAAAGCGTATACCTGTAAAACAAAATACGTTGACAATATATGTCACAGATTCCATATTTATTTTTACTGAACAGTGTTTGCCAAAATGTCAGGATTTTGACAGCTAGAAAAGGATAGCTATAGTAACCTCTAACATGTAACCGTCCTACGGTTTGACGTAAAGCGTAATCGCAAGTAACCGGAGTTCTCAATAAAATGTGGTTACCATGTAACCGTTGGTAACCGCTTTGAATAAAAACGCCTTATATATTGTTAGGTTAGGTTAGTAACTAATTAGTCATTGTCTTTGAATAAGACGGTCCCTGTTCTGTGAACCATGCATTTGTCTGCATAATAGGAAGACGAGAGCACTTATTTATTCCGGGATTAGAATCAAACTACAAACAAATTGAATTTGTCATGTATTGTGCATCGATTTCAGTGTGACCCGAGCGCAAATAGTAATACAGAATCTGTTAATTAATCAAATTATTGTGGATTAGTTCCTATGTACAGAACTACGTAAACTATTAATATTAATGCTGGGGACCAAGACTTATTATCCATTATATTACCAAGCTAAATTTACCCTCTGTTTAGAGACAGTCCTTAGAAGTTTTCCTCTAATGGAAACATTTTCAAGACGGGCTCATCTCCAAGGATATTAGGATAATTGTGGATAATATGTTATTATTTGGAAGGTGTCGACATTATTATTTAAAATATACGAATAATTACTATATATATATATATATATATATATATATATATATATATATATATATATATATATATATATATATATACATATATAGCGAAGCGTGTAGGAATGGAAGTATAACCAAGCCTTATCACAAGCAGCAGATAATTACGAACACACTACAGCACTGGTTACTTATCTACTGGTGCAAAACCTACATTCTATACTACTCCGGGGAAGAAACCGAAAAAAATACGGTTAGTGGTTAACAGAAATAAAACGGTTTTTATTTAAAAACCGATTTACTCTTTATGAAACTGGTTTATAAATCAGTTACATAAACCGGTAAATAAACGAGTTATAAAACCTTAAATATATAAATTGTGTTCTGTACAACAAAAAAATAGTTTCTCTATATTTTTAGATATAAACAATGAGTTTTAATATATTTCAGTTAATAGTAGCAATAGTAGTAAATAAAAATATTGATTTCGGATAACATCAAGTATTTGGATTTTTTGTGCTGGTACTACTACTATTACTCGTAATATTTTTTAACTACCTGACCTCTTCTGCTTTAATTTTGTTGAGGGAGTGTATATAGTTATTGTAATACGAGGGGGGTGTTACAGAGGCTCTAATGATTGTGGCCTTACATCTTCTTTTCCCAACGACGACGATGACTTGATTAATCGAAGGACGAACACACATACACTTGCACTTATTTTAACTTTGATGGCCGATGAACACTTATATTATGGACATAGACATTATTAGGTATTTAACTAATTTATTTATTTACACATATAATTTAATCTCGTCGACACGAGTATCTAAGACAGACTATTTTAAACAAAGCGTTACTTTCGTGAGAGGCTTATCTATGAGGGGTTGAAGAGGGTATCATATGGCATCCATATCAAAATATCAGCCCTGCACGTAGGCTTGCAATAACTTCTACACTTAATTGTCAACAAACAACTGTCCAATGTCTCTGACAGCTAGACTAAACAGTCAGTTAATAAAAGATGATAACTACTTCTAAACAGAATTTTGACTAACAAAGATAAGAAGTTAAAATATTATTCCTAAAACTATAATTTAGAAAAGATTATAAAAGTTATTTATTTGTTATTGATGGCCTTGTCATATTATGTATGTTGTTAATGAATTATCAATGAATTATTTCTAATTTTCAAATAGCGTAAAAATAAGCTCTGTGCTATAGTGCTCTCTTCACGAGAATTCTGACACCCTTGAGATAAATAATTATTGATTATTACTTGCATTTTAATATTTAGAAGCACAAACAACATATATGCGTATAAAAAAGTTTTATATAGTATTAAGTATACTTGTAGAGATCTGTGTTATAAATAAGTATTCTATATTTTATTTCTGGGAAAAAATTTCGTCAGTAAAGTATTTACGCCGTAATAAAATAACCACAAATCTTACACCCTCTCAGACATTTAACGCACTTTATCATAAAAATTACTACGTCTTAAATTTGATTACATGAAGAATAAAGCATAAAGGTAGGATTTAATATAACAGTATGCGTGACTACACATATTATATGCAAGAAAGAAGTCTAAAACTGAGACAAATATTTCTATCGCGTGAGGTCATTAATTTGTTTAATTCTCTGTACGTAATAGAAAATTTATCGAAATGATTTTCTTCATTCCTAGACCTAATATTTACCAAGCAATAATTAGTATTGGCGACGGGCACAATATTTTGTTAAATTACCTTACTAAAGGTGTCCAATCCGCGGCTCGCATGTGGAGCATATGTTGTGTCGCGTCGTGTAAATGTTTCTTTTTATTTGAGAAATGAAATAAAAACATTGACCTACGGATTCAAAATAATAACCTGTACCTGAGTTAGAAAATGAGAACTGGATTTAGTATTTTTAGTGGACATGCTTCTCTTCGTTTTCCAACGAATGAACGAGTATTACTTGTCTATGCTCATTTGTTTCAAATATTAAAAATACAACAATTATTAAAATTATGGGTTGAAAACAATAGTTTTTCTCATGAAACAAGTGAAGTCAGCAGTCAGTTAACATGAATTGTTTATTTTCAAGTGTCTACATTGGACTTTTACAATTTGTACCTGCTTAAAGAAAATATTGGGCACTTCAAGAACATACCCTGTTCATGTGGTCTCTTTTGGGATGAACCTACGTGTAATTGCAAGAAACTTTTTTCTTGTATGAATCAAACAAAAAGAAAAATTACTTGTAGAACAAAAAAACCTCTTGAAAATACTTTTCCCATCGCTACTACAAGGAGTTTAATCGACTGTTTTTATGAATAGAAGGAAGAAAATATTGGAGAAAGCAGTCAGTTGCTCGACAAGCAAAATTTTTATACCTTATATGCTTAATAAAAAAAATCTAATGTGGCCAGCACATTACCTTCCGTCAGTTCTATGTATTTTGTACGAATTGCACTCATTTCTGTTTTGCGTGTCGTTCTCATTCAGTTCCTTTCTCTCAAGTCTTCCGCAATACTGTCCTTCCATCTTATCTTTGGTCTTCTTCTGTTTCTTCTACCTTCTGTTACTAAGCTGTTCATTCTTCATCTCCTCATGACATATTCAAACCAATGTAATCATCTCTTTTGTATCTTTCTAATAACTTCTATCCCCTCATTCTTTATCCTATCTTTCCGTGTCTTCCCCAACATCCATCTAACATCCTCATCTCTCTACCACATTCATTTTCTTTTCATTGAAATGATATCTGTCAGTTACAATTTTTTTAATATAGTAGCTCTTTCCATGGTTATAGCATAGCTGGCTGATTTATGAAATTTAATTCGTATAGATTATAGAATATTCTTTAATATCTATAATAACATTAAATGTCAAAAAATTATATTTAACAGCGTTTTTTAAAATCTTCAAATGAGGGTACTTCCGGTTAACCATTTAGGTATAATAAAAATCTAATCAGCTTTTCATATAAATGTAAAGAAAAGGAATACGAAAGAATTATAATTTTTAGAATTGTAGTGTTGGAGTTATTGTTTATGAAAAGATCGTCACACACATACATCATTGTAAAAAAGGGAAAATCGTATTCTAGGGACCCTAAAA
This sequence comes from Harpalus rufipes, assembly GCA_951394225.1. NCBI lineage: Eukaryota > Metazoa > Arthropoda > Insecta > Coleoptera > Carabidae > Harpalus > Harpalus rufipes. Next base: position 39,228,406 of record OX596280.1, on the reverse strand, counting down.
CGTGCTTATTCACTAAAAACTCATTATCGAATTATCCTTAGCTAAAGGTGACTGAAGGTAAAAAGTGAACTTTTTTTAATAGACGTAAAAAATGATATTTAACTGAGTTTTTTTAAGAAAACTGTTAAAAGCTGCAAATGAGGGCACTTCCGGTTCACCAATTGTAACCAAAACTAATCACCTCTTCGATTGGATGTAAACTGCAGGAATACGAAAAAAATATAATTTTTGGAATTATGGTATTCGAGTTATCCAGACATTATCGTATTTCCAACCAACTTTTTGACTAAAGACTATATCTTCCTTACCTAAAGGTGACAGAAGGTAAAAAATAGAAAATGAACAAAAAAAAATATTGATTACAACAGTAACAATTATATATTTATCAGAATAGTCCGTTAACAATATTGGGGCCGAATTAAAAAAAGAGTCTTATTCTGGAGGGTGCCATGGCCCCATACCCCCCTCTGTCTGTGTACGCCACTGAACATAACCCTGAAAATGGATTATTATTAGAGTCGGAAACATCAGTATTGTTGGATTTTTTCTTTAAATAAACAATAAAACAACTGACTGCTTTCTCCAATATTTTTACTTCCCTCTACTTAGTAGTTTAGTCTACAGGATAGAATGCATTGGTATAGTAAAATCAGGTACAGTGTTTACTTTAAAAATGTTATGGTCAAATTATTTTGTTTTAAAAGTATAGGTAGATTTAGTTACACTCGTTGGGCAGGTATATGAATTAGATACATTGTAATTATAATATGCGGTCCTGTGCAATTTTTTATTGGGCGAAACGGGCCAGAAGGTTGGACATCGATCCTTTATTAGGTAAATAGAATACGTCTTTAAAGAAAACAAAAATTTTGAAGAGAATTATGGCAGAATTATTCTCTGAATACATATCTATCGCATCTTCATCTTCTTACTGTTAGCGAATTTCATTACCGGTATTGATTGGTCCTCGAAAGCAGATTACATTGTCTGAGCTTAAACGAGTTTTATAATCCCGCAAATAAAAGACGTAGCTATTATTCCCACATTCCGAATGAAACGTTTATGGGATTTATACACCATGAACCATCTGGCTCTGGCCTCCACAAATTACAATACTGGAAAACTATTGTCAACTTTACCCACTCGACCTAGATTTTTCTTTGTTGGGTCGGCCGTGCACTCCATTTCGATATCTTTGCTCTATTTTGTACTCGGAGCAGTTATCTATTTCAATTCTAGTTTAGCCTGACAACAACGTCAATATAGACAGTCAATCAAAGGTTTCATACAAAGAGAGCAAAGCGGCGTAATCCATTTTTATCTCGATTCCATGTTCAAACTGGACACAATACTCTTTCAATGGCAGAGTTTAGTTCGAAAATATATGAAACATACAACCAATAATCTCATAGAACAATTATACACATGTTCCAAAAGGACGATGAGACTAGAATTTGACTATACGCCAGTGATTTTTTTATCAGTTTCACTGTGATAATCATTAATGCGGCTGATCGGGAAATAACAAATGTTTCTTTGTAAAATTTACTGACATCATAAACGGAAACTTTTAAAAAGTTTGCTATACAGGATGTAACAGAAATAAGTACATTAAATTTAACCAGTGATAGAACTCGTCGAGAGCAACAATATTTCTTAATAAATTTTTTTCGAAATCTCATTTTCTTGGCATCTTTACCCCCGACATATTAACGAGTCGTTTATATATTTTCAGAATAATTCGATCAAGTAGCAATAACAATGAAACAATTGTTTTTGACAAATGTGAGTTGTCAACTTTTTCAAATAAATTTTGACAAATAAATCGATTAATAATTATTATAAAAGTTATAATCAGTAAATATGCTTGCCTTTACGGATAGTGAGTATACAGACTTTGTGCTGGCCTATCATAAAACTCAGAGAAATGCTGTCAAAGCCCAACAAATTTATTTCGACCGTTTTCCGAATCGTCATCTTCCAAACGTTCGCACCATTTTACAAGTAAATAAAATAAAAGATTAAAGGTAAATAATTGGAGTTGCAGTCTGGTGAACAATGTTTATTAGGATTCTTTTAACATGCCGACGTTTCGGTTCCAATTGAACCTTCTTCAGGGTTAGTTAAAGTGAAGTTGGTAACAAACAATTCATTACAAACTAATGTTTAATGAATAGTTTACTGATGTATGCACGCTTTTATTTTATCACTTTGACACTTTTGACGACATATTCATCCTTTTTTTACTTTTAATTTTCGTTTGTAATGAATTGTTTGTTACCAACTTCACTTTAACTAACCCTGAAGAAGGTTCAATTGGAACCGAAACGTCTGCATGTTAAAAGAATCCTAATAAACATTGTTCACCAGACTGCAACTCCAATTATTTACCTTTAATCTTTTACAACATACCAACAGTCAAGGAATTACCTAAGAAATTAAATAAAATAAGTTTTGATTCTCAGCCAGGTTTCAGTATTCGAAGAATAGCACTACAACAAAAAATGTCACATCTGACAATTTGTAGGATATTGAAAGGACAATAGTTACATAATTTCGTCGACGCCTGTATTGACAATGATGGTGGTCATTTTAGTGATTTCATTTAGGCCTGCATCACTTTTAATCATCTTTATGCGTTTTTTGCTCCGTCAATTGTAGAGTTGTTCGACTGTATCCTATAAATGTCGTACAATTTTTGGATTTTTAACCTGTTGTAACATAAAAAATTGACATATGATTTTTTTGTTACCTTAGTTGTATTTTATTTCTATTCTATCTCTTATCTTTCCCGATTTGTCTACAGTTTCATCATTTGGTGTATCGGTCAATCTATTCACCAGTTTCTAACCTTTATTTTGTGTTGACAAATTTATTCAACCTTTCATTGTATTCAGTTGCAGTCATAACGGAAATAATTGCTTGTAGACGCATGCGCAGGATAGTTCATTTTGAATTCAACCATATGCAGGTAATGAAATATGTAACAAAACTTTGAAGAATTTTAACTCAATATCTAGAAGTTTTACAAGAAAAAGTTATAAAGAAATATTGTTGCACTCGACGAGTTCTATTACTGTTTAAATTTAATGTACTTATTTCTGTTACAACCTGTATATAATTATATAAATAATGGGGGAACTAAAATATACAGGGTGTTAAAAAGAAGGCTAATTTTTTTTGAAGGTATATAATACTGACGCAAATGAGTAAAAAATGCTTAATCAACATAATGTCTGACCATCAATTTTTTCGGAGAACAAAATTTTGTTTATACCACTAAATAGATTATAAAAATCTGATGTGGCCAATACATGACCTGCCACCAATTCTATGTATTTTATATACTCAAAAATTACTCACGGATAAGGTAGTTTTTTACAAAAGATTATATTTCCAGTAAATATGTTTCACGAACTACGCAAATTGTACTTGACAATGGCATCTGTCAATTAATAATATTTACTGTTTCCATGTTGAGGTTGTAGCAACACAGGTTGCAAGATTTATGAAAATTAATTTCTTTATAATTTTTCATCTCCAAATATGAACATGAAGAAAATAATCTGATGTAACCAACACAATACATATGGGGACCCATGGCCGCGTGCCTGTTTGTCTGGTAGCGAATCTGGGGAACCGGATTCAATCCCTACCAACGCTAAATATTTCGAATTTTAAATGGCACAAAATTGACTCCTGTGGTGCACTCTCCACGCCTGAAATGAGTGCCCGTGAGGCGACGCTTGACAAACGCCCGCACGATACAGATGTCATTATTATTACCGAAATCTTTGTACAGCAAACTAGCACACCCAGCAATGGGCAATATGACATGATGATATATGTATTTTGTTATTTAAATACATACTTGTATATTTACTAATGCTGGAAACTATGTATATTAAGTTCCTTTCCATATAAATATTGTTCTATTTACAATTTTCTTCTTAAAACGTTAATATTATTAATTTGAAATGATTATTTTTTTGACAGTGACATGTATTTGTCAGTTACATACATTTGAAATATGAACTGTGTTACTAACAAATAGTGTTTATTTTTAAAACAGACTCCTAGATTTATAAAATGGACTTTTTTATTAATTAATCTATAAAATATATAGAAAAATTATTAATGCATGCTTGTAGAAAATTCAGTAGTCTTTAATTTTTATGGAAATAAATAAATTACTGGATGGCTGCCAAATTGTTTTATTTAAATTTTGGCCTCTACCGGTTTCGGCATCTCTTATGCCTTCTTCAGGAGCTACAAATTGATACATTTTTTTAACTTTTTAAATACATCGTCTTTTTTAAACTTACATGATTTTTTTTACATTTGTATGTACACATTAGGACGGCAAAACAGTTAAAAAATAAATAAATAAATAAATATAATAAAATACTCAAAAAGTCGTCGAAATCTTTTAAAGACAAAATAAATTTATCGTCAATTTCCGGCACCCTTATGAAAAAATATAATTTAGTTTTAACATGTATAGTTCCGCAGTTTGTTGTTTTACCGCTAGGTTTTTTTTAAATATTTAATCAATCTTCATATTGTTTAGTCTTAAGTTTAATTATTTGTGTTTTATTTATAGTTGTTATTGTATTTTAAAATGTTTCTATATGTAGTATTTAATTTATCAATATCTGTTTTTAAATTAATATTGTTTTTTCCATTATTAATCTGCAACATTTCAAGTGTACGTTTCTGTAAATTTAATTCTGTGTCCAAGATTTTAACATCTTTAAAATTAAATCTGTGGCCTGTGTTTTTTACATGTGTTACTACAACACACTTTCCATTATTGTTGTTGTTATTCCTACAATTTCTTTTATATTTCACTAATCTGGTTTTTAAATAACGTTTTGATTGACCTGTATATTGGGCAAGGCAATCGTCGCATGGAATTTTGTACATTTTATCTATATTGGCTTTTATTTTTGAAAATAGATTCCCTACTGTTTTCTCTTGTTTAAAAGCAATATTTACGTTAAAATCATTCGTAAACAGCTTTTTCAAATGTATTATGTATGTCAACGAGAAATATTTATTGTCATTCTAATTATTATTTATTTGCGTCTCATTTTGGTTTTGTTGTTCGTTATTTTTATTTTCTGTTGTTGTTTTGTTTTTTTATTTTATTTATTATATCATTTACAGTGCCCTTTGGATAATAATTTTGTATAAGCAGGTAATTTACATATTCATATACTTCTTTGTGATAATTTTTTGAGGTTAATTTAATTGCTCTAGAAATGAGGTTTGTTGCATTGTTAATTAGATGATTTTTTGGATGTCTGGTTTTATAATTAAGATATCTAGTGCTCGCCGTAGGCTTTTTGTACCATTTCATACTCGTTTATGCAAAAATCAATATTTAGTCACAAACTCCTTTTATGATATTATTGTGATTAGAAATGTTTAAGTTCAAGGTCAGTACGAGTATAATAAATAGCTATTAATGTGTTTAGTTACAAAATTATTGTGCTTTTCACACTAAACGTGAAGATTTACATATTCATATGCGTCTTTGTGATAATTTTTTGAGGTTAATTTAATTGCCCTAGAATTGAGGCTCGTTGCATTGTTAATTAGTTGATTTTATGGATGTCTGGTTTTATAATTAAGATATCTAGTGCTCGCCGTAGGCTTTTTGTACCATTTCGTTCTAATAGTGCCATCATTATGTCTTATTAGAGTTAAATCAAGGAATGGTATGGATCCATTGTTTTCAATTTCTATTGTGAATTGCAGAATACTATTGTAACTATTGAATACTGTTAATGTTTCATCCACTTTAACTTCTGGTATTGCTAGAATAATATCATCCACATATTTCATAATGAAAACCACATTAAATGATAATAATGCTAACGTTGCTTTCAAGAGCTTGTCCATCACAAGGTTAGCCACATTAACATTAAGGTAAACAAAAAATTTCATTTAATCGAAGTCGTAACTATTATTGTTCTTGAGCAGAGATAAACCCCGAAAAAACTCATTTTTCACTGCCTTATATCACAGAAACTATTGAAGATCGGATCCACCTTTGATTAAGCTTTTTTTCTCATATTAACATATATTCCCTAAAAAAAAAATTACCAATATTTTTCACATGCTGCATATTATGAAATATAAAAACTAACCAGTTTCTCATTATAATAAAACATTATGTTGTTATAAAATTGTTATTTGCAACTGCATGTTTTGAAGAGGAGATGGGATAACGTCAGTATGACTGGGGGTTATTATTCTACCGCTATAACATACATATTGTCTGTCTTTGTTTATCATCCTCGGGTCAGGCTGACGTCATTATTTTATTTATTTTGCTAACATACTCGTTTATGCAAAAATCAATATTTAGTCACAAACTCCTTTTATGATATTATTGTGATTAGAAATGTTTAAGTTCAAGGTCAGTACGAGTATAATAAATAGCTATTAATGTGTTTAGTTACAAAATTATTGTGCTTTTCACACTAGACGTGAAGATTCCCGCAGGAATAAAGTGTCCGAAAAACATATTTTTAATCCGAAATATCAATAATTTTAACACTTGGACAATATTCTCAGCTCTTCATATAAAAATCATGGTTTTATCGTTTGCAACACTATTGCCTTATATGGAACTCATTCTACAAAAATCTGATGTGGCCAGCACAATACCTCCCACCCCCATAATTTAATTTTTGTTAACTTAAATACATACCTACATATTTAAATGCTGGCAACTGTTTTATGTTCCTTTACATGATATAGTAATATAACTATTGTTCCAATTTATTATGTATTATCCGTAATTTCTTCTCTACAATCGTTCCATAAGTTTATTTTGTGATAGTGACGTTAATTTCTTTTCAATTGCAATATTAATTAGTTAATTATAAATTCATATTTTAATATGTTCTCTTTAAAATACCATTATTATTTTGAAATGATTAATTTATTGACAGTGACATTTATCTGCCAGTTATATAAATTTGAGATCTGAATTGTGTAACTAAGGAGATATTCGTAACTCTAAAGCATAGGCTCCGGGATTTATAAAATAAATTATTTCTTACCCACCCCTATACCATTCTTTACCAAGGGTAGCGAGAGGTAAAAATTCAGTGAGAACAATAAAAGGTATACCAAGAAAATTTGTCAGAATAGGGTATTCTCTCATGATCACCAATATTAAAAATTTATTAAAAATATTAAAGTTCATCGGAAAACAAGAGGGGAAAAAACAAAAATATATATAGCATTTAAATTTTGCTCATGTACTAGTTGTACGACGAATGGGAGACCAATTGAAATCCCTAGTCCATGTTCGAATGTAATAAGAGGTAGCATCTTAAGTACACACATGCTCGGGTCTACTTCGGATTGTACGGGAGTATTCGTGTACAGCTGAACTACATGTCAACTTGTTATTAATGTGTGTAATATTAAAAAATTCTTAAATACTACGTACAAATACGTATTTATGTATCTAAATCGACTTACGGATGGCGTTCGAAATCCGTTACATAGGCGTTTAACATGGGAAATTATAGTATATATATATATATATATATATATATATATATATATATATATATATATATATATATATATATATAATGTATGTTATTACTCATGAGTAGAGTTTCACGGCTTGACTTGATACTCAAGTTACTTGACTTGACTTGACTTGAAATCAAGTCAAGCTCAAGTCAAGTAATAGTAGCCGAAAGTCAAGTCAAGTCAAGTAGTTAAAATGTCAAGTACTTGAAAAGTCAAGTAGTTATTTTTCAGTTACTTGAAAAAATCAAGTAGTTATTTTAATTACCAAAAAAATCAAGAAGTTCTTCAAGACTACATTTCATTTTCATATACTTCTTTATGTTTTATAATAATATCAATAATACGAGTATACCTTGAAATATAGACTTTTATTTATAAAAATAAATCATACATTCAAATTTATAAATAAAAAAAGATTAAAAAGTATAATATATGGACTAACAAACTATTTATAGTATATGTATTACGGTGGACCTTAAAAGGGAGCAAGTCGAATTTTAACCGGGCCGCCCCCTAAAGTGATTCTAAATAAATAAAAAAAAATATACTGGCAATGATAGAATGACCCGAGAATATGTGAACAAAATCTGAAGTCCCAATTATTATTCTTAATTCGAATGGAGTATAGCTTTTTGGGCTTTTGTGCGATAGTTTAACCATCTAAAGTTATCTTAATAATAATGATTAGGACTTCAAATTTTGTCGACATATTCTCGGGTCATTCTAGTATATATTTCAATATTGAGTGAATTTTTTAAACCTCTGCAGAAATTTTAACTTGCAGTAGTGAATCAGCACAGCATATGGCGCGCCACGCCGTACCACACACAGATAGATTACGATTCTACTGATTCGTGCGTTTTCGTACATAATCGGTTCGTTATCAAGTAGCTTGAATTTGCTTGAAATTTCTTGATCAAGTCAAGTAGTAACGATAGTAAGTCAAGTAATTTACAAAAATATCAAGCTACTTGACTTGATGAAACCCTACTCATGAGAATGACGTTTGCATCACGTGCCGGAAGGCGAGTGATGTAAATCATTCGAGTGAGTAATAGCCATTACATGCAAATAGAATACTATACATTATCTACAACTTTATACTGTTCTATTATAAAATCACAAATAACCTAATAAATTTTAGAAAAATTGTTTGTTTACAAACATATACATAGTTAGCGTTGATCGCTAGGTATTTGTTATAACAAAAATAGTGGGAGGTAAAAATAGTGTTTGCAGAAAAAATAATACGTGTAAAACTGATTTTATTTTGTTCGAAGGTTGGACCACTCCGCTTTCTCCTTACAAAACAAAATGCCACTTTTAACATTTATATCATAAATAAACATATTATATTAAAATGCCTTATGGTCCAAGCCAAATGAATTTAATTTTTTGAGTAAACGATCGAACAGGTATTAATACTAATTTTTTTGATTCCGTCAAAGTATCTAAACAAAATGAATAAAAATATTAAAAAATAAGAAGACACTATGTTTAATGTTTCGTATAGAATACTTTTTGTTGAATATCTTTAAAATATAAAAATAGTACTGAGATATTTTTGTATTTACATGTTTTAATATAAAAATATCTGCTATTCTATGTAAATTGTATCTCCTGTAAAATATAGCTAATCGAAGTTAAGGCAGTGATATGCTGATTATGCGATGTGTGCGTATGCGAATGTGCGTGGGAAGGAAGTGCGGTAGACATGAATATGTGCAGGAGAGGGACACACAGCACAGCACAGGATCCGGAACACGGGTCGCCGAACGGTATCCGCTCAGGCTACGCTCGATTTGAAGGGTCCAGCGTGTGAGCCCTTGATAACGGAAATCCAGGGATTCAGCCCTGCACTCCCTCTATTCCTCTCCCAGCTTATACACTTGATTAAAACTCCCTTATCATTCCAGAAAAATCACAAGCCATCATACGCCATTAATTTTTAACTGATGCACGACACGACTTTAATTCACAATTAATTCCAGCAATTATTTTACCAAACAGGAACATTACTTTACTATATAAATAAATACATCATCATGGATTTGGGTATTCCAACCTGCTTTAATTCGCAAATTTCGGTAATGACGATATATTTGTACCGTTAATGTTAATGGATTTACCCTTACGAACTCTCAAAGCTATCGTGGCGAGAGCATCACATCACAGTGGTCACTTTTACGCTATTTGAAAATTGTAAATAATTGACATTGGTCGGAATCAAACCCGGGCTATTCGAATCACAACCAGTTGTCTAAAACACACAACCACTCGACTCCATTAATTGTTGAAACAGCGAAAGAATTTTGACACACAGATTCTGGTGTTTCTATGCGCTGTAATCAAGCGCGGTTTAAACAAACACAATTAAATTCTTGTATTATGTTAATTCTGATTTCATTCCTTCCAAGTGCTGTGCGTTATTTGTTATTTGTTTTTTTTTTAACTTTTATCTGGTTATTTTCCTGTATTTATTCTCTTACGGTTTCATGAAATTATTGGAGCTTCTCTTGAAACCTCGAAAATATTTTGGTGTAAAACCACGCTCCAATTAACTGTCAAAATTCTTTCACTATTTCAAATATCGCATAATTAACATATGTACAGACACTCAGGCACGCGGCCACGAGATGAACAAAAGTGTAACGTTTTATTACGACAGTGTCAGAATAATGATTCTCAAAATAAATACTAATAATTTGACGGTAAAGCGTTACGCTTTTGTTCGTCTCTTGTCTCTTGTTTCTAATTCCTTGGGTAATACTATTAAATTGTAATTCCGTGAATATTTAAATTTAATTTCTGTATTTATGAAGTGGCCAAAATATTTTTTTTTATTGATTCGGATGTAGAAATTTTTGCTTTACAACATCCATTTGAAACTTTTTGTCTAAAATAATTAGGGGAGCAATGCGCACGGAAAAACTGATTTCCCATGTTAAACGCCTATGTTTCACTTTCCTTGGTACACCCTGTATGTAAATATATATAATAACTCAACAAAAGCAAAAGAGATAAGAATTTTTTAATAGTGTTCCTAGACTAGAAGCAGATTTTAAACCAGTAGATATTATACTCGTATAAGCAACCAGTACTACTGTCCTGTCTGTTTGTGATAGGACAGAACTTATATGCATTATTGTAGGTATATGTCGTAGAAAGAATGAAAATTCCGTCTTTTTATAAAATACATACCAGTTTTCAAAATGGCTAGGTGAATTGTAGAATTATGAGTTTTATATTTAATTAGCTTCAATATAACAACCAAACAGACAAAACTGGGTCAAAATATTATAGGCGTGAGTATTATGCGTTATGTTAATTACAAACAAAATGTCTAAATATTTATTTAATAATCCGTCTGCATTCATAGTCAAATAAGTATGGACTGATATTAAACTTTTCCTCTTCTTCGCACCATGACCCTTGCCATACGGTGTTGCCCATGAAATGGCCACAGTGTAGAAATCTTCAGTTGTTACTTATTTGACGACAACTATAGTCATTTTGAAAACTATTAGATATTTTATAAAAAGACGGATTTTACAATCTGCCTTCGATATACATGGTGTAACACCAAAACCGACCACCACCATTATTTTCTTTATTATTATAGTTGCAAAAAATATTATAGAACAAAGTTATAGGAGCCTAAGGGGGGCATCCCATTAAAAAAAGAAAATATTTTTTAAACCAGTGGTTCTCAAGTTGCAACACAAAGTTATATTTTTTGAAATGAGATTATACATATTTTGTATGTCTATTCGAATTTAACCATGTATTAATTTTATATCTTTAGATAATCAAAATATTGAGCCAAATGCGATTGAAATTTAAATAAATTTGATTTTTATAGTCATTTTTCAGTAGGTTATGTATAAGAAACAAGAATTGCTATTTGTCAATTTGAATTATTTAGGTTAGAAATCAAATAGAATACTGTGTATAACGTTATTAACAAATATTTGTTTCATTTTAATGTAAGCTTCATTGTTTTTCATTCATAGCCCACTGAAAAATAACTGTAAAAATAAAATTTATTTAAATGTCAATTAATTTTTTCTCAATATTTTTATTATATAAGGATATAAAATAATCACATGGTTGAACTTAGAAAAAAAATACTCTATCGAACGGGTGTACAAAATATATATCATCCTATTTAAAAAAATATAACTTTGTGTTGTAACTTGAGAACCACTGGTTTAAAAAATATTTTCTTTTCTAATGGGATGTCCCCTTAGTCTCCTACAATAATGGCGGTGGTCGATTTTGGTGTTACACCCTGTATACATATATTCGAGTATATGCATTAGTTTTCAATTTAGGGAAGTTACGAGGTCAGAAAAATGAAGTGAAATGTATTGTACGCGTTGTTTAGTTGGAAAAATAGGCCCAATTACTGAACTCTGTTTGTTGGAATGTGGGATTTGGACCAATATTTTATCTCACATTGGTTTCTAATTTAGTGTTGAACAATCTAATCTTGGCGTGGTAAATAAAAAGCATTTCGAAAGGAAGGAGCAACAGCAGCTGTATCTCCTTCATGCCGTCAGTTAAGAAAAATTAATTACAAGAAAAAAAGTATATTAATTCGAGTGGCATTTGGGGTTGGAAAAACTAAAGCTCTATTTGATGGTTGATGATTAAAGGATGAACTCGTAACGCAGAGATTAACCTGTCTTGGGACGGACTCGGGCTGATGAAAGCGCAGTCCAAGTCCAAGCAGCTTGTCGGACAAATGCCGCTGATACGTATTGGTTACAGCCGTCCGACTCGGACATTTCCTTTATTCCTTTTTGTTGTCTTGTCTTATTGCTCCGTCTCGCTTTAATCTTTTACACTGTAAATCGCTTACATTTATCAACAATTCACGAACAAGAACGTCCAAACTCATGTCCAACTGAAACTTTAATATGGTACCAGGACCTGAATGTCAATATCCCCTTCGATTTCGCACATTAATAAGAGCAGGATAAAAAATTTAAATTGCAATTCTCATTGTTAAAGTTTTATACAGTAAATACACTGGAATCAATATACAGTGTAAAAAAGGGTAAAATTTGAAGGCCATATAGTACTGACACTGACCAATCCGATCTTCAATAGTTTCCAATTTATAAGACAGTAAAAAATGAGTTTTGACGGGGTTTAACACTGCTATCTCGAAAACTATAAGAGATACGACTTCGCCAATATATAATTTTCAAAAAACTTCGTAACTACATATTAGACATTGAGACAAATGTTGTATATTAAATTTTATTGTTTTGTATAGTCTATTTACTGACGCAGGCAAAATTTTATTCGATCACTATTTTTTGTCAGTTTTTCTTTGTTTTTTTTTGTTATTTACAGTTTGGAAGATCAGATCCATGTTGATTATAATTGTTTTCTCAATTTGGTCGGTACTAAATACCCTCGAATTTTTTTACCCTTTTTTAACAATTGACAGTTATAATTATCATGATTCTATTAATTCAATAGTATGGTTTATTTAGTTTTTATGGGGATAGTAGTATTTTATATACTACTGTTATTTTGTTATTATAAAAATATTTGTTACAGTAAAAGCATTCAAAATAAAAAAATAAGTCAACTAGTAAATTTATTAGCAAATATGAAACCAAAATGTGAAAAATAAGACTGAAGGACGGCTATGAATCATGTTAATATACCTATCAGTAACGTTGCATCGATCGTATTGTCAACAACGAGTATTATTTTAATTTTGAACGGCAGCATGTCGTAACTTAGTCGAATGAATATGAATTTTTGAAAAACATCCATCTTCATCGTGTGCCCTTCTTTTGTCAACACAAATATGACATAGATAAGTTAACTACTTAATTCGTTCATGGTACAGACGATCTTGATTAGACATCTTCAAAAAATAAAAACTGTAATATGATTGGTATCAAAACTATATTATTTTCTTTATAACTACTTGTACATTTATTTTGTGGTCTGTTAGTAAATAAAATGTTAAAATTTATTTATTTGGTTAAAGTGTAAAAATCAGAGGAATATTAATAATTAAAATGAAAGCTTATTAAACGAGAAATAAATGATAAAAAGATAATAAAAACGACGAATATTATGAATAAAGAAATATAAATTCTTAAACATTCAGATTACTTATTTAAACAATAACACGTAGTACTATTTAATATTTATATACACAATATTTATATCATTAACATATATATACAGGGTGTCCCATTTTACATTATCTTCTTGAATATCTCGAAATGAAAGCATTTTACCGAAAAGTATGTCGAATCATAATCGTAATGGTTTTGAGGGGGACATCGGATTTTGACAAAATGGCCCCCTTAGCCCCCCAAGGGGGGCCGGGAGGGGGGTCAACTTAAAAAATTTAAATGGGAACCCCTATTTTTTATTGCAGATTCTGAAAGAGCGTTAAAAAATATGTAGGTTTTATCCGGATACTTTTTTTCAATTTCCAACAGGTGGCGCTGTAATCGTGAAAGTATTTTACATTATCTTCTTGAATATGCTCACTCCTTGTAGACTCGTTGTAGGCTAGACCCCACTGAGTGCATTGAATTGACTGACTAGACTTGCCTTTATATAGCTCTACATTTATCTAGAAAACTTCACGGAAGTTCGAGTACAAGGTCACGCGCGGCACGGGTTTGTTTACTTAGCTGGCGCGCGTGCCAATTACGTCATCGACTTCCATAAGGTTCTCTAGTATGCGTTCGAGAAATAAACAGGTTACAACGCACAATAATGTCACCGACAGGTCGCCCAACGTGTCGGTATTTGCGCCGGGTACAATAATTATAAAAGGAGCAAAATTTTGGACTACAGGACTATTTCACAGCCTTCTCTAATATACAAACCATGCTGTTCGAATGGCAAATTTATATTCTAAATCATTATCATTCATAATGTATTACAAAATAGCATACATGTGTATAAATATTATCATTACAGCCTCTGTAGGAATTGGCAATCCTCCTTAAAATATTCATTATCCATATTTAATAATATCTCTTTCCGGAAAATGTTTTGCACACACTACTATGTAGACGTAGGGGTCCTTTGTTTTCGTGGAATAGCTTTAATCCATTTTTTGTATAATTCAGGATTCTTTGGAAAACTAAAAGTAGTTTGATAATCTTCTTTCTTTAATTAGGAACTGTAGTTCGATTTACAACCTGATACACAGCAGTGACGAGGCATTTAGCTATAAAATAATACCAAAAGATGTAGTAAAACACTAACAGAAACTAAAGTTATTTTCCTTTATTTTTCATTATTAATGTGTAACTATTTTAATATTAGACATTGTAGCTCACAGTATGCATTTTACGATCAACAAAGATTTCTTTACAAGTTTTGTATAATTCTTAAGTAAATAAAATCCTTTAGAAACTTGTTATTGTTAATATGTTATTGAAGATAATGTTTTTACTCTTAATTTGTGTTATTTAATTAAAAAATATTTTCTATATAGTAAGACAACATCGTTGGAAATTATAAAATTGAACAAAAACTTAACTTTTTTGTGTACATACGAGTCGCCGCGCGCAATTATTCGACAGTAGGACTCTCAACAGCGTTGTCAAGTTTCAGCAGCACGGCTTGTATATTAGAGAAGGCTGTGACTATTTCGTATTAAAATATGTATTGTTGCAATAAACATTTTCTCTGAATTGTTTCATATTCTTTATTTCTCTATCAAAATATTGAAATAATTAGAAAGTATAATTTTATTTTTCTCTGTTTTGGAGAATGAGCTTCACTCATAACGTTTTTTATAAAATTTGCTATTTGGAATTAGGGTGACTAGTATTAATATCTACACGAAGTATCTAGGCAACGGACAATAAAAATCACTAAACACGGTCACTAACCAATTATTCTACTAAAAAATTCCTTTACAATTGTCACCTATTTTGATAAAGAAATAATGTAAATGAAAGCTGAAACAGAGAAAATAGTATGAAACAATAGTCACAAACGGTTATTTAAGCACTCGTTCATTTGCCTACTCACCGGAACGCAGTTCGTGTTCAAATATTTAACTCATGCTAAAACAGAAAACAAAAAATAGGCTAACTGGAAAATGAAGTAAACAATGATTAATTTTCTAATTTTTTTGACGGACTGCGCATACACTTATTTGCCTACTCCATTATAGTTCTAATGAGCCAATAAAAGATATAATAGTTCGTTTCATGATGGATTACCTCCCAAGGGAATCATAATACTTATTTGACGATGTGACAGGGTGAGACAATCATCATATTTTTAATAAAATATCATGACGAGTTATTACCCATTTCTGGATGTGCCAAAATACTTTTATTTGATTCTAATAATGGCGTCTAGATGAGGCTGCTTGCCAGAACTAATAACAAGCTCTCAAAGCTGGTATGAAGAAAGCACCACAGTTGTCACTATCTGTAAAATGGAAATAATTTTTAAGTTTGACGTCAATCAGATCCGAACCCGGTCACTTAATACATGAAGATACCTCATTTAAATTCCATGGATGTTGGTCAGGATTCCGCGGTAATTTTTGGTTGTTCCATCTCGCGAAAAATGAATATTTCTGGTGAATTAGGTATCATTATGTTGTGTTGAAAATATTAATTAATACAAAGCCTTTCATCTTGCAAAATCCATACCGCGAGCTTAAAATTCATGTGCGCAATTTCTTTAATTTTAATTAAATTCCGGGTTGCAAAAACTCCCGTAGGCACCGGTACCTAACTCCGAACGGAACAAGAAATACGCGAGACTGAGACAAAGGCTCAAGTCTTTTGTTTCACGGGTAACTTTCTGTCTCATTTCGTACTAAAAACGATTCGGAAATGGATACACGTCATGAAATATGGATGTTTGTTCAAATATCGTGAAAGAGGTCGGGTGTGCGCCTATTGCCAGACCTGCAGTGCCAAAACTTTGTCGGAGCGCCATGGGAGAGAAGTTTAAAATTAATTACATTCATACGACGGAAAACTATCTATCATTTTCAAGAAGAAACAGTCAAATATATTCATGACTTCTAGAAATATATTAATTTTAAGATAATAGTGTAACAGAAACTGCTTTGAAAGGCTAGGAAAGATATTTCTGTGTTTTTATTTTTCTACCTTCGCATTTAGCAACAACAATAAATTAATTGTTTAAGTTGGATAATTGTCTTTTTGTTAACATCTCAGGGATGACTAATGTAAGAAATTTCGTTTGTTATAGAGGAATGACATTATCGTAGGAATTTTAATTACGAGTATTTGGTTGCAAATCTGGGGAGCCGGGTTCGATCCAGATCGACTCCAGAATTACTTCGAATTTTAAGTGGCATGTGACCCCTGTGGTGCACTCTCCACGCCAGCAATGAGTGCCTGTGAGTAATATTACTTAAGATTCATTTGTTTTTTCTTAATGGCTAGGTAGCTTATAAATATCTATATTCGCAGTCATTATAGTGTCTGGTCGCGAATCTGGGGACCCGGGTTCGATCCCGACCGACGCCAAAAATTACATCGCATTTTAATGGCACAAAATTGACCCCTGTGGCGCACTCTCCACGCCAGCAATGAGTGCCCGTGAGGTGACGCCTGGTAAGCGCCCGCACGGTACAAATATTCCATCATTACCGATATCTGCACAAAGCAGATTGGCACACCCAGCAATGGGTAATATGCCGTGATGAAATATTTATTTATTTATTTTTATTTATTTATAGTAACATATCGATTCCTAACCTTTTAGAGGTTGGGAAGTACGTCATTTCTAACTGCAATGACAATCTCTTGGGTGGGAATAACATATGTCACTTCTACCCCACAGGATGGAATTGTTTATGGGGGGGGGGTTGCCTAGTAACATTAACATTGTCATAGATCTCAATAAAAATATATTAACAAAATTAAAGGTTGTAATTCAATTATTTATTCTTAAAATTATTGATTTAAGAAGAGGATGATTGTGAATAAAATAGTATACCTCGGATGTAATATGTTATTCCTTGCATCAACATTACCGATATTTGTTAAAACCATGATGATTGTATATTTATTTTGAATGAATTATTATTTTAATTTAAATCCTTCCTGTTTTCAGTTTGTTTGAGAACCGTTGTCCGCTGTAGCAGAGCAACAGCAGTAGCAGTAGCATTGTGGTGGAGACGCATATTTATACAAACTAGAGCGAAGTGGATCGCCTGAGGCGAGACAAAAGTTAAGGCAAACAGCCGAGCTATTTGGATTCTTTTGTTTAACATCGATCGTTCGGCGGAGACGTACACCATGCGTCCAACTCAATCGTAAAACAACCGATGTCTTCTTCCATAACATGCTCCGACAACAGGGATAGCATTTCACCCTTCGAAACATCACCCTTTTCCAAAATATGAACACGCGAAAAGAAAACTACAGAATAAGCATATTTTATTCAGCTAACCGAATTATTTACGATTAAACGGATTGTAAATTTTGTTATGCATGTCTCGTTTGAATTAAATGTACTAACAAAAATTCTGTCAATTAATTGCTTGTCATTTCGCAGATATTTGTTTTCTCTTAAAGTTAAAGTTTTGGTAATGAATAATTCTTCTGCTAATGACTTGTAACACTTTTCTGAAAAACGTGAATTTATTTAGATATTTAATAAACCCTTGAATTTTAAATTTTAAAATACAATTGTACGAGTACACATAGTTTATAAACAAATAAAACTACTTTTCTATGTGCTTTAGCTAATAAGTCAATTTATATGCCGCAAAAGTTATATCGATATAAAGAAGCAGGAATTTTTTTGCAGAAATTTCTAACCATTTATGTAGATTTTATAATTTGTTGAAAATGTTAACTAGCGGAATTATTATGAGTTTGGACTCGTATATCAATTGCACTTGACACTGACATCTGTTAATCAGAACTTTCTTTATATAGGACCTAGCTGTTTCCATGGTTATAGCATAGTTGGCTGCTTTATGAAATTAATTTTATTTAACTCTAAATCTATTGTATATGAAGCATAAAATGCAATCAAATCGTATAGAGAATAAAATATTCTTTAATAATTATAATTATAACATTAAATTTGAAAAAGTAATATTTAACAGCGTTTTTTCAAGAAAAACTGTTAAAATCTTCAAATGAGGGTACTTCCGGTTGACCAGTTATAACCAAAATCTAATCACGTCTGCATATGGATGTAGGGAAGAGGAATAAGATTTTTAAATTTTTTTTTGAATTGTAGTTATCGGATCCAAAAGAATCGTCATATACACATCATCGTAAAAATAGTAAAATTGTATTCTAGGGACTTATTTATTAAAAACACCATTAATTTTTTTGACCAAAGACAGCACCTTCTTTCTCTAATGGTGACGGAAGGTAAAAAGACATATGCCAATTTTATTACAAAAATTGTCCACGTTCTTTTCATAATTGTTTGGAACATAAGGTCTACTTCTTTTATTTCAAAACTTCGAGAAAATTCCCAAACTCCCAATTTATACATATTAGGTCAGCAAGCTGAGCCCTCATGAATTTCGACTCTACTTTCAATCGCAGCATGTTTAATCTTCACACCCAGTGTTTCTGATACGTCACACCATGGTTTCAACTGGCTTATTCCAGAACATTCGGTCACATTTTGGCAACAATATTGTAATTCTGTAATACAGTTTTAGCCAAAAACAGTGTTATAGTTTGTACCAATTAGGGGGGGTATCAGTGCAGTAGAATACCCAATATCAAATGTTCACAAAATTTATGTGCAACGAGTATCAAAAATATATGACATCCCTTGTTTTTCGAGTTTGATTTATCTGGACTGGTTTCTGTGAATTCCCCTTCTATATTAGCACGAGCTCTACAAAAAAGATGTAGTAAACGTAAAATAGGAAAAAGAAGTAATATTAAAATTTTCCACTAGAATCGTCTACGAACCAGTTTCATTAGAAATATGGTCAAAATTACACCTTCGGTTGAAAAGTAAACCCTAAGATGGAATAAATTTTATATTTATAAAAGGTTATAAAGATAAATAAGTACAAGATACAAGTATCTACTGAAATATTGTCATCGAAGGGCTGTAAGTGTCTAGCTTATTTTTAAACAAACTTGATAAGAATATTAATAAAACAAGTTGTAGTTATCATTATAATTAGTATAAAATGTTTTGTTGAATTCAAATGTTTCATTTGTTGTCCAAGACAAAAATATATCATCATCTACCAAAAACTGGGTAGAAGATCGGCAATATAATTTTCAAAGTGTTATATAAAAATGCTATTGTTGTTAGTGCGAATTTTAATCACATATGGTTTGCTGCATCGGACAGTATCTGTACGTTGAAATTATAGGTTTTATAAAATACGCCGGCTGTCGCTTGCTCGGCGTCCAGGGTACGAGTATAAAACGACGCCGTAAAACAAGAAAACTCTAACGGCGTGCGATGAAATGATAACATAAAAACACAAAGTATCTCTCGGTATTATTTCAGGCCTCCCGGGCACTTTATGCGCTCACCACCAAGAGGTAGCGGAGATATTGAACGGCGACGGCGGAGGAATTTTCAAGTAATCGGTAATTCGAAACTGGCTAAGGGATTCTATACAATGTATTTATAGCTTGTTTTATTACTCAAAACGCGACGCTCATATGTAACTAACTTTAAAACAACATATGTGTACGTAAACAATTACATATTAAAACAGGAGGATCAACTTAAACAATCCTTTCTCACTCATAAATTTTATAACGGTTTTACTGTTACTTCATGATTTTGAATAAATATAGTAAAATTTCTTTCTTCGATTTTAACAACATTATTAATATTTAAGGAATTTGCTCGACTGTTTTTACCTTCCGTCACCTTTAGGTAAGGAAGGTATTGTCTTTGGTCAAAAAATTCAATTATGAGTTTTTAGTGAATAAGTACGTTTTAGGATCCATATAATACGATTTTACCATTTTTACGATGATGTCTGTATGTATGTATATATGTGTGTGTGTGTGTGTGTGTATCTGTGTGTGTGTGTGTGTGTGTGTGTGTGACGAAAGTTTCGGATCGCATAACTTCAATACCACGATTCCACAAGTTATAATATTTTTATATTTCTCAAGTGTACATCCAGAAGAACAAGTGATTAGATTTTGGTTATAAATGGTCAACCGGAAGTACCGTCATTTGAAGATTTTAACAGTTTTTCTTGAAAAAACGCTGTTAAATATCATTTATTGACATTTAACGTTATTATAACTTGAAGAATATATTATTCTCTATACGATTTGATCGCATACTTCATATTCAATAGATATAGAGTTAAAGAATTATAAAGATATTTAATTTCATTAATTAACCAGATATGCTAACCATGGAAACTGTTTATATATTCAGATAATTCAAATTGACAGATGTCAGTATCAATTCAGTTCATTGAAGTAAGCATTTCAAGCAAATGCTAGGTAAGCAAACGAGACTTGTTGCTTAGTACACTGAAAAGTTTACTAGCTATATGACGAACTGATATTCACAAATGTCATCGAGAAAGTTATACAGTTGTCAAATATAACAGGTGTACTGGAAAGTTATACAAAATGAATTTATAGATAGGTACAGTTATTTGCAGATAGTAGAATTAAGTTTGAACATTTTTTTATGTCTAAGAAAATATTTCAAATTTAACAATGTTATGAACATTCATCACAAAACTTTGAAAGCCTTTTTGATATGTAATTGATATAAACACACCATAAAATGAGATTATATTCATGTATGTATAATTTGCATTTCCCGCCATTATATTTCATAAGTTAGCAAGACAAGCGATAAATTTGGCGCTTGGATTGCTTGCACGCAAAACTTAATAAGAACGATACGCAAAACAGAAATGAGTGGAAGATGGAAATAAAAAATAGCGGCCCGTAACGAATGGGAAAATCTAATGAAGAAGATGTCAGTGTCAAGTGCAATTTGCATTGTTTATTTATGAAATAATTTTATTGGAAATTTAGAATCTTTTGCAAGAAAATTTATGTATGGAATTTATACATAATACACAGGATTGACGAAAGGTATTGTGCTGGCCACATCAGATTTTTTATGAATAGAGGGAAGTGAAAATAGTGGAATAAACAGTCAGTTGTTTGATTGTTTATTTACAGAAAAATCTCAACAATACCGACGTTTCGGATTCTATTAATCCATCTTCAGAGTTATGCTGATTTTTTGAAACATACTTGTTGACGACATTTTTCATCCTTTTTTTGTATTAAATACTATGTTTCAACTGCGGGTCATTCTGACTGGTTTGTTAGTAAAGGTAGAAAATAATTCTTGGATGTTCATTCACTATTCACTATGCCTTCATCAGGAGCTGTTAGAATATACAAAATTAACAAATAATATAAAAATAACAAGTAATCACTTTCGATATTTTTTTTTGCGGTGTTATGGAACACATGTAATTACAAAAATTTAAACATAAAGGTATTATTTACACACCACAATGGTCGTCAATTTTTTTTACCTGTTCGACGACCATTGTGATGTGTATAATAATACATTTAGTTTTCAATTTTTGTAATTTTGTGTGTTAATTTTGTATATTCTAAAACTTCCTGATGCACCAGTCGAGGCAGAATATAAAAAATATTTGACTGAACATCTGAGAATTATTTTCTATCCTTACTATGTTTCAAATTTAAAATCATCAACTTAACCCTGAAGATATATTATTAGAATCCCATACGTCGGTATTGTTGAAATTTTTCCTTAAATAAACAATTCAACAACTGAATGCTTAGTTCAATATTTTCACATACCTCTATTATTAAAATTTACAGTCATGAAGGTACAATAAAGCAATGTACAGTATGAAAATTTAAAGTGGGAAACATGATTTTCACCCTTTACTTTTTAAATAAAAATGAAATAAAGTAGATTTCCGATAAATGGAAAATGTAATTCGTAGTAATTCCTCAGACCCCTGAAAAAAAATCACAATAATTCGTAAAAAAATTAAAACATTTTGTTCCTCTCTATAATTTGTAATAAATTTCTGTCAAGGTCGCTTTGAATGTTTTATAATTCCTAGTCATAGATTCGTTATCCAGTTAATTCGTACTGTATCTACACTCACATGTTCAGTGTTTTTTCACTCTTCACTAAATATGCATTACATATTTGACGATCTTATGTAAGAGATAAAGCTTTTTACCTCCCGCTACCCTTGATAAGAGAGGTATAAGGATCATGCTAAAAATCGCATATCGAGATTTTGGTAAATGACCACTTTTTAAGGTCCTTAGAATCAAATTGTAACATTTTCACGATGATGTCTGTGGATGTGTATGTATGTGTGTGTATGTGGATCTTCTGGACACTCCAACTCAAATACTATCATTCAGAAACTTTTGAAACAATGTATTTTTACCTAATTCTAATATGGAAAGAAGCCATTAGATTTTGGTGATCGGATAACCTGAAATGGCAGTTTAATTGAAGCTCAAAATAGTTTTTCTTCAAAAAATACCTTTATGTTATTTTTTCGCAATTTGTTATTATAAAAATTTAAGATTATTCCATTTTCTACAGGTTTGAATTAATACTTTTTCTATATATTTTATGGATAAATTTGATAAAGTAATATAAAAATTATATCTCTTATGCTTTAAACATAACTCCATGGTTACGCAGTTCAGCTCAAATGTATGTAATTGGCAGATAAATGTCACTGTCAAAAACATAATGATTTCAAATTAATAACAATACCGTTTAAAAAGAAAATTTTAAATAGAACAATAGTTATATGAAAAGGAATTTAATATACATAATTTCAAATTAATAATAATAACTTTTTAAAACGAAAATTATAACGAGAATGGAACGGAATTTAATATACATAGTTTCTAGCATTAGTAAATATGCAGGTATGTATTCAAATAAAAAGTAAATAATTATACTATCACGGCATATTACCCATTGCTGGTTGTGCTATCTGCTTTATACACAGATTTCGATAATGATGATGACATGTATATATCGTGCGGGTGTTTACCAAGCGTCATCTCATTGCTGGCGTGGAGAGTGCAACACAGGGTACAATTTTGTGCCATTTAAAATTCGAAATATTTAGCGTTGATCGGGATGGAATCGGGTTCCCCAGATTCGCAACCAGACATCAGGCACGCGACAACGAGACCCCATAGGTATGTATTTAAATTAATAAAAATTAAATGGCGGGAGGTATTGTGTTGGTCACATCAGATTTTTTATTTACATTTTTTTATTTATATAAAATATTGTAATTTTAGAACAAAATAATCGTTTGTTTTTAAATCAAATATATTCGTCAAAAGCAACTTATGTTGTACCGTTGTACCCTTTCAATTTTATCAGCATTTTTTAAAATTGAAGTAAAACTTTAGATTTAATGTGTTTTCAACTCAAAAACTTATTATTTTATTTTTACAGTAGAAATTATTTTGAGTGTATGTATATATGTTATTTTTTAATAAACTCTTGATACTAATTCAAAATCCCGACAATTTGTTATAATCCTCTGTCCCTTGGAATTACGAATTATAGGGATTCCACTGTCTACATCGCTTAACATTGTACGCTTTCAACATTTTTTCACAAAATTTTAGTACAATTTGATTAAAGTTAAAATGTTATATTTATAACTAGTGGTACCCGCTGTAAATATTTGCAGCAATAGTTATTTGTGTACAATATGGTATATTTTCCACATTTGTGATAAAAAAAATAGGACTTCAGTGCTGAGGTGTATATTAAATTTTGAATCGAAAATTGTAAAAAATTAAAGGAATATTTATTTTTATAGGTTATGCTTACATATCTGTCAGTCTGACACTCAATGTTGCTAATTTCGGACATGAAGTTTATTGTAAAGAACACTCAAAATTATGTATTTTATCTCAAAATCTGCAACGGATTTATTTTGTTTTTCTTGCACTACTCTCGAATTCCGGTCATTAGCAACGCTAGCACCGCTCTCGAAACCAATCTCAATTATTTTCTTATGTAAATTTTGAAAATTAATTATTAAAAAAAGCTATGTTAAATTTTGAACTCTAGCTACTTCTATGACACGTCCGGAGCTGAAAGAACATATCTACAAAATTTGGCGTCGATATGTAAACCGGTGTAGTTATTTATGTAGACGTCAAACTTTCACTTTTATTTATAAGATAAATTAATTCTTTATAAATTTTTTGCATAATTTTACACGAGTATAATTTTTAATAGAAATGAAAACTCTGCTGTATACCAAACGGTAAAAGAGTAAGGCGAGGATAAGCAGAGATTTATGGTTCTACAAAACCGTATTCCACCTGATGGTGGCAGTGGTGGTCCCATATTTTTTTTGAGGGTATATTACCGGTTAGCTATTATGTCCCTGACTTTTCCTATGGTTAGGGAGGGGCTTGTTTATCAAAGATAACAAATGAACTTTAATGTTTTATTATATTTTTCAAAAAAACTAAACTATAAATTCGATTCATATGTTGACAAAAAAATGTTCTGAAAAGGAATAATTTTTCTTGTGTTTCTTGACGTTCTTTACCACGAGGAGCTGAAAGTGCAGATCTATGGTCTCAATGCCAAACCTTCGAGTATGGTCGCGGATTAAAGCCTGCAACTGGAGGGCCATTGATTGAGATTAACATCAAATCTGCTCAATTTTCAGTAATTAGCCGAGTCCTCAAATCGGTTATTTATTATTATTTCTCCTTTCGCGTTTCTAAACATTTTTTTAACGAGTTTTCATAAATTGCTTGATAGTATACATAGCATGTCCAGAAAATCCTTGAGAGTATACGGTGTATATGTAGTAATACCCTATGGGACCACCACTAAATGGTGTTATCATTCAAGTGCTTTAATCATTAACAAAAGATTGTTTCTATGGTTGCAAGTTTATAATTCGCTAAAGATGACTTGGCGAGTTATGAAATGTAACTTAAACATTTAGGCTTAGTAGTGTATTATTATAAGTAAATTTTTAATTCATGGAAGTCAAATATTAATAAATAAAATATGCCTGCTACTATGAGTGTCATTGCAAAGCCAATTCACCTAAAAACAAATAACAGTACTACTATGACTTTTGGAATATACAACCTTTTGTGTATAAAGCAATATGATCGATCTATTTTATATTTCAGTCAATTATTTAGAAAATGTTACTAACTATATTGCATTTTCTACGAAGTAGGTAGAACTTTAAGATAGAAAATGAAGCCAGTAAGAGTAAATATAAAAATTTAATGAAAATTACAACTTACATTTTTCGTTGTCTTCGCTGTAAATGCTGGATGAAAGAACTTGCAGTTAGTTGGGTTAATATTATCCTGCAAGAAAAGGAAATTAAAACTGTTAAGAACAAAAATGTTAAAGCAAAATAATATAGCAAAACGAAAAATAAATTATTTCAAAGGGAAATAAAAATTAAAAAATCGCTGTTCCAAAGAAAAATTAATAAGCAAATGTGAAAAATGTTAAATGCGAAGTATTAAAAAGCTGCAAGCTATGCTATAATAAGGACAGAAAACATATATATTATTAATAAGCAAAGCTAAAAAAATCAATAAAGGAGCTGAATAACTCTTACATGCATATTAAAATTTAAAAAAAGATATATGTACATATAATTATAAAACTTCAGCTCAACAGTATGGAGAATTGTAGGAAGCGACATATTCATTAACGAAACACGAGAACTTTTTCTATATGACAATATGATAAATATAGAAAGGAAACATTTAAAATAGTTTATACTTCATTATGGAAAACCAATGAGTAACTTGTGAATTAAATATGCTATTATATTACCGTAAATGTTGCAGGAGCTATTCAGGAATTCAGTTATTATTTAGAGATATTCAGAAATTCCTGACGTATTATTATTATTATTAAGTAATAGCAGCAAAATATGGGTATTACTTAAACAAATTTGATTTTACAAAAGGCAATATTATTATTAAATCTGGGTATGAATGAGATGTGAGAATAAAGCATATTAATTATAATGTATCTAAATAAACCCTTCACATGCCTTGATAAATTATTAACATAAATAAATAAATATATCATCACGGCATATTATCCATTGCTGGGTGTGCCAATCTGCTTTGTACATAAAGGGTTTTCCAATAAGAGGTGTTATTTTGAATATCCCGCTATTTCGGTAGATGTCGCTTTTGATGCTGTCATTTTTTGACATTTAACAAGTAGAAACTACGCCATTAATAAAAATGGAACGATACACGCTTCAACAACGCATTGAAATTATTAAAATTCACTATAAAAATGGTGAAAATTTGGCAGAGACGGTTCGTAAAACTCGACAATTTTTGGGTCGTCGTGAAGCACCTTGTCGGACCGCAATACAGAAATTGGTGGAAAAATTCGAGCTGTTGGGACAAGTTAGTGATGTGAAGAATAAAACCCGTGCACGTCGCTCAAGAACAGCCGAGAATATTGCTGCTGTAGCCGAAAGTGTTGAAGA
Source organism: Harpalus rufipes (assembly GCA_951394225.1). Lineage (NCBI taxonomy): Eukaryota > Metazoa > Arthropoda > Insecta > Coleoptera > Carabidae > Harpalus > Harpalus rufipes. The sequence continues at coordinate 39,201,306 of OX596280.1, read as the reverse complement.
AAACCCAGGTTTGTCCATTCCTCGTCGTTCTTTGGAATTAGGCATTCCACAAACGTCATTACACCGTATTTTGCATAAAGATTTGGGTCTTAAGGCTTATAAAGTCCAGACGACGCTACCATTGATCTTTTACGGGAAAAGTTTCCGGACCGTGTTATCTCTCGAAGAGGTGATCACAATTGGCCACCGAGATCTTGTGATTTAACACCTTGCGACTTCTTTCTTTGGGGCCACGTGAAAGAGAAGGTCTACGCCAACTGCCCAGCGTCGACTCAAGACCTCAAAGATGGAATTCGTGAGGCTATCGAGGACATAGGACAGCCACTTTGCGATTTGGTTATGGAAAATTTCATGAGAAGGATATTGTCCTGTCAGCGTGGTCGTGGTGGTCATTTGCCTGATGTTATTTTCCACTATTAACGGCATACCTTCCTCTTTATAATGAAATAAACATCCGATCATTTATATTAAAAAATGGCATTTTTCTTTGAATATCAAAATAACACCTCTTATTGGAAAACCCTTTAGATATCGGTAAAGATGATATATTTGTATCGTGCGGGCGCTTACCAGGCGTCACCTCACGGTCACTCATTGCTGGAGTGTAGATTACACCACAGGGATCAATTTTGTGTCATTAAAATTCGAAGTAATTTTTGGCGACGATGAGGATAGAACCCGGGTCCCCAGATTCGCGACGAGACACTCAGGCACACGGCCACGAGACCCCATATTAACATTATTAACATTTTTGTTATATTTTGGTGTCAATGTACTTGATTGCTAAAAACTTTTTGTATTTTTTTTCTCTCGTAGCTACAATGCGACTAAATTTACTGGTTTCAATAGTGCTAAACAACATTTTAATCACAAGCAGCCAACCTGTGGTTTCAATCACATTGGACACTGCGTGAAGTACGCAACCACTAACAGCTGATTCATAACGCACGAGCTGAAGTTATCTTCACTTGTGCATCCAATGGGAACAGTAGCTGAGAACTGTCAGTGTAAAAATAAAAATGAGTAAAATAAAGAAAAGTGTCTCTGTATTTCTATTGTTCTAATCTCAGATTGTAGAAAAAGTAAGGTATGACTTGTTTTATTTTTACATGAAAACGTTCTATAAACCAAGCCCATTGTTTAAGAAAAGGTATATAAAATTCCAGATGTTGTTTGTTAGAATGTAAAGCATGTGTAAAGCTAAAGATGAACATAATTTTATCAACCAAAGGATGTATAGTTAAACAAGTACGAATAAATGTTTTGACTTATACTCTGGACATTAGGATCGTAAGTGTTTGGCATGTATAATGAAAGAAGAGCATGTAGCTATCGTTTTTGTTGAATAAAACGTAAAAATGACATTTCCATAAAATTAAAGAGCTAAAAAGTTAAAGAAAGCAAATATAGTTATTTTTTCAACATACATAAGTGGTTTCGATAATTATCTACAGAATCAAAATCTAGCAAAGGAAACTACTAATAAAACCTGTATGGGTCATAACCTAAGAATTGCCAACAAAATAAGCAAAACAAATTAATCAGTAAAACAACCAAGTAACTCCTTCCGCATGCTAAAATAATTTTCTCTGTGGAGCGTTAAAGTTTTTAACCTCGTATTCCGAGCTTTATTGATAATCTTAATTCGATACATATACATGATAAAAACAAGAATTGTACACATGAAGTAGTAACACCTATATGCAGCTCTCCTGTATCCGGTTGGACGTGGTGACGACTTCCGGTCGGTGCTTGGGCAGCGTGGCCGGCGGCAGCGGCAGGCCTAATGACACCGGCGACACCAAAGGTTTCGGCTGCCTTGCGCGCTGTAGGCTGTGGTAGACCTGGGGGAGCCACGAAGAAGATGGCATAAAAGACGAGAAATACATAAATAGTGGGCCAATTTGATTTGTTGAATTTGTATGTAGAATCTAAATATGCAATTTTCGGTTTGATAATTCTGTTGTGAAGTTGTTAAAATCAACTAAAATTAATTAATGCTTAGCACAAAGGTCTTTTGAAAACGAAGAGTAAACTCATTTTTTTAAAAATATAATCTTGCTTCTGATTGGCTAGTGCTCAACGTTGTTTATACCAAAATATAAATAAATTTTCAATATTGATATTACTGTGACAATTTTGTTTAAAAGCCGGATTTTTGTTAGATCGGATTATTTTATACGTTAGTGTATAATTTAAGTTTCATTCTGTGACATTTGTTGAAATATTTTTTTTTTGTTATATTTTATTGTAAAAAAATTAATTCTTGAACTCACGCTTGTTAAAAATTAACAAATTCATAAAGAATTTTGAAATTTCTTAATTCTACACATATCTTTCTTTGAAGACTCGTATTATATAATTTTCAAAGATCTAACGTCATTTATTTTAGAGACATTAGCGTATCTCTAAAAATGATGTAAGAAATAGCCACCAAAGATTTCAGCATATTCGTAGAATACCGCGAGATGAAATACGTAATGTACCTAAATTCAATAGAATATTTTCACGTGTGCAACTTTGATCAAAAAACCAGTTTAGTGTTAACAAACCGGTTTTTAAACCAGTGAAAGTAATCGGTTTAAAAAGAAACCAGTTATTTGTTTGTGTATCGTGCAAATGATAAATAATAATAGTTGTGTTTGGACTTACGGTAGTATGATTGGGATGACAATCTTTGGCAACTCTGTAATCATATCCATCCAACCCATGATGTGGAATTCCAACATCTTCGTCTTCTTCTTCATCGACTAGTCTCTTTGTTCCGCCTCCTGAAGGTTCGTATACCTTCATGAAACTATGAACTGGTCTTCTTTCTGCACACACAGAACACCAAACACGTGGCAGCACTATAAATACACCATTAAACACATATATTACATTACAAATATAAAAAAAAATTGTATTAATACACAGATCAACAACTGTAAAATCATTAAAAATATATGACACACTTCTATCAATGTTCACTCGGCCATTTTAACACCTTGACTCTACAATTTTTCAGTCACATGGTCCGACAAGACCCGTCGGCTAATTTCGTCGATATTCGGAAATTGGTTATAGAAATAGCAACAATTTGAAAATTGAGCAGCAGGGTTTCTCAACCTTTTTTGTCTACCGCTCAGTTTGTCATATTTTAAAGTGACGTAATTTGCTTACCATCCACTTATGAAATGTATTATATAATATGATGCAGAATAATAGTTATTTATGCAACATGGGCTTGAAAAAAGTGCTATAGCGTTTCAATTTGCGATAAAACGCACTTTTTTCATGCTTTTATTGTATAAAAAAAGTATATTACCTGTTACATTAATATAAAAATATTATGAAAAATATTTCCCGATAATTTTTATGCAATTTACTTTAAAATAAAATAAAAAAATTAAAATTATTCAAAATAATATCCAAAAATTAAAGGATAAAGTAATAAATCAACAATATTTATAGGCAAACGAATATAATACAGAAATTATCAAGTTATTGCAACCGATGGAACACAAAAATCAAATTAGCCTTAAAAATAAAAATTAAATAAATAATTTTATAACAAAAATGTTAAAAAAATATTTTGTTTGCCGCCCAACAAAAATTGAAAATTGAGAAACTCTGTTCCAAAGCTTAATGCAAAAAAAAATCAATATTAACTTTTTCCCAAAATGAGATTGATTGTGTAATTGAATATTTGTATATACAAGGACAAGTAAAATCTAACTGTAAAGGAACCTATCCATCAAAACAATGACAATGTCATGTAATAAAAAAATACTTATTGCAATAATAACCAATGCAGACATGTCAGTAAAACTGTGAAGGGCTTTAGGTTTATAGACTTTTTTTTTTGATTTTTTGTTATATTAATAACAGTTAAAATAATTATTAATGTTTTGGCGCGAAAGATGTGACGTCAACGTCACTGAAGCATATGAAGAGAGTACCGAAATATGTTACTCTTCAAGTTCAATCTGACCCATGTTTCAGTGTAGATGTCACTTGTTATTAATAGAAAACGTCAGTCGCGTTTTTATCTTAATCGTAGTGACATCAATGTCACAGGTTTACTTGAAATATTTTAACTACGTTATGGATAAAAAAAATATGGAAATTATAATTTTGTTTTCCTTTACATAATTATAATTCAGAGTAATATGTAATTTATGAAAAGCCGTAGACTTGGACTTTCGGGGAAATTTGTAATCAAGATTAATGTGTATAGAATATAAAGTTTTACAGAAAAGTAATTTCGGTATTATTAAAATTGAAATAAGTTTCTTCTTGATTTTAAAGCACTCATTCCCAGAGTTAGGAATTGTTAGACGTTTTTTTGCATTAAATCACATATTAACGTTTTTGAAAATATATATTATATAAAAAGTTTATAAATATATGTATGTATATGAATTTCATGTAAGAAAGTGTCACATAATAAAAAAAAATATCCCTTACCATACTGGTTTCGTATGATGTCGGGATCACTTCCCTCTGGTCCCGGGGTTCGGCACTGGGTATCCACCTGGTGGCCAGCTGTAGCCACGGCGACGGTCCCCAGACCGACATGGTGGTGTCGCACGCTGGCTACGGCACCCAACAGAGCACCATCAGGGGCTGCTAAGCCATCATCAGAGCTATGCAGCCCCACTTCCAAGGGGACGTGTTTTGTACGGGACTCGGTTCGAGGGCCGCAGGGACGCGAATAGTGACGCCTGAGAAGAAGAAGAAGAGGGTTATAAAGCAGAATAGCTGATGATATTTAAGTTGTAAATAAGACAGAGAAAAACGAAAGCCAATAGTGTAAAAGAAATTTAACTATGAAGACAATGCTGGTAAAATGAAAAAGGTACATACAGATTGTAAGTTGATGAAGAAGTAATTAAACTTAATTTGATTAAAGAAAAAGGTGATTATAAAGCCGATTACGGTAAAACCTGGTTTATTATTCTTAATTTTCTCCTACGGTTTTGTAATTTATTTCTTCATTAAAAATTCACTTCAATCATATCTTTGAATTCGTAATTTTACGGAGATTCCAAATTTATAAAAATATATAGAATGTCCCATTTGAAATATGAAAGTTAATATCATTTCCGGTTAAAACGGAAGCGCTACCATCATGCGAAATACCATGATTTGTGAGCCTCTAAGCCTAGTTTACAAATACGGAAAGACAATTAAAAAAATATTATAAATAAAAAAGTTATTTTGAGTGTCCCGTTTTTCAGTGTGTCGCCTGTACATATGAGACTGTTATAAAGGTAAAGCAAAATTAAAGAGAAGACAAACACTAGTAACTATGAAAATATTAAAAAGAAGAAATAAAGAAGAATACGTAGTAAAATTAAATATAATAAAAGATGGAAGAGAAAAGAAGGTGATTATTAGGATAATCGTAGTAAAAAGGAGAAAAAGAGGAAGAAAATAAAGTCAGCTTAAATATGATAAAACAAGGAAATGACAGACAATATTTTAAAGAAGAATAAGAAAGAAAAGGAAGCCGTAAGAAAAATGTAAAATTTAGATCACTGCCTTTACATATTAAACAATTTTTCTTATTTTTTTAGTTTAAAGATATATTCACGAATTTAAAAGTATGTGCGATAAAGTTTGCTTCCGTAGATATTATTTGTTGGAAATAAGAAATAATATTTTTTTGTATGAGTTCCTTGAATGTGTAAGAGTGAAGTTATTAGCATAAAAAAATAATTAGAGTAAATTGGTTAACTTTTGCTGACTTGGTGATATACTTTATCATATCATATGCAGCAATATTTATATATTTTTTAAAATAAATATGATTCTAAGAATATACAAAAGTGTATCTATGTCAATCAAGATTACAAAGAAAAATGTAATAAGTTGTACAATTTAGTACTGTCGTACAACTCACTTTTCACAGTAACTTAGTACACCACCAAGCCTGTAAGAGTTAAAAAAAAATCCATCTTGCCTGTAGAGGGCAGCAAGGACAAGACAGACCACCGCAGCGAGTAGTCCTGCAGTCGCGATGAGTCCTAAGAGCAGCGGACTGACGGCCATAGCAGTGGACGTGCCTGCAAGCAAATCCTGCGTTATCCTGCAACTTCCAAACTGCATAGCCAGCTTTTATTCGCCCCCGCCCGCCCTATCCTGCTGCTTTATGCAGAACGAAACAACAGCATCGGGACATAAATTCTCATTCCGCCAGATGTCCGCACACGAAGCAAAAACCAGAAAAATAGGATTAACTCCGCCAAGGCAGGGAGCTTCAGCCTTGTATTAATCATCATTCATTAGCAACTTGCGAACTAAACTCACACAGCGCTAAAGGGTGATCAAGTGTTTCATTCATCTTGCTTTATTATATGAATTATATGAACAAGATTTATTCCACAGCTTGCTTAAATTATATTTGCATTTACAATCAAATTTATACTATTTAATACGAACATCAACACGAACCGGCTCGGAGAAGTGAAGAGACTATCTCTTTAATAGGGATGCTTATCTCTTATGACAAGATACGAGAGGCATTTAAATCTTACAGACATACAGCATCAGCACCATCATATCATCCAAGGCATAACAGCTCTTTTAGAGCAAAATTTCGAGTAGGTACCGTAAGAATTTTATCATGCTGTTAAGTACTGCATTTAGTGTTCCTAATCCGCAGGACAACGCGAGCAACCTCTAAGAATGCCTGCTTTTCGAGAAAAACATTTAATATTCTTGAAACGTTAATATAATTTTTGAAGTGGATGTGTTTAATGATTTAATAATAATATTTCACAAGGATTAAAAAAATATATGCATATTATATTTTAAATAGGCTTTCTCCAAAAATTATCTGTCCCGTAAAATTGTAAGCGAGACTTTACACATGGGGTTATTTAAAAAAATGAGCGTCGAGTGACATGTTTAAAGCAGATATTGGACAGTTAGCGACGCTTATTTCTTGAAATAACGCATACCAAAATCTGTTTTAATACGTTTCTAAATTCAGTTTATTCGGAAACTAAAAATGTAAATTAAATTTTACATTCTAAATCTCTATGTATAAATTGCTCCGTAGAATTTTATAGGACAGATAAAATTTGAGAAAAAATATAGATGATCAAAAATGACTGAAGGTCACGTATCAAATTTAGATCCAAAATAATATCAAAATTATATTTCAATTTTCCATAATTCATCAAAACTATATTCCACATATGACAAATGTTGACATGCATCATGACATTTGATTAAATCATTGCCGTACGTTGATTCATTTGATATTTGTTTCACATGCTTTCGTGAAAAATCTTTAATATCGTTTCATTATGGCTTTTAATTAAGAACATGACAAATTTCTTCTTAAAGCATATTTACGTTCGAGTGAACGCAAAGAAGACGGTTCTTAGGATTATTCTTATGACAACTAGCAAAATTCGAAAGGTACACCCATAGAAATAGTAATGTTGTCATACTAAGTACGCGGCAAATGTTAAAATCGTATGGAGTATAAATCTATAAAAAGTAGGTGTTAAGATATAAACATATACAAACTGTACAATGGATATGTTGTGTGTTGCCATTTAGCTTCAATGTAATGTAGTAAACAATATTTTTCAATTTTCTTGTGTTGGCAATACTGAGTCTGTCAAATTTTGAGTGCGTGTGTTTCCTGTTTGCGTCGGACCAACTAATAAAACTCTTTTCGTTACATCCTGTTGTGTTATAATTACCGAAACCCATTTCCCATCACAGTAGGCTTTTTAATATTTGTTTTTAGGGTTAAAAATGCGATTTTTTGACATCAGTGTTAAAAGTGAGTTAGTTACCTTAATGACGAATGGAACAACAAATCGACATTTTTGATCTACAGCTTGGTGAGCGTGACCCCGGAACATAGAACATGAAAAATCAGATTTTCGTAATTTCCTGCTTCCCTAATTATTTTAGGTAAAAAAACTTCAAATAAAAGTTGTAGGGCATTAAATTTTTCATTTGAATCATTAAGCAAAATTAAATTTGTATCCCTTGTAACGTCAAAAATTACGTATGAAAATATCGAAAATCACCGCAAAAATAGCTATAACCATGGAATTGAAACAAAAAATTAACAAATGTTAACGATTTATCTGTCAAGCTAGGTTAATTTAATTTAATTATTATTTGTAAAATCTGTTCAAGTGAACAAATATCAATTTAAATTAACATATAATTGTTAATTGAAACAGAAATTAGAAATAATATTTAATAAAAGCAAATTACCCTAAAGTGACAGATATACCATTAGACATTTGTTATTTATTTAGTCTCAATTCCATGGCTATTGCAATTTTTGAGGTGATTTTCGACATTTTCATGCCTAATTTCTACCGTTACAAGGCATACAAAATTAATGTTGCTTATTGATGCAGAATTTTATGCTCTACAACTTTTATTTTAAGCATTTTTACCTAAAATAATTAGGGAAGCAGGAAATACGAAAGTATGATTATACATGTTAAAGTCCTATGTTCCGGGGTCGAGGTCACCACCTTGTATGTCAAAAGATGATTAGAAATACAAGTTTAAATGAACAAATAGTGCTTGTAGAAAAAATAGTGTATGATATATGTATTAAAAGTCTGTATCACGGATTCTCGTGTTCACCATGTATAACATTATAATTGCCGACAAATGAGTATGGAATGGAGATTTCTACACTGTTGCCAATTCAGGGGCAGTGTTGAAAAGGGACAGGGCGCGAAGAAGGGAAAAAGTTGAGCATTAGTCTATACTTATTTGACGTCAAGTATAGTTGCAAAGAATTAAAATGTAACAAATAGATATTTTAATGTTACTAATCAGTTTTTTCCAATAATATTAAACTGAGGATTATGAAGTGTTATACTATTAGTCTTATAGTAATTGAGGAATCGTCCTGAACAAATTCTATCTCACACACACAGATATCATAAAAAAGTTTATATCGGAATGTAGCTACCTTAAAAGGTGCTTATTTATCAAAATATCGATATTTATAGCAAGATTCCTGTACCTATTTTACTATACGGTGCCGAGGGGTAAAAACTCCCTACATGCAATATATTCATTTACTGCCTTCATTAAACGGTTTGTTCGTTTCTAAAACTGCAGAATTTGTGTGTTCGGGTGTGCATAGTAAACGAGAGCGGGATTGGCAAAAGTAGTATGTCGATACACCGTGCTAGATCCCCGGCGATTCATTCCGCGCGCGCGAATTGCGAAGAAAAGGCACCGCAAAACCAAAGACGACGACAAAAATGAATTATACATGAGTCTGAATAAAATATGGAAATGAAGAACGACACTGGAGAGACTAGCAGAGTAGCGCCGACGCAGAAATGAGAACAAGTTGAGGGAACAACCCACACTAGAACTGGGGGACTGACCACAATCGAATTTGAAAATTGTACCTAGATGTTGCACATTTTTACCTCTCGCTAAGAGAGGTATTGGATTCATGCTAAAAATCGCATATCCAGATTTTACTGAATAAGCACGATTTAAGGTCCATAGAATCCGATTTTAACATTTTTACAATGATGTCTGTGTGTGTGTGTGTGTGTGTGTGTGTGTGTGTGTGTGTGTGGATGTGTGTGTGTGTGTGTGAGGTTGTTGGAGACACGATTTCTCAAATTCTATAATACTAAAGACCTTTTTGACTACGGATTCCTCATTCTAACATTAATGGGAAGAGTTGAATAGGTTTTGGTACCAATTAGAAAACCGGAAGTAGTAGTATCTTAAAAAAAAAATTCTAAATATTATTTTTTAGAATTTTTTTATTATTAGCATTAAAGAACATAAAATTCTCTATTCGATACATTTTAAAATTTTATTATATCTCCTATAGGTTTGGAGATATAGTATATAATAATATAAAATAATTTGTAATAAATTTCAGAGCCTAAACAACTCTATAGTAACCATCAGATGTTTGTAAATGACAGAAAAATGTCATTGCCAAAAACCAACAGTAGTTCATAAACCTGTTTGGGCGATATTAGCAGCTCAATTCTAAAATTTGACCTTAAGTCTATTTTAACTAAACACATGACACTGGATAAGAACCGATTCAGAATTTGCCATAGTACGAATATGGTTTTATATAGATAAAAATAAATCTTAGATATTCTTTTTTGGCAACATAGTAGTAAAACATCAAAATACGCTTTTACGTTAAATGAAGAAGTTTAACTGACATTATTGAAGAATTTTTCAGAGATATTGGTAAGTTTACTATTTCTTGTTGTATAACAATAATAACAATTAAATATTTAAAATTATAGTTATATACATATACTCATCTGAAATCCAGTCAAGAAATTGGAAGAAATTCGAACATTTAGAAGTATAGGAGAAAACTTCCTCAAAAAATAAATTTTAAATTATAAAAATAATCTAAACATAAAGAAAAGACATGAGAAATTTGTAGGGCGCGAGCAGTCATGTGACTTTGTTGGACTTGACAAGCAAATATAGGGGCCCGAGTTTGAATGACAGCTGGTAATTATGTACATATATGTCAAATATCAATTTTCCATCCAAAACTTCGTGGTATTCCAATTCCATGTGGTTTATTTTCCTCGACAAGTAAATTCCACATTCCTGGTGACAAATTAACCACGTGAAAAATTACGACATTTGATATTTATGTAAATAATTACTAACTGTCATTTTGACAAGGGCCTCCATATCTGCTTGTCTAGGTATACTTATGTAACCAAAAACGGAAGTGGCGAGAGGTATTGTGCTGGCCGCAACAGATTTTTACTCTTACATTATGGTCTATGGACTATGAACATAAAACATTTAGAAAGAAAGAAAGAAATCAATGTATCATTACGGCATATTACTCATTGTTTGATTTTTTTTCAGAATTCTGTACGATAATATATTTGTATCGCTGAGGGCACTAACTAGACGTCACCTCAAGAGCTCTCAAAGTTGTAGTGGACGAAGTAACACGGGGGTCACTTTTCTAATATTTGAAAATTCAATATAATTTTGAAGTTTGAAGTGTGCGTTGGTCGGAAACGAATCCGACTTGTCCAAATTACAACCGATCACCTAATACATACAGCTACGCGGCCCTGTTAATTACCTATCAACATACGAGGCACGTCCAGAAAATAAGAGTACTGAGCCTCTGAAGCTCAAAGGAATTTTATTTTGACTACTTTGGCAACACTACTGTTAAAGGCAAGGCACTTGGGAGTACAATGTGGGTTTGTTCACCTCAGTCAGTTTAACACTCTTGTTGTAGTGCCGCCTTGAAATGATGGTCTCGATTCAGAATCCCGCCAACTATAAGGTAATGGGAGTAATCCGTTATTGTAAAACCCTATAAAAACTACGTAGAACCATACAGAATAAAAGAAGAGGAATGCTAACGAGGGAAGTAAGTTTGTTGCGTGACAATACTCGTCCCCACACAGCCCAATTCACAATACAATTCTTGGACTCATTCGATTGAGACATCAAACACTCAGCTTACAGCCCCGATTTGGCGCCTTCAGATTTTCATCTCACCTTTATCTCACCTCTATGAAGTTGTTTATGGGTGGAAAAAGGCCGACGACGATGTCAAGAACGCCGTCAAACAATAGGCCAGAGAGTTGGCGGGAGACTTTTTCAACGCATGTATCAAAAAGCTCATCTCTCGACTCACATCGACCGGGAAGGGGATTACGTATAATTTTTTTGTAAATTTATTGATTTTTCTATTTTTAAAAAATTTAATACTCTTATTTTCTGCACGTCCCTCGTATATAAATATGTAAACTCCCACAATAAAGAGAATTTGGTAGTTTAGTTGGCAGAGCATCTTACTAGAATGGTTAGTTCATGAATTTTTCACAAAAATCTTTCTTTAGTAGGTAGTTCAAAGAATCGCATAGCAAATTTTCGTATAGTTTTGTGAGTTATAGGTATTCTGTAATTGTCAGTCATTATAAGTCGAATTTTAAGTGAACATTGTCAGTTTGAAAAATATCTGTTATGGCCAGCATAATACTTTCCGTCATTTTTATGTATTTTATATAAATTCCACAGAGAGAGTTTCTCGTATTTCCACTAAAATTATTTCACATTGCGTAAATTGTACTTGACACTGACATCTGTCAATTAATAATACTGAATTATTGAAACTGTTTCAATAGCGATGCAGCAAAGATAACAAGAGTTATGAAAATTAATTTGTTTATAAATTTTTATCTCTAAATACAATGAAGATAATGCAATCAAATCGAATAGAGAATAAAATATTCTTTAATATTTATAATAACATTAAATGTCAAAAAATGACATTTAACTGTGTTTCTTTAAGAAAAACAGTTAAAAGCTTCAATTTAAGGTACTTATAGTTGTTCAATTTTAACCGAAATCTAATCCAGTCTTCATTTACGATAGATGTAAGAATGAGGAATACGAAAAAAAATAATTTTTGGAATTGTAGCATCGGAGTTATCGCGACCGAAACAATCATCACACACACACACACACACACACACACACACACACACACGCACACACACACACACGCACTCACACACACACACACATGTGCGCACCGTTTTTGATTGTTGATTGAACATTACTTTTTGAAAGTTAAAATGACGACAGAAACCAATGCAAGGTTGAAGAGATTGAAAATATATAATTTATTTATGAGCTAAGTATAGTGTACACATAATATTTTCCATGAATACCTATTTGCAAATGAAAAAAAAATCCGCAAGATGGGTGCCGCATTTGTTTACAATTGTTAGAAAAGTTGAACCAGTGTACGCTTCTAATGCACTGTTTGAATATATTTCTACATTACAGAATCCATAGTTTTATAACAGTCAATGAAACTTGGATTCATTACTATAAACATGAAGTGAAAAGTTACTTATCGAGCAACCTTTATATCGTAGCGGAGCTAAGGAGCAATCATCAGATTTTTGTGGTTGACGAGTGCGAAGCTTCCAAAATTCAACAAAAAATGTTGCAACAATATAAAGATGCCTGCATTAATGATATGGAAAACATTTTTCTGGTAAAAATAAATTAGTGTCAACGGTATGAGAATACCGAAAAGGAGGATTATTATATAGAAAATGACAAATTATATCACCAATTGATTTATACATATATTATTGTTGCTTATTGCAGTCCTAAAATAACCTGCAAAATAAAAATTGAAAATATCTATGTATATATTTATTTTTTCGGCAAAATTGAATGGAGAAATAAAAAAATCCGTATCTCAATTCTGAAGTCATTTTCTAGTAATATATTCAGACATGAACGTCCAAATCGTTTAATGAAGTAAGCAAATGAAGATACTGCTTACCCTTTACGCCCGATTAAATAATTATAAAAATAAAGGAGTCTGGCATGGCGGCATTAACGATCTGTTTGTTTAGGGCGTAAACAAGATATTTCACAACATTTAGCACAGATGTAGAAATTTCCATTTGCATTTGGTCCATTTTGTCTGATTACCGCACGCGTATGAAAAAGTATGCCGCGCGGGTATTCGTTTTCCTTTCCGTCTGCAGTCGCAGTCGTGGTGGTGGTGGGTATGGCTACAGCCATTTCCGTGTTATCGTGCCGCTTGTCATCCCACGAACGACAAATGATCGTTTTGTTGTGCCGTTCTTGTGATACACAGTGTCGTGCGACTTTAATAATTCATGAATCAAATAAAACACTGACTTTCATACTGCGTACGACTGTTGTGAATGTGTTAATAAGTAGATTGTTAATATTAATGCCAACCCGCTCCGTTGAATTTGTTACACTAACTCCAAATACACGGCAATTCCTTGTTAAATAACTCACTTTTATAAATTGGATGTCAGCGCAAAACGAACATCTACGAGATATAAACACATATAGGTATATACACCTGTATACAGGTATCCACAAAAAATCGCGACATAAGAATTTAACAATGAAAATAAGTTTGTCTTTTACAAAATCAATTAAACCATTTAGTTTGTAGTTTTGAGATGTGTTTGTGGTATGGCGACATTGGAGAAGAGGGAGAGCTAACTAAAAACTATATTGGACAAATTGGAAGGATTATTGAAGAAAGGAAAGAAGAAGAAGGAAATTTGAGACGCTGAAGAGAGACGCAGGATGGCAGGACAAACTGATATGGAGGCAGCATTTTTGCTGAGATACAAAGACAAAAATTACTAATGATGCTGATGATTTAAAGAAATACCTATTTAGTAAAATCTCATCACTAAAATCTCACTGGGGAGTAAAGTTACCTAATTTAAAGTTGCAGTAGAAATAGATCTAGTATGCGATTATTTAAAAAAAAAAATGAACTGCCAAACCAAGTACAAATCGTAGTAGAGGTAGTGTTTGACAGTCACCTCGATGTTATTTTTTTAAAAATAAAATAATACATACGTATTAGGGTGGACCCTAAAAGAGGTAAAGTCGAATTGGGTTTTGACACATTTTGGAACTTAATTTTTTCCGAGGCAATCAGAGATTCAAAAAAACCAATCAACAAAAATTTATTAAGGCAGTGCCTCCACATCGGTTGCCATTGTGGCGTCCGGCGGCGGTTACCGTTAGCTTACTTAGCTTTATAATATATTTAATATAACGTTCCGAACATGTCAGTGACAGCAAGAATTACATTAACCATGGTTTTTTACTGGGATGAAGGAGGGGCTTTAATGTTGAACAAAAATTATTTCTTTTGGACTCTGTAACCTTAATAAATATTTATAATATGCACATCATCCCACTATGCAGTTTTACTGTAACATAAACACTATTACACTACGCGCACGTCGACACGGTGATTAAAAGTTGGTACATGTGCTATACGCTGTCAGTTGACTGCTGGCTGCCATTTATATTGTAACACTGTAGGAGACGCGCCGGCTCCCGTTGATCATTTTTTTTGGGGAGCAATACCGGTTGCGGAGGCATTTCCTTTTATTAATATAATTTGTTTGAAAAATATAACTGAATATTTTTCTTCTTTTTTGGAAAAAAATGTTAATATTTTTAGGGTCACATAAATTTTGATACATTCTTAAATTTAAAACTGGTTTGATTTTAGGAATCTTCGAAATTTCAAATGTGGCGCCGAAAATCGTACTTTGATTGGGACTTTTTTATGTCTATATATTCTCGAGTTATTCAATTGTGTATTCCAATATTGAGTGAATTTTTTAACTCTCTTATTGCCTCTGAAAAAAAGCTCCAAAATGCGTCAAAACCCAATGTTATTTAAATGGGAAAAATCATGTTCATTTAGGCACGGTTAAATATTAAATGTTCACCGTAATACGTATATTAGATTTACTTGTAACACACCTTTAAATTAAGTTTACTCAGTTATCAAAGTCGTTAATTCAAAAATTTTGATAATAAAAAAAAATCTTAATTTTGTGCTGTATGTATAAAGAACTTACCATATAAAATTTTCCTGGACATATAATATTTGAAAAAATATTTTTTCCCCATATTAAATGCCTTATCTATATTACGCATTCTCATGTTCGCTTTGTATAATATTGAGTTTTCCAACAGTATTAATAATTAATTTTTATTAATTTATAATGCAAGGTAAAGCAAAGAAAAAGAATATTAAAAAAGTAATAAGTTTATGAACGTTATTTTCTCGTTTACGTGAAATGCAAAATCAATATATACTTACTACGTATTTATGTATAGGTAATGTTTTATTTCTGGCAATATTTATTAGTAAAATAAATGTTTAACTTTCTTGTCACCCTCTATATGTCTTACACATTTTTTCAACTAACACATTCTCCGAAATTAAAACTCCCACTTGAAACCCTACATCCTATTTTTAGAAAATCAATAAACTTTATATAAATTCTTATAAAAAAATCATCACTCACCAGTGTATTTGGCCACTCCTTTGAACGTTACGGTATCTATAATGGTAGGGTCACTTCTTCCTTTGGCATTGACGGCATAGAGATGCACTCGGTAACTAGAGCCTGCTTCCAGGCCATCTGCTGCGAAAATGGGAGGAGTCTTCAATGTAGTGATGTTCATGATGGTACGATGTGTGGGCAGTTCAAGGATTTCCATCATGAAGCTTTGGGGGAGACCACCATCGAAGGACTCCGTGCATTCTACTTGCAAGGAGTCGGAGGTTTGGTTGAACACGGAGCAGTTTAAGAGGGGGAATGGACGACCTGGAAAGAAGAAAAACGACTAAAGCTGATGATTACGCTGATGGAGTCCTAACTGATACAATAATCGATTTTAGTGTCAACTGATCTATTTGAGCCCTTGGGTTAGTTGCATAAAACGTTTAACTTTACCTACATTGTAACTATGGATACATATCAAAAATATAGTGGAAAATAAGCCTTGTAAAAGTTAACAATAGGTTTCTTCCAGCCTGTTATTGCTAATAGTTTGTCACTGTCAGACACATACGCAGTAACAAAATACCGTTAAATACCGTGACAAGTTTGCAACTACTGGTTGTGTTCCAGCGCGTTCTGTTCGACTATCACAAACTAGTTTCTGACAGTCAGAACTTTTTTTGCTAAGAGTTAGAGCCTCCGTAATTATTGAAAATTCAATGTTAGTTTTCATATTTTCTATCTATCAGGAAAGATGATATTTATACTTATTAGATAACAATAAAACGAGTAGCAGATTTTGTTAATATATAATTTTATATATTTATGCATGAAACTGGCCGAAACTTACTAAAAACGTGTAAAATTAACTAAAAATCTTTTACTTATACTCAAAATTTGCCGAAAACATTTATTTTAATATGAAAATATTTGTTTGGCAGCTAAAAAGTGAGATTGGAACCTTTAAAATTGACTGTTTGATCAGCTGAAATGGATCACTTGGACGATTCCGATTATACTGGTATTATGAAATGTTCTCTTTCCACTGAGTCTAGTAAAGTAATACACAATTTATTGAAAAAACACATTTATTTATAACTTTTCAAAGTATTCCCCTCCACAGTCAATGCAATTTTTCATCCGTGAAAACCAATCTCCAAGACATTTTATCCAATCTTCCCACGTTAGTTTATTTCATTTTTAAATGCGTCAATCGCTTCTTCGGTCGATGTAAAACGTGAATCCCGTAACATATCCTTTACATGTGGAAATAAAAAGAATCATTAGGTGCCAGGTCTGGATTATACGGCGAATGACCCATTATTTCAATATTTTGGGCATCCAAATACTCAGTCGTTTGAGTAGTAGTGTGCGGCTGAGCGTTATCTTGATGCAAGATGATCCTTCCTCTTGGGCGTCTTTCACGAACATTTTGGAGGACTTGAGGCAAACAAACTTTAGTGTACCGCTCAGCATTAAAAGTACGACGACCCTCCACATATCCAAAGACCCAAAATGTCGATTGCAAAGCAGTATACCAATGTTTCATCACTTGTAATAATGTTGTACACCAAATGAGACGATCCATTGTTAAAGCGATCTTGTGTAGATCTAACCATCTCACACGGATTTCTTTTTGAACTGGGGTCAAATTGTAAGCCCTCCAACGAAAACAAAGCTTACGTACCATCAAATGTGTAAAATGGTGTCAATTGTTTTCACACCAATCTTTAAAGTTGCTTGACTACAACTGACAGTAACATATCGGTTCTCTTTAATCCTGTTCCGAACAAGACCAATGTTCTCTTCGGTAACTGCCGTTTTCTGCTTACGAGCTCGAAAACTGTCATTTAAGGATAGTCGGCCACATTGAAATTCATTGTAGCACCGCTTTACGGTAGCTAAGGTACACGACTTGTCATCAAGCACTCAAATACACCATCTTCTGGAAATATTTATCAAGATTTGACATATCATTTAGCCTAAGTATTTCAAAAATTATACCAAGTAAAACAGAATTAAAGATCTCATTCAAATTTTCATGGCGTGTAGTCTTTTTCTTGAGGATGTTAATATGAACGGGGTGCATCAGATCTAGCGGAACACTTAGCTGATTGGCTGCGGTAGGGTAATAGCCGTAGTCGCTCCTGGCAACCACCAAGAATTGAACTGCGAACTGTGAGTCTCGACCGCAGCTGATTCCTGATCTCATCAGCATCACGTTGGTTGTAATTACGTTCTGTGAAACGGAATGCCAAAGCTGAGAGTGCTTCTACTACCCACCCAAATGAAGAACAAATCGAGAGTTGCATATAGGAGGGTTTAAGATTCAGTTATTATGTAGGTGCAATTTGTATGATACAGTTACATAGAAAACCACGGACTTTTTTTATTTAACTGACTGGTTTATTAATGCTTAATCAAATAATAAGCTTAAATATTTTGTTCGAATAAAACATAACTACCTACGTTTTGGTAATTGCCATTTGCGAAACATGGGTATATTAACACGTTCAGAGAGATTTTTTTCCAAGTTTTTGTATAGTGCGATTACATACGTCTAATGCAGGTAGTGATGTGCCATTTGAAAGTTTCAATTTTAAACGTTCAAAATTGAGTTTCAAGTTATAAATTTCATGAAAATTTCAGAAGTTAGAATGCACATGCGCTGTATAACTCTCTAGACTTGCGCAGAACAACATGCATGCACTAGTTGTAAAAGTTTGACGTTTCAACAGGCAGATATGTTCGGTAAATCTACATGTTAAACGTATACTTTGTTGATTATAAAATTCAGTACAGTTTTAAGTGTATTTGTGTCATTATGTCAAGTATTTTAAATTTAACTGACAAGCGCTAATTTACTTGAAATTTTTCATGAAATTTTTTGAAGAGCCAGGGAGAAAAAGAATGAATGTCCATTTTCTAGAACAATGAGATTATTGGTCCTACTAATAGATTGAAGGTGGGACTTTCAAATGGTATATTTAAAGGACGCAAAAACTTCTACAAAAACGGTAACAGTTCTAAGACACAGGCCTGGAAATTTCAATTCAAGAGCTAAAAAGGATGCCGGTCCAAGCATTTTTGCCTAGTTGATTTGGTAGCCAGACCAGTAAAATTCACATAAATTGAAACTCGATCCATCTGTGTGTATAATAATGTTAAGAAATGACAAAGCTGAGTTTTGGACTAAGATTGATTACGCCGAGGAATACACTATCTCACTACAAAAACGTTCCATAAGCTTTCAAACTTTAAAATTCACGTATTGAAGAAAAAATGTTTTATGACATTCATCTTTTCTCCCTGGCTCTTCAGTTTCAGTTTTTTTTTAACCTTTTATTGAAATTTATAGTGAAACATTTTGTTTGTGAAGCAATTTTTAATAAAACTTAAAAAAAAAGTTTCTGAAATTTGTACGTCACTAAATGTAGTTACAAAGTGAGGATAACACTCACCACAGAATTTATTTTAAATATCTCCATCTAACGGTATGTACTTGTATATTAACTGAGTAGAACTAGACGAATTATTTGAAGGTAGGGAATTACTGTATATGTTCAGATCTAACTTCAGAATTGTCGAGAGACTTTAGGTCCCTTACCGCATACATTAGATATACTCGTAATGTGTTAATGAAGTTTTTATTTAACCATTCTTTTTGAATTGGCAGCAAAATTGTGACAAGGCATAACAATAACAAGTAAACCTTTTTGTAAACTTTTCAAAATTATAGTTTAAGGATCAATATTTCAACCCAGTTATCTTTGTTAGTCAAAATTTTAGTTTGATAGCTGCTAAACGCAAGAACGCAGAATTATAATGTAACAGCTTAGTTTATTTTGATTCTGTCTAGTTTAATAGTTAACAAATGTAATAATTAAGAGTAAAAAGAGGTTAGTATAAAGTACCCAAATATAAGTGATCATAAATATTAGTGTAAGTGTGTGTGTGTATGTGTGTGTGTGTGTGTGTATGTGTCTTCCTCCTGAATAAAGCTGTGGTCATCTAATCATCGAGCACCAGTTAGTTAAAGCAATATTGTTGGTAAAGGGTTGTCGGAAAATTGATCGCAGGTAAAATGGATCGCGGAAAATTGATCGCGAGGATAATTCATCGCCGGTAAATTGATGTCGGAGAGAATTAATCCCAGAAATATTGATCGCCGGAAAATTGATCGTGAGAAAAATTGAATGCGTGGAAAATTGACCACCGAAGTATAAAACGTCAGCAAATTGAACATAAGGAATATTGATCGGCGGTAAATTTATCTCGTGGAATTGTTATAAAAAAAATTGTACGCATAAATATCCTGGCATTTAATTTACCACGTGATTAATTTTCCTAGCGATTAATTTTATAAGCAATCAATTTTTTGGCGATCAATTTTCCCTGCGATAAATTTACCGGCGATCAATTTTTCGCGCGATCAATTTACCGCCGATCTATTTACTTCGCGATCAATTTACCGGATATATTTTCCAGGCAATCAATTTGGCAAAACAGCAAATGTAAGAGTACAAACGTGAGAACAGTTTTAACTCCCCCCCCACCTCATAACTGATGACGTGGTGTCATTCTTGACCTGACAATACTAAACCTTTAACATATCTCGAGAGAATCTTTTGACACCAATTATATTTAGTTTCATTGAATTTTACCACTTAAAATTTGTTTGGAAGTTAATTAATCTATCAGACAGTTAAATATATACTAAATTTCATATTTTCACAACAACCAAAAAATTTAAAGCAAATAACTTTTCGAAAGGTTAAATTAACGAGACTCCAGGTCACCAGTTATGTTAAATTAAAACCACGTCACCAGCTACGGGATAATCATCTGTAATCTCATATATGATTTATATTGTTAATGGTATGCGTTGAGAGACTAGATGCCACAAATAAAGTGATATTTAAAAATGAATTCTCCCTTTAATACACATGAAAATTCTACATTTTACTTTTAATTCTAAAATTCGAGGAATTGCTGAAATTATAGTTTTCAGAAAAACTTATATAAGCGTTCATTTTTCAAAATATATAAAATATATAAATATATCATCACGGCATATTACCCATTGCTGGGTGTGCTAATCTGCTACGTGAATGTATAAAAAGGGATATAATGACCTCTAAACGGAACGTCTAAGTTAACTGTCAATTTGAATGTATCCTCTGGTATCAAAATCGATTCTTTGATCTGAGGTCATAAAAATAGCTCTAAATGAACTGATGAAAAGGAAATATGTATGTATGGCTTGGTGCAATAACAATAAATAGCAAAATTGTCTTGCAGATAGGATCTGCGAATAGCAGTATATCGCAAACGCATCTTAAGGTATAATCAGTTTTTTTTATTACTTCCGCCGCTAGAAAAACTGAGTGTATATTATACGTTACGTTCAGTTCGAAAAGATTTTTAATTTCCGCTTCAATGTAAGTCACAAAGTGCTACTTTATATCACAAAAGTTAGAATGGAAAGATCGGGGAATATTCCGTATTAAAAACGGTAAAATGAGTTTCAAAATGCACGGATATAAAATATGTCTTCAGTCTTCCATAATATTATTTTAGAATATCTCCAAGCCTGCTACGCAAATGAAGATTTTTTATTTTTATGACAGAATTTGCATATTTGCTGTTGTTTTAGTTAGTACCTTAATGAATTCTTAATATAGTCTGTACTTAAATTTTGTAATAGCTCTTGTTAATACCTTCTATAGATGGTAATTACTCATTATGTCTGCCGTAAAATATTTATCGTCTTCGTCCATAAAAATTTGCTACATTTCAGAGCTTTCATCATGGCAAAAGAGCAGAAAGACGGCAGTAAAACCAATTTCAGCAATTGGGATAGTTTTTCAAACACTCTACAGAACGTTGCGGATATTTAGGTTCGAAAAAATCTAATTGCTAAATATAAGTTGAAAAAACAACTAATGTAAATTTTTGAGCAAAGTCGGATTATAGTATTTTACCGGTTTCAGCTGGTAACTAAATAATAACTGTACCTGTATGATAATATTATTACTATACGTATATGTCAACAACAGAAATGAAAATAAAATAAAGTGAAAGTATATAATGCTCTTCATTAATACATAACGTTATTGCTATTGCGTTAATGTATCGTTCTTAACACAGTTTACTTTATTCTAAAATAATAAACATGAGGTATGAAGCACATCATTAGAAAAGTTGTCATATTCACATATTTCAAAATAATTGTTCTGTTTACCATAGTATGCTGAAAGGAGCATTAATAAAAGAATTTCAAAAAATAATATTTATTAATAAAGTTTCGATTTTTTGAAATAGCTATTACGTTACAAGCCAGGAGCTAGATAAAAAGTTTTTACTGCTGAAAGGAGGAAATGACTGGAGAACCGAGCAGGCGAGCCTGTTACTTCCTTGAGGCAGTAAAACAGCTACCTGGTGTTTATTCTACAATATTTTATTATTACCTACTAACCTGTAAATCAATTTTAAAATTATAACCAAAATTTGACAGTTGAAATTGATCGTAGTTACTAACTTTTAAAATATTAACAAGTTAGCTGTCAATTTACAAGTTAAAGTTGCTATCAAATAAGTATGGACTGTTGCCAATTCATGGGCAATGTTAAGAATGCTAAGTTATGAAGAAAAGGTAACACCGTAGAGCAAGAGACAAGGTGTGAAGATGGAAAAAAAGTTGAGCATCAGTCCATACTTATTTGACGACGAGTATAGTAACTACTAAAGATTAATTCTTAAAAGTAGTAGGCGGTATCAATAAATGAAGTTTAATAAATATTTTTATGTATAAAATGTTGCGTACACATTGGCGAGTGGTAAGCGGTGAGCAGTGGGCTGTGAGCGGTAAGCGGTGAAAAAAATATTTTTAACAATAGCTTTTACACGATAGTGTGCATATTAACGTGAGCGATGAGCGATAGTGGCGCGCGGCGGCGCTCATCTTTAGGTTGACTTGAATTGCAAGCGGTACCGCTCAGTCTTGAATGGTAGTAAAAGTATTAAGATTCCCAAAATGAGTTCTGGCGAAAAAGAGAAGTATTAATATCAGAGGTGCAAACAAGACCTGCACTATGGAATGATCAAGATCCTCAGAGTATAAATGATGAAATTCATCACATAGGGGACGAAGTTGGCTCAATTTACGGATTCCTTGTCTTTTCTTATTCTTTTTTTTGAACAATAATTTTGTTAATCTAGGATTTTCCAATAGTAAGATCATTTTTCTAGATGTCAACATCGTCGTAGTTGGACGAAACTAACACATCAACGCTCTGGCAATACAAACACAACAACGCTCATCGCTCATCGCTCGTTATTCGTCGCTCAACGTTCACCGCTCAACGCTCACTGCTTACCGCTTGCCAATGCGTACGCGGCCTAACAATCATAGTCTATACTGTAAAATAATCTGTAGGAATAGTATGACTAGAATTTTACCGGCAATTTTTACCGTCATGATCACGACTGCTTGTTGCGATCAAAATCGAAACGAGTGCTATAGCGAGACATAAATTACTGGTAAAATTCTAGTTACAAATGATATTCGGGATGATCATTCCTCAAAAAATGTATTTATTCATTATAATTAATTTTACTGAAATACTTGTCAATCAAAAAATTTTGAAAGACGTTGTGTCTAAGTAACGCCTAGTCGTGAAATTACAGCGGCAATTTTCACTAGTGACAATTGTCAGTGTAATTCGAATGTGATTGGCCAAAACACTGTGATTTAATGGGATGACATTATGAGTGGAATTGTTAGTATAATTTGTTGATTTTAAATCACTAATCAATCATTCCCAAAAGTACGAAATGTAGACTTAGAACTCTCAAGTAACAGTGGGAAAGTTAAAGAAATTGACGTTAACCAAGCGTATTTTAATTGAAATGACATATCTAACTCATTTACAAGTAATTTTATATTTTTACCCAAGAACGATTGTAAAATCAGTTACTATTCACGCAAGGCTTTACATGCCAAGTATAAATTATGTACTACAATAAAATCTATGTGCAGTTTATTAAATGATATAGATATACGTATTTCGTAATTAGTAGTTGACATTTTACGAGTACTTTCATGTATTACTGATGTGAAAGCTATAGATATTTTAGTGTTAGCAAATAGTATGGAGGTATTTCTAGTTATTGGTAATCAATTATAATTAACTGTAATAAAATAAACTGGTACACAAAATTTATTGTGTGATACATATAACTGGCCATAATATTATCTCGTGTAAACATTTCTCTTCAAAGTACAGAACAGGCATTATTTGAAGTAAAAATTCATATCAACTATAAGGTATAGTTTTGTTAATGATGTCATCTGCCACGGTCGACAGTACCGATTGGTATTTCTGGACCCTGTTGAGTTCCGATTGCTTCAAGGGCAGTCGGATTACGACTTCTGTGGTACTAATGTAAAAGTAATCTCAAGTTAATAGATAATGGAGATTAAATGGTAATAGAGTTAATTAAAAACCACAAAGAAAAACTCTCAACATTTTAATTGATTAGTTTTTCATTGATTGTCAACTGATAAATAAAATCTTTCATATTAGGTGTTCTGGTTCATGAGACAGTTCTGCTCTTATAATAATTAAAAAAAATCATCTTCTTTAAGTATGTAGCCAATAAGAAAATCAGAATATATTTTCATTAAAAATTGTTAATTATTTAAAAGAAACACCCATGCAGTTGGAAGTACGGTGAATTATTGAGAATAGTACTTTAGTCATTAGTTAACACTGTTTCTAAAGGGGGCCAAATTTGGTGAATAGGGTGGGTGTTTGATTTATATTCTTACATCACCTACTTGTATTTTTTTTAACAGTTCATTCTTAGTATTAAGTTAAATGACATTACTTAGCAAGATACGATATATAATATATTTTTTATACTCCGATGTGTAAAGTTCACACTATATTATACACTGCAGCCAGTATGTAAAATAATCGATTTTCGTATTTTATTTACTTTACGCATTACAGAGCTACCACCATCAATACACGTGCAGCATTTTATCTAAATTTAGTTTTTTCTGTACATTCATGTTGGTAATGCTGACAGAGAACTGCTGTATTCGACTGTCAAATTTCTAATTTGTTCCAGGATTGTTATTTAAAATCATATATGCAACTCAAGTGTAAACAAGCTTTACGATATTCGGTCAATAATTTTCTTTACTTGGCAAGTCTCGTCACGAAATATTTGACCTCATGGCATGAAGCTTGTGTTTACACTTTTGTTGCATAAAGAACTAATAACCAATGCATTATTTAACAGGAACAGATAATAGAATATTAAGTAACAAGTTTTATAAAAGTTGCTAAAACGAGTCACATACTATACTTTTTCTATGACTGCAAATTAAGAGAACAAAATTTAAAAAATATAATTTTTAGGTTAGTTATTTATTATAGAATGCTAGCTTCGAGTTTCAGAAGCTACCTGCATTTCGTGTTTAACGAATCAGGGGTTAGTGGTTGCTAGTTTCACGCCGTATCTAATACGATCTAAGCTACAGTTTGTCAAATGGTGTTTAAGATAATGTTTAGCGTCATGGAAAACAGTACGTTAAGTTACATTTTCTGATTATGCCAATTAATTAAAAAAAGGATTACTGATGATATATGATATATCTCTACCGTGTCGGGAATTTAGCAGGCGTCACCAGACGTGCTCTCAAAGTTATCATGGAGAGAGTACCAGTAAAATATATTTCTTATAATTATTCGCAACAAAACATATTTGGTAATGGTATTTTGATGCTACAGACTAGAGTGTTAAGAGTAATCAATAATTCTTAATTGAAAATGTTTTGGTTCGCTTTTCCAGTCCCATATGTGAATTGTCCGTAATCGACGTTTTGTTGTCATATGGGGAAAAGTTTCTCCACAAGATGAAAAGTGATTGCTTATCTGTTTTCCAACAGAACTAAGTGTCTGCTGATGTCATCTCTGTTCCAGAACTTTAGTTATAAAGATTTTATAGTTAATGCACTACTTTGTTTTCAATGAACAGTGTTTTGGAAACTTTTATCGGTACAAGAATTTATAAAAAAGAAAAATCGCACAAAGTTTCAGAAATACTTTATTTTGCCCGCAATTTTCTAAATGTTCTTGTAACGCTGGAAATAAATGTTGCAGGTAGCTAGAGGAAAATACCTGCTTATTAAAGTTTTGGACGAGATTGAATTTATTTTATTTCTGACAGGAAATCAATTCTAACATCCAGATCTAGAAGGGGTTTTATTAAAATATTAAATATTTGGATAACAATAATAAGTCGAACACTACCATTTTTCATCGTCAGCAGATAATCATCTGACGGAGTAAAACCTAAGGTACGAATGTCAGAATGCCAACGTTTAATAAATCATGGCTGACCCAAATTATCTTAATTCGATTCAGCGAATTTCACGCAGGAAATGAATTTTATTTAACCCTCTATAACCCATCGTTGCTTTAGAGGAACATATTTTATTTTACGTATTAAGAGTAGTAGGCAATTATGCGTATAAAACCCTAGTAATCGCGTGTAACTATTAAGTAACGATAAAGCAAAGTTATGTTTGTATGTTGTGATAATATCTGCAGTAAATTGTGGAAATAATAATTGTAATATTTGATTCTGTGCAAAAATTAGTACAATGATTATGATGTCATGTTTAAGTTCATTGCTAATATACTTTTATTCAACGGATATCATAGTTGTCGTGGAAAGAACACCACAAAAGTAACTTTTGTGTTATTTGAAATTTGCAATAATATTAATATTTTAAGTTTGACGTCGGTCAAAATCAAACCCGGACCGTATGTATTAATAATAAATAAATTAAGAGTTTGTAGAAAGTGGAGAGGTAGTAATAAAGGCAGCTTTGGCATTAAAAGTATGATTTTATTGACAGATACTACGCAATAAAGTTTTACTTTCTTTCTCGGCGGCAGTAAATACACATTTTTGTAGCAAGGGAAACTAATTTATGAAAATTACAAAACTCATTGCGCTCGCTATAGAAACTTGCATTCTTTTCAGAATCATGATTTCCGAACGTGTTGCAAACATTTTTATTTTCAATCATCTAAAAAATAAGAAAAACGACGAAATGATTGGTTATTTCCCGCACTCATTTTGAGTTTCAAAATATTTACTTCCCGCTCGATTGTAAAAAATATGTTTTTTTGCCGATTGACATTAAATGTACAATATTTTTGACAGTCGGTGAAATGTCACTTGCCTAGGCAGTAAAAATAATTTTACTGTTGTTGCTATTTACATAGGAACCGCTCAGAAAACGCATAGTACCCGTTCATCAAACGCATAGCAACATAAAAAATAATCACTGAATTAATATTTTCTTTAAACGTCATAAAAGTAGCGTCTTTTGTGACTTGATTTATAAGGCAGAAGTTTAATTTTTACGCCACCGGAGTAGAAGTAGCTAACGTCGCCGGCGTAGAAATGAAATAAATAAATATCCATAGAAACTATACAGAATCAACGAATAAGAAGTAACTTCTATAAAAGAAATCTGTAATATCGCCCTAAATGTCACTATAACATACTAGGTAACCTAAGAATAAAGGTACTAGCTGTCAAATTGAAATAAATAACCTATGAATTGAAATATAAACAGAGTTTAGTTTTGAGGAAATAACATATTAAAGAATAGCAGACTTACAGAGTACAATTACAGGGATGGTAATGAACATAAGAATAGTTAGAAAGAATTAATGTGATAAGAAAAGTTTATGTTGTCTTGTAGTGATTCCTGGACATATCTTTCAGCCACACTGTTAGATTCCCATCCAATTGAACAACTTCAGGAGGCGTACATTATAATACTTCAAATTCCGACATAATTGCACACAAGCAGGATATAAAATTGCACAGTTTTTATTTAAACGTCAAAACGTGAAAATTTTCACTTTAATGTTTATAACAAAAAGTGAACAAATAAGTATCCAGGGCAATTGAAATCGCAAACATAATTCACGTAAAATTTAACGTCAGTAGTAGATATTTTTCTTTAAATATCTACGTTTGAAGAAAAAATATGTGTCATTCGGAGTAAAAGTGTCTTTGTGTGGCGAGCGTGAAATTGTCCGACTCGCTTCGCTCGTCGTGCAAACTTCCACGCTCGCCACACTAAGGCACTTTTACTCCTAATAACACAATATACTATTATTTCTATAATTGACAAAAAATAATGTGTTCAACACGGCACTAAAGACAGATTTACAGCTTCGGCAGCATTCATTCATGAAACGGTAACCTCTGCTGTAAATCTGGTATTTTATTGCCCACTTAAATAAATAACTATTGTTCCCTTGTAACTGTCAATAAAATTATTTAAATTTATATTTATATAGGAACCCTAATGACAACGACAATTGAAAATAACATATTGAAAATAATGACAAAATTATTCTAATTCTAAACTGTCTATAAAAAATATATGTATTCAACACGACAATGAATCCGCTACTTTTTGCTTTGTTAAAAAAAGAACCATAATATTGTTTTCCTGATATTATACTGTTATTTAAGAAAAATTTTCTAAAATAATTTCATTTTGTATATTTAAATACAGTAATAGAGAGTTAATAATGTATCAATTTGTAGAATACAGTGTAGTTATCGTATCCTGCGAAATATAAAAGTTAGTGCTGGTAATGTTCGCAGGAATAAAAGTGTAGCAGCTTACAAGAATGGAAATAAAGAAAGTCGTAAAGCCGGAGTGCACGCCATATAAAATATTGAATTAATCAGGCTGTTAAAAATTTGCCAACAGGTAAGGAACATGGTTAGGGATCTCGCCTGCATTATCATAAATTTCAAGTGTTGAATGTGCGATAAGTCGCTTGTATTTTGAGAGCAATAAAATTCAAACAAATTTGCGATGGTATCGCCTCTCAATATTCATCACGCTCGTGTACAGTGGCGTACCTACAATTTTAGGAGCGCGTATGTAATAATAATTGATCCTTTATAAAACTTTTCAAGATGTTTTACAGGTTATGAAATTTGTCTCGATCCAATAACAACAATGTTACAGTAAGAAATACACTTTTTTTTTCTTTTCACTACGGTAGATGATGATAAAAGGTAGTCATATTTACTTGCATAAGCAATTACTATTAACCCTGAAATATTTTGGTAAAATATAATTACATGAATGTTCTAATGGGATACTCACATTAAATATAGAACAAGTCCTTATATTCTTCACAATTAATAACATAATAAAAATTCATTTACGTTATATCTGTGAAAAATGTAAACAGGTACGAAATTGGAATATATTCACGTTATCGGTTTTTGTATTGCTGCTTCTGCTTCTGAAGGAAAATATAAATTAAAATTTTAGTGTTAATTTATATTTAGAAGGTTAGGTTTCTCATGTACCAATTTTATATTTTCAGTTTTCTAGTTTCTTAATATAAATATACACAGCAAAAAATTACTTACGTATTTGCTTTGGTAGAGAGACCATTTTTTTTAATAAATTGAACACGAAACTTAATTCACATGTCGTTCAGATGTTAAGAATAATTTATTCAAGAACTACACAGAACGTTAATATAATTTGTGAAAAGGTATCTATCTTATTCACAAAAGAAAATATTCTGATAGGAATTCACTAAAGAGATTAATGGTTAATAACACTAAAACTAAATTTTAGCTGCGACTGAGTGCAAATAACGGATTTTATACCCAATACAATTTTATGCCGGCTTAAAATTATAAGTTAAGCAAACGAATTTCCCTGTGGCCACTTTTTACAACGAAAGTTTTGACCAGCCACTCTTCGGGCTTGGAAGCACGGCGACTCAAACCTTACACGGTCCAAGTTTTCACTTGAAATTGAGAATGATTTTCATGCGCATTGCGATCGTTGTATATTTTCAACAGAGGTGCTATAATTATGGTTTTTCTATTTTGTTTCTATAACAAAGCTATTACAGCATGAAAAAGAGTTCGTTAGTTGCTCATTCCAGTGATGTAATAGACTAGTACAATTTTTTTAAGGTTGGTGGCTCTATATAGCAAATAATATCAAATGTTGAATCTCGCTAAATAAACGAACACAAACGAATGTTAAGAATTATACTTTTTATACAATTTTGAATTAAAAGTAATTAATAAGACGAGGAGAAGAAGTTAGATAGAAATAGAAAATATCGTAGATAGTTCCTGTTACAAAAATAAGGTCAGAGTTGTGTATTTGTACGTCAAATGAATTTTCAAACGTCACATTAGTGTCTCAGATACAAAATTCCCTAATCTTTGAAACGCGCAAAATAGGAAAAATTGTATAAAGAATTCATTTCATAATAGTAGATTACGTAGCCGCGTGCCTGAGTGTCTGGTCGCGAGTCTGGGGAACCGGATTCGATCTCGAACGACGCTCAATATTTCGAATTTTAATTGGCAAAAATTGACCCCTGTGGTGCACTCTCCACGCCAGCAATCAGTACCCATGAGGTGACGCCTGGTTAACGTCAGAACGGTACAAATATGTTATCATCGTTACCGAAATTTAAAATTTTCAAAAAACGCTGTTAAATATCATTTATTGAGCTTTTATGTTATTATAAATAAAAGAATGTTATTCTTTATTCGATTTAATTATATTTTTTTCTTCATATTCCATGAACTAAGGGATAAAGAATTATAAAGAAATAACTTGCAACCTAATGCTGATAAAAGCTGCACCATGGAGACAGAATATTCAAATATTACTAATTGACAGATGTCAGTGTCAGTGTCAAATAAAATTTACATAATATCTTTGTGAAATGATTTTACTGGAAACAAAAAATATAAAATAATTTAAGGTGGCAAAAACAAATCACATAAGGTAATACAACAGATTATAGCCATAAGCCAATGCAGCAGATTATTATGTTATGTTATAAATTGAATGCTATATATGTTTTTATTTTCTAATTTTTATTTTAAGAAACATACTGTTCTTTTTACGAATAGATCAGTTCAGTACGAGGTAAGATCAGTTCATTTCTCCCCTAAAAAGAAAACGCCCATAGAATAGTTTGCACAAAAAATACTGTGTGCAATTTGTACAAAATACGTAGAATTGACGGAAGTTATTGTGCTGGCCACATCAGATTTTTTTTAGATTATTTAGTTCTTTTTCACAAAATAAGATGACAAATGATGACATTCGTTCTTTAATATATCTTTTGCACAATCAGTTTTTTTTTAAAACTTTACCGATAGGGTTTCCAAGGCAGTAAGTTTTGTTTAGAAATTACTGTGGTATTGATCAGTAAGTGATGTGACTGACCGGCAAAGTGATGTGACTACCTACCGATCTGGGGGCGGTGAAAATTACATAAATAAAAAATAAATGTAATTTTTTTAAAGCTATAACGAAAACAAAACAACGATCATAGCTTACTTAAAAACAGGGCAGCGAACCCGACAAAAACTGGGTTCGGTTCAGGTTCAGGTTAATTTGTTTTTGAGAGATGGGTTCGGGTGCGGTTCTGGTTCAAACATTAACACAATTTGCGGTTTTGTTCCGGGTTCAGGTATTGGGTTCAGGTTCGGTTCGACCTAATGAAAATTGATTTAATGTTTTTGAATAACAATCTTTATATAGAAATATTTTAAAATGCGAGCCGGAATTTACGCGAGACAAGAACACGAATACAAATTTCATAAACAGACAAAACAGGCGTCGATTATCGGCTGCATTACGTTTACGCTTACGTTTCGAACTCAAAATGTACCTGAACCGGAATATTTGAGGTTCGGTTCTGGGTTTGGGTTCACTAAAATGTTACCGTTTGGTTCCGGTTTTGGTTCGGTTCAGGTTCTGGTGCGATGCCCTGCTTAAAAATGACAACTATTTTTTTTAAATGTCAAAATAATTTTTAAATAATTCTAAACTTTAATTTGTTATTATTGGGACGATCGTGCAAAAAATATAATAAGCATTGCGGGCATTACCGGTATCGGATATATTGGAGATCTCGACTTCGTCTCGATCTAATCCTCAACCGGTAAGGTGCACTTACTGCCCTTAATACTTAAATAACTAATGTATTTAAATTTTAATTTTGTTTGTTTTCATTGGGTTGCATTTGAAGTTGTTTAATACCAGTATAGTTTAATATGTGCAGCATGAGCAAATAAAACAAATATAATGGTACCTAATATATTCTATCGATTTTGGTATTTTTCATATTGCTGATACATAGATGGCTCACTTAAATTTTAAGAACAAGAGCAGAGTGGTTATAAATTTATACGCGTTACAATTTTCACTTCAAGTGCAAATTAAGCGGATCTATTTTATACTTAAAGTGATTATGGACATTCCTTTAGGTTTTTTCTACAAAATTTCAAATTAAATAAGAGATTTTTTTTTCGACAAAACAAATAAAATGTCCAATGCCCAAACTGAACATTTACCCTACCACAAATCCTTACGATTGGTGCATTATAAACTTCATTCTCAATGAAAAATGTAAAATAGAACTATTGACAAATCTACTGAGTAGAATCTTTTCCTCTTGGGACTGGAGTGCTTTGCACCCTTTAAGTTCCGCCCCTGCTCTCATGGGTTTTATTGCACGTGCTCGCTTATGTATTCGTTTCTGTTCTGATTCAGGCCACGCCATGACAAAGATTTGTGTTTCGCGATTTGTAACGACGGCGCGTTTAATTGTGATCGATTAGTTCATTTAGCGGCGACTTGGCAGCGTGGAATAAAATCGCGCGACGAATACCAAACTCGCGCTTGGGTTTCGGCTTCGGCTCGGCTTCTCCTACTGCTTTGTTTCTCGACACGGCGCCCCAGGGATTCACGCAATAATGCCTGGATTTACAATATTTCCCGCCCAAACATCCCGGAATTATACTCCAAACTTATTCCAGCTTTTTAACTTCATGCAAAGATAGCGAAAATGAAAGAGATAAAAGAAGATTTCATTGGATCATTTTGATAAAAATTTACGCATTTGCGCAGATGTCTGATGTACGAGAAATAGGAAATTGTGAATGAAATTGTAACTGAACCATTTAAATTCAAAAGAAATTAGGGGTAAAATTTATATTATACCGGTTGTTTATTTTCAAGGTATAAGAGATTAACTTGGTAAGTTTTTTGCAGATTGCAGATGCAGACTCGTTTTGACTGACAATTGTTATGGTATCAATAAATAGATGCATAAAATGATACCAAATTATGTAATGTCTCATTTATATGAATTATTAAATTTATTCAGAATCTTAGTAATAGCGATAGTCATGTTATTGGAACAAAAATTTAAACAAATGTTTGACTTTGTATCTATTAAAATTTCTTATAAACGATAACTTGTGCAAAAAAATTATGTAATAATTTTATTACTTTCATGAAGTATTAGTACTGAAATCCAATGTTTTCAAAATGTATGTAAAAATATAAATTTTATTCAAAAAAATCTTATGTGACCAGTACATTGCCTTCCTTCAGTTCTATGTATTTTGTATATATCCAATAAAATTGTAATACGGACATTTACTATTCTCTACAAATTCCATACCGAAAGTTTCTTGGAAAAGATTCCATATATCCAATAAAATTATAACACAACATAACATACATACATACATACATACATACATACATACATACATACATACATACATACATACATACATACATACATACATACATACATACATACATACATACATACATACATACATACATACATACATACATACATACATACATACATAAAATCACGCGTGTCCCACTTAGTGGATTCGCACAAACCCGATAACAATAAGAACAACATCAACATCATACAACAAATCCTTACTCTTAAACATATTAAAGTGACCGATTTTCGGTAGCGAAATACATCATCCGGATCACAATAATAGTTAGGAAACAATCATTCTTCGCCACACATTCCTATCTAAGCAGACTTCTTTCGTCTCGGCCACACTCATAATCGCATTAAATTGCATTTGGCACTGACATGTGTCAATTAGAATTATTTGAATATATCAGTAGTTTCCATGGTTATAGCATAGACGACTGATTTATAAAAATCACATAATTTACATTTCTTTAATATCGTTTGATGCAGAAATTAATTATCAACAGCCTGCGAAAAATTGATTTACCATGTGAATCTCCTATGTATATAAACCTTAAAACTAAACGCCTGGCATTCGATTTTTATATGAAAATCGTTCTTTGAGACAAACTACTTTTTTTTGGAAATGGTGCATGTATTACAAAATTGTAGACGTTATTGATAAGAAAAGCCAAATATTGAACTAATTTTACGAACAAAGGGTAAAGTATTACATAAGTAACAGAACTAAAATATTTTCACATTTAAAGGCTTGAAAGTTGTAAGTATTTAGCACAAATTTAAACAAAATGAATAAGAATATTATTAAAAAAATTTGCAGTTACTTTTATTGTTTTATGCAAAACACTTTTTATGTTCAGTAAAAAGTGTTTTGCATATAAATATAAAGACTTCATTTAGATCTTTTTCACTTTAAAAGCTTATAGGATGAACTGAACAGAGAACTTCACATATTCAAATTTTACTATTTTGCTTATATTAACTGAAACTTATGTGCACTAGTAACAAGACATGAATTCTGTAATGAAAATTATGTTTATAATTATAATTTAAGTTTGCATCGTTTGGATACGGTGTGTGTAATGGCGCCGCGCAATGACGCCAACATTTGACATTACTATAATGAATCCGCGTATTATATGAATCCGTATTAGTACAAAACAAGATTTTGTCTGACTAATCATTTTAAAACTTTATAATTACGATATTATTCTAGTGTAATCTCCAAACACAAAACGCTAGGAATGCTGAGGAAATGTAAACTTGACATTTTGACAAGCATAAGTGTTTTTACTTCCTTGTACGTAAGTAAAGGAAGTATTGTAATCGCGAAAAATTTCGGTTTTCAGATTTCAGCGGAAATATCCATTTTGATCATTCCTGAATCCATTTTGACTAATTTCGTCGTGACGTCTGTACGTACGTATCTCGCATAACTCAAAAACGGTAAGTCGTAGAAAGTTGAAATTTTGTATTTAGGACTCCTATAACATCTAGTTGTGCACCTCCCTTTCTGGTTATTACACAATTTCCAGAAGTGGCACTTTACATGAATCCTATAATAGATTTTAATGAAAAACTGTTTTAAAATATAATCCAAAACTTTTCAAATTTTGTATACAAGACTTTTATGTCAATCGAAATAACATAATAGATTTTGGTTAAAATAGACTAACCGGAAGTGGTACATTACTTGAAGTTGTTAACAGTTTTTTTTGAATAAAATGATTTTATTTTGATTTTAGAAATAAATGCTTCAAATAAAAGTTTTAGAGAATTAATTTCTGCGTCTAGCACATCAAGTATTATTAAATTAGCCCTATGTATAAGCGAGATATGCAAATTTAAAAATTATGTACTGTTTTGTTTTTGTAAGAAAGCTTGCTATGGATTAGGGCAAAAAAATTGTTCATGACAAATTACGTTAAATACGTGCAATTTTATGATTCGTACAATAACAAATATTATATTTTTAATGTGAAATTAATCATATTCATTGTTGTAATCAAATATTTCTTCGTTGTAATCAACTCTCTTTATAAAGAACCGGGTTAGATTAATGTTAATTTAAAAATGATAGTAGTAAATGAATTATTTTTTGTTCTATATCAAAATATTTCTCGGGCTTGGCTTAAGCCTGTCAATATTTTGTAATTTAATTATTAAAAAATATGTATAGTTTAATAATCGTACAAGGAAGTCGTGTGATGTACACATCAGATTTTTTCTTTTACTACTCCGTTGTCATCTAGTGGTGTTACCAGTACTATTGGATATGAGTACGCCATTATGTCTCGCTATTTAATGGGTCACAATTAAAAAAATAGCTAAATAGGTCATCGGATGAACAAAAAATACATGTTTATTATTTTTTAAAGTATATCATAAAAAATTGTGAAATATCCAATTTAAAATTCATATTAGCGTATAGAATAAGATGTTTGTATAATTATTCTACCTTAAAACTGATATGACACTCTTCGATTATTGTAGCAATTTCTAATCTGTTTAAGGGTAATGTTTTAAAATTTAAATGTATGAGTATTATACTGAAGTCAAAAATCGGATGAAATGTTAATGAAAGTAATAACGAGTGAAACAAAAATGTTCCGACAATAAAACGTGACTGAAACCTTAGAAAAAATTTGGCCACCGTTTCTCATTATTCACAGCTAGGAGGGGCTGGGGGTGTTTTATCGACAGCGTGGAAAGAAAGCCGTGGCTGCCGTTCGCGTTCAATTTAAGAATCGGTCCTTTCAGCCGGGAAGTTTCATCCAGTCAATGGGTCCGATGCCTCTTAATCCGAGGGCATTGGGCTGCTAAATTCCCCAGCTGAAAGGATAAGCACCCGCCTATTAAAATAACAATCGCGGTGAATTTACTTCACCTATACCACCAATACTTATTTTTATGGTAATGCAGACAAGACTTATCGCCTTTCAATTAAATGCGGAAATAGTTACTCGAAAAAACCACTGAAAAGTGCTTCGAAAACACTATAAACCTAACAGCAGTGGAATATTGATTGTAAGAGACTTAAAAAATTGGTAACACAGGGATCACATGACTGAGTGTATTACTGGTTTTAGCTCTGGTGGCTCAGCTATGAATCAAACTATATAGACCGGGTACTAGTGCTACGTGAAAAATGTATCATAGTACTCCAAATACTAACCATTGGTACTCACCCTGGAGAACGATATGCTATCCTCTCTGAAAACAGATCTACTCAGCTGTGGGTCATGATCCAAAACTGTTTAAAAAAATTATATTCTAGAATCTAGGTTTTCTGTATGGGACCTGCATAAAATTAAATTATGTATTTGTAAATGGTAGCCGATAATAAATGCAAGATGTTTTCAATCGTTACAAGGGGGCGCTAGAGCCTTTTATTGTTGTGAATTTTACCTATCAAAAATTATCCATGCCATCCCGTCCTAACCCTAAAAGACACATAAAATTATGGCCAGACACCCTGGAAGTATATTTGGGTCGCCGCATCCTTGAGATTTCGTCAGCCACTTAAAGTGGGGGCGGTGATTGATGGTACATCGCTTCATATTTCAGGAACAACTTATAATGACCATTGTGGTTGTTAGAACAGTTGAAAGTTGCACCATTTACAGTGGTACCACCTTCATTATGGTATTCTGTCTGGATCCAGTTTTACTTAAATATTTATTACAAATTACATTGAAATATGTAATTCCGTTATGAAAAAAATGTTACAACGATGATTGGATATGTAAATAATGTTTAAAATATTGCACCATGCACCACTATCAAATTATCTGGCACTTACGAGTATTTCATAGCAATTTGCGTACTAAATTATACGCAAATTTTCAACTTTGTTATCAACGATTGACTATAATTGTGGTTTTATAGCTAATGGGTTCTTTTAAAAAAAATTATAGGTAAAATTCATTACAATAAAAGGCTTTAGTGCCTTCTGTAATGATTGAAAATGTCTGGCATTTATTGTCGGCTACCATTTACATATACATAATGTTATTTTACGCAGGTCCCATACAGAATATCTAGATTCTAAAATATTATTTTTGAAAAGTTTTGGGTTTTGACCCACATCTGGCTAGATCATCTTTTTTTTCGGGAAAGACAGTAAATTGTTTTCCAGGGTATTTAAAGTTAGCACCAAGGGTCATTATTTCGAATACCATAATTCATTTTTCATGTAGCACTAGCCCCCGGTCTAATATGAGTGAGAGTGACCCATTTGGTGCGTTTCCTACGATAGCTTTGGAAAGAGCCAATGAAGTGATACATGGTAATCGTTCTCAACGGACATATAAAACAAAATGAAAAGCATGTCGTTTTCAACTTTTATTATGTTTGCAATTATTATTGGTTATTTGTTTTTGCAATATTGCTGAGAGTTAGTAATTTTATTACAGAATGAGGGAGAACGTCATTATTGAAATCTACAAACAAATGGATAATGAGCCATGATGATATATTTATTTCTCTGTTTCGAAAGTAGAATGTCCTATCTTAGCATGAATATAGATGTTAGAAGGAGCTTCATTCTTAACCGATTTTTGTTGAGATATTATTAATTGAGATTGGCATGAATGCAATAAATACACTAAATATCTGGGCAACGGACATAATAAAAAGCACAAATCATTGTCACCAACCTAATAATTCTATCCCTTTATGTAAATTGTCAAATATTTTTATAAAAAAATAATATAAATGAAAGCCTCAGCAGAGAAAATAGTATAAAACACACTCGTTGCCCACTTGCCGCTATATACTCGTGAACGAATTTCTAAATCATGTTAGAATACATTGTCTTCTGCAACTTATGTTTTTAATATACTATTATTTTAAATTATGTACCTTCATAAGTTTTTCTATTTCAGATTTTTGAAATTATAAAAAAAAAATTGTAACGGGCGGAGAAACTACTCTTTCCAGTAAAATTATTACACATACATGTTTTTATTAGATGATTAAGTTTAGTAATATATTTATAAATTCATTTAAGTAGGTAGATATAATTTCATTGTCCTACAATAAGTATCATTTAAAAATATGGGTACATCAAATAATTAAGATAAAAGAAATAAAAAAATGTTTTAAATATTTAACCGAGAATTATTTCTTAGGGCCATTCGTACATTCTTCTGTTAAAAATTTAACTGCTAGTTAAATAAATTAAACTGAAACAAAATTAAGTGACATTTATCATTGTTGTCAATAAGATGATTAAAAAAAACGGGTCAAGCTAGCTTTAACCAGTAGTTAATTCTGCAACTACCAAATTAGTGGAAGGTTTATTAATCTTCTAAACAAGTAGAGGATATTATGCAAGAAATATCAATGTTTTTTCTTTGTCTTGAGATTTCGTAGAAAGAAACGGCAATGACCGACTCTGGATGTCTTTTGTATTTTACATGTCTTTGTACGTATATATTTGTTTATATTAAATTCGACACGAATAAATAAATAAATAAAATAAAAAAATAACTTTCAGTATTAAGACAGTTGTAGTTAGCATATTTACGATTTTGCACTAGGTTTTAAAGTCCGCCTCACTTAACATCGTATCTTAAAGATTTAGTGTGAAAAGAGTAAATGGGAAACTTAGCAAAAGTAAAATAAAATAAACTTTCATTGAGAAAACGAGGGAATCGTGCTGATTTTTAAAAATCAATATATGTATTCAAATGGTGTACCCACATTTTTGAACGGTAGTGGAGTGGTAGTGTAAATCGTACTAATGTAGAAAGGTCCCTTAGATTTAATCATAATTTGCAGTTCTAATGTTTCGATTGAACATTTTTTCAAACATAAAATTTCCTTCAATTATTTTCATACGTAATATAACAAGTGATATGATTATCATCGATGATATTCTCGAGTGAAACCGAGCTGCAAATTTCACGAGTCCGAAGGACGAGTTGAAATATGCTGCTTTGGTTTCACGAGCAATATCTTCGATTATTAATCATATCACGAGCTTATATTTAATGAGAGAATATAATGAATTTTTGCAATCTAACCTAACCTAACTTTTGATATACATATTCATATTGTATTAAAACATTGTACTTACGAGTTTTATTTAATATTTCGGAGTTTGAATTATTGTTATTATTTATTTTTATACTCAAAATTAACTGTCAATGTCATAAATAAAGAAAACAAATCCCTTCATAACGACTATAAATACGGTGATCCTTTCCTTGCTTTTTATCATCGTTGTAATAGACATGTAGCTAGGGAGATTCTGAATGTTGATTGGCGGAAAACATGTCACGTGACTAAGGAATTATAATCTCATTTTCATATTTTCGCTGAACAACCACTTTTGACATACAATACAATAAAAAATTGCTACTTTCAAGTAAAAACATACAAAAATGAGAGTAGTAACATTATCTACATCCATCTTCAACTCATTATTATCAATCAATTATTTGACTTTCCTATTCCAAGATCGCAAATCACAGTCTCCCTTGTCTTACCTGCAGCGACGACCTGGAAGACACAAGGCGTCCGCTGATGTCCCACTTCGTTGACGCCCCAGCAAGCGAGGGTGCCGTAGTCCATGTCCGACACGGGGGTGTAGTTGAGTCTAGAGGTGGTGACCTCGTTGGTGAACCTGCCGGCCGGCACCTCGGTCAGGTCGCCAGAGTTGTTGAACGTCCAGTGGAAAGTTACGGGGGCGGGATTCGCATCTACTTCGCAACGCAAAGCCACGGTTTCTTGCTTCAAAGCGCCGTAGAGCTCTTCGCGGTCGTCTTTGCATACCGGTGCATCTGGAAATAAGGAAGAAGAAGTTGTAGTTCATTTATTATAGAAGAGACTTGAAGTTAATTTAGTGAAGTCAAATATGTATTGACAATGACCATAACAACTCAAAAGTTGTTGGATTAAGAATAAGAGGACATGCGCATGAAACAAATTATTAGTTATAATAAATAAAATAATAAATATCAAAGTGTAATTTGCATAGTTTACTTATGAAATAATTTTACTAGAAATATAGAATCTTTTGCAAGAAAATTTATGAATGGAACTTATACACAGGATTAACGGAAGGTATTGTGCCACATAAGATTTTTTTAAATAATTTATCAAAAGAAAATGTGATCTGATCACAAGGCGTAGAGTAGATAGATAAAACGAATTCAAATACGTCTATCTGTGAATTAAAGCAAGAACATTTCGTAATTTTGGTAATGTGATTTAAAATCAACAAGAAACTTGGTGATGATATTGAAAGTTCTGACAATGATAACAAATTACTATAGCACTGACGTCCTTCATCGTTTTACGGATGTGTCGGCCCTGGTAATTATTATAATAAGTATATTTGTCTTTAAAATTAGACTTTGGTTTTTATTACATATAAAAATATAGTGCCGTTTGGTTAAAACATTTTGATGTATATTAGGGTCTACTTAGGTAATGTCTAGTGCCCTTAATGGTGTAAATATGTCGACATCTTTGAATAAAAATAAGTTGGCAAATCTATAAATGGGTAAGAAGCCGTGATGCCGTATATTTATTAATATACTTATTTCAAATATTCTTTGTTTGTACGTTCATTAAGATGTGACAATAATCAGTTCAGTTGATCAAGTACTTCAGTACTTGAAAATTTATACAATGGATATAAAAAGCTGGTAGAGATATATGTACTTCTAAAACGTTAGAACTTTAGCATCCTCTGTGTTTAAATTGCTAGGATAACGATCGCTGGCTTGACAAAG
Organism: Harpalus rufipes; assembly: GCA_951394225.1. Taxonomy (NCBI): domain Eukaryota; kingdom Metazoa; phylum Arthropoda; class Insecta; order Coleoptera; family Carabidae; genus Harpalus; species Harpalus rufipes. The sequence goes on along the minus strand of OX596280.1, from coordinate 39,160,053 downwards.
CAGAGTTTTCAAGTGTTTGCTCTTCTGTTTGATTTCTTCACACTGGCAGAAGCTTGATCTCCCAATCTCTGAATGAAATACATACTGTAGCAACTGTAGCATTTGGAATGAAGCCTCGTCCTACGTCGGCAGAAACACAAGGCATATAATTAAGCGCGAGATGTCTGCGTAATAATTGTTAACATTAGCAAAACTTTCAAATACAAACAGACAGACGTATGTATTTACTCTGTTCTGGCTGGAACAAATAAACGCACGCACTTCAAAGCGATCGTATCAGTTTGAATTTGAACAAGGGAGTAATCGGTAACGAGCATATGTAGCTCCTTTATGTTGCAGATAGAGGAAGGACTGTGGAAAATTGTCCTCTTTCCTTTCGCATTTTCACTCAAGCCTGCCTTGTTATTAATTACACATGTTGCGGGGGAACGTATTCACACACTCTAGATATGTCACAATGTTACTCGTACCAGCTTCTTTGTTATCAACGGAGTACACTAGTTAACTTAAGCATTTTTTTACACATTATACATTTCGCAAACACAAACTGCAGCAAACGTATTATTTGCTCTATTTATTATTTTATTTGTTTAAATACTGTTGTAATCAATAATATTCATTCTTGGATTATTCATATTAATAATGTGCTATATGAACAATGCAGAAATTTTCATTATGAAGAACTATAATAGTAGTTTGTCCAACAAGAGTGGATATGATGTCCATATCGCATGGGGATGAAGTTTAAGCACGACGCTGTAGGTGGAGTGTCCAATCATCCGCATACTTTTTCTACGACTAACGAAAATAAGGAAAATACAAACTGTAAAAATTGAAAATATTGTTGAACATTATTAATTTCAATGTCATTTTATGTATTTGTTTTCCTAGACTTTGTTAATGGCATTTGTTATTAATATTGTAACGTTGCCGCTCCGTAGCCCTCGCCGCCGCCCCGCCATAGCAGGCGCCGCAGTGTCTGCGCGTACCTGACGAGTTCTAACTTGTTGCGATCTATTGTGCATGTTGTTTGCCTCGAAAAGTTCTTTAGGAAGTTCTAGAACTAAAGTCGCCAGGTATATAACCCGTCGCCAAAGCCAGCGAACACATTCTGTATTATAGAAGCAACGAGTAAAGAAGTCTGATATAAATAAGCGTCGTGAATAGTTGGTGATATAAACAACAGTCGACAAGTGAACATAAATAAATGTAATTAGTGACATAAAGAGTGGTGTTAATTGTTTAAATAAATAATCTTAGTGTTTAAGTGTCTTATAATATTCTTACTCTTTAAATTAGTGTTAATATTTGTTTATCCTAGTGTTAGTTTAATTTATTATCTTTTAATTATATTTTTAATATTTATTTACCGTTTAATAAACGTATTCTTTCAATCAATAATATTACTGTGATTATTAACACTTCACCCATATAAATAAAAACGTTACAATATTATGTTTTATTTTATTTACAATTAGTACGTTTACACCGCGCATACTAAACAATTAGTCCGAATATCAAGTGACGTAACAAGATGGCGACGAATTGTTTAAAAATTCTGAACCAAATATTTGGTACGTAATTGGTACATATTTTTGATACGTTCAAACGGGGATGTACTAGACCTTACTCTTGCACTGCAGCAAGGGTACCAAAACGATTTTTCTGTCATCTATGACTATTTTTAATTCAATTAAATTGTGTATTAACATTTTGGGGAAATTGTTTAAGTTTAGTAATATTTATAATTTTAGTAATGGAGATGTAAATTATATAGATTCACAACAATTTTCCATTAGTAAGTAATTTTAGGTTAGGGTAACTGTGACAGTTGAATCTCCGAAAGCACGTGTAACGAATCAAAATATTTAGTATGTTTATTTAGATACCGGAGTAAACATATCGTACTAAGAATAGTACGAACGGTCTAAACGTAGTCAATGATTTTATATACTATTTCAATTTATCTAATTTATTTAGCTTATGATTACACGTCATTAAGTATTATTAAATTAATGTGAATTAAAATCATCTAGCGTCCATCTTCAGAAATAACCAGGGCCGGATACGTCATAGCCGAATTTTTGCATGGCTACCGTTTTAAACGTATGATACTGTTAATTTCAATTTTTAATTACAAGATAATATAAATTTGACTTTTATATTTGCTATTAAGCTGCTTATATGATATTCATTTTTTTGTGTACATTATCAAATCATTTAAATTTCACATATTCCCCTATTGAAACTGCTTCTTTCATGAAAATAATTAATATTCGAGATGTCACTCTATAACAAAATCTTGTTTCCGAAGCATTTCAATTATTATATTCTTTTATATCTTTTTTTTATTATTTCATTATATTATTTATAATTGTGGATTAGTTCAGTCAAACAGAATTTATTCTTACTATACCAATGTTTCGGTGCACCCTTTAACCTTTTTCATGGTCTATAACAATTATTCAACAAAAAGTAATACATAAAAAATAACATGGACATTATCACACTTACAGTAAGATATTACAAATTGTTACAATTCATGTACAGAAAATACATTCGTACAAAACATTCAGTTAATTTATTAAACGTCGTACAAATAATTTAAAGAGTACGGAAAATAGCCGGAAATATTCTGTGTAAGGATTCTGGTGACATCATTGATATGGACTCTTATTGGTCGTCTGTACACCAATAATAATGTAGCAAGTTGTAGGAATTTAAATAAAATGTAAGGAAATTAATGAAACTTATTTTGGCCAGAAATTTGCCTTTTCCTTTTTAAACTTTTCCAATACACCAAAATATACGCTGTTAAGTCCTTGAATATCAGTTCTTGCATTGATGTTATTGCAATCATCCCTGATTTGTAATATTTCAAGAAACATACGTTTGGTGTAATTCTACACTTCCTCCAAAATCTTGAAATTTTCCAGATCAAAAGTGTGTTTTGGTGTATTGGAATGCTCAGCCAGAGCACTTGTTTGCCGTATTGTTCTGTGTTGATCTGCGATGTTCGCTTATCCGGATCTTCGAGTAACGTTTGGTCGTTCCAACGTATGTGGCTTTACAGTTGTCAGTGGAACAATGAATTTTATAAACCACGGTTGATTTGTCGTTCTTGTCCACTGGGTCCTTCAGTTTTCTGTAAACCTTCCGACTGTCGAAATGGGCTTACATGCAGTAGCAACGTTCAGTTTGTATTCTACTATTTATTTAAATTAGGCGCTAATAATTATATATTGTGCAATACGGAAAACTTGTTTCGGTCACGTGGTCGTGACATTTTTGCTATCAACATATTATGACCAAAGTTGTAAGATCTTACTGTAAGTGTGATAATGTCCATGTTATTTTGTATTTATTACTTTTTTGTTGTGTAATTGTTGTAGACTCTGAAAAAGGTGCAAGGGTGCACCGAAACGTTGGTACGTAAAGTAAGAATAAATGCTGTTTGACTGAACTTTCGAGTAATTGATAACACCTAATTATTTATAATATCTGTTAACAAGCATATTTTTTTTTCCTTTTTCTTACTATTTTCTTTTAATTCAATTGAGCTGGAATAGCCTATTGAAAATAGAATTAAAATATAAAGTTTGACGTCAGTCGTCAACCTACCCTGGCCGTTTGAGTCACAACCAGTCACCTAATGGACACATCACCGTGACTCCATGAATTATGTAATTAATTAATAAACAGCATTATAAATATGTAAACTCCCTCAACAATAAATATAGGCGAAGAGATTAGAATGTTAAGAGATATTAATAGTAGTATATAGAAGTATATTTTGGACCAGTAGATAAGCAATCAATACTACTTCACTGTGTGTGACAGGGTTTGGTTATACATGTGTATTTGCCTAAATAACATTTATGCTATGAAAATTAATGATTAGAACTAATTTTCCAGTCAATTAATTAATGCTCCAAATCATGCAATCTCAATAGGTATATATTAATAATAATTACAATAAATAAATAGATACAAACCGAGCTAAGATATTCACTGTATCTTCGCTTTAAAATAAAAAAGTAGAGAAAAAAGATTTAATTGCTTAAGGGTAAAATAAATGGAAAAATATGGAATAAAGGATGAAATCTGGCCTGCGATTAAAACAGAAACGTGGAAGATTCCAAACTGAATTCTCCGAGGTAGTATATAAAGTGTCTCGGTGCTTTTAAAAACCCCCAGTGTGTAAATCCTCGTGCAGATTTATAATTTGGTGTTTGCACTGCAATGGCTCTCGTGTGATACAATTAAGCTTAAGTAATTAGAGGACGACGTAATTGCAAACGCAGTATCAACACGGACGGTAATCGGGTTAGTTACCTGTCTCACAGGCCGTTATGCCGGCCCTTATTCAATTAAAATATAATTTCTTCGCGCCCGTCTCAGAAACGGGAGAGTTTTTCTCAAGACAAATGTAACACTACGGAATGATATTTTTAACTGGTGCTCGAGACGAGGAAACATTAAAATCTTGGAAACAATGAGTTCCGTAAAAAATTGTAGTAGCGTTTGGTAACCGCAGACTGCTGAGCAGAAAGTGAAATAAATAGTATAATACAAGGGAAGAACAGCGTTATAAATGTAGAGAATAAGGAATAATAAATGTGCGTTTGTGTTCCAAATTAAATTAATGTAATGAGAGCAGAGGAGCTGCAGAAAAAAAGAACGGAAAAGAAAGAAGCAAAATAAAAGCGGCTACAAAAAGCCCTACATTCAAGCGGATGTACAGAGCTGGTTAAAAGAACCATCCGCACTTCTCAGGTGGAGTGGAGTACGATACGAGTATGCAAAGGAGAAAAAACAATACAATATCTAAGGGGAAAAGGTTGAGTAATTACACAAGAGCGGGCATTAATCTTACAGCACGGCGCAACGTCTCCGAACTGAGCAGAGCAGTTCAGTTCCTCTCCTCCTGCGGTTTTGTAATTACTTATTCCGAACGCTAAACGCGCTGCTAAATGAGTTGTTAATGCCCTAACGAGGAAATGGACACTGAACTGAAACTGCTATTGCTGTTACTGCCGCTGAATTCTACTCAACTAAATGCAGTTGCTGACTAGCATCATGCGCTTCATATCTCCCTCGTTGCTTACATCTAGAAAGGAAATGTATTCTAATAACTAGATAGTAGAGAATAATTTCTATGAAGATTAAAACTATTCGATAATAAACATATATATATATATATATATATATATATATATATATATATATATATATATATATATATATATATATATATATATAGTTATTTATTGTAAATTCTAAATAAATATGCAAAGTACAAAGGTCAGTAAAACATAAACCGAACACTTTTACCACTGCCGAGACTGTTTGAAGACGTTAATATATTTAGATTTACCACTTAAGTTGCAAGTTGCCGCACAATCGTCTTGTCAGTAGCTATTACAATAAATGAGCAAGTACAAGCAGTACCGAATGTCGTTACACAAAACATCATTATACAATTTATGATTAATGAAAATATTAAACCGACCGGGATTTTGCATAGACTGCAAAAGCAGTTAGGTAATCATACCTTATCGAATACACAAATGTGTACTTCGCTAATTATGATGCAAAATTTGACCAACCAACGTTGTCCAAAAACTAGTGTAACGCCATTACTGACGGCGCCTAAAACCCAGTGTAACACCAAACAACATTGAAAGAACTCGCGATAACATCACTGGCGATTAGAATCGTTAAAAATTAATGAAAAAACTGAGATGGCTTTGTCCTTGACGAATCAGAGCGGCATGTTAAAAAAAAATGTCGTACTGAGGTCCCACACATTTTGGCTTTACATCGCCGCCATACCCCAAATCTCGGCTTTGAACTACCATTGAACATCCCCCTTGCAGCCGTAATTTATTCCCGTGCGATTGTCATTTTTTCAGATAACTTAAAGAGGCATTGGCAGAACAATGATTTAAAAGTAATGAACAGGTGGAAGCATTCGTGTGTAAATGACTCTGGACCTATAATTATCATAAACCGGAAGCCAACAGTAATGAGCATCGCTATTCGGACGAGCATAATTAACAGTATCGTCTATATCTAGTGACCTACATGTTTTTTTTTTGGAAAAACAATAGATCGCTAAAATGGCCTCCTAACTGCTTAACTTTTGTTTAATTTAAGAACTTAACCGATTTCGGATCTCTTATAAATCTCGAGATTCCCGTGTTGGACATTTTATCTTGGACATTCCGTATAGCTATCTACTACTATTAATATCTTAACTTTCTAATCTTTTTTGCTTCCTTGGCGTCACAATCTTTCAAATTTTCGTGGAGAGAACATCAGAGAGGATAATTTTGTGCTAATTTTAAATCGAAAATAATTTTCAAATTGACTTATATCGAACTCGAATTCTGGCGGAGTGCTTCAAAGTAAACCAAAGAATAAGTCTACAGTTACCCATGAATGTATGCAGTTAATATTTCGATGGAATAGCGCTTAGGAACAACTACTTGTTTGTTAATATAATCAACAATTTAATTTTGAACTGGAATTGATAATTTTTAGCAAAAACAATACATTTTTTACAGTTTATTGAATAAAGATATCCGAGTTTCCCTGTGCTTATTAAATTTTCCAGAGAAAATATTCAGTGCTGGTGTTTAATCTAGGAGAATGTGTTTTTCGTCATTTTATCGACAGGGCAAATTGTATGACAATTTATGAAATGCAAATGAAATTGAAGAGTTTTCAATTACAGCCAGTAAAAAACAACCTCGCCCTGTATACTGTATTTGCATTTAATTTTTCTTCGACAATCCGTACGAGAGATGAATGGCATAAGTTTTCTGTTTTAATAAATTTCTTTCACAAGAAATGAGATTTCCTAAGTTTCAATGAAAAAGTTGTCAACCATTATTCAACTGTTTATATTTTTAAGAAACAATCTTCCGGGGAAATACAAAATAGTTGAAAGAAGAGAACAATAAAATCAATATGCAGAAAGTTTGTACAAAGCGATCGAGAACAATACTTGAATAATATGTGTTCAAAGTTATAGTTGAATTGTGTTGCTCGCTGTTTGCGAGCAAATAGTCCCATTTTGTTTGCTTTATTGAATTTCTCCATGAATGGAAATAATTCATGTCACCTTGCGTGGCAACTGGTGCCATAAACAACATAGAAGGGCCATAGCTATTCGCTAATAACCTTGTAGCGTTTCTATAGTTACAGCTAAAGACAATAATCAAATTAGAAATTACTTCTTGGTTCCTGTTCTACTTCTCTAGAATTGAAATTGCAGAGAGAAATGGTTGTATGACTTTGAAATGAAGATTACTAGCAACAATTTCTGTTTACAACGGAATTGATTTTATAAGTTACACTATTTGACAACACAAAAATATAGTTAAGAAAAGAAAGCTTGACACAAACTCCTCTTACGATAGATAAAAATAATAATTTATGCGAAAATAACCTTGTCAGTGAATTAGATCAGGTACCTGACAATTAATAAGTTTTCGGTTAAGTACATATTTAACGATTATTTAGCAGATGAAAGATAAAATTTATTTTTAATTATAGATCTAGACGTAATAAAAATTAATAATTTCATGTATAGGACAAATTTCTGAAAATTTTAGTAATAACTATAGACGATTTGCGGACAAAATGACAATCCACTAGTTGTAATCTCGGACTGAAGTGATTATCGCATCCCGACAATTGAGGAATGGAAACTAAAGCTAAATTTGATAGTTTTTTTTTTCAAGAATCACACGTGCTAGTTGTTGCGCTTGGAGAATTTTTATTACACAGTTCGGATTTAAGAGTCCTTGTTCGGATTACCTTCTTTCTATTGCAAGTTCGGGTTACTGGATATTCGAATTAAGGTAGGTTCGGATTATCGTTATTGTAAAAGGTATCGTGAAATAGAAATTTAAACTTGACATATTGAACAAGGTATTGCTATTCGTATAATAATACTGCAAATATTTAAATTTTATTAAATAAGAAACTGTACAAAAATTGAATAATATTAGTACATGCAGTTGTATGAAATAAAACATCTATTTGTTTTAAACATAATTTGTCGATTCATTATATATATTGTGAATGTAATATTAATAATCAAGTAGAAATTAATATGGTTCATATTTTTCGTAAATTTTCTTTTGACAATTTGTATCACAGCTTCCAATGAGAGTCCGGTTTATTATCAATAAATAAAAAGATCGTTAAGCTGCCCCAATTCTTCAATTGAAATTTCTGTGTGGGGCGCATTTTGTAACATCTAACTAATAATATGAATTTATAAGTTGAAATATATTTATTCTGTGACAAAAATGGAATTTTTGTCGCAAAATCGTTGATGGTCTTTTTAAAGTAGCATTTTAAATCATGTGTTTTTACCTCTCGCTAAGACAGGTATTGGATTCGTGCTGAAAATTGCATATCCAGATTTTAATGATTAAGCATGTTTTAAGGTCCCTACAATCCGATTTTAATATTTTTACGATGATGTATGTCTCTGTGTGTGTATGTGAGTCGGTTGGAAGGACGATTTCTCAAAAACTATAATACTTAATATCTGTTTAATTACTTATTTCTCAGTCGGACATTACTTGGACGAGCTGAAAAGGTCCAATTATTAATTGGACAACCGAAACTAACAGATTCTTAAAAAAAATCTTCTAAATATTATTATTTGAAATTTTTGTTCTTACTTGTATTAAAGAAGAGTAAATTCTCTATCTGATACATATAAATATTTTATTAAATCTTTGATAGATTTAGAAATAAAGAAATATAAGTTATATAATAATCAGTTGTAATAAATCTTACAACCCAAATAATGTCATAGAAACCAATTGAATTTTTTTTTGTAACTGACAGATATATGTCAGTGTCAAAAATCCAGAGACATTACTGAAGATTTTTTGTGGGAAGTACATACATTATATTATTTCTTATTGTATTAATAGTTAAATATTTAAAATTATGGGTATATTACATATACCTTTCAAAAATATTGTCAATCCCGACAAAAATGGAAACATTTCGAAAAACTAGAAGAGGACAAAATTTCTTCATAGAATGAATTTAAAATTAAAAAATCTAAATAGAAAGAATAGAAGTAAGTAGAATATTTGGTGTAGAGTGTAGGTATACGGCGCGAGCAGTCATGTGACTTTGTTGGCCTTGACAAGCAGATATGGTGGCCCGTGTCAGAATGATAGCTAGTAATTATGTATATAGATGTCAAATAATATCATAATTACTCATTCTAAATTTAGTGATTTTCCAATTCCATGTGATTTATTTTCCTCAACAAGTAAACTCCACACTCCTGGTGACAAATTAACTATGTAAATTTAGAAAATCTTGAATTTTTTAATGAAAAATTCTAACATTTGACATCTATGTACATATTTACTAATTGTCAAGGCCAACAATGTCACATGACTGCTCGCGCCCTATACTTATGTAACCAAAAACAAAAGTGGCGAGAGGTATTGCGCTGGCCATAACAGATTTTTATATTTAACTACGTGAAAAATTCATATATAATAATAAAAACCCAAAAATAAACTTGTAAACTTAATAACATTTTCGAAATGTCTAAATTTTGATACTTCAAAAATTCTAAAGCAGTCGCTAGAGGCGCTGATGCTTATAATGTGCTGATCGCCTGTAGTTTCATTGAAAGAGCATTTACCAAAAGTCACTCCACATGCACTCTAAATTAATTTGGAATGCACTACAAGATTCATTTTTGTGTGAAAACAATTTCGTTGGGTTGAATTCGAATTCAATCGTCCAGATTACCATCAGGCGCTTACCGAGTTTTGTTAATATTCCCTCTCATACATATTCTTTTATGCAGTAAAACTTCTCGTAACTTTTACTATATGCAAACTATATTCCATACTTAATTTCCTTTTAAACTCGACCCTATTTAATGCCGTTCTAACCGCTTTGTTTAATATTTAAAGTTTATAGTTTGAAAATTTCTTAATTCGTCCCCTATCTACGTATGGATGGAGGAGTGTTTAAAAGGCATTGTTATGAGGGTGAACTACCCTCGGCACCGAGGGATGGAAGAGAGGTGAAAGTGACTCTGGATGTACTTTACAGAATTTATTAATTAGCTCTGGGAGTTCAACTTACACGATCAGCCTTCACGTAACTTATAAGAGCTTCGCACTCTACTCAAAGACATTCACAAGCTCGGAAACTATTCGCCTGCCTACAGTAATAGTGCCCTAAGTTCTAACTTTCCCCAAGAATTAGAATTCTTAATAGGATTGTTCTATATACTATTACAAGGTTGGATATATTGCTACAAATTGTAACAAATAGAAACAAATGTATAGCCTGTAATTTTTATGCTTTATTCTATTTCAAATTAGTCTTCATTTAGATCCTTCAACGATTTTGTCTTTATCACCTCTATGGTCTTAAAACTTAAAACGTTGTCCTTTCAATGTCCTCTTCATCTTCGAGAAGAGGAAGAAGTTATAGGGTATGTCTAGTGAAAACGGTGGCTATTTGTGTTCGGAATACGGGTGGATCCAAAAGACCACCCGCTTACTCGTATTTCAGCAAATACGGGTCGGAGTCGATTCTTCACTTATAAGACTCATAAGACCGTAAAACACATGACTCGCAAAAGAACCAAAACTCCATAAGAATCGTATGACCCGTAATATGTGTTTGATCGCTTTTAGCTTCACCCTGGATAAAAGTTATTCAGTTTAAACATCAACTATAATGGAATGTTGTATTAAAATAAATGTCACGGATGTTACTTTTCATCGTATGTTTATATTGATTTATTTTACGGGTCATACGGTTCTTATGATTCTTACAGGTCATACGCTTCTTATGGGTCTTATGGGTGAAGAATGGACTCCGACCCGTATTCCATAGGCTGTATAGGTTTTGTCCAAAAAATCACAAACGATTGCTGAACTGCGATATGAGAGGGGGTTGTTTCTTGGCTGACGTGTTTATATTCAATGTATATTTCATACATGGTTTATATTATTGATTTATTATTTCAACGACTGTGTTAAACCATGTTTAACACTTACACGATTATTTACATGTTGTTTATAAACATTTTTTACATTATGCATCATCACACTTATATATAATAAATTTCATGTAAGTTCTGCTTTCTATGTTGCCAAATATATGTAGCTCCTGAAGAAGACCCAGGTGGGGTCGAAACTGTAGAGTTTGGAATAATAAAGTGGCTGCTATCCAGAAACTGTTATACTTTCATGATTGCTGAACTGTTAGCTGGTGCATTGTGGTGTAAAATTCAATAGATGTTTTCGTAAGTATCGTTCAATAAATTACGATTAAGTTGATAATTAAAATTTGTTGTCAGTGTCACTGTGACTTCACAACTATTGCTTTCTCTCGCAGCCTATTACAGAGTACTATTACGAGAGACTACATTTCTATCCAAAAACATCACTTTCCTATGGATACCTTCTCATTGTGGCATCAGTAGAAATGAAGAAGTAGACGTCCTAGCAAAACAAGCTGCACAGTCAAACAATATGATAAGTATTTCCATTCCAATTAACGGTTTCATAAGCACCTTCAAAGAAAATCTGTTGTGGCCAGCACAATACCTCTCGCCATTTTCATTTTATGTTGCATATGGCGCAAGCAGTTATGTGACTTTGTTGGCCTTGGCATGCAGATATGGGGACCCTTGTCAGAATGACAGCTAGTAATATACATAGGTTTCAAGTACCATAAGTTTTCATTCAAAACATTATGATTTTACAAATCCATATGAATTATATTCCTGGATAAGTATATTCCATACTATGGATGACAAATAAATATCAGAATATTTTGAAATTTTGAATAAAAAGTTATGATATATAACAATTGTGACATCTATGTAAATAACTACTAGCCGTCATTCTGACACGGATCCTCATATCTGCTTGCCAAGGCCAACAAAGTCACATGACTGCTCGCGCCCTATAAATAACGAATTTTATTTCATACTGTGTCAAATTCCAATACTTTACGTCAACAGTTTCAATCCGGGAAAACACAAAAAACGGCCGGTCCGGTAAAGTGTTGCTATTGGAAACACAAAATTAATCATGGCAATAACAATTATTCAAATTTAAGAAATAATTTATTCAAAAATACATAATATATGTATAATAAAAATTAACAATTAAACTTAAATATTAATGTTCAGATTAATAGTACAATTTGTATTGCCCTCAATAGTTACTGGAGGAAAATTACTGCTAAAACTAGTTTTATTAATAATTTCTTTGTTTTGCTGCTGCAATACTTCGACAAAGGTTTCTCCATTCAGTATCATCCTAGCAATTTTATTTTTGTTTTCCACAGAGTCTTCTATGTATTTTTCAGCCACAGACGAACTCTTCCAAGCACCGTGTCTTTTTAGTACTGCTAAATCAGCACCAGCATTGGCCAAAAGCGTAGCAGAAGTTCTCCGAAACGAATGACCAGTATACTTGTCAGGATCTTGAAGACCCAAAAACAGTGCAATTTGTTTTGGCATCCCTCCAATTGTGTGTATTCCTACCCTCTGTACGGTACACTTTGAATTTCTATATCCCAAAAATAACATTCTATGATTAACATTTTTTGATCTCAGTGATACGTATTTTCTGAATAACTCCAAACATTTAATTTCATCTACTTCGTTTATTACAGTAAAGATTCTTCTTTGATTTGTCTTAGTGCACGGAATTGTAATTACTAACTGCGTCTGAGTTTCCTGGATATCGTCTAGTGAAATATTGTACAATTCTTCTCTTCTACAACCACCAGCTACTCCAATCAAAGCTACAACTTGTAAATTCAAAAAAATTCGTATATTTTCTTGTTTTATTTAAAATTTCCTCTTACTTTTGCCAGAAGAAATTTATCAGTACAAGCTTCTTTCATAAATCTATAGATTTCTTCTCGGGTTAATGTTTTAGATTGTTTCGATTCATGACCAATTGATTGTTTTTTCAGGAATGCTACCACTTTAGAAAAACGAGATGTCAAGATTTTCATTCGCAATTAATGTTGATTTTATCATGGAATATTTCGGCCACAAAGAAGACGCACCTATTTTCTTAGACTAAAAACATTAGTTCACAAATAAAATAATAAATGTAATCATTTAAATTCTTACCAAATCTAAAAAATAGGCCAACATAACTTCTTCCGTAATTTTCATCACATTATTTTCTGCTTTCCATTCACAAAAATGGCTGAATTGTTTTTGATACCTTTCACCAGACTTAATAGGTATTAATTTCGCACACGCTTCTTCAGATTTTCTTACAATTACTGGAGGATTTACAATTTCTGGGCAATTTGCATAAGAATTCATTTTGACACAACAAATTATTTAAACAAATTAAACATTTGCCAAACAACCGTTGCTAATCATGTTACGAAAATGTACCTAGATTTGGAGCATCTGTTAAATTATTTTTAAATTAATTTCAATGTTTCTTTAAAACGCAATTTGACACAGAATGAAATAAAATACATAACGACATTCGTCCGTGAACACTTTTTACAGTACTCGTTTCGAATTTCAAGACTCGGCTCCTTTGTCGCCTCGTCTTTAAATGTCTCAATCATACTGTAAAGTATGTGTTCCCGGACTTATAACGTTAATTACTATAACATTTCCTGTAAAAACACAAATAATTGAAATTGTTTCTTCTTTCGTTCTATGAGAAATTTTGTCCTACTATTCTAATATGTTCAAAATTCTTCAAATTCATTGACGGTATTAGCGATTATAGATATTAAATGTACTTATACCTCCCAGAAAAATCTGACACTGACATTTTGCATTTATTTGTCAATTACAAAACAGATTATTCTATATTATTATATACTATATCTCCAAACCTATACGAGATATAATAAAAAAAATTAAATTCGTCAGATTGAGAATTTAATTTTCTTTATTATTTGTAGTAAAAAAATTCAAAAAATAATATTTAGAAATTTTTTTTTAGAAACTACCACTTCCGGTTGTCCAATTGTTACTATAACTTATTCAGCTCTTCCCATTACTGTTAGATTGAGGAATCCGTAGTTATACAGATCTTTAGTCTTATAGAATTTGAGAAATTGTACCTCCAACAACCTAACACACACACACACACACACACACACACATACACACACACACACACACACGCACACACACACACACAGGGATCATTGTAAAAATGTTATAATGGGATTCTAGGGACCTTAAAACATGCTTATTCATTGAAATATGAATCCAACCTCTCTTAGCGAGAGGTAAAAAAATGAACCAAAAATGGATACATAACTGGCAAGAAATTAACGACAACCATCAAGACGACTTAAAAACGATACAAAAATATGGAAAATACCAAGAAACCGACGTGAAAGAACAACCACACTAAATTAAGAATTGGTCACACGCTTGCTTTCAAACCACGTTATCTTATCTTTAACAGAAGTAGTGAACGAAAAAATGAAAATTGGTAGGAAAACGTTGATAAAAATTTACTTCTTTCGATGCCACGATAAATTTAAATTGTTATAAATAGTAAAACCTGTTAGACCAAGTAGTAAATGAACAATATTGTGTATTTTTTGAGTAATTTAAATTTCTTTCATAAATTGTTATTTTGGTGAAATATTTTTTAACCTCTTTACAATTCATCCTAGGTAAAAAGTGTAAGAAACCTTTTTTGTATAAAAATGCCAAATTTTAATTTTTTATTCTTGTAAAATTTTGATACGGGCAATTGTTTTCGAGAAAATGGTCAAAAACATAAATATGCCGCCATTTCCCAAATGGCGAAAGGTTCTTATGTTCACATTTCCGGAAACTTTTGATATATTGTTCGGCGGATATTTCTGGACAGGATTCCGTAAAAAAAGCTTCTGTTGCAATTTATTTTAGGTAAAATCGTAAAGTTCCTGGAGTTTCTCGATAAAATACATAAGCCCTTGACTGTAATGAAACATATCCCACCTCAGATGTAATATACTAATAACACCCGCCATACTCTCACAGTTTTCCAACAATCGTGTTATTTGATTCGTACACGAACGTGAAATCTTTGTTAATACGTCAAAATTTCTGTTGTTATCTCTGTCTCCTCATTCATTTCTGCAATTTCCGTGGCACGCGGAGCATTTCATCGTGTGTATATTTTAGTTGTAGGAATCCGTAATTACAAGTAGAATTCCCTACTTCTCGGCAGCGACGAAGAAGATTTATTGGCTCGTGCAGGTGACAGAACAGGCAAACGCTTTCGATTCACTACTTTTTATACAAGAACTAGAAAGAATCGCTTGGCAAGATGTATTCCTCTTGGTCGCTGCGCGATAACCCAACTTTTTATGCCACACTCCAGATGCAAACTTAGCGATATGGGACAGGGAAAGAATTCTAGCAAGCTAACGTTTCATAGATAAAGTTGGACGCAAAAAGTGGCAAAACTTAATAATAAATTACTGGAGTGTAATAGGCAGACGCACACTTGGGAAAATTCTGACAAACTAAAAACAAAGTTGCCAAATTAAATTTGGAAAAAAGCCTATAAGTTTCTGGTTGTCAGATGAAATAAAACTTTAACTAATTTCATGAACATTTTTAGGATCAGTATCAGTGGTGTAGTAACTAATAAGGTCAATTGAATAAAACTTGCCTTACACGGCAAGGTAAAAAGCGAAGGATTAAGTGAAGTCTTGTTGAACATAACAATCATCCTATATTGATTATGTAAGCAAATAAAAATTGAAAAATGGACATTATTTAAGAATATGTTGAAGCAAATGTTAAGGCTACAAAATATGACTAAAAATAATTAAAATAAATCTAATAATTGCTTCGTTTAACATTTGTTAATAACTTATGTTAATTTGTTACTAACATTTGTTACTTTTTCTATCAACATGTTGGTAAAATTGTTGGAAACTTTGTTAATAAACACAAATTTTCTGATAGTTCTGGAGGCGGTCTAGATTTTAGATCAAAGGATGTTGACAACAAATGTTACTAACAAGTTTAGCGCTTTACTTGCTGAAAACATGTTAGTAACTTCGTTAATAATTTTTTGTTTTTAATATTTTTCTGAATTTTTCTGTTTACAGCGATTTGTTAATTACTGGATAAAGTAAGTTAACCTTTGCATGTACACAGCCAGATCGGCTGTGATAGTGATATATAATTCCGGTTTGTTGTCTTTATTTCCTTTCCTTCTTATTCGTTTATCTGATATGTTTGACTGTTTTTATGTTATTCTTGTTGTCACCTTTAAAATTTAATTATTTTCAGTAATTAATTCTTTAATTTATATTCTTATACGTGCTCTAAATTAGCGTTGCATTCATACTTATTTCACGTTTCAGGAAATATATTTAAAAGTAATTTTTGACATGAATTTGACAGATGTGAATATCAATTCACTTGTGGAAAGTGGAATTATCTATATCCTTCTCACTCAAAATTTCTGTGTTCTCCTACATGTATCGGTATACACATGTTCTATTTAGTAGTTAACAAATCCCGGGTTGTTTATATTTATATTAATTAGGTATTAACAATTACTCAAAATCTCAGTCAAACAGCATTCATTCTTTTACGACATCGACATTTCCGTGCACTCTAGCACCTTCTTCTCGGACTATAATAATTCAAAAAAAACATAAAGTAGTATGTGCAGAAATAACATGGACATTATCACCCTACAAGTAAGATCTTACAAAATATTACATCTCATATACAGAAAATTTATTCGTTCTTTATATTCAGTTTTACAACATCGTACAAAAATTCATAAAAAGCACATACACATCATTTTGCTCTCAAAATAGAGAATAGAATAAATCCGAAAAGAGCCGGAAATATTTTGAGGAAGGAATTTTTGGTGACATCATCGGTACGGACTCCTGTTGGTCGTCTACACACCAATTATTGTCTAGTATTGCTGTAGAAATGTAGTTTGGCTTAAAATTTGCATTTTACTTTTGAATTTTTCCAATACACCAATATACAGGGTGTTATTTAAGTAAGTATACAACGCTTAACCAATGGTAGAACTAATCTCATAGATAGTAAATATGACAGTAATTTTTGTTTTACATGCTTTATATAAGAACTGGAGCCCTTTTAAACTAACCAATTACGTTATAGTTAATTTTTTTTTTTTACAAAATTTTGTACTATAACGTAATTGTCAAAAATGCATAGGCGTACAATTTATATTCTGTTTATTATATACCTATTATCTTCACAAACCAGAATATGCAGATATGGAACAGTGATGATAAACATGTAGTTTTTCATTATGAAAGTCTGAAATAATCTTATGTCAATTGTGACAGGTGTGACATTTTTCCAGAGAACACATTGGCTGGTACCACAAGCCTTGTTTTAACTAAAACGCTGTTTTAAGAAATGTCAAATTCAAATTTCAATATTTAATTTCACCTTTATGTTCAAAGAACGATTTTTTTTAAATATTTGTTTGAATACTAATTATGTTCTTCTTTAAAATCATAGTTTGATAAATTTGATATTTATTATTATCAATAAGTAATGAAATTTGACATTTCTTAAAACCGCGTTTTAATTAAAACAAGGCTTGTGGTACCAGCCATTGAGTTTTAGGTTTTTAGAAAATTTTGAACTTTGATGCAAATGTTCAGTTTTAAGGGGTTCCAGTTCTTGTGAAAAACATGTAAAACAAAAATTATTGTCAGATTTATGGTCTATGGGGTAGTTCTACCAACGGTTAAGCGTTGTACACTTACTTAAATAATACCCTATGTCCTGTATATGCTATTTAGTCCTTGTATATCAGTTCCTGCATTGATGTTGTTGGAATCATCTACATTTCTATTAATTAGAGTGTTAATAACATTTTGTATTTAATATTTGATTTTGATATTAACGTATGTAACAAGAGTTTTGAGAAAAAGTTAGACTTCTTCATCAAATATAAAGATTTTTTTTTATTGAAACATTGATATAAAGGGTTGCTCCTATAAACAAAAGAGATAACAAATCTAATTTTACAACACGGATAGGGGACCAATATCTTCAATTGGATGCAGTTTTTTAATACTTTGTCTCATTTTTCTCTGGACGATGTTAAATTTACTCCCGGATCTGCTAAGAAATGCCCAAAAGTCTAAATCTGTCGCACCTGAAAAACATTTGAGGGATTATACTCTGTCTTTTTTATATAAAATTTTGGCTCCTTAATTCTCTGCAGCATCTAAAGTAAAGTTAACAATTATCTTTAAATTTCTAAATTGTCGAGTAAATTTTCGCGATAACGTTATAAATTTGTCTTGAATACTTTGAATGGGTCTGCTAATTCAATTTTGGAACTCTGTCCAATATTTTGATCCCGAAATCATTAATAATTTCACATTTAGGTTATCTGTCAAACTAACCTTACATAGATTTGCGTATTCTAAGTTTGTATAACATCTTTCAAAACTTTTTATGGCAATTTTAACATTTCATTAACTTGTTATTAACATTTTTGTTAAAACAATAGTTTGCTGTTTTTCTGGTGGAACGCTAGCTTTCATATTCCACGATTTATATTATTTGATGAGTAAAGGAGGACATGGAGAGATCTTAGGATAAATCTTAAAACAAAACCCGAGGAACAAATAATACAGGAAGGACAATTGAGACGGCTAGAGCATGTACATAGAATGGGGAAAAATAGACTACCTAAGAGAGTTTTTGAAGCGAAACCTGTAGGAAAGAGAAGAATAAGACGCCCAAATAAAACTTGGTATGAAGAAGTCAAAGAAGCGACAGAACAGAAAGGTATACAATGAAGTCACGTCAGAAGCCTAACTCAAGACAGAAAATTATGGAGTGAACGCTGGAAGAAGAATCCAACACACTAAATTCCACTCCACCCCAGCAACCCTACACCTGCAAAGGTAGAACGGTTCGAGATTAAGAAAGTAAGAAGACTGTAGAGAAATATATAGCACTTTTTATCAAAGCGAAAAGTTTGTGTTCTCAAAATTCCATATTAGTAAATATATCGAAAACAGTACGAAAAGGTATTAGGGCTCAATGAAATTGCTAACGTATTTTTATCAGAAAAAACATGCTTTTTGCAGATAAAATGAGACTAAGCTGTTTTTTTTATTACTTTTAAGATGGGTCTCCGAGTGTAGAATTGAATAGTAAAATAAACTAAATTCTGAAAATAAAGTGACATGTCTGCGGTTTTTTCCCTGTAATCTTAATTTGTAGATATCAACAATTCTTATAAAACTGAATCAGTATTTATTTGCTTTATGTTTTCCTTTAAATAAATTCCCTATTAAATGTAATGATCTCTGGAAATTTCTAGATTGTGTAAGACTCCAATACCGTATTTTATTGACTATAATATACCCATTGGAAATTCCAGCTTTAGCAATACTCGTACAATACCTGCAATGTGCTTTCTATACTCGGCATTCAAGCTCCCGTCTCGCTTTATTACGTTACATGTGTTTTGATTAAAGTTGTGCACAGTGTTAGTTTTGACGTTAGCAACAATTCATTACTTTAAAGCGGAGAAGCCACGCCCCGTGAAAATGAAAACCGGGAAACGAACGGGGAAGGTATCCAACCACATATCGTGGTTCATTTTCGCCATGTTTTCGTCTAATTTGGAAATATATTTATTGGTAATTATGGATAGTAATACGTGGAATCAATACTGTTTGTTTATTTACAGAAATGAAATAGAGTGTAACGAAATTTACAGAGGACGAACAGCAAATTAACTCGGATATATCTGCAATATATGAGTACTCATAATTTTTGATATAGCAAATTTATATTTGCTAGGTAAGTTGAAAGTTGGTAATTACAAGAATTATACATTATGGGAAATATTTGATTTAAACATAGTTCGCTCACCTTTAACAGGCGTTCTTTTAATCAGCACGTATTCGGCCGCCTGACAAAAATTGTTTTTTTTTTTTTATCTCAAAAGTGCAAAAACTTACAGAATTTGTTTAAAAAAAATCCTATAACTTTGGGTAAAAACTTTAAAAAGTCAAATTTTTAAGTTTCTACATTTTTCTTAACGTACTGATTCAACATTTTGGATCTGCAGTTCGTTACCATTTTCGGTCTCGAGATATTTGTGTTAAATTTGCACCCCAAAAATATCCATTTTACATTAATACCAATCGATTTTGCGAACAAAACTACATAAGTTGGTAGGTATACCAATATTCAGAATTTTTAAACAACTGGTATTTGAATAAATAAAAATATAAAAATTCTGGACTTTGCAAGAAATTGGAAAATTTTCAGGCATTTTTAGTCTATTACTCATTCAAAATAAACGAGTTGTTTATTTGAAAAGTTTTGGGCTTAATGTAATTTTGATCGTAGAATCAAATGAACATAAAAGTTAGTTTGTATTTCGTCCCATTTTTTGGTTATTATCTATAAAGGGTATTTTTAGATATGACTGAGCTCAAATACAGGGTGTTAAAAAAGAGAAAAAATGAGGGCATATAAATTTCGATGTGCTGATTCTCAATCAAAAAGAATTTTTCCAAAATTCGGAAAATTAATTATGAATTAATTTATTTTTAATTCAACGTCGGTTACGTGATTACACAATTTATTATTTGTAATAAAAATTTCATGTCGGCAGTGGGACAGTAAAAAAGAATTAAATGACAAATAAGAAATAATTTTCTGAATTTTGGAAAAATTCTATTTTATGGAGAACCAGCACATCAAAATTTATATACATACTCCAATTTTTTATCCTTTTTTCAACAGCCTGTATATCAGGAACGAAAATAAATATCGACATTCAGTTTGAAAATTTCAAATCTAAGTAGGTAGTACAAATACATTGTATTTTGTAAAATTTTGAACTTCTTAGCCAAATATGACACATAATGAATTTTAGGGTAATAAGTATACATACCTCCTGTGTATATAATTTTTTTGGGGAAAAACTTAAAAGTGGGTAGAGATAAGAATATGGCATTATTATTATCTCATTTCATAGATACACTACGTAAGTATATAAATATTTGGAGTCCTACAACGATTGGTTTAATATTTAGAAACAAAAACCAAAAAGAAAAATTGTAGAATATTCAGGAAAGATGGATTTTCTTTTGTGTGTTCTTATAAAACAAAACAGATATATGATGTTGATAAAAATAAACGATATATTAAAATTCTCGCTGTATAGAATAAGATATAGTGTATAATAGTGGAATATTACCCCAAGGAGTGGATTTTCTTTAAACAAACAGCGTTGGAAAATAGCGATTTTTTGCTTGGAAATTAATTATATGATAATATCTTTTATAAGTGAAACAAGTTTTAATTACGCTGATATGAAGTGTAGTTGAAAAGTTAATGTTAGTTTTAGTTTGTTGATGTAGTGCATTTTTACATCTGCAGGCAGTTACAAGACACCTTTATAATTCGATTTGTACTAACATAAATGTATTTTAAAGTAATCCATTATACGACGATTTCATGCAATGCTGTGTTGCAAGCCTTATGATAATTATTGTCTGTGATTATTGTACATGTAAGATATACTGTAGTAAATTTGTACGTAAAATAATATTTGTGCAAGAAGAACGAAATAGTAGTTTCGATGAAGAAGTTTGAGATGAAACACATAATTTTGAGTGTTTTGCAAAATAGCTTCAATGTCCGAGATTAGCAACATTGAGTGTCAGACTGACAGATTTGTAAACAACATATAAAAATAAAATAAATAAATATATCATCACAGCATATTACCCATTGTTGGGTGTGCCAATCTGTTTTGTACACAGATTTCAGTAATGATGATCGGGATCGAACCCGGTTCCTCAGAGTCGCGAACAGACGCTGCCACGAGACCCTGTCATTTTCACAATTTTTCAATTTCAATTAAAATTGAATGTATTCCTGGTAGTGATGCCGCGAGACGAGAAACGGCGAGAAACAGTTCACTCTCGTCTCGTCTCGAAAATTCGAGACGAGATTTGTTTTCGTCTCGTCTCGTCATATTTTTCATCCTCTATTCTCGATCTCGACTCGAGAGTCTCGAATTTATAATTAGCTGTATGGGTGTTCCATAAGTTGGCAGATCAGAGCGTATTTGTATGGTTGAAGGTAGCAAGCAGTGACACTCTAATTATTTATTATTTGTATATGAATACATATAAAATAAACTCATAAAATATTACCCTTACATGTTATAAATTTTCTATACTTACATCTATCAGGAAAATAAATTAGCATCAACTTGGACGTAGTAAAGGAGTAAGTAAATACTACTGATTAAAACTTTATTTTTACTAAGTCTGGCAGTTAACAGGTAAGTAAAAAAATACTGAACAAATATTACTCGTAGCAAGGGCATTTAATACTAGCGTAGAGAGTACATCACAGGGAACACTCTTGTTCATATTCTTTATAATAAAACCCTATAAATTTAAAATGAATAAATAAATAATTAACAGGTTATGAAAATATTTGTACTGATAATTATTTTTCTTCGTGCAATCGAGATCTCGAATACCTACTCTCGTCTCGAGCAAATCTCGAGGGCATTCCTCTCGTCTCGTCTCGATTTTTCGAGACGAGACTTATGATAGTCTCGTCTCGAAATTTCTCGATTTTCGAGACGAGATCTCGAACACGCGAGATCCCACGGCATCACTAATTCCTGGGCACTGAAGTTCCTTGGTACATAAATAACTTTAGCTATAAACAATATTCTAGATTTATTATAACAATTTTTGGGCTAAAATAGATATATGCATATGGCGTTATGTTATTTTAAGAACTGTAACAATCACCAAAATATCTAGGGTTACTAGAGTTTTGGAGATTTAGAAATTAATATAATAACATATGAATGTAGATTATTATATGAGTTGACAGACGTCAATATTGTAAAATATTATTAAAATAAAAACATTACATGGTGTCAGGTGTGTAAGGTTTGTAATGGCAGAAGCACAGAAAATGATAGAATTAGAAGACAAAATAAAAGAGTTACAGACTCTGATATCTAACATGCAAGTTCTTGAACCTTCACCCAACAGACAGGCAAGTCAAGATGTTTTATACCAAATACCATCGCCTGAAAATTTTCGTTGTTAGAGAACGACTGGGAACCGTGGATTCAACACTACGAGAGGTACCGGAAAGTCGCAAATTTAGCCCAAAGACCAGAGGAGACACAAATTAATCATATTCTGCTGTACATGGGCCCCAAAGTAAACAAGATTTTTGAACGAATGCAGAAAAAACAAGAAGATTTTACAAATTATGAAGACTTGAAAGAAGCTTTCGACGCGCACTATAAGAAAAAAACAAAAGCTTAAAATGTACGTTGTAAACACTAAACATAATTTACTAGGACGACCAGAACTAGAAAAATTAGGCATTGTTAGCTGGAAGAATAATGTAATGTGACTATGATTACCTAATAAAAGAAAAATTTAAACAGAAATACTACTATGACAAGAGACATAAAGCTAAAGAACAAAGAGAACTAAAACCTGGGGAGAGAGTATGGATAAAGACATGGAGAGAGAGGGAAAAGTGGAAAAGATGGAAGGGCCTTGATCATATTGGGTCCGCATTGACAAAAGGAAAGTAAGAAGAAATAGAAGAAACCTTAAGCCCCTACCACCCACTCGTAACAAGAAAAGAAAAAAAAAGAAAAGAAAGGGAGATGTAACAATCACCAAAATATCTAGGGTTACTAGAACGTTACAAGAACTGTTCAAAATTTTAAAGAGTTTTCAGGCATTTTTTTTCAGAGAAAGTAATTTTTATTTATAATATATGTATTATTTGATATTAAAATATTTATTTATTCGAAATTATTGACTACCAACAATTCATGTTTAATAAAGCATTGAAATTTTAAATTTAAAAACAGCACTAATAGCTGTGTTGAAATTTAAAAGTGAATGTTAGTTTTAGTCTGTTGATATAGAGCAATTTTTGCATCTGCAGGTAGGCAATTCAACAATACACTTTTGTGTTGTGCGTAGAAGAACTTGTTGTTGAGAACGATACAAAGGACGGGACGTGAAACGCACGCAAAGGCATAATAGAATCTGAAGCGTCACTTTGTCGGGGTCACATCGAAACTGGTGTATTAAATTAGACCGTTTTGGTTCGCGAAGCCCGTCAAAGCCCTGCTTCTGAATCGTTAGCGTCGTCGTTTTATAAGCGCGGCCAGCTTTTTAATTTCACAGTGGAACGTTCTGGTTCTGCTCTGCGACGTCGATTCCATTTGTTTATGAAATTTGTTACTTTTTTGCTGCCATCTTTGGGATTACGACACACAGAGGTGCAAATATCATTCCCTGCTATACTCTGTTCTGCGCCCCATATAAAAATATCCTGTTTTCAATTTTCAGATAAAAAAGGGATAATGAAACTCAAACCTGTTTTTTTGCTCGTGTTTGATGAAATTAAACTCAAAATGAAATTCGCATTGGGATTATAATTTTACTATGAAAATTCAAAGGAGAACATAGGTACTATTTTTGTTTCGTTTCAAAATTTTCTCATTTGTTTTCACTCGATTCCATTTCGGCAAAATAAACACAGAAGTCGATTTTTGTTGTTGAATATCAGAAGATTTTACCCGGTTTCATAAATTTGAAAACAAATATTTGAGTTAATATATTTCTTATGTACAGTCTTTATCAACAATTTTAAGGATCCTTTGAATGAATAATACAATTGTGTTATGACAAATGTATTGATATTTTTTGTAAGATAAATAAAAAAATTATCAAATATTGTGCATTATATATTCACAGTCTAAGTTAAATGACCTTCCTATTAAAAATTTCTGCAATTTTTACTTATCGTCATTGATTGTTGTACTATAATGACAGATGTCTAGCAAAAACATTGCGGTTACTTGTGGTTTGGATATTATAGAACGATTTTTGATTGAAGAACGCGTATTTATTGTGAAAACCTATTAACAAAATGGCGAATGTTTTACTGAAACTGCAAGAAAATGCTGTACACATTTCGGAAGAATTATTGCACCATCTGTTAATGGTATTGAGAATTTTATGAAGAAATTTAAACAATATGTCAGTACGCCATAACAGAAGAAAACCTTGCTATTGTAAGGGCTAATGTTGCTGAAAATCCGAAAATATCAATGAAGTAATAATAGTAAAAACATAGTTTTAGTAGTGCCTCAAAATGAAGAAAGAAGAAGTAAAATGTTGTCTAAAATAAATATCAAACCATTTACAAAATCAAGTTTCATTTTGTAGAGATCATTTTGCTGTAAGCATAAATATTTTTATAATTAAAAAAGAAATATTCAATATTTTTAAATTTTTATCTTTCTAGTTCTGTTATTGGCTAGTATATCTTGGACGTCACAGGCAGTGTAATTTAGCGCCAATTGCTAGTGTGTTTAATATAAACAGAAATTTGAACAGAAAATCATATTTACTAATACTA
This sequence comes from Harpalus rufipes, assembly GCA_951394225.1. Taxonomy (NCBI): domain Eukaryota; kingdom Metazoa; phylum Arthropoda; class Insecta; order Coleoptera; family Carabidae; genus Harpalus; species Harpalus rufipes. The sequence goes on along the minus strand of OX596280.1, from coordinate 39,134,543 downwards.
TAGATAGTACTTATTCGAATTTCAGAAAAAAAAAGATATGTTATTTTTTTTGCGACACCTCGTTCGTATACGTTAACACCAAGCGAATGTTATAAGATAGATATGCATTACTGCATGATATTAAAAAAAAAATATCTTTATTGAAAAGACTATAAGAAACGGTTGACTCAAGAATGAAAGCCAATGGAGCAATAATGAAGGGAGTACGTTTGTTAATTAGACTTTAGAAAAAAAGAAAAAAAAACACGATTTTTTTCAAAAAAAAAAAAATTGATCATAGAAGATATGGTAAGAAGAACTGCAGAACATGGGTGAGTAGAACCACGAGAAATACTGGAGAAACCACAGTATTCACAAAAAGTTACTGTTTCGTGTTGCTTATGGACTAGAGACTAGAGGAATGTTTGGTCCTTATTTTTTGGAAAAGAATCTTAGCATGCCTAAGGAGGAATAGAGGACGTAACTTGAAAGATATAATTTATTTCATACTGTCCGCTATTTACTACTTTAGGTATTTAATTTGAGTCCGGGAAATGATACATTACAGTACCCGAGCCGGGAAGTGTTGCTTGGAAACAGCCCTAATTTTTTTCCCATGATGTTTTCAATTACATTATTTGCAACATTGTATATTTTTCTCCAATTGCAAAATAAATCAAATTCTTTTTCATATCTTCCGGAGGACTTTGTGGGAATCAGTTTCTGTATAGCCTCAGCACTTTTTTCCAAAATATCGTCCGGAAAGTTTGAGTTATTACTAGAAGGAGCGTTCATTTTTGATGACAAGCAAACAAACAAAATCAACAAAAAGAAATGAAACATACACAGGTAACTAAGACAAATTCTGATGTGATCTATTTTAAACTGACATATTGACATAAATTTAAAAATATTTAAATCACGTAGACAGTATGAAATAAAATGTCCGTAAACTTCTCATACGTACCGTAATACCTCACTTCCTGGCCTTATAACGTAAATAACTATTTTATTATTAACCGCAAAACTTGTACTTTAAAATAAAATAATAATAACATTTAAAATATTTTGTGTGTTTTATTATTAATAAAATCGGAAAGTCAAATTTGGACACCCAGTAGAAGTATTCAAGACTGAGTTGTGACTGTTATTCTAACATAATCAGTATATCTATAATTTTGAAAGTGATTCAAAGTTTGTAGTAAGTGTGTCTAGATTTAAGAAGTATGTGCAAATAATGAAATATTCTAAATTGGTAATATCAAGGAGTAGAGGAAAAACAAATAGTTGCTGTTAACTTTTCAAATAGTTCCAATTTTATTTATCATTGGATATTTAGTTCTGTGCACAAAAATTGCACAGTAAGCGTTCGGTAATTTATTTCTGTGTACTCTGGGTCGCACAGAAGGCATTCGGTAAATATTGTGCTGTATAGATTATGCATGCACAGTTCGTTCGAGTTCTGGATGAGTGGCCTGCTGTGCACATTCGAATTAATGCGCACAATATAAAGCTAGAAGGATACTACGAAGGTCGATTATGGTGACAATGGCAGAAAATGAAGAAATATTGATTTATATCTAGAGAAGTATGCAAATTTTCGCTATTTTGTAAATATATGTTATTATATACATTAATTAATATTTAAAGGAAGCTTTCCGAGTCTCTTAAACACCAAATTAAAATCATTGTATCTTTTTCCACGCTATTTTCGGATGTCCTCGAAGTTTCTTTCTCATACTCATATAGTTCGAGAATAAGATTAATTTTGTATAATAAATTTTCAAAAGTATCGGGATATATTCGAAAATGAGTTTTAAACTGCCCGTCAGACTTGGTATTCTTCAGCATAATTATTTACTTTTTCTACAATATTTGAATTATATTCCTCTTCTTCGTTCGACTCATCCAAAAATATTTCACGCGCTACCATTACTACATTTGTAAGTAAACGAAAATCCGTATTCAGCCGTCAATGAAACATACGGTTAATATAAAATCGATATTAGTAATAATAATTTGAATTTACACCGATTTTCAATGGCTAAATCTGTCACGAAAGTATCAAACACACAGGTTGCACAATTCGTTGTTTTAATTCCAATCTGAACAAAGCACACAGTAATCATGTGACGCTACTCATGCACAGAATTAGTGTTTCGAACGAGACGAGACATTCTCGAATCTCATCTCGTCTCGTCTCGAAATTTCTCGTCTCGCCGAGACGAGAAAGCTTTTTGAACTCACGAGACGAGACGAGACTTATATGTCGAGATTCTCGACAATTATTCTGAGATTTGTTTATTGGACACTTGTTTTGCAAAATAAGCTTATTTATTTGTTTTATACGCTCTTCTTTTATTTTCCTTATTTTGAATTTTCGCGCCAATGAAACTTCCCAGCTCAACCGCATCTGTTTGTACTTTAGGTATAAAATTGATAGTGAAGAAAATAGTTGCTTGACTCAAACTTTTTAATCACTCTGTATATTATTTATGTTTCGGTTATATATCAATTTAAAGCGTATATTGGATTTATTAAAAAAAAAAACCAGAAATCTCGTCGAAATTCTCGACCGAGACGAGATTCCTTGTTCGAGACAAGACTAAATTTCTTGCCTTCTAGACGAGACGAGACGAGACAATGTTGTTTCTCGTCTCGATCGTCTCGTCAGAAACACTACACAGAATAATTGAACGCAGCTATGGTGAGGCAATGTTACAAAACCATGTTGTAGTTCAAAAAATATTTTTTTAAAACTGAATATAAAAATAAAGTAAAAGAAAACTGGAAAAACTATTATTAAAAAATAACTGTAGTAAAAAGCTCTGCAACAAAATTGGAACTTGATATCAACAGAAGAATTCATGTTAGTAGTTGCTAGTATGAAAAAAAGAATTAATGGACAAAGGGTAAACTTGTACAATATTATAAAACTTTATTGTGTTAAAAGTGTATTATTAACTAAATTATGAAAATTGTAATTCTTGATTTGCTGCATTTCAAATAACTCTCAATACTTAGTTCTCGCCTCGTTCTGACCAGGTTTCAATGTGGCAAATATCCAGGAAAATTTGTTTACGTTTTAATGAAATTACAACCAAATTATGATTAATGTATAATTATAATATTCGTTTCCCAAATCATTTTAACGAATAATTGGTTTGAAACCGCAACTAGTGCTCATTATTCTAAAATATTAGTTTTAATTTAGTTTCCACATCATTTGAGTTCGAAATTGTTAGCTTTGCGCCCGATAATATGAATCAATTATCAATTTATTATGATATGTGCTTCGAACAAATATACAGTGCAAATATGCGCAATATTTACACGGATATGTTTTTATTATCAAATAAAAAGCAAATTCACATTATCATCAAATGCGATATCATTTTCATGATCATCATCATCAAGGGGAGATAATATCCATATTTATAATTTGTAAATAAATGTTTCAATAATTGAAGTACATATTCAAATTCAAAAGAATCTAATTAAAAATATTAACGTATTTTTATGTCTAGAAAAAGGTGGACATCCGGTACAAGCAAAATAATTGTTAATAATATTAATAAAAGAAGACGTTATTGATTCCCGCAGTATACATTTTTTTAATAAATAAATAAATAAATAAATATTTCATCACGGCATATTACCCATTGCTGGGTGTCCCAATCTGATTCATACACAGATATCGGTAATGATGGAATATTTGTACCGTGCGGGCCCTTACCAGGCGTCACCTCACGGGCACTCATTGCTGGCGTGGAGAGTGCGCCACAGGGGTCAATTTTGTGCCATTAAAATGCGATGTAATTTTTGGCGTCGGTCGGGATCGAACCCGGGTCCCCAGATTCACGACCAGACACTCAGGCACACGGCCACGAGACCCCATTTTTTTAATTAACTCGAAAATGTAAAATTTGATGCTTCTGTTGCGTTAACCAATTAAAAGTATACAGGTGTTCATTTTTAATGTAGCACCATTGTTATCTCGAGAACTATAAGAGCTACAAAGAAGGTTAAATTGACAAACAATTTCTATTTTACAAGACTTAGGGCCGGTTTATCAATGCGAGGATAAAAGTTCCAGATAACAAACAGTTAACGTTAACTGTCAGATAACTTTATATGATTGTTTATCAATACCTATGAAACTATCTGTCGGTTAACAAACTTAGTTAATCATAAATTGGTAAACACTGAAATTATAAAACCTAAGGTTCATGTGTCAAATTGTCAAAATATTTTGACAGAATAAGAATATAGATCATACGCAGATCTTATAAGATGGATTTTATTGTTAATTATTTGACAACGATGAAGAATTTTGGATATTATTATATGAATTTAATAGCAAACTGCATAAATGTTATATTTCTTAAAAGATAAGTAAATGTATTAAACATATTAATATATATTTATTTAGGTAAAATGACAATATAAATTCTTGGAACCACACTCCATTCAAGAAGATATTATTTACATTGATGTAAAATTTAAGAATAATGAACAGAAAGCGCAACATTTCATAGATTTATATATTTTTTTAATTTATTCAACATCGTTCAGTGTTGTACTTCCACAATGCACATATTAGATTATTATAACTTTGAATCAATACTGGAATCATTGCTACTGATTATTACATTTTATAATCTATATAATTTGTTGTTACCAATAAATATTATTATTGTTGAAATCAATATATTTCATTTGTATTTTCAAGTTCAAGTTTAATAATTGTAGTAGTGTTTCATTATACACACCCATTTTATTCATTATAGGTTGTATTGTTACATGTTTTTATTTTTGCAATTAACATCTTTATTCGTTTTATCAATATGTTTAATTATTACTTAAGAGCCAACATCCAACTGGATGATTATATATTTTTTTTAATTTAATGTTTTCCTTATTTGAATACCTGCATTTTTTTCTTTTCCATATCTTGTGTGATGTCCATAGCTATAATAATACTACATTGTAAATAAGCGATGTAGAATTATTTTAAAAATTCAATTTTTACTTTTTGGTTAGAAAAAAAATCTTTTACAAAGCATGCAATTGATACAAAATATCGTGTTAATTATTTTTCCTTAATATTAATAATAAACTTACCATATGTGATTAATTAATTAATTTTTGTATTTATTAATTTTTGAGGGAATATTTTATACGTAAAATTTAACTGTAAGTTAATATACTTATCTGCCATTTAAACTGACGTTACCTTTTGTTTGATAAACGCTTTCTATGTTTTAACCGTCAGTTAAAAAGTTATCTGCCAGTTAAATTATTTAACCTTGCATTGATAAACCAGTCCTTAGAGTCGGTGTTGGGAACGTCCAGATAAATTTAGTTTAATAGTAAATTTAATTAAATGAACAAATGCAACGCGAAGGTTTGACAGCAAAGATTAAAATGTCATGAGAAGATGGAAATTGATTCTAATTTCTTCATTTTATAAAATTTACTATGGAAGTGAATTTTACTATTAAACTCGGCTTAGATTGACAATATTGCATTGAAATGAAATGTCTATTGTATAATAATATATAGCTGTTAAAATTTCAATTTGCATATTTTGTTTAAGCCTAACTTAAAATTTAATTAGTTTTTTTTAGAACAATGCATATAAAGTTTTATATTAATTTTATTTAAATATGCCTATGAAAAAGTGCCATGAATGAATAAATGAATAAATATTTATTTTTACGAACCTAGTAAAAGTAGGCTTTTTAATGTTTGTTTTTAGGGTAAAAAATGTTATTTTGTGATACCATTGTTAAAAGTGACAGATCATTCTTATTTTTAACACTAGTGTTAAAAGTGAATTAGTTACTTTGGTAATGACGAATGGAACAAACAATCTACATTTTTGATAAATGTCAAAAAACTATTAGAAATATAAATTTAAATAAAAAATAGAAAAATACAAAAAATAGTGTATGATATACGTGTTAAAATATATTTTTGTTACTTTCAACACTGATACCATAAATAATCATTTTTACGTATAATTCTAAAAAACGATATCAACTTAATATTATTTCTAATATCCAAATAGCGCAATAGTAATTCCTAACAAGCTTATTTATGTTGTCTATAAATTTTAGCATAACTTTTAGCAATTTATTTTAAACCATCCCCTTTGTACTAACCTTTCTGGTATCTTCTATTCTAAACAATTGCTCGTGTTAATATGTTGGCAAATAATGAGGCAGTGTTATTCGGATCACGAGTCCGGTTAGAATCCCGGAACTTAGCTGTGGGATCCGGAGTCATGTTGTCCGGTGCATAATACGAAGGGAATCTCAGAGCTTCGCTAAACGTGCAGTGCAACTGCCATATACACAACTCTGCACTGCACAGCTTAATATAGGATGCCTTCTGCAAGACTGTGGCTACTTCCAAACAAATTAGTGCGGAATAGTTGCAAGATAGTGTAATTATAAATTGTTTATTTATATTTATATTATGCCAGTACCATTATCATTTATGTTTGTTACTATAGTCCCATGTTACTTAAACTGAACAGCATTTAAATATAATTTAAAATATGCTTCTTCATTTTAATATTTGTTACACTAGTTAAGCCAACTAAATTAAGATGAGTGGCTCAACTCATCTTAATTTTATTTAGTTAAGATATTGAAAAAATAATATCTTATTTAAATTATCGGGCTATAATTAATTATTTTTGATAATTGCTGACTAATTAAATTAATTTTAAAAGTAATACTAAATACAATTTAGAACCAAGAATTGTCGGAAGCCGCTGGAGACGCGTGCAGCCTTGCAGATAATAAATATACACAATGGTGTTCGTGTAATAACCTCTACTATGTAGAATGTTTCTATTTAATTGTTATTTGGAAGTTCAGCAGTGGAACAAGCAACATCAAAGTTCTTATATGTATATTTTTATTTAATTGGAAGGCAGAAAGCAATATGTCTATAAGTAATTAACCATTTACCCTTCTACTAGATCAGTGATGTCGATGAAACTGAATAAGGACACTTTCTATGTTATCCGAAATTCGAACTTAGAACCATCAACTTGTGAAGCGACTATGCTACCTGTATATTTTATATATATTTTTCTTTTTACCTCTCGCTAAGAGAGGTATTGCATTCATGCTAAAAATCGCATATCCAGATTTTATTGAATAAGCACGTTTTCAGGTCCCTACAATCCGATTTTAACATTTTTACGATGATGTCTGTGTGTGTGTGTGTGGATGTGTGTGTGTGTGTGTGTGTGTGTGTGTGTGTGTGTGTGTATGTGTGTGTGTGGGATGTTGGAAGGACGGTTACTCAAAAACTATAAGACTTAAAATTTGTTTAACAACGTATTTCCCAATCGGACATTCATGGGAAGATCTGAAAAGGTTTTGGTAATAATTGGACAACCGGAAGTAGAAGATTCTTGAAAAAAAATCTTCTAAATATTATTTTTTGAAAATTTTTCGTGGTAATATTAAAGAAAATTAAATTCTCTATCTGATACATTTAAATATTTTATTATATATTCCATAGATTTAGAGATAAAAGAAGTATAATATATAAAATAATCTGTTGTAATAAATTTGACAGCCGAAAGAATGCCATGAAAAATAGTTGATAATTTAAATTATTTGTAACTGACAGATAAATGTCAGTGTCAGAAATAATGAGTAATGAATTAAAAATGTACTTGGAGAATCCCTTAGTTCTTGATCTGTGACTATTATTGAGATGACAAGTCTAGGTTGAAGGACTTAAATTTGTTTCAAACATTATGGGACAATGTACACCAGTACTGTAGACTAGAGTAACTTTGAATTGCGAAAAAGCTATCAAATTCTTCTCAAGTAAGTTGTAAATATTGACAAAATCGGAGTGCAATCTATCCGTCACTTTATTAAAGGGAATTAAGGTTATTTAGATATAACAAGTATGAAAAAATAAAATGTAAAAGAAGATATATAAGAATAGATGCACAATCCAGATATATACATTTTAGACCGCCCAAAATTAATGTTTTTACTAGAAGAATATGAAGAGAAAGTAAACAAAGTTGTTCGAATTGAAAATTGCTGTTACCAGCCTAATATTTATATATGGTAAACTCTACTTTGTAATTTATTGTAACATAATTTATGGTAAAATATCTTCATGTTGAGACATGCTATTATTGAATAATAAAGAAGTTTATACGTCAGATTTATATGAATATATTATTTGTATTTATAAAAATAATCTTTGCTTTATGCATACAGCCAGGTAAAATATACGGCGAGAGGTTATGTGCTGGCCACATCAGATTTTTTTTATTAATATAAGATGAATGAATTGTAAGTAATTGAAAAAATAATTAAAATTTCAATATCTATTCAATTTAATTAGTAATTTAATTACGTTTTTCCTAACAGTAATTATTTTTGAAAGTAATTTAGTTACATATTGGTTAAAGTATTTTTAATGGTACTTAATTTCTTTTCGAAGGTATTGTCCAGCTTTGATTTTTATTAATATTATAGATTTTGTCGTTCAATTAATATATAGGAAGACATGCTTTCTAAAATATTTATTTATTTTGCTGTACATGAAATGATATATTGTTTTTCAACAATAGAAAATAAAACTGAAAGGAAATTGAAACAAATTAACGCCAAATGATTGACAGGTTTTGGAAAATAAAATACTTAATAAAAGAATGGTTGTTATTCAGAATAAAAGGCAAAGTTATCCACTGATAAATAATAATAATAATAATAATAATATAATAATAATAAAATGAAGCAGTTTTTCTTCTAAATTTAATTTTAATAATATAAAACCAACCGAGGTGGAAAGTGTTTCATTACTATCGAGGGCGAAGTTAGCTAACCAAAGCGCGAAGCGCCGAGATTAGATATAGATATATAATGAAACTTTTCACCGAGGTTTGTACTATTTTATTCAAAACATAAATAAATGAATAGTTTGAAGGATTTGAGCTTGTTCATTGGTTACATGGTCAGATTGGTTCCTAACCTTAAATTTTGATTTCTTTACATTTATCTACATTTATTTATATTATTTATAATTTCATTCGTTTCTTTACACATAAAATGTAAAAAAGCTTTGTTTACATGTAAATACCCATCACTGATATGCACTGATCTCTCAGGAGCGGAAATAGCTCTGAGGTTGGGATGCGGCATCTTCCCGCCCTGAGGTTGGAAAGTTTCAACTTCCAACCTCTGCAAAAGTTTCCAACTTCTTGAAAAATTAGGTTAAATTCACTAACTTCCCAACTTTTTAAGACAGAAATCGCCATAAGATCGTTTGTCGTCTCAGTATGCATAATTATTATTACTACTGAGATTATGAGATAGACACATTATTAGGAGCAATGTAAGAAAACTTTACTCAGGACTGCAGACATAAAAATATATTTGTATTGTGTAGCCTTACAATACAAATACATTTTTATGACTGTATTCCTGAGTAAAGTTTTTTACATTCATCCTTCATCACAGTTATATACATGTGTATATCTTCATTATTAGGAGCATTGCTGTAATATGCTCTAGCTCTACTTCATGTGTTAAACAATATTTTATGTATGACTGCTTAAAATTAATAACAATTATTTCAAGTTTCAATAAATTTTGACTATTTTTTCCTTGCATAACACATTTTATTACATAACTAGTATGGTAATAATCAGAATTACCGAACTCAAATAACTGTGAATGATTTTAAAAATAACAAATTCTTATCCAAGCATTCGTAGGTAAAGATATAAGTCAAATAACCAACCCATTTTTTTGTTTCGAAGTAATAAATTGTTTTGGAGAAAATAGAATAATATTAAAAATTTGTTAGTGAATAAGTTTATATTTTTTATAATTGATTATAATATTATTTACGTATTAGTAGAAAATATATATTTTTCCATATAAAATGAGTAAGAATATTTATATTATTTGTGTCCACCCCTGGAAAATGTTTTGGCAGCGCCTATGATAGACTCCCGAGTAAGACTCTACTGGATGTATTTGGAAATTATGCCTGCAAGAATAATAAAAATAAATAGTATTTAATAACAATAAAATGTTTGTGTAGAACAATATGATTTTATGTAAAATTCAATTGCATTTCCCATATCCCTGCATGAAATTAAACTGTTAATAAGAATATCTTGCATGTTATAGTTTTCAATTAGAGTAAATTCCTATTGGACAATAAATTTCCGCTATTTACATAAGCAAGCAGGTTACAATCGTCTATATTTAAAGATCCAACGATAACCTTGTTCACACCTCGCACACGTGCATATTAAAACTGACTGTATTTTGCATGGGATATTGTAAGGGAAAATAGCTTATTGTATGGCAGCAGCAGTATCGTAAACATTGCAACTAGTGTAGTAGAGTGTATCAATATTCAATTAGCAAAGTTCATACGATATTTCCGGTTTTGCAACGCTCATATCTGGTGTGTTGCAGAATGTTGCGGCTAACACGTGGACTGAAATTAAATGCCGAGATAGAAATACCCTGCATGCTAATTTACCGCCTGCGTTTTCAGGTTTTTTCATTATTGCGTTATATTTTATACGCATTCCAATAGGTTATTCATAGTCTGCTATATTAATTTTTGTGTGAATCTATCGATCGTATGATATAAAACTGAACGATTTGAATGATTAGTGTTTCAAGTAGCGAATTAAATATATAGATTCTAATAGAATATTTTTGTCATGACATACCAAAAATCAAATATTTCGGCAGACTAAATTTGTTTGTAAGATTATAAAAAAATCAAATTTTGATATTTCTCTTCGTTTTTTGACAGTTTCACGTACTCTTAAATTAACCATATAAATAAAATAATTAGGTAATAATAATTATATATAGTATGTTTATTAAGTTTGTATATATATATTTTAAGTAAACTACTGAAATAGGTATTTTCATTACGTATGATTAACAATATGCACATTTGCGTTGTGTTTATTTCAAATTTGTACGCATAATAATTTTGACATATCGCGCGTAACCTGGCAATATCTCCTATGTAATATTAGTTAAATTTTTGCATTTTAAACACACGGAAAATCCAAATTTACTAACTCATTTTCGCTAAAGGGAAGACAAGATATATTACTATTACAATAAATAATTTTGCTGAACATGATACCATAGGCGCCGACTTTTGTATTACACAGGGGGGGGGGCAAAATTAAAATTTATTATTGTTTTTATATATTTTTTCTATTTTACGAAATATATATTTTATCTTATTAATAATAATTACAGAAAAATTAAATAAAACATGGTTGTAGTACACAAATCTTATCTTGTTATATTATTTTAGACACATTACACCGAACAATGTTTTTTTACCTTCCGTCACCTCTAGGTAAGGAAGGTATTGTCTTTGGTCAAAAAATTCGGTGGTGAGGTTTCATTGAATAAGCACGTTTTAGGGTCTTTACAATACGATTTTACTATTTTTACGATGATGTCTGTATGTGTTCGTGTGTGCGTGTGTGTGTGTGTCCGTCTGTGTGTGTGTATGTGTGTGTGTTACCGCCGTTTCGTGCACGATATCTCCAATACTAGAATTCCAAAAATTACAATTCTTGCGTATTCCTCTTCCTTACAACCATATGCAGACTTGTTTAGATTTTGGTTATAATTGGTCAACCGGAAGTATCCTCATTTGAAAATTTTAACAGGTTTTCTTGGAAAACTCAGTTAAATGTTATTATAACTTAAAGAATATATTATTGTCTATACGATTTGTTTGCACTTTATATTTGATATTCAACAGATATAGAGTTAAAGAAGAATAAAGATAATAAATTTGATATATGTCAGTATCAATAAAATGGAAAACAATGAAAGAATAAGGGAAGTAACTGTAGTGTTAGAAGTTTCTAGATATAAGAGACGATTACATTGGTTTGAACATGTTATGAGGAGAGATGAATATATTAATAGAAGGTGGAATAAACATAGGAAGAACAAATATAAGATGAAAAGACTGTATTGCAGAAGACTTGAGAGAAAAGGAACTGAATGAGGACGACACGGAAAACAAAAATGAGTGGAAGAAGAAAATAAAAAATAGCAACCCCCTAACGAATGGGAAAACTAAAGAAGAAGATGTCAGTGTCTAGTGCAATTTGCATAGTTTGTTTATGAAATAACTTTACTGGAAATATAGGATCTTTTGCAAGAAAATTTATGTATGGAGCGCGTGCAGTAACATGATTTTGCTGACTTTGGCAAGCAGATATGGAGACCTGTGTCAAAATGACAGCAATTAATTATGTCTATAACTGACAAGTGTCATAATTTTTCATTCAAAATTTCATGATTTTGTTATTTCATGTGGTTTGTTTGTTATCAGGAGTATGGAATTCAGTTGCCGAGAAAGAGAATCATAAAATACCAAAATTTTTGAATCTTTTGCAAGAAAATTTATGTATGGAATTTGTACATAATACACAGGATTGACGGAAGGTATTGTGCTGGCCACATCAGATTTTTTTTTATTAAATACAGCAATTTGCAATTATGTTTAAATCGAGCTCATTTGTAATTTTTACATAAAAATTAAATATAGCGACATGATTTAACCTGCTTGTGAAACGATCGTTGTTATACAAGTTGTCACAGGGATTGCATTAATTTAAAATTTAAAAATTGTAGATTTAATGGCCATCTACCGAATAAGTTCCAAATGAAACTTGACCAGTGACGCAAATGCAATGATTGAAATATTAAATTAATGAGATCGAAGCAAATGCGCTAAAAATTACTTACAGTGGAAGAGGGGCTAAAAGAGTTTCGCCCCTTCTATATTTTCTCAGGGGGGGGGGGGGCAACGCCCTGCTTGCCCCCATAGTCGGCGCCTATGCATGATACAGTCTTTTTACCTCTCGCTAAGAGAGGTATTGCATTCATGCTAAAAATCGTATATCCAGATTTTATTGAATAAGCACGTTTTAAGGTCTCTACAATCCGATTTTAACATTTTTACGATGATGTCTGTGTGTGTGTGTGTGTGTGTGGATGTGTGTGTGTGTGTGTGTATGTGTGTGTGTGGGATGTTGGAAGGACGGTTACTCAAAAACTATAAGACTTAAAATTTGTTTAACAACGTATTTCCCAATCGGACATTCATGGGAAGATCTGAAAAGGTTTTGGTAATAATTGGACAACCGGAAGTAGAAGATTCTTGAAAAAAAATCTTCTAAATATTATTTTTTGAAAATTTTTCGTGGTAATATTAAAGAAAATTAAATTCTCTATCTGATACATTTAAATATTTTATTATATATTCCATAGATTTAGAGATAAAAGAAGTATAATATATAAAATAATCTGTTGTAATAAATTTGACAGCCGAAAGAATGCCATGAAAAATAGTTGATAATTTAAATTATTTGTAACTGACAGATAAATGTCAGTGTCAGAAATAATGAGTAATGAATTAAAAATGTACTTGGAGAATCCCTTAGTTCTTCATCTGTGACTATTATGGAGATGACAAGTCTAGGTTGAAGGACTTAAATTTGTTTCAAACATTATGGGACAATGTACACCAGTACTGTAGACTAGAGTAACTTTGAATTGCGAAAAAGCTATCAAATTCTTCTCAAGTAAGTTGTAAATATTGACAAAATCGGAGTGCAATCTATCCGTCACTTTATTAAAGGGAATTAAGGTTATTTAGATGTAACAAGTATGAAAAAATAAAATGTAAAAGAAGATATATAAGAATAGATGCACAATCCAGATATATACATTTTAGACCGCCCAAAATTAATGTTTTTACTAGAAGAATATGAAGAGAAAGTAAACAACGTTGTTCGAATTGAAAATTGCTGTTACCAGCCTAATATTTATATATGGTAAACTCTACTTTGTAATTTATTGTAACATAATTTATGGTAAAATATCTTCATGTTGAGACATGCTATTATTGAATAACAAAGAAGTTTATACGTCATAGATTTATATGAATATATTATTTGTATTTATAAAAATATTCTTTGCTTTATGCATACAGCCAGGTAAAATATACGGCGAGAGGTTATGTGCTGGCCACATCAGATTTTTTAAATGTTGTAATAAAAATCGAGCTCATTTGTAATTTTTACATAAAAATTAAATTTAGCGACTTACATCATCAATAAAAAGCGCCTGGATTAAATTTTATATGGTGGGGGGGCAGACTTCAAATGACTTTCTGGTGATGACATAAAAATTCCACGGTTCACAATCAGTTATAATGAACAAAGTAAGTTGATATGTCATACATTAAATTTAATTTCATTTATATTTACTGGTACTGAATTTCTTATTTTAGACCATTGTTTTAGAATCAATGATAGCGCAAACTATCTTAAAATAAAATATCAGTGTTTAATCTAATATCTGACAGCTACGTACTCTGAATTATAACCTACAATATGTCTTTCTCTTTTTTCCAAGTAGTTAGAAAGAGATGAACATAAAACTCAGACGTTTCATAAACAACAACGAACTAAGAATGTGAGTGATAAATATGATTGTTCATAAAACAAATCAGGAATGTAAGAAAACTAAGACTGATATTCAAGATAAAATAAAACCAGATGAATTAAAAGTCGGTGTTAGAGCTGTAAAAAATATCAGGGATGGTGCGCTAGTAATAACATGTGACACAAAACAAGATGTGAAAAAGATCGAAGAAAAGTTAAATACAGAATTAGGAAAAAACTACGATGTAAATATTGTTGCTAAAAAAAAATCCAACGGTGAAAATAGTGGGCATACATGATGATTTTGAAAATAACAACGAGGCCATAATAAAAAATAAAATTGAAAAAATGATTCTAGCTCAAAATCAATTGTCAATTAATGCTAAAATTATGGTGAAACATGTAAGAGAAATAATTGAAAATAGATACAAGAATTACACTGCAACAGTAGAAATGGATAGCTCTTCGTTTGAAATAGTGATGGCAAATAAAAAAATTAATGTTGGCTGGAGTAAATGTGTTGTATACGAAGACTTAAATATTTTGCGATGCTACAAATGCTGTAAATATGGTCATAAAAAAGTAAATTGTACTAATAATTCAATCGTCTGTCCGAAATGTGCAAAAAGTCATGAGAGTATGGAGTGTAAAGCTACTGAAAATGAGTTTGCATGTGCAAATTGTATTAAAGCAAGAAGTTTTGAAAATTGATGTAGACACGAAACATGCAGTGTATGACAAAAATTGTGATGTGTACAAACGAACCGTACATAGAATTAGAAATAAAATAAATTATGACACAAAATAGCAATTAAAGAATAAATATAGTTGTAGCTATATATACTGCTTAAACATACAAGGATTACAAACGAATTATGAAGAAATTAAACACTTTTTACTAGAACGTAACCCACTATTACTCGCTCTAACAGAAACTCACATAACTAGCGATTTCGAAAATAACGAATTTCAAATTGAAGGATATACAATATGTCGACTAGATTCGGAATCTAAACACACGGGGGGTATTTTAATTTATGTTAAAAAGGATATAAAAATTCAGGTTTTGAATGAATCAGTAGAAAATATGAATTGGTGGTTCTTGTATATTAAAATTATGTTACATAAACCGTTATACGCAGCGATTTTATATCATTCTCCCAGTGGAAGTCATGCCAAATTCTTAGAATTTTTAGAAGAATGGATAAGTGAAAATATGCAACCCGACTTAAATATTCTAATTATGGGAGATTTTAATTTAGATTGGAAAGAGAGTTACAATAAGAATTATACGCTTAGACTAAAAGAGATAGTAACACAAAATAATCTAAGACAGATAATACAACAATACACTCGTGTAACGAGCACATCAAAAACAATGATAGACTTAGTATTAATAAATACGGATAATATAAGTTGTGAAGTTCTAACTACTCCTAAAATATCAGACCATAGCCTAATGAAAATATCATATAAAATCCCAGAGAAGACTAAAAAGCCACCTACAAATGAAATAAGAGAAATAATAAATTTTGACAAATTATGCAGTACTCTAATTTCCAATGACTGGCTGTATGAAACATCAAATGTGAATAGTCTGTATGATAAGTTTAACACTACGATTTCTAATGCTTTAAATATTTCAACAACACGGAAGACATTTAAAAGAAAACATTCAAATCAAGGTTGGTTCAATAAAGAAATAAAGCAAGCACTAAAAGAAAGAAATATAGCCTATCAACGATTTTTGCTTACGGAAAACAAAGAACATTGGGAAATTTATAAATATAAAAGATATCTGGCAGCAAATATAATAAAAAATGAGAAGAAAAAATATTACGAAAAAAATATTGATTATAATAAAAAAAATCCGAAGCAAATGTGGAAGTTATTAAAATCATGGATAGACAAAAAAGAAGACACTGCGTTCAATGAAGTTCAATTTGAAAATGGAGATGTGTGGGATTGTCAGGAAATAGCAAATAAATTTAATGACTACTTCATACAAAGCATACAAGATATTAATATATCTATACCAACGGCAAATCAAGTAGAAACTGAGTTTAATGCTAATTGTGAGATTTCATGTTTCAATCAAATAACATTAAATGAACTTAAAAAAGTGATATGGGGGATGAATAACAAAGGAAGCACAGATAAAATAAATGCAAAAATATTGAAGGAAACATTTCATGTTACGGGTTATCCTCTATTAAATATAATCAATTCATCACTCCAAACAGGTATAGTACCAGAAAAAATGAAGTTATGTCACATATCACCAATTCCTAAAGTTCCTGGTTCTAATAAAGCATCAGATTTTCGACCAATAAATATGTTAACTTTATGTAGTAAAGTATTAGAAAAAGTTGTGCATAAACAGTTATTGGACTACTTTGAAAAAAATAATTTAATTGCCGTAAATCAGTCGGGTTTTAGACATAAACATTCATGTGAAACAGTGTTGCAATTCATAATTAATGAGTGGCGCAATAACTTGGACATTAATAAAAAAGTGTGTGCGGTCTTTTTAGACTTAAAAAGAGCTTTCGAGACAATAAATCGGGAAAACTTAATTCACAAACTTTCATTGTATGGTATAAAGGGAAATGTATTATTGTGGATTAAAAACTATTTGGACAAACGGCGGCAAGTGGTTAGATGGAAAAGCGTGGTATCTGATGAAGAAGAGTGCAGCATTGGAGTTCCACAGGGCAGCATTTTAGGACCATTGTTGTTCATTGTTTATATTAACGATATTGTAACTAAAGTAAAACAATGTGAAATTCAATTATTTGCAGATGATATGCTGGTTTATGCGATTGGTGAAAATGTGCATGATATTTGTAATAAAATTAATGGCGACCTTGAATCTATAAACGTATTCTTACAAGCTAATAAACTTAAGTTGAATAGCTCTAAATCAAAATTCATGATTGTGCATAATAGTAATGCTGATTTTGACAACAGTAATATTGCTATAGCTATAGATAACACAAATTTAGAAAGAGTTACAGAATTCAAGTATCTTGGAGTTATCATTGACGAAAAGTTAAATTTTAAAACGTACATTAATTTATTAATAAAGAAAATATCTAAAAAAATAGGTTTCTTTAACAGAATATCCAGACAGCTAAGTAAATATGCAAAATTATGTTTGTACAATTGTGTAGTATTACCTCACTTTAATTACTGTACTACTATATTATATATGTGTAATGCAGGAGATTTTAGCAAATTACAGAAACTACAGAACAAAGCAATGAGGATTATATTAAACTGTAATAAATATACTAGTGTACAATTAATGTTAACTACATTAGGATGGCTAGATATAAGAGCTTATGTTAAATTGAACACTTTGATTTTCATTTTTAAAATTAAAAATGATTTGTTACCTGATTACTTAAAAAAATTCGTAAAATTTTGTTCAAATGTTCAAAGTTATACCACAAGACAAAAAAATAACTTTTATATAAATAAAAGAAACAAGACCTCCACAGCCAATACTGTTTTTCATAAGGGCTTCATAGAATTTAATATACTACCGGAAGAAGTAAAGAATGTAACTAGTTTGTGCAAATATAAATCAGTATTAAAAAATATGTTGAAAGAAAATATCTAGGAGTATAACCTATTACTTTATTATAATTATATATGTTTTGAAATATTTTTGTATGGATTTTAGCCAGATGGCTCTTAATATAGGTTTATTTATTATTAGTTCAGAATCTAATCACGTCAGGATTACCATATTTAAAACAAAGAGTAGGTACCTAAATATTGCCAGGTCACATCCGCGATACAATTATTGTTTTGCCGTGATATTAAAATGATAATAATGATAATAAATAAATACGTATCATATCAACTTATTACCCGTTTCTGGGTGTTTCAATCTGCTATTATCCATAATTTTGATCATGACGACATATTTATACTGTTTGAAGAATTGCAGAAAGTTTAAAGTTTGACGTAAATAAACTTTTCTAATTTTTGTTTGTTCTAATATTAATTCTTGTTAATTATAAATCAATGATCGTTCTTGAATTTCCATAATCTGTGTTTCCATATTTTCGTAAACTGATTATCTTTACTCGTGTCGATTTCTTCGTAATTATTCCGTTGCAAGGTGAAAACAATTTCATTATAAGAAACGAGTTCACGAGTCCATTTTCTTTGAGGTGCTTCGTTAAACTTAATTGGATATTTTGATAACAGGCCCTTTCTTATAATTTATTACAGTACAGCACAGTTTACCATTAGCATCTTGTAATACAAATCAAAGAAGAAACACTGATTCCTTCGCCGATTTTGAAAATCAATTTATGAAGCTGTGTTTTGGACAAAAATTTATATATAATAGTGATTTAGAATTTATAATGGTTTGCTGCCAAGTACTTACTTATCACATTTGCTTCAAATTGAAAGAGTTTTATGGTGTAAAGGTTTGAATAGAAGAAAATGAGAGAAGTGAAATAGCATAGTGCATAGGCCAAAAAAATTATTTAAGAAGAATAATTGCTGTATGTACATGGGAAAGATGTGTCGTCATATTTTGCAATAACATGATGTAAATATATAACAGATATGTGGTGCCATTCTGAAACAAACGTGCTACAGCGCTGTAAATATACAGGCGATGTACGTTGTAACCTTAGAACATATAGCTTAAGAACTGGATATGAGAAAGCCTATGCCTTTCAATGCTATTCTGAGTAACGCTTAAGATCAAATGAGATAGATTTATAAAAGTACATAAGAGAGAAAAGGTTACAACTTTTTGGAAGGCAATACAAAATGCACAGACGCCGCGGTAGACCATAGTCGTCGGCATGGATTGTCACTTGCTAATGAAATGTTATACCGAGCTTCTTTTTATTTAAATAACGACGATAGCAGTAATTTCAATTCATTTTGATTTGAATAAACCCAAAAACCACAATATGCTCTTGAAGATTACACAACAGAACAGAGCATCTGCGGACTATGAAAAAAGTTTCGTCGCCGTCATTGGCACAAGTATTAATGAGTTTGCGCAGTACACATATCTCGTTCCGAACTTTCTGTCTCTATGCTAAGCGTTCCCTAATTCTTCCATTTAGTTCATAAGCTACATGATCTGATGTTGCAGCCCGCTGTAACTGAAAATTTTACATCGCACTGAAAATGTCTATTTTGAGTGTCGGTAAGTGATCTATAGCTTTATTTAAATTGCAGCTAACTTCATCATTATTTTGTAAACTGTCATACGTGTCATTATTGTCAACTGTAACTCGGAAAAGTTATGGACAATTTGAAGTTATCTTTTCAAATATTAGTTTTATAGTATATTAGTAATACAATGGATGACCAATATGTAATATATGTATATAAGTGAAATGAAGAAGCATTATTTATGCGTTTCGCAGTGAAAACCATTATTATTCTGACAATGGATGAATTTTTTTGCTAAACATGCGGAAAGATTTATCTGCAAAGTTAAATTAATTTGGAAATGGGAGCTCAATTTTTCCTATTTATAGTACACCTAAATTTTGTGGAAAAAATAATATTTTCTGAATGCACGCTTGCAATTTTTGTAATTTTGTTATGAATATCATAACTGCCGCAAATGTCCGTTTGATATCTAAGGCCTGTTATGATTCACAGCATCCGTGGTTTGTTCATTAGTTTATCGATTTCAGAAAATGAAGACATTTAATAAATATTATTCTATGAAATTCTCTCATTAAATGCTACTTTCAATATGACTAATATTCAAATTATGTTTAAGTTTATTATTTTAGAATAAAATTAACCATGTTAAGAGCGATACACTAACGT
The DNA here is from genome assembly GCA_951394225.1 of Harpalus rufipes. Classification (NCBI taxonomy): domain Eukaryota; kingdom Metazoa; phylum Arthropoda; class Insecta; order Coleoptera; family Carabidae; genus Harpalus; species Harpalus rufipes. Next base: position 39,114,223 of record OX596280.1, on the reverse strand, counting down.
TGTCTGTAGTATTATTGAAGTGTTTTACTTATATTTTATTTTCATTTTGTAAACTGTTGTTCACATATCAGTACGGTAATAATATTATCGTACAGATACTGTTATTACTCAGTTACCAGCCTACTTTTGTTTATATAAACAAAGGCTTAATATCCTGAAACTGGTAAAATAATTAAATTATCCATTACTGTCACAATTAAAATGTACCTCGGAACGGTAATTTTCTTCCAATAATAAATATTAAACATAGGTACAGTAAAATTTATGAAAGATGTCCGATTAAGGACAGCTACGAATTGTATGAATTCAGATTTTTGTTTCGCCCATTATAAGAAATTCAGTAGTGTCGTTTGCTTTGTTTTTATGAGGGTACATAAGATACTACTATTTTATTATAACAACAGCGGACCCTGCCCCCACCCCCGCGGGATTTACGCTTCGGATATGATGACATAAGATACTACTATTTTATTATTATACAAATATATGTTATAGTAAAAGCATTCAAAATTCAAAAATAAATCAATTGGTAAGATTATTAGCAAATGTAAAACCAAATATGTGAAAAATAAGATAATAACGTCAGTGACTCTGGCCGAAAATAATATTATTCGTACAGCTATGAATCAAGGTAATGTATAAAATATAAAATAAACTTACATTACAGCGAAAGTATTGTCAACAACGAGCATCGTTTTAAAGTGGAATGTTCTAACTTAGTCGAAAGAACATGAATTTTGGAAAGACAAGCGTGTTATATCTATCCTCATCGCACATGCTTATAGCCTTTGCAAAGGAAAGAGATAAATGTATGTCAATTTGTTAATTCGTTCATGATACAGATGACCTTGATCGGACATCTTTGAAAAAACTTACTGTACTTCATTATTATTCATCGCAAAATCTATTAGATAATTTTTTTAATTAATTTGTCAGTTTTGTCTGAATTTACTAAGTCGCTGTAAAAGATCCTTTGTCTGTTACACTCGACGTAAATTTTACAGCGCTACTGTATCTTTTCATCGGTAAAATTTATGTGCAGAATAGCAATAATGTCCAAGGCCACTTTAGTACTTATTTATTCAATATTACATTCTACTTTATTAGTAAATTATGATATGTTTGACATGTATGATTTTAAATGGTTTTGCCAAGTTTGCTTAGTTGCCTATCTTCTGGTCCAAAATCCGCCGTTAACTACTATTAATATCTCAACTTTAGATTAGGTGACGGTTTGTAATTCGAATGGCCCAGGTTTGATTTAGATCGATGATTATCTTGAAATTTTCAATTTTCCAATAACGCAAATGACTCCTGCTCTCTCTACGACAGGTTTGAGAGCCCTAGAGGATGTTACGACTCGAGATTTTGTTGCATGTTGTACCCACATTAAAGAACTTGAACGGTATAGAAATATTTTTGTTATTGAAATTTGGGTTCTGTTAGATTGTGTCTCCGTTTGCACTATCAACAGTTAAGTCTCGACTTTATTTTAACGGTAAATCGAATTCAAAACATAAGTAACAACGAATATTTGGACTGGGATTAAGTAAGCCGAGATGTTCTAGGGAATTTTTCTTCAATTTCATGTTGAAGAATAGAAACCTTATTTTTTGGTAAAAAGGAACTATATTATAAAGGTCAGTGAATAATATATGCTTATAATGAAAGCAATGGTTTCGTGTATGTACAATTTGTGTAAATGTAACTTATAATTGCAAACAGATTGATTAAATTTAATATTATTCAATCAACACGTAGCATACAATAATTCAAGATACTGTACTAAACTGTACTCCAGTAAAATTTGCAATAACGAGCAAGCGATTTGCAGTAGCGATAGTTCGCAAAAAATAATTGAATTAATGAAGACACTATTATTTATGGAAAAAGTATTTTATCATAATTAACTTCTCATTTATGAATTCGATGTCTTGTTCGATCATTTTTAATAAATCGTGTGTGGTTGTCGTCATCTTTATAAATTTTAAGATTTATCATATTTTCAATGCGAAATATTAAAACTATACCCAGATTGTAACAATTCATAGGGTAAGTATAGTTTAAGCCGCCAACTATTGAGGGCGAAAATTTAAGCCTGGCTTAGGATTTGAAGTTCCCAATTTGTACATGGTGTAAAGAAATTTACGTCAAACTTAAAATTTGAGCAGACTTGGTGCAAACGGGCATAAAAGACATTCCTAAATTAACGAAATTTGTATAGTTTGTTAATACAACACAAGCTTCACAACTTTGGAAGAATGTTCAAAATACTTTATCAACAATGGTGCAACAATCTTATTATAGTCTTAACCATAAGTACTATACAATAGATAATCGGATCATACTATTTCAGGTAATCAAGAGATCACCTTGAGATCTAAGATGGGCAACAGGCAAATCGTCATGTAATCGAATGTCAGTTATTTTGGTATTTTACAACTTTTTTAGTTCGTCCGTAATTTCGCACCAAGTTACTTTATATGAAACATGCAGAGTCCTAACTTTAAATCTTTGCGATTATCAGCGTCAAACCGGTAACAAGTGGAAACGCATTTTAAAGTTTTAAATCTGAAATTTCCCGTTTGTTAGTGTAGCGCATTAGAATTCGTAGTTAAAGCAACACAACCAAAGCAATTCTTTAGAAAAGCATTACAAAAAATATCTAATCTCTAACACAAACTACACCTGACAGGTTTCCAATCCAGAATCGTGAAATATAAATGAAAACAAAAAGTTAAATGACAAAGTTCTCGCTGTTGCTGCCCATCACTCTGCAACACATGCGTCAGTAGCGACGTCCTAGCAACCATCCTACGAACTATTGTTTCAAATAATTCATGTAAATAATATACCTAGCGAGAGCCGGTCGAAATACGCACAATTTTTTTACAGAGGCAAAAAACTAGATTTGTATTTGCCAATTTATGATTGTTTTGAATAACATTTGTATGCTGATATGATCCTATTTGTTTACATTGAATTTATTCCTGACATTTTTTAATAATAATTGACAGGCGAAAATTATTTTACATCGACAGGTCAACAATAATGTCATAGTTTTTATTTTTAATAAATTAAATTGCAAATAAACTAAATGTGCAGGTACTTACATCTGACGTGGAGAGTTACTGGATTGCTGGTTCCTTTTCCTTCAGTGTTGGCTGCTAAGCAGGTAAAGTTTCCTGCTGTAGCTCTGGTTACAGTTTGCAGGACTAGACTATGATCGCTGAGAATAACTCCTGCACTGACATTGTGGTGGATTTCTATCCCCTGAAAGATAAAAATTATTAGGAATTAGTCAGGAATTCTATCAGTTTCAAAGACCTGCTTGTCCCATATTAATTCTAATATATTGCAAAGCGACCTGCCATTTCTATTGCAATAATACAAAGTTATATAAGAAAAAAAATCCATCTTAGTGAGTTTAAATTCAGGGTGAGCATTTATTTTAACTAGACATACTAGTAACCGATCTCAATCTTACCAGCTATGTACGAGCCCAAACTCATAATAGTTCGGCCGGTTTATATTTTCAACAATCTATACACCCTACCTACACTAATAGAAATATATACAATATTCTTTTTGCTACTTTAAAAATAGACTAAAAACTAAATAAAACTGTGGGACAAATGATGGGTGATAATATTTCGACCGGCATTTTAAGGCTCATCTCCTGGTACCAGAATTAGCTTCTTCCGAGACCCTTTACTTTTGGCACAATGTAAAACAATTTCGTAAATCTCGGTGCGTACAGTAAAACCTACTTTACGAGACACGTGGGAAAAATATTGCACGTTTATTATACATATATTCAGAAAGTAATTAAGTACAATTACAATTAATTTAACCATAATGTAATCAAATTACTTTTAAAAATATTTACTGCTAATTAAATTACTAATTACTTTTGAATTGTAATTGACGTTTTAATTACTTTTTCAAATACTTTACTTAAAAAAATCATTCATCTTTAATACAAAATAGAACAAAAATAAATATAATATGAATAATAAATTTATAAAGAATTGCAGTTACAGGTAGCGTACACTGTAAAGTTTTTATATAGCCGCAGTTACCTTTTGTGTTGAAATTATATGCAAACCCAAGGTTGAATAATTCTTTTTCAAAGGTCGATGCACAAATCTCTGTTTAGAATAGGAAAATCTAAGTCACTCCCAGGTAGGCATATAGTGTTATGCAAATGCTTTAAAATGATTCGGTATTTTCGTAACACAAGTTACCTATAAGCACCTATATGGTTGTTAAAAATGCTTTATATGAAACGCTACATGAGGATATTGCAAATTCCTTGAAAAGTATATAATTTATTACTATTAGGATTCAGAAAAAATAATAAATAACAAGTAAAAGTTCAAAGTACGTCGTATGTCCCAATGCGCATTACAAACTGCATTTGTAACCTGTCGTTATTCGCAGATAAACTAGGGTACGCGCGTCGTCCGGGGATTCCTGCACCTCTTGGCTTAAAATAAAAATAAATATATTATCACGGCAATCTGCTTTGTACACAGATATCGGTAATAATGAAACATTTGTACTGTGCTGGCGCTTACTAGGCGTCACCTCATGGACACTCATTGGTGGCGTGGAGAGTACACCACAGAGGTAATTTTTTTGCCATTGAAATTCGAAGTAAATTTAGACGTCGGTCAGGAACCGGGTCCCTAGATTCGCGACCAGACACTTAAGACACACGGCCACGAGACCCCATAAAATAGTAATTAATATTTGAAAAACCAATTACTTTTTCAATTCTTTTTCAAATTTTCAAAGGTAATTGGGTACAATTACTTTTTTTACAAAGGAAATAATTACAAATTACATTTTGGGAAAAAGTAATTTAATTAGTAATTAATTACCAAAAAGTAATTAATTACAGCCCATTTCTGCTAGGAATACATTGCTTAATAGAATTAAAATTGGTATTACTAATAAAGGCGATGTAACCCAATATTAAATGGCTAAATGAATAAAATATTCAGTTTAAAATCTATATTTTAAACTAGTCCTAAGAAATTTAATTTGTAGAAATATCTGACCATTTGCGTAGGTTTTATAATTCGTTTGTTGAAAATGTAAACCGGCCGAAATATTATGGGTTTAGGCTCGTATATTACATTCGCTGCACTTAAGTAAAATGCCAATGTGTAATGTCTTGTAATTGTAGGCCCCGCGGATTTATGCTAGAATATGCCATGCCTAGGAAACAAGTGGACTTAATTCGACCGAGGATAGGGTGGAAGTAGCCGAGCGAGTACAATAGGAATGTTCTAGATAGGTAATTATGTGTGTACATGTGAAAAATTGTACGACGTTCGATAATTTGTTTGCCCAGTAATATAAATTGAGAACCGAATGCGACAGGAAAGTAAAAATTGGTAATAGATGGTGTGAACATTGAATGCGAGTATATTTTGTTATAATTGTTATGATGTTTAATATAAAAATCCAGGGAACATATTATACCACTGCTTATATATTTTTATTAAAGAGGATTTGTGATTATAAGAAAAAAATGTTTAATTACGATAAAGAAAATTTGATTATAATAATGAAAATGACTAAAAGAGAATTGTAATAATTATTACTATGTTTTTACTTTAGTCCAGGTATAACTTAGTAAATATATGCTTCTCTGAGTATATCCCTTCATGTAAAACCGATTGAATTACAAGAATGTTTAAGGTAGGATTTCCTAGACGCGACAAGTCGCACGACAGGACTGCTTATGTGTAAATTATATACGTTGAATTTCCTACACGCGGTAGCCGCAGTTCAATGAATAAAAATATGGAAGACGAAAAAATTGTCGAAATTTATCTTCATTTGAGTTAATTAAATGTCAGTTTATTAAAATATTGAAAAATCTTCAGCTTTTGGATTTAAAATAATGTATGTACACATTTTTGTTTTTCCTTTAAAAATAATTTGAAAATTTCTTCTTCTTCCTCCTCTTCCAACAATAAGATTTGTAAAATTAAATTATTTCTTACACAAATTTTCCTGATGCGACTGTCGCGTCTAAGTGAACAGCTATGCCGCGCGACCAATATTTCATGACGAGTCGCGGCGACATGCGGCTGTGACTTGTCGCGTCTAGGAAATCCTACCTTTAATAACAATAAATAAAATTTTATTACAATAATGAAAATGGCTAGTCACAAGGAAATGATTATAATACATAGTAATTGTTACGGTAATGTATGTTGTAAAAAATATAAATGTAAGGATTGGCTGACAAGTACCGTTATTTCCCATATCCATAGTCCTGATGTGCAACACTGGTCCATATGTGCGCCGGCCTAGTGTATGTAATTTTTCTAAATATTTCTGATTCATACGATACATCAAAATGTTAGAATGCAATGAAGGTAGTTACCGTCATCTATTATCAAAAAGATATTTGTGTATATTTGCCGCGTTTCAATCATAGTAGTCAGAAAGTTGGTAACGCATAATTACGTCTTTTGCTAAGGGTTGCACACTGTCATAGGTCTTAAATATATGGTAATTTGCATAATTTTATAAATTATTTAGAATTATTTGCAATACATTTGAGAAATTGTTATGGCTCTATAGTTTTCCTTTCAGTTATTTGAGAACTATTTTCTAAGCTAAATGTAAAGAGTCATCAACCGAGATGCAACAATAGTCCACATCCACATCGTGCTATGAATTATTATGTACCCAAACTTATTTCTTCATTTTCATTTAAATAATGACTGGAACATAATTGAATGTAATTTCAGTAATGAAGAGTGTAATGAAGATTTGGCATAAAATTTAAAGATACCTGAATTACTGATTATTGTATGGCACTATATTGTCGTTAAATACGATAGAAATTATTGGCCTGGAGAAAATCAACAAAGTTGAAGGAAACGGCGCTGTAATATGCTGCATGGAGGAATATGGCGAAATGGCCTAATCAGAAAAATATTCTTCGCTATGACAAAGAAGATACGAGGTCTGTTAGAAAAGTATCCGACCTTTGTCCGAAAAAAAAAATGGCATACCTGGAGCGTTGGAAACCTAATCACCCCCAAAGTAGTCGCCTTGGGACTCCACATACTTCTCCCAGCGGTGCCGCCATTGTTGGAAGCATTCCGAAAAAGCCTCTTTTAGAATGGAGTTTAGCTCGGTTGTCGTTGCAGCCATAATGTCCCCTCTTGTCTGAAATCGCGTTCCTTTCAATAGCCTCTTCAGTTTGGGGTAAAGCCAGAAGTCGCAGGGGGCCATATCAAGAGAGTAAGGAGCCTGTTGAACCATAGGAGTCTTGTTTTTCGCCAAAAAAGTCTGAATCATGTGCGAGGAATGTGCTGGAGCATTGTCGTGATGGAGGCGCCAATTTCCTGTTGACCACAACTCCGGTCTCTTGCGCCGCACAGCATCACGTAGGCGACGGAGGCCATCCCTGTAGTACTCTTTGGTGATTGTTTGACCCTGTGGTGCGTACTCGTGGTGTACCACATCGCGGGAGTCAAAGAAAACAGTCAGCCTTACTTTGACGTTGCTGCGCCGTCATTAAACCGGTTGAATCACTCCTTAATCTGTGTGATGCCCATAACGTCGTCAGCGAAAGCCGTTTGATTCTTCCCAATGGTTTTCATCTGGCTGTCGTCCAGTTTCAGGCAAAATTTGATGCAATAGCGCTGCTCCAGTCGTTCCGGCATTTTCCTTGCAATGAAAAACCGACGAGAGCACTACACACTACCTCACTCAAATGCTGCTTGCCAGCAACAGACGCTAGCAACAGGCGGGAAAAAATTCACGCATGCGCTCGAAGGTTCAAGGTCGGCTCATGCAAGCGCGCTTGATTCGAATCCATCAGGTTTTCGCAAAAAAATAAAGTCGGATACTTTTCTAATAGACCTCGTATACTGATGCTAATTAAAACACCAATTAAAGCTTTTCCTTATAGGAACGTAGTCTCTATACCCTAACTGAAAAATATTGTAAACTAAGATTAAATGTGCATAAAAATATAAATTTATAAAAATTTCAACACATTTGTTCATTTTTTTATTCCTATAAAGTATCAGGCCATAAATATGTTCCACGTTGAATGCTACTGAGAAATAAGCTTGGAACACAGTTGTGCAACTTAAAGCATAATTAATTATGTACCACACTTTCAAAATTTCTAACTTTTTTTGACTTAAATAATAATATGAGTAAGAATAATATATTCTCAAATTGGTACTAAAAAATAACAAATTATTTGTATTACCTGTTTAGTATTAAATACAACAAACATTATAATTGGATTATTGTTATTACGGTATTCAATTTTAAAGTTAAATTTGTAATTATTCCTTACATATTATTGTTTACACGAGAATGGTAATTTGTTAAAAACTCTTAGATTAGATGATCATGGTAACCAATGTTTCGGTATACATTTATATCTTCACCATCAGGGTAAGTAAGACCTTAGAGTTTCATAATAAATAAATCCATGTAGACGCACATTCGTTTATATATTTAGTTTTACGAACTTTTGTAATTTTGTTATAAATGTAATTGAAACTATGTCATGCCTGTGGGAAATTGCGCTGTCTTATTTATATTAATAGAGTGAAGAAAAAAAATATATAAACTCCTAGAGCGGAGTATAAAAGTTTGCTTGTTGCTTTAAAGGCATCGCGCCTTGTCAGAGAGGAATGACTGAACATGTGGTAGAGGGCGACACGGACAAACTTTCCTCAATTTTTCCGCTCTTCATATTAAGTTTTCTGTTGGAAATAAAGATTTCTTGCCTTTTTACGTTTCTCGTTTTCAAGCGCTGAAAGTTTTTTCAGCGTTATGAATGATACATAATGGCATGTCGCGGGTTCGTCAGAGTCGTATCATTAAAGATGTGTACATAAATAATGGCCTGAAAAGCTCCTGAAAGTCAACGCATGCGCTATCGCAAGACACCCACAGATACTTTCAGAAAGATAACGACACTCAACAATGGGTGTTATTAATGGCTTTTTAATACTTATTTAGAAATTCAATTTCAGTCAAATCATCTTATACAGTTGATAAATGAACATGAATTTCTTTTACTATTAGGCATCAATAAAAAATAACCATTTAAGTTTTATTAAATCTTTAAGGCGTTCAAATTTCATCATCCGACGATCAAGTGTAGTACGTTCACAACCAATTAAAAAACTATATAGTCGTATTTATACTCTATTTCGAGTATTTGGTTTAAGATTGCGCACTGGTGGGCGGAACTTGATGAGACTGGTTTACTTAGCAATATTTTGTGGGTAAATACCAATAACTATGTTCCGTAACGCAACTGGTTCGATCAGGTTTACGGTTTAGCGTTCCGTAAGTTCTGAAATCATTTACCGGTTTCTATTCGCAACGTGGTTCCTGAAAAAGGCTGGTAAAAAATTGGACCACGGAAACCACAAAATAATCCTGGTTTCTCAGGTATTTTTATCAGTGTCAAATTTTTAACCTGAATTCGTTATCATATTCAACGTTCTCGTTAGTGATGCCTTGAGACGAGAAACGGCGAGAAACAGTTCACTCTCGTCTCGTCTCGAAAATTCGAGACGAGATTTGTTTTCATCTCGTCTCGTCATATTTTTCATCCTCTATTCTCGATCTCGACTCGAGAGTCTCGAATTTCTCGAATTTATAATTAGCTGTATGAGTGACGCTGTAATTATCTATTATTTGTATATAAATACATATAAAATAAATTCACAAAATATTACCTTTACATGTTATAAATTTTCTATACTTTCATCTATCAGGAAAATAAATTAGCATCAACTTGGACGTAATAAAGGAGTAAGTAGATACTACTGATTAAAACTTTATTTTTACTAAGTCTGGCGTTTAACAGGTAAGTAAAAAAATACTAAACAAATATTACTCGCAGCAAGAGCATTTAATACTAGCGTGGAGAGTACACCACAGGGAACACTTTTGTTCCTATTCTTTATACTAAAACCCTATAAATTTAAAATGAATAAATAAATAATAAACAGGCAATGAAAATATTTGTACTGATAATTATTTTTCTTATTGTATATCTTTAATTATATACATATTAAAAAAATCTGATGTGGCCAGCACATAACCTCTCGCCGTATATTTTACCTGGCTGTATGCATAAAGCAAAGATTATTTTTATAAATACAAATAATATATTCATATAAATCTATGACGTATAAACTTCTTTATTATTCAATAATAGCATGTCTCACCATGAAGATATTTTACCATAAATTATGTTACAATAAATTACAAAGTAGAGTTTACCATATATAAATATTAGGCTGGTAACAGCAATTTTCAATTCGAACAACTTTGTTTACTTTCTCTTCATATTCTTCTAGTAAAAACATTAATTTTGGGCGGTCTAAAATGTATATATCTGGATTGTGCATCTATTCTTATATATCTTCTTTTACATTTTATTTTTTCATACTAGTTATATCTAAATAACCTTAATTCCCTTTAATAAAGTGACGGATAGATTGCACTCCGATTTTGTCAATATTTACAACTTACTTGAGAAGAATTTGATAGCTTTTTCGCAATTCAAAGTTACTCTAGTCAACAGTACTGGTGTACATTGTCCCATAATGTTTGAAACAAATTTAAGTCCTTCAACCTAGACTTGTCATCTCCATAATAGTCACAGATCAAGAACTAAGGGATTCTCCAAGTACATTTTTAATTCATTACTCATTATTTCTGACACTGACATTTATCTGTCAGTTACAAATAATTTAAATTATCAACTATTTTTCATGGCATTCTTTCGGCTGTCAAATTTATTACAACAGATTATTTTATATATTATACTTCTTTTATCTCTAAATCTATGGAATATATAATAAAATATTTAAATGTATCAGATAGAGAATTTAATTTTCTTTAATATTACCACGAAAAATTTTCAAAAAATAATATTTAGAAGATTTTTTTTCAAGAATCTTCTACTTCCGGTTGTCCAATTATTACCAAAACCTTTTCAGATCTTCCCATGAATGTCCGATTGGGAAATATGTTGTTAAACAAATTTTAAGTCTTATAGTTTTTGAGTAACCGTCCTTCCAACATCCCACACACACACATACACACACACACACACACACACACACATCCACACACACACACACACAGACATCATCGTAAAAATGTTAAAATCGGATTGTAGAGACCTTAAAACGTGCTTATTCAATAAAATCTGGATATGCGATTTTTAGCATGAATGCAATACCTCTCTTAGCGAGAGGTAAAAAATTGTTCAATCGATATCTCGGATACCTACTCTCGTCTCGAGCAAATCTCGAGGGCATTCCTCTCGTCTCGTCTCGATTTTTCGAGACGAGACTTATGATACTCTCGTCTCGAAATTTCTCGATTTTCGAGACGAGATCTCGAAAACGCGAGATCCCACGGCATCACTAGTTCTCGTTCATTTGGTTAATTTTTATTTTTGTTACGTTGTATGAAGTTTAAAATCATGATTTAATGTTAATGTGTCCCGAAATAGGTGGAAATTTATAGGATTCATATGATTTACTAAATATTTGATTGAATTACGGAACATAGTACAAGTGTTATTTCGAAAAGATAATGTTACAATAATCCAAACATCTTCAGACAAACAATTTGGAGATGGATAATTTTCAATATCATCATTTGAAAACAATTTCGCTCAGATATGTGAAACTGTATAAAAAAATAAAATATTTTTGACAGTTATTGACTAGTTGACAAGTTATGTATATTTTATTTACAATTATATTTATATTAAAATTATTTAGTTCATTTATATTAGCTGGCCTTATTTATTATACAAATATATTAAAAATGTTACAATATTTACATGATGTTGGAAGAGTTTAAAATTGCCTCACATTTGCACCAATCACAAGCTGCGAAATATTTTCCCTATATCACGCTACTTTGCATTTTGAAACCAAACACAGTATATTATACATATTTCGTTTCATATAAGAAAATAGCAAAAGGTGCTTGCGAGCCTACCGTTTTCACAAGCATTATAGTTATTCGTATTCAAGTATTACGGTCAGTAAATGCTTCCTACGTCCTACCGGTTGAGGATAATCTCCAATACATCCGATATCAGTACAAAGGCGTTACTAAATCCGCAATACTTAATCTTTTTGCACGATCGGTGCTCAAAATTTTAAAAAATCAGATATAAAAATTATTTTAACATATTAAAAAATTTTGGTTGTCATTTTAAAAGCAAATTTTGATAGTTGTTTTTATTTACTTACCCCTCCGCCTAAATAAATAAAGCTGCCTTGGAAACCCTATCGGTAAACATTTAAAAAACCCGAGCGTGCAAAAAATAAATATTTAAAATCGTGAAACCAAACTTGTTAATATTAAATATTTTTATTCAATTTTGACGTTTTAAATTATCATTATTAACTCCATAGCAACAACTATAAGTAACTGTTTATTTGCTAGTGATTTAAAAAAAATTAAGTCACTCTCGCAGAATTTAATGCATTTAAAATATCAGACAGATCAGCCATTTTCAATATTTTTCACGACACAAATGACAGAAAATAAATCTTGTTTATAATTTATAACTAAATGACTTGACGTCTATCAACGACGATTGTCATGCGCAAGCCTACTTATTAAAAAAAAAAAAAAATTTAATTATTGCGTCAAAATTGAATAAAATATTGTATTAACTACGTGAGTTAAGAATGTTTATTCACTCAAAGAATTTAAACCACTCGTCCTACGGACTCGTAGCTTAAACTTTCTTTTCATGAATAAACATTATCTTCTCACTTGGTGTAGTCAATAACAAAAACATAGTTAAATATCACTTAATTTTGTCGATTTTATTTAATAACGACAGCAAAGTGATATTATTTTCCCTTTTATGAATCAGGTGTGAATTCTGCCCCTCGTAAGGCAGAATTTATTTCTGAATCTATACCAGGGTATAATAAAGTTTTTATTATTATTATTTTCTTACATGAAACCACCTAGGTATATTTAAAAACTTACATTATTAAATCCAAATCACATTGTTATATACACATTATTCTATTCATAATGTATAAATAATAGTATACTCAAAGTAGGGCTATTACAATTAAGTGTTTTTATACTATTTTTCGTACTTCGCTAAAATTAACTTTGATTTCAAAATTATTATTATTAAGTAAAATATTAAAATTTCGAGGTTGGGAACACTGACAGTTTAAGTAAACATTTGGAAATTTGTAAAATAAACATTTGGAATTTAATTATTTTTGACACTTGACATTTTGCCAACATGTAATTTAGTAATTCGTTGAGAGATATACTTCATAATTATTATGTTACCGTTGTAAAAATAAATACTTTAAATTTTAATTAAAAACGTGCCCTACAGATTGATGTAATTATTTTATTATAAAAAAAATTGAAATGCAGTAATTTTACATGAGTAGGATATGTAAAATGATAGATCTATGTTTGTCCCTCAGACCAAGTTATGAACTTCATAAATAAAAGAATCCCTAAAACATTACAAAGTTGAAGTTTTGGACTTTTTAGGCAGCTATTACATAAATAGTTGTTTTACGGATCATTCGGCAACCATAAAGTACCACTTTCATTTTGACATCTGTCAAATATTCTTTACGGCCGCATTTACTTAACGGCCATTTTACATTACGGCTCCATTTTCTTTACAAACTCAATTGTCAAACGTTTGTTTAAATAGCAAATAAATTTAGTGTTGTATTACATGCATCTTCATATATTTTAAGCGGAGTATTGGAAAAACCTATACCGATGTCGCTATAGATCATTTTTTTGTTGAACAAATTAATTTTAGGTTGTAAAATATTTTCATAATAAGAAAATTGTTTTCTGAGTTGTTAAAATGACACTCTATAAGTGACATGAATCAATTATATATGAAATATATTTTTAAATAAAAATGTTGTGTGCACGTTGGCTAAAAAGTTCCTTTTTAGCCTCATCTAATTGTTGGCTTCGACCTTCGCTGCGTAGAAAATTTCATATTCGGCCAAAAATGATCACTTTTACAACCTTGATACACAAATAACTATTATAAAAGCGAAATAGTATATAATACAGAATGAAAACGAAACTCCATACACAGACTTTTAAAATGGAAATCAATTTTCTATTCTGCAATGTTTCTCATTTAGATTTAGAACAATATGTAATAGATAAATTTTACAGCATAAAATTAAAAAAAAAATTGTATAAAAATATTTTAATTAAACTATTTTGGTGGTGACCGGAGTAACCTAATTTGAAAGACACGTTTAAAAGTAGATCTAGTAGGTATGTAATTATTAGTTAACTTATCGTCCATTTATTGAAAAGTTGATATTATTTCAATATGTGGTAGTACTTATTTAATTAAATAAATAGGATTTAATAAATCACAAAATTATGTCACTTACATTGTGAAACCAGGCGAGCTTGTACGCTTTTGGGTTAGCTCTGATGTTGCACTCGAAATAGACATCATCCCCCTCTTTGATGTCTTCAGGGTTCAGACTAGACCCCATCTTTAAAGTAACCACCGGCATATCTGTAACAAAGAGAGAACACATGAAATTTATATATAATGATATTTAATTTGCCCTGAGAATAATTTTGCATAAGTGGAGCAGGCTTATTAAGGACATTGATTTTACAATTTAGTAATAATAACATAAATTACACAATACAATAACTATAATTTTGTTTTATTATCCTAGTCATAAATATTAAATAAATTGTAAAGACATAGTTGAGTTTGTTGAAGTTTGCATGTTTGTCTGTTGTTATTAAAATTTCAAAAGTTCAAGAGTTTATTTACTTAAAACAGGGTTATCATTTATATATAATTTACTAGTTATTCGTGCATTTAGCTTTAACTAATCATACTGACCCTGATCACATACTTTTTCTATATATTTTATAAATAAATTTATAAAATAATTTATTTTATAAATCCCGGAGTCTACGCTTTAAAGGTAAACATATCTCCTTGGTTACACAATTCAGATCTCAAATATATGTAACTGACAGATAAATGTCGCTGTCAATAAATTAATTATTAATAAATTAATTTGCAGATATTTGTACGTGAAAAGAAATTACCGTCACTATCACAAAATACAATTATAGTAAGATTCTAGAGAAGAAAAAACGAGTAATACATAATAAATTGAAACAATAGGAACTTATGCAGTAGATATGTAGGTATGTAGTTAACAAATATTAGATGGCGGGAGGTATTGTGTTGGCCACATTAGATTTTAACCTTAGAAACAAACATTAAAAAGCCTACTTTTAATAGATTTGTAGAAAAATATCATTAAAGAATGTTGAAACAAAATGAAACTACTTGTAAACAGTTTTATGAATTATTTCCTTAACACTAACTTATAAATACCTCTTTCCAACGTTCTATAGATTTTTATTCATTTTTATTTTTCAATTAAATATAAATTAGTGAAGTAGCGAGTTATCACGCACCTTAGTTCGCTGTGATGTCACCCGAACCATGTTTATTATGTTCGAATCTCGCCAACCGATAATATTTGTTTTGTTGTACAAAATTAAAAATTCAATTCCATATGTTTATCACACTTGGATGCTATAAGTTGCCCACTAATACAGCTTAAACAAAATGGAATATTGGGTGAAACCTTCCTACGAAATTATTAAATTTATACTTCAATTAAGTATTTAAAATAGCTTTTAGTTTGAATTATTAATATATAAATAGATTTTATTTTATAAATGATTTTGCTATTTAATATTTAAATAGTTATGCAATAATAATAAATTTTTGATGTTGAATTCACAAAATATGCATTCATTTTAAATTTTAATTGTTGTCATAAATATAATTAAACCATAATTTGAGTAAATTAGAAAAAAATGTTAGCGACTTAATAAACAGAACGTTGTCTATTATTTTCGGATATTATGATACAAAATTAATTTAAATTCAATTTATATATAAGGTAGAAAAGCAAAATATAATATTGTTTTGGAATGGCCGATAAAATAAGACAAGTTTTGGAACAACAAAACAAAAATATATGATACTTTTACCATTGAATGGAATAGTAACAACAACACCTTCGACCCATCCATCTCGAGACGAAATATTGTAAACAATGAGTTCGTTAATATGTTAAATTTATGTAGTCTATTTCAATGTAATGGTATAAGAAATGGCTTACAGAAAACTTTGGACCTTGTACTAAGCACAGTCAACTGTAAAGTAGAACATTGTCTTTCTCCTGTTTCTAATCCCAGTATTCATCACCCAGCTTTACTAATAAATATTAACTTTGAAGTTAACAGACAATTAATAACTAATAATATTGTTAAATACAATTTCAAAAAATGTAGCTACGAAGACATAATATTTAAATTTAGCTGTGTAGAATGGAAGACTATATTAAGTAGCGATGATATTGATACCAATCTGGATAACTTTTATAACATTATTCATAATTTAGTAAATGATCACGTCCCTTCCATTTCATTAAATAAAAGTAAGTATCCACCTTGGTTTTCTAAACAATTAATTAAACTTATAAAAGAAAAAAATAAATATCACAAAAAATGGATAACTTATAAAAGGTTATCAGACTACAATACTTTTTCACTACTTCGTCATCGCGCAAAAATAACAATTTCAAAGGACTACAAAACTTATTTAAATAATATAGAACAGGGAATTAAAAAAGCTCCAAAGTATTTCTGGTCTTATACCAAAACATTGAAAAATAAATCTGGTATTCCTAATGTAGTTAATTACAATGATACTTCATTCGAAAGTGGACCTGAAATATGTAATGCCTTTGCAAATTTTTTTCAATCAGTTTATATCGATAATAAAGACAACAATTCACCTTGTATTGACAATTACAATAAGAATAACTCTACATTGAACATTAATTCAATAACTCTCGAGCATAATGACATTTTAAGCTACCTATCTAATATTAATATCTCGAAGGGTTGTGGCCCAGATCTAATTCCACCTATCTTTATAAGAAATTGTGCTAATTATTTAACTGAACCTTTGCTAATTTTATATAACCAGTCTTTAAAATTAGGTGTTTTTCCTAATAAATGGAAAATGTCACATATTACACCAATTCTAAAATCTGGCAATATTAACGATGTAACTAATTACAGACCTATTTCTATTTTGTCAACATTTGGCAAAATTTTTGAAGCTTTAGTGGCAAAAAAACTAAACAATCAATTAGTTAATTTTATTATTCCTGAACAACATGGGTTTTGCGCCGGTAAATCGATATTAACAAATCTAATTCCACTAACTGAATTTCTTTCTGCCAATATGGACAAAAGAACACAGGTTGACACTATCTATACAGATTTCAGGAAAGCTTTCGACCGAGTTCACCACTCCACTCTGATCTGTAAATTGAATAAATTAGGTATTCATGGTTCATTGTTGCGTTGGGTAGAATCATACATTACTAATAGATCTCAGCTTGTTGTATGTAACGGTTACAATTCTAATATTATTAATGTAACATCCGGAGTCCCTCAAGGCTCACACTTAGGTCCGTTACTGTTTAACATATTTATTAATGACATAGGTAAATGTTTTAAAAATTCCCGATTCCTACTCTATGCTGATGATCTCAAGGTTTTCAAGGCAATTAATAATTTACAAGACGCAACAGAACTCCAAGAAGATCTAAACAGGCTCTCTGAATATTGTCGAAATAACCTTCTTTCTTTAAATATTTCAAAATGCTGCGTCCTAAATTTTTCCAGAAATAAAAACATATTACAACACGATTATTCTATCAACAACTCACGTTTATCCAACAAAAAATTAATTAAAGATCTTGGCGTTTATTTCGACACTAAGCTATTATTGACCCCACATATTGAAATTACTAGTAAGGCAGCTTACAGAATGTTAGGTTTTGTACTAAGGGTTACTAAAAAATTTAAAGAACCTGCAAGCGTTATTTTACTTTTTAATTGTCTGGTTAAATCCAAATTAGAATACGCGAGCACAATATGGAATCCTCTGTACAGTTTTAGTATTAATTTAATAGAAAGCATTCAGAAAAAATTCTTATATATTTTATGTGCTAGGTATAAATTACACCTTCCGGATTACTGTGCAAGACTTAAATTTTTCAATATGCTTTCACTCGAAAACAGAAGAACATTGACTGATGCTATGTTTTTATACAAAATTTTTAACAATCAATTACAGTCTTGCTCAATAATTGGTCATTTTAACATAAATGTTGGTAATACTAAAACTAGATTTAGAAATTTCTTCAGACTGCCCCATACTCGTACTAACAATTACAGAAATTCACCAGTGAATAGAATATGTCATATGTACAATAATAAATTTTTGCACATAGATTTTTTCTGTCTATCTATTAATAAATATAGAAGCTTAATTATACATTACCTTCAATCATAATCTGTTAATTACTAAGTCTATGTAATTATTTTATATTTACTTTTTATTAGTCTTATTATATTTCTGTCACTTCTTTATTATGTAACCTACTACTGTCCACATGTATGTAAATCGTGAAAACCTATTATTGGTCATATTTGACTGTTGGTTTTCCTATTTCCAATAAATAAATAAATAAATAAATTAGGGATTAGAACATTGCTGGAGGAACCTGTGAATTTTTATTTATTACGATACTAATGGATCAAAGCAGTACATCGTATAAAACAAAATGTGAAAATGATTCAATAAGTTCTGAATGTTATAAATATTCAAACTTGCATGATGGTCAGGTCGCTATGGGTTGGTTTTGGATAATATAAGTATTGTTGTGCCACAGTCAATGGATAAGGCGAGTTTTGGAATGAAATACTTTAAGCTCAATTTACTTGATAGTCACGCAGTTTAAGGAGACTAAAATTTATTTTAAACTGTAGAGTTCCATCTATCGAACATTTTGATACTTATAACTTGATTTTTTTTTAAAAGTGGATAAGACTTCCTCAAATGTTATACGTATGTTTTTGAACTTGATATGACTGTTTTCAATACTGACAGATGAATGACCCTTAAATTGCTGCCAGTTAACAATGAATTTTCCCCTATGAAGTTAAAAATTTTAGAGGGAAGCGCTACTAACATACCTGATAAAGACACCAAGTCATATTTTTGAAAAGATGCATTTTAAAAACATAAAATATAATTATAAAATTATTTCAATAAAAAAAAAGAGAATAAAAAACATGTTTTATAAGGCCCGTTATCACACTCATCCTTTACGGACTCGTGCGTTAACAGGTTGCCTTATAAAATTTGTTTTTTAATATATAGTAAAAATTTTGAAAGATGTCCGATCAAGGTTATCTACGAATTGTATGAATTCTGAAAAAATCAGTAGTGTCGTTTGCTTAGTTTTTGTAAGGGTACATAAGATACTACTGTTATTTTATTATTATAAAAATGTAGGTTACAATAGCACCATTAAAAATTCAAAAATAAATCAACTGGTAAGTTTATTAGTAACTGTAAAACCAAATATGTGAAGATTAAGATACTGACACAATGTCAGTGTTAGTGACACTGACAGAAAATAACGTTATTAGTACGGCTATGAACCAAGGTAATGTATCTGAATTAATATATAAACTTACGTTACAGCGAAAGTATTATCAACAACGAGCATCGTTTTAAAATGGAATGTCCTAACTTAGTCGAAACAATATGAATTTTTGAAAGACAAGCGTGTTATATCCATCCTTATCGCACATACTTAAAGCCTTTGTAAAGGAGGCCAATTTGTTAATTTGTTCATGATACAGATGACCTTGAGCGGACATCTTTCAAAAATTTTACTGTACTACATATTTAGCTATTCAAAATCAAAATACGTCAAAAAAACAAAATATATTTTTCTTGTCAAAGTGACAAGCGCACACAAATGAACTGATTCTAAACACTTCAAAGTCGCTTGAGTCAATAAGTGTCTGCTTGCAGCATAAAGGTAATGGAACTCCTATTCGCTATTTCTATTCCATTTGTTTCCCATCTAAGTAGACAAATTATAATGCAAAATTAATTCTGCTGTGTTATTGTTTGCATTAGCAACATTTAACTTGTAATGAGTATGATTTTAGATATTGATTGAGTTTCGCCATCAGTATCTATATCGCCATCACTAACCACCGTCCTAACTCTACTATGCGGTAGTGTAAATACAACGGGTAGTTGGGTACTTACATTGTACGTTGAGGCGCCATTTGTCCTCGAGGGCACTGTCGGAGATCCAAGGGTTCTCCGCCCGGCAGGTCAAGTACTTGCCGTCGTCATCTATCACCGGCACGAATGTTAAGATGCTTAGGCTCTGGTTGTTCGCCTCCGAGAACTGCAAATAGACACAAACTACATTATTTTATCACTTAATAACGTTAAACAACTGGTAATTTAACAATTCACAGGGAAAGCAATAGGGAAAGAGGAAATACACATTACTGACCAAAAATATGGTACACCTATTATATAACTAAAATCTATTGTTGACAGCTTCTATACTTTTCGCTAATTTCATTTTATTTTATAAAAGTATCTTACATCTTTTCAGTCCCTTGTAAGTCCCACACTCCTTGATAACTGTCAACATTTAAAAAAAAATTCTACTCCTTCTCCCAAGTATTTCCCAATTATAATTTTGAATCCCTTCATAAAAAATGTCAAATAGTTAGCTTTTATTTTTGTCAAATTTTTTCTCTTTTTTCAATATTTCTAAACACCTCATTTCTGACTTTCTGTCTCCACCCAATCTTCTCCAACCGGCGCCACAACCACATGTCGAAACTTTCTAAGTACTTTCTCTGTTTCTTCCCCAAGATCCATGTTTCGTACCCATACAGTACATGACAATACTCCAAATAAAGCATTTTGCAAACCTATTTTCGCAGTTCTATATTGATACACCTTGCTGTTATTACAACAGATTATTTTACATATTATACAGGGTGTTTCAAGAAAAGTGATCAGCTAAATTATTTTTTTTATTATTGGGAACAGAAGAAAATCATTCAAATAAAAGTTGTAGTAAATCGTGGGGGATATTCACATATTGGAGAAGAAAAAAATAATTAAACCAGTGATTCTCAAACCACAACACAAAGTTATATTTTCTTAAATGGGATGGAATATATATTTTTTAGGCTTATTCGATAGAGATTTTTTTTTCGAATTTACATATGTAATCGTTTTATATCCAATTCAATTGAAATTTAAATAAGTTTTATTTTTATAGTTACTTTTTAGTAGGATATGTATAAAAAACAATTGAGCTTAAATTAAAACGAAATAAATATTTGTTAATAACGTTATAAACAGTGTTCTATTTGATTTCTATCCTAAATGATTTAAATTGACAAATAGCAGGTTTTGATTTCCATGCATAGCCTACTGAAAATAACTATAAAAATAAAATTTATTTAAATTTCAATTGAATTTTTCTTAATATTTTTGTTATTTAAGAATATAAAACGATTACATGGCTGAAATCAGAAAAAAATCTCTATCGAATGACCCAAAAAACTATACCATTTTATTTAAGAAAATATAACTTTATGCTATAGTTAGAGAAGCACTGGTTGAATTTGTCCCCCTTGAATTACTACAACTTCTATTTGAATGATTTTCTTCTATTTATAATCATAAATATCACTTTTCTTGAAACACCTGTATATCTATTTTTTATTTCTAAATGTATAGAAGATTTAATGAATAATAAAAATCTAGCAGATAGAGAATTTAATATTATGCATTTATAATAGTGCGTAAAATTGACATTTAGTTATCCGTTTTAAGTCTGTAAAACGGTTGTTTAGTAACAAGATTTAATTAGTCACGGATTGTCGAGTAATGAGTGATTAAATTTTTAAACACGCTACATTTGCAAAAAGTATGAGGTAACCAGGGTGAATATATATTTTTTGTTATCATGGCAAACTTCTCATTTAATATTGATTCATAAAATCAATTATTTTTTACATTTAATGGTTTTTCGATTCTATCGTAGATAAAATACGGTACTATACACATACGTAATGCATCTTTAGTCAAAAATGGGTCAAAAACACGAGGGCAGCGAGGGTTTTAAGACCCGTAAGCTTTACGTACTTGTATCGTCAATAACTACTAACACCCATTTGTAATAACATAAATTGTCAAAAAGTATTATTTAATGTGCAACTTTTGATTATATAATTGTTACCGAAAACTAATCAACTCTTTAGATTAATACATATTTTGACTATAATTATATATATATATATATATATATATATATATATATATATATATATATATATATATATATACATAATTATAGTCTCGATTTAATCGTAACGAGGTATACAAACCCGCAAGCGCGTAATCTCTTACAGAGTAAACTTATTTGAGAGGCTTCTAGAATGATGCCAATATAATAAATTATGACAGTATGTAGTAGGTACCATTTTTACTGTACAGCGATATTTAAATCATAGTGCCGACACATTTTCGTCTATAGGGCACTGGTCTACAAAACCAAATGTCGACAATGGGCACGGGCAGCGAACGTGTTATTCTTAAAATTTAAAATAAATAATATGGTTTCATATGTTTTTGTTCATCATCGTAAAACGTTTTTATTCACTAAAAATCCAGCAATAAAACATGTAATACTGTCCAAAAATATGGATAAACCCACAGATTTTTAAAAAGTATGTGCTGAAATTTTATCCTTCCCTTCCTATAATTCGTAATAAGAGTTACAAAACACGATAGAATTAAAAAAAATATCTCAATTATGACATTTAAATAATGTATTTGTAGATATTAAATAAAAGTTTGACTTTCTGTTCGTTATTTTGTAAAACGCCAAAGATCGGAAATCATGAAATCAATGTCAAATACAATGTGTAAAAATCGTGGAGGCGCTCTATTTAATTTCCTATTGATATTATTTCTTTTATTAGAAAAAGTTCCCATTTTAAATGTACAAATTTTAATTAACCTGAATGAAACTATGTGCTTCTGTACTTCAGGAAATTAAATTTTCCAATGCTTGTCTTCAATTGTCATAAAAGAATTAATAAAAACTATTAATAAAGCTAATGACTTCCTATCGAATGGCCTTTGTCAATAAATTTAATGTGAACGAAGTAATACATTTCCGTACAGCTTATAATAGTAAAAAGTTCAATATTTGCTCTATGACTGGTATTCAATTTCTGAAACATAATACCAATGAAAATGTAGTTTTACTCAGTTTGCACTGTCATTTAAAGCTGATAATACCAAACAGATACACAATTTTATTCAAACCGTATTATTTAGTCTGTTAGTTATTAACAGAAATCTCCATAATATTAATGACTGTACATTTATTGACTGCTGACTTTATTGGTCCATATATACAAATGCTAAATTGTTAAGGGTATATAATTATGTGGCTACGTGTTACGTGTCATATTTTAGATAAAATTCAAAGTTGTCGGCTTATAAAAAAATAGTAATGCTTAATATATACATATTGGGTAACCACTGAAAAACGGGCCACTCAAAATAACTGTTTTATTTATAATTATTTTTTAATTTTCTTTAAATATAACTAGACTTAGGGACTCACAAATCATGGTATATGGCATGATAGTAGCGCTTCCGGTTCGACCGGAAATGACATAAACTGGCATATTTCAAATGGAACACGCTATATATTTTTATATATTTGGAATCTACGTAAATTTACGAATTCAACTATATGCTTGAAATGTATTTATTGAAGAAATAAATTATAAAAACGTAAGACAAAATGACGCATACTTAACCTGCTAAACTATAATATCAGGCAAGTTGTGAAAACAGTTGAGATAACATTAAGTAATATTTAAGTTAAATGTTAAATAAGAAGTTATTTTTGTAAGATTCTATATTTTGGTACAAAAAAAAATGATCAATTTGTTATCACAGCCTACCTGATATGGCTTACCAGGTTAACTATTCATAACTTACTCTTAGGTTTTTGTAATTTATTTCTTCAATAAAAATTAACTTCAAGCATATCGTTGAATTCGTTATTTTACGTAGAATTCAAATATATAAAAACACATTGGGTGTTCCACTTGAAATATGAAAGTTAATGTCATTTCCGGTTAAACCGGAAGCACTGCCATCATGTTAAATACCACGATTTGTGAGCCCCTAAGCGTAGTTTACAAATATATAAAAAGAATTAAAATAATTATAAGTAAAAAAGTTATTTTCAGTTGCCAGTTTTTCAGTGTCTTAACTTGATTAAAATAGTAATTAAATTATTTACTGGATTAGTTTGCAAATTTAAAAAAAAGCACTAGGACACGGTTGTCAATGCAAAGTACATTACAATTAAAATATATAGTAACTTACAAACAATCAAAGTATAACCATTTGTTCACCGAACGTAACAGAATGTATGTACTTTTGCCGTAGAACCTTAATTAGATGTATTCTGTTAAAGATTTCTTATATTTAAATCTACTATTTCTACAATTTCAAATAATTTTTGCTGTAATAATTCAGATAAAGCAACTAAAGTTATTGTATTTATATGCAAATTGTTAAATAATGTATAACACAAAATAAACATTTACGTGACATTAATTATTTATCTAAAGGCAACACGCAGCTAATTTTCAGTATGTTAAATTTTTAATGGAAACAATTCGAGCATGTATACAATTACTATAACTTTGTGTAATGTAATAATAATGTAACAATGCGGTATTGGTTTATATTTATTGCGTATAAAAAAATAAATTATAGATATCTCTAAAATGAGGCATATCAGTTAAACTAATTGAAGAAAACCATCTCGGTAAACAAATCCGTAATCAGTGAATTTTAATTCAATATTCCATGAACAAAAATAACAATTTTTCAGGTCATTAATTCGTGAAGAGCAGCCGAGCCAGATAATGTAATTAGGAAAAATAATATCATTTATCAGATGCACAGAAAGGTTGATCGGTTCGATTCAGCTGATCTCGTCCGGTTTCACGATTGAGGTTCTTTATTCGCATTTCAATGGCAGTGCCAGCCCTTTCTCAGGGGATGATTACAGAGCAGGATATGCGTGAGAGAGGAACTCAGAGCCGTATAAGGAAGATTCACACTTTAAATTGCCTCTCCATAAAATGTATCACTTAGTAAAAAAATAGTTTTTATTCAGTAATTGATGTTAACTTTCTTCTTCTTTTAGGAGTTCGTTCTGTTCGAAATGCATTTTTAAGACTACGAACTTTTTACACATAGGTATCTTGAGAGCTCGGGGTCTCCATCCATCGTTTGTTTAGGGCTTTAAAGTCTACTTCGCGATTCTACTTAAATTCAACTTATCACATGATCCCTTCATTGACGACTTTTGATCTAACTTATCTAATTAAGATTTGAAGATCCTCTAACTCTCAATTTAATAACCGAAATTAAATACGACTATGTATAAAACTTATTATAAAAACAACTAATGTCAATGTCATCATAAAAAATCTGATGTGGCCAGTACAATACCTTCCGTCAATCCTATGTATTATGTAGTAATTCCATACATAAATTTTCTTGCAAAAGATTCGAAATTTCCAGTAAAATTATTTCATAAACATACTATGCAAATTGCACTTGACACTAACATCTTCTTGTTTAGCTTTTTCCATTCGTTAGGGGTCACTATGTTTTACTTTCTTCTTCCATTCTTTTCTGTTTTGCGTGTCATCCTCATTGAGTTCATTTTCTATCAAGTCTTCCGAAATACAGTCCTTCTATCTTATCTTTGGTCTTTCTTTGATTTTCTACCTTCTATTATTAAGCTATTCATTCTTCTTCCAATATATTCTTCATCTCTCCTTATGACATGTTCAAACGATTCAAAATATGAAATATAAAATACATTCAATTCGTATATATAGTAGAATATTCTTTAATATTTATAATAACATTAAATGTGTAAATAATATCTAACAGTGTTTTTCAAGAAAAACTGTTAAAATCTTCAAATGAGGGTACTTTCGGTTGACCAATAATATCCGATATCTAATCAAGTCTGCATATGGATGTAAGGAAGAGGAATACGTAAGAATTGTAATTTCTGGAATTCTGGTATTGGAGATATTGCGGCCGAAACCGTTGTCACACACACACGCACACATACACAAACACACACACACATACAGACATCATCGTAAAAATAGTAAAATAGTATTGTAAAGACCCTAAAACGTGCTTATTCATTGAAAACTCATCACCGATTTTTTTAACCAAATACAGTACCTTCTTTACCTAGAAGTGACGGAAGGTAAAAACATATTGCAATAATAACCATTGTAGACATGTCAGTAAAATCTTGAAGGGCTTTAGTGCAATACGAGTAGACAGTTTAAATCACAAAATTAGGCAGATTTGTAAGCAACATTAATTGTGTAGAATGGTGAGTTTCACAGAAAAGTACTCTTGCTATTGGGACTCGCAAAATAGCATGAGTAACAAGCGGAATTTTAGGGAACTAAATAAATGGCGGTTAATAGAACCTGTCAAATAGTATACAAACATCACTTCATTTAAAATAAAAAGTTCTCATGCTTGGATTTTATCGTTTCATTTGGAAATGTATAAAAATGGGCGAAATGAAGAAAACTAAATTTTGCTGATTTTATATTTTTTAACTAACTTCTGAAGTATTAGTAATCGGGCAAAATATTCCAAATAAAAAAGTTAAATATTTTTTTGCCTAACCAGTGACGTACGAAATAAATTTTTATATCCGTAAATTTCAGAGATATACACAAAGTTATATTTTTGAAATGGAATCCATATCTGATTTTAGTCTAAAAAAATACATATTTTTTCTCTTTTTAATGATGTATGGGTTATTGTGTGTCGTACTTTTTTTTATCTCCAAAATTTAATTTTTCACGTATTTTTTTCCGAATTTTGTAATTATTTCACAAAAAACATCATTATTTTTATTATTTATATTCTTTTTGAGTGATTCATCCATTGTATGACTTTCTTGCACAATATTTTTATTTTAAACATATAACTTACAATATACACTACATATAACATGTCAAGGGTGACATGATAAAAAATATTTTTTTGATTTGAATTTGATTGATTTTTGGGCAAAATTTTCTAACGAAATAAATTGTTTAAAATATTTCTCAATATAATTCTTACCAATATTTCCAAAATAACACTAATTTACTTTAAAATAAGGAAAAAAAAATCGAAGTAAAACAAATACAAAACAAAATAACATTTACATCATAGAAAAGAAAAAAAAATAGTATTTTTTGAGACTAAAATCAGATATGTGTTCCATTTAAATAAATATAACTTTATGTTATATCTCGCATATATCCGGATATAAAAAAATATTTCATATGCCACTGGTTAGACAATAAAAATATGTAACTTCTTTATTTGGAATATTTTTCTCGATTACTGATGGTTTAGAAGTTATATGAAATAGAAAAAATCAACAAAATTCAGTTTTTCGTCATTATCTAGTACCCTATGAGAATTTTTGCTAAAAGAAAAGCACATCTGAGATGGCCCCCCTATAGTTGCTCAAAAAGTTACATTTAACATAGATTGTATCTCTTATAGTTCCCGAGATCCCAATGGTAGCAGCTCTAAATGGGATACAATATATAAAAATAAGCTATTATTAGAAAACGGACAACTTATTAACTACTAAATCGGGTTAAAATGTAATGTAAAAGTTACTGAATGCAACCCTGATTATTTTCCAATTGCAGAAGTAGAAAGCAAAACCCTTTCAGAACTGGTCCATCCCTGTGTCTTGTTAAGTAACGCCCGTGTAATATATGAGCTTAGCACGCACGTCAATTCACTTTGTTAAATTCGCATTATGTCTGCACAAAAGTTGTTGCGTTGCGTGCTCTTCTTCTTGCTTTTTCTCTTATGAGAGTTCGTTATTTATATTGTGCTTTTTTAGTTTGGGAATTTCACAGTTGAGAGAATTTATGAGAGGTCAGACCTTAAATAAAAATCATATTGTTTAGGATAAGATGGGATGTGATACAATGTTGCAGCTTTCCACAAAAGAATCAAATTTGATTACTTTTCATGTTCTTTTCCTTTTTCTCGATTTAAATAAGTATATTTGTAAAGATTTTTTTAACAATAAGTAAATAAAGAGTTTATTTATATAAAGTAAATTATAAAAAAACACCTACCTAATAATAAATTAATTGTACATAGTCCCGAATGCGAGATCGTTTACAAAAAATTACTTCAAATAACGTACTCGACTGGAGTTTTGTGCGATAGGTTAGATTATTGTTGAGGAGCGATTTTGCAAAACGGGATAAATACACTTTTCGAAAAAAAAATTGTTATTTACAGAACAGTTCGAGCAAAATTCATTTATTTTTTATTTACTTCTCAAAAACAACGAATCTGTGTTTAATATTTACTGTTATAAAGTAGTACAAGAAAACAAATTTTTCAAAATTATTTTTAAATATACCCTACATAAGAAATAGTGCAGCATAAAAATTATTGCAAGTTACACAGATGTTTTAATCGTTTATAGCTTTATCATACTTTTTAGAGTTTGAAACATTCGGTAGCAATTCTTTGTTATTTTCAATTGCATCATAAAAATTATTTTTCCTATGCCCATGTGCCCCAATCATAGAAAATACTCTTTCGAAGTTAGCATATGCCCAGATATCGAAAAGAAGAATTGTCATATTTTCAATAGTGAATACAATGCAGTATTAGCAGTATTAAACTTTTTAAAATAAATTTGCATTTTTAAATTTTTGACGTCATTGTTTTAAATTTGGAATTTTCAAGACGCTAAATAAAAAAAAGAGAACATTAGAAAAAGTATGAAGAAAGAAAAAGAAACACCGGAGTACAAAAGAGCACATATTCTCTTTATAAGAGATATGATGGCAACCTTCGTATACCCTGCCATGTTAAATTTCGTTGCTGTACCGAAAAGACATAAATAAGTTTCTAACTTTGCCATGTGATTGCAGTATACCCAAAAGCTAGAAAAATCCTAAAACCAAAAGAAAAATCGCTAAAAAATTGCCAATTTTGTGTACACTGCTTTAGGTGTTTCAGGAAGTACTAACAATTTAGAAAATGTAATTAACGAATTAAAATAACAAAAATTATGTAAACCGTGAAACACCACTAATTATTTAAATAAAATGAGGTAAATCCAAATATTAATTGCTAATTACTCTATATCGGTCAAATATTTTTGATTCCAATTTTTCAGTTATTTTGGGGTCCGTGAAGTTGGCACGTCATTGGAAGCACAAATATTCTTTTTTATATTAGTAATTAATGCTTCGTTAGTGCTCTTTTGTGCTTCAAAAAAATTTAAAATTAATTGAACGGTTTACGAAATAATTAACATTATATGATGACGTGCCAAGTTCACACTTAGCACGTCATTAATAAAATTTCAAATTCCTTATTACTTCGTTTATTAGTGCTTCGTTAGTGCTCTTTTGTGCTTCAAAAATTTTTGAAATTAATTGAACGGTTCACGAAATAATTAACATTATATGATGACGTGCCAACTTCACACTTAGCACGTCATTAATAAATTTTCAAATTACTTATTACATATTTTGTTAGTGCTTCGTTAGTGCTCTTTTGTGCTTCAAAAATTTTTGAAATTAATTGAACGGTTCACGAAATAATTAACATTATATGAAGACGGGCCAACTTCACACGTAGCACGTCATTAATAAAATTTCAAATTACTTATTATATCTTTTGTTAGTGCTTCGTTAGTGCTCTTTTGTGCTTCAAAAATTTTTGAAATTAATTGAACGGTTCACGAAATAATTAACATTATATGATGACGTGCCAAGTTCACACTTAGCACGTCATTAATAAAATTTCAAATTACTTATTACATCTATTGTTAGTGCTTCGTTAGTGCTCTTTTGTGCTTCAAAATTTTTTGAAATTAATTGAACGGTTCACGAAATAATTAACATTATATGATGCCAACTTCACCCTTAGCACGTCATTAATAAAATAAGGAAGGTACAGAGACCATAGTCAAAATCGCAGTGATATTTGAATAAAAAGATCTGATGTGGCCAGCATATTACTTTCCGTTAATTCTTTGTATTATGTACAAATTCCATACATATATTTTCTTGCAAAAGATTCTATTTCCAGTAAAATTATTTCATAAACGAACTATGTAAATTGCATTTGGCCCTGACATCTTCTTCTTTAGTTTTTCCCATTCGTCAGGGATCGTTATTCTTGATTTTCTTCAACTCATTTCTCTATTTTGCTTATCGTACTCATTCAATTCCTTTTCTCTCAAGTCTTCCGCAATACAGTCCTTCCATCTTCTCTTTGGTCTTTCTCTGTTTCTTCCATCTTTTACTACTAAGCTGTTCATTCATCTTCCAATATATTATTCATCTCTTCTCATGACATGTTCAAACCAATATAATCGCCTCTCCTGTATCTTTCTAGAAACTTCTATCACTCGAGCCATTTCTCTTATCCTCTCATTCTTTATCCTATTTTTCGGTGCCTTCCCCAACATCAATCTTAACATACTCATCTCTCTGTCATATTCATTTTCTTTTCATTGACACTAACATCTGTCAATTAGAATTTTCTTAATATAGTAGTTGTTTCCATAATTATAGCATGGCTGGTTGATTTATGAAATTTAATTTCATTAACTCTATATCCATTGAATATAGTGAAAATTATAACGCAGAAGACGCACGTCATCAACCTGAAAAAAACCTTATAAAATGAAATATAACTTTGAAAATATAAAAATATATTTATTTTTAAAATAAGAAGAAAAAAAGTTCTAGTATTAAGTAATGTATATATTAATGATATTTACAATTATTTCTGTCAATCGTTATTCCATTTACGGAATATAAAATTATTTGAAATAATTGTAGTTTATTTTCGTACCATACGTTGACTCTATTGAGAATGACCATGTTTTGTCAAACAATTTTATATTCCGTAAAAGGAAAAAGGATTGACTTAGAGATAATTATAAAGTCATTAATATATACGTTTCTTTATTACTAGTATATTCTTTCTTCTTTGTTAAAAAAATAATAACAACTAATAATTTCTACAAGTTATATTTCATTTTATAAGGTTTTTCTCCGGTTGATGACGTGTGTCTTCTGCCTAATCATTTTCACTATATGAAGTATAAAATGCACAAAATTCGTAGATTCTAGAATATTCTTCAATATTATAACAACATTAAATGTCAGAAAACGATTTTAACAGTGTTTTTCCAAAAAACAAAACTGTTAAAATCTTCAAATGAGGGTACTTCAGGTTGACCAATAATTGTAACCAAAATCCAATAAGAAAAGGAATACG